>CM059257.1:14242287-14922514 GCA_030347555.1 Lablab purpureus | reverse complement strand
TGATCCATGTCACTGACCTTACCCAGTGAGAGAAGGTTTTTGTCCTGTAAATCTCATACTAGGATTTGAATTTAATTTATATGCACAATCATTGTTAAACTCTTTTGCATAGACATTCAATAAGAATTCATCCTATTCATTTATATAATGTGGCAGCAAAAGAAATCATATTTGATGTCTGTAAAAAAATTTACACTAACACTGCATATAAATAACTAATTAGGATTCAGCTTTAGGTTATCCTTTATTGCTTTGACGTACAAGACATCAAGTGCTAACTAGTCATCCGAGTCTGTAATATTTCAACTAAACAAATTAATAAGTTGATAAACAGACCTCAATGTATGAAATGTTCTGATTCTGCAGACCGATGCAGAGTAACACAGAAGCTTGAGCATAGGACAATGTAACTGGGAGCTTTTGTTGGAAATAAAGCCGTGTAAGGGTTGGAACCAAATCTAAGATCTGTCAAAGAAAAAAAAAAAAGGTCAAGATCAAACTTAAAAGCACTCGAAATTTATTAAACAGATATTCAAATTATGTTATTTCCATTTACTAGGTTTGGAATAGTTACATCAAACCTTCAGCAGTAACAATGCCAGATGTTTGGGGTTAAATCAGTCACCACACTGGACCATTTTAAATGCCATTTAATTTAGTCATCACAATTCTCACATACTGATGATCTTACTATCATGCAAACTCACGTTAATTTGGATTTAGTTTGTCGGGCCAATGCAATTCATCCAATAAAAAATTATACTCACATCAGTCAACAACCATGTCATATTAAACAACAATTACAATTGGTAAAAATATATTTATTTGTATTTATCATTTTAAGTACATATTGAACCTTTATGCTGACAAAAAATAATTAGGGCATTTTTTGGGTGGAGGTAGATAGGAGCAAGATGGACAAGCTTTGAAAAATGAAAAAGGAATCAATCATCGTTTAGGAGTTGAAGAACAACAATTTTCAATAACCAGAAAAGCATTAGACATGTCATCAAGAAACCATCCAGAAAACTGATTAGTATCAAATCACTTGAGCTCTTACCAGATGAAAATCAGCAAGGTTGTCAACATAAGCCTCCAAACGCTTCATATCATGTGGTGATAAATATTCTCCGATTGACTGCACATATTTATCAGATGCGATTTCCTTAGGGTCTTGGTCCTTGAAATTGATTTTTGGATCTATTATGCTGGATAAATTATCAAACATTATAATAAGTATTTAGAAAAATAGAGATATAAACGAGGGATGTGTATATCCTACAGAGTTCAAGAAAGTGTAAAGGCCGAGAGTTACAAAACTCTCTCAAGGACTCCAATTGGCGGCAGATGTATTCACCAATGGACTCCCTACAGGAAGGTTGGGGAGTGTAGTGAAAAAAAAAAAAATCGCTGTATCCTTGATACTTTTTCCCATTTTCCACTTAACCAATATAAAGGGTTATTAGAGCTTGTGTTCAAAAGGCATTGAAATATCGAGTTCTTTTTTCTTTCAAGTCTTTTGCTTTGTCTCAAATACGTTTTTGCTTTGCATCAACCAATACTTTTTTTTATCAAAAATGAACAAATAATGATGTGGAAAATCTGATTCGTCAATACGATCTAATTAATTATCAGTAATACATAGCCCTAGTTCTTTAGAATTCAATGGACTCCAAGATATCAACATAATTTAAGAATTTAGAACAGTGAACTACTAAACTCTTGATACTAACCTCAAAGCAAGCTTGTATTCCATGCCACGAAAGGTTGAAGCAAGAAGTTTAGTGAATCTTTGTCTAAAATCTACAAGTATCAAACTAAATCATCAACCATTAACAAAATGGATATATCAAACACATAAATCATAACAGAAAAGGAAGAGAAATCTACCTTGGTAAAATGGACCAAAAAAACCCAACGGATTTGATCCATCAGCTTGAATTTCATCATTGTTCAAGGGTTTTAGGATCATGCACGTATGCTCACCAGTAACAGTATTCTATGAAGTCGAAGAAACACATTAATAACTTGTAAATATAAATTCAGTCTTATTTATAAATTCAGAAAAAGTAAAGCTTAACTGGAATCTGGCCAATGTAGAAAGGAGCAAATTTATGTTTCCTCCAAAAACGAAAAAGATCCAAAGTTAGCCCAAAGGAAACACCAATGTAATGGAGCTTCTCTGGCCGCCTTTCACGCAGATGTACTAGCAAATGAGGAAGATCTGTTCTAGATTTTATATTTTCTTCAAGTAGTGAAACCTGGATCCATATTCCACAGTAGTATCATGAAAAAGCTAAAGCGTATTTGAAAAAGATAAACATAAAATTACGGAGTTAAAGGCGCATAAACAAATCAAATATAGCCTGTTATTCTTGCTCAAATTGCACTATGCACTGTATTTGAATTCAGTCATTAATATCTCATAGCTAAAAGAAACCACTTAAAGTGCTAACATTTGACGGTAAGGAACTGTCCGAAAAATAATGCGTTTTATACATAAATTAAAAACATAGCAGGTGAAAGAAACAAGAAAATATTGTCTTTCTTTTGAAAAAAATAATAGCATATACAATTGAAAGATAATTCCAAGTGAGACATCATAAATGCTAGAAACAAGAAATTAGCTCCATAGCAAGAAATACTTCATAAGTTTATGGAGACAAGACAGTCATCAAATCACTTATTTAATTACCAAGTACAAGAGCATATATTCTCCCACATGAAAAGGAAACTATCAGCTACAATAGCTGGCCAGTTGGCCAGTATATGAAAAGCTAATTGAAATACCAAATAAAGCAGCATAAAAAATGATGACCCAAACAAATTCCATGCTACCATATTACTGAATTGAGGATGAACCTAAGTAAAAAAATAAAGTCATTGTATCGAGACTTGCCACAAGTTTTGGTTGCAAAAGCGGCCTCTCCATTCACTACCCTAAACTTCAAATTGGTGGTATTGCCTAGTGAATAGGGAATTATTAACTAGGAAATCATATAAAAGCGTCATCTGTTCATCCATAAATTTAAATTAAAACTAAATTCGATCTATAGGGGATTTCTATTTTTTTTATGGCTCAGATGATAGGTAATCCTCCCAATTGAGACTGTCTGGGATCTCAGGGATTCTCAATGTGTTTGGATTGACGTTATGTTTGGTTGGCTCACGTTCCAAAGTCTAAATTAGTGAAAAGCAACAAATGAATTTTAGAAATGAACATGGGTTCATGCAGTCTGTTCTCCAACCCAGTTAAAAAGGTTTTAGTCTCTTGATCCTTCTCACAAAATTTCATGACAATCTTACAATTCCTAACACATTTGTTGAATAGGAGAATCATGTCTTTTTTGGACATTTTCTTAATCTATAACAAAGAGTATCTCAGTTGTTGTACACAATTTATTTTCCTGTTTTACTCTTCAAAATGTATTTGTTCTCCAATAATACGGCAAATATTTTATCCTTCAGCCGCCGAACAGAACTGTCACATCCACCAAACAAGTTAATATATTAAATTTTTATCTTATTTTCTACAAAATAACCACTAGACAGACCAAACCCATTCAGGTTTATCCCCACTTTCTCTCTTCTTCCTTTATAATGCACTCTTTTAACATGAGGGTTTTAAATATAGACTCTACTTAAGACATATATTTATTTTTTACCGATACCATGTTAATTACAAAAATTAAAATCCTAATAACAAGATGAAGCAACTTCTATATTAGTGCCTTGATTAGAGAAAACATTGACTACCACACGCAAATATCAGATATTTTCTATCAAACAGTTGAACCATCACTCCACCCAAACAAAATAAGATATTCAATTAAAAACTTTTGAACAACACTGAATGCTCATGGAACCATGAGTAAAAAGAAAAGCATAAAACAAACATTACTCCGATTGAAACAAGAAGAAAAAAGCCATGCACTCACCGAACCAAAAGTTCAACTGCTTTGAACCATATCCAAGCTGAAATTAAAGAAAGATGTTAAAACTTTGGAGGAATCTGGTTAAACCACATGCCAGAGTATAAAATTTACCTCATGGCACTTGGGTGTGTCGCTATGCGTACAATACGAGCACCTGAAAGTGAGGGAAAAACTGTATCTCGAAATTGCTCACAGAATTTCCATGATATTTGACCTCCAAAAGGTTGATGCCCATCACTCAAACTTTGGATAGCTGACTTACGAGAAATCTGTCCCTCAAGGAAAACCTGTAAATCGAAGGGATAATATGTGTAACTATATATATATATATATATAGTTTAACCATAATCAATAAAAAAATTTAAAGCAAATATAAAGAAAAATTTAGTATTTGGTGGGTGGGGGATTAGTTGAATGAAGAAATCTAGCAACCCCAGAAGATTGATATACTTTAATCAGAGGCCCAGTATTTTGAGTCTAATGACAAAGCAAGAAGGCATAAAGGAAAAAATAGAACTAATGGATATACAGAAGCTTCACATATCTGATTACAAAACTGATACACTCTATCAAATATCAATATTTAAACAAAGAGAACCCCAAGCTTCAAGCATTCTAAACCAATACAAGATAGTGTCCCAGTCTGAAGATAATATCAAAATAACAGTTTCCACAACATGAGATATGCTTATAGCTTCATAATTGGACATACCACAAGAAACAAATCAACAATTTCACTCATCATAACCAAGCAGTGGGGAAAGATAACTTATGGTTAACTTGTATGAGCACACATTATAATGGCCAAGTTACGAGAAAATTGAAAATAACAAGTTCTGCCAAAACAGAGAAGGCAAGCCAAGCCATGGAAACCAATGAGACAGGCTACATGCAAAAGTAGATCAGAAAAATTGGTTGATCAAAGATGCAAACCTGAATAACACACAGAATATCAGGAAGTTGATTCTTTGATTCATCAACAGGCCCTGTCATACAAATACTGATTTCATTGAGTTTGCACCATTCAAAAGTGCTTATACATGTCTCAAATCATGTTTGGTAGATCCTTGATTAATTCTAATGCAACTTGAGCATTCATCACTACAAGCATAAACTACTACCCTTCTATCTTGCATAAGAACATATCCTAATCCCATCTTGGAGGCATAACAAAATATCACAAAATTTCCAGCAGGATTGGGTAATACCAACACAAGAAAAGTGGTTAATCTC
Source organism: Lablab purpureus (assembly GCA_030347555.1). Taxonomy (NCBI): domain Eukaryota; kingdom Viridiplantae; phylum Streptophyta; class Magnoliopsida; order Fabales; family Fabaceae; genus Lablab; species Lablab purpureus. Next base: position 14,917,346 of record CM059257.1, on the reverse strand, counting down.
TTCTTAAGTTCGTGAAAATTATTCTCACATTTTTTTATCCATTCAAAAGCTTGACTTTTCTTGGTGAATTGTTTTAAAGGAATAAGTATCTTAAAAAATCTTTCAATGATATTTTTTTATATTTTTACATTAGTTGGGTATACTGATATACCATCTTTAGAAATCACATGTCCCAAGAATTTTATTTCTGCCAACTAAAACTCATACTTAGACAACTTGGCATACAATTGTTTGTCTTTCAAAATTTGAAGAACAATCTGTAGATATTCTCCATGCTCCTCATGAGTCTTAAAGTAAATGAGAATGTCATCTATAAAAACAATTACAAAATGATATAAAAATGAAGGAAAAAACATATTCATATAATCCATCAATACTCCATGAGTGTTTGTCACACCAAAAGACATTATTTGATATTCATAATGACCATACCTTGTTCTAAATGTAGTTTTTTGCATGTCTGTAGTTTTTACCCTAATTTGGTGATATTTAGATCTTAAATTAATTAGATAATCTATCCTAGGAAGAACATATATACAAGAAAAAGTATTACCTACATACATTTTTACTTACATATGGTAATGGAGTATAGGTAAAACCAATTTTGTTTTACCCACGCAAATTTAACAACTACAAGTGGAAATAGTTAAGTGATATTAATCATGATTTGAAAATTAATTTGAAGTCATAATTATTTCCTTAGTTGTCTCTAAAATCAAAATTCTAATGTGATTGCAAATACGCTATAAATGATGTGGATTATGTGGATTTTGCATGCTTATGGACATATGAACATTAGTGCTGGAAAACAACGTGTTTAATAGTGATAATTGTTGGACATTTACTTTTAGTATTTGTAACATACGAAAGATGATCAATATGCAATAAACATGAATATCTCATATGAGATCATGTGATTAACATTTCTGAGTTAGTATGACTCTTCTGGTATATAAAATGATTTTTTTAGGATTTGTGTTTGATATATCATTATTTTTATAGATGTTTTTGTATTTGTTATTTATCAATTTGGTGTTGATTTAAAGCTAAAATTGTTGGTCTTGATTGATTGGATCACCCATTTGCAATATAATGACAAATTTATTCTCACAATTGAGAAAAGTGTAGGTATATGTTGACAAATTTATTCTCACAATTGAGAAAAGTGTAGGTATATGTTAAGAAATTTATTCCTACAATTGAAAAAAGTGTAGGTATAAACTATAGTGACACACCACATATGTTATTAAATCTCATTCAAAATTTACATTAATATTGTGTGTGGGTATATGTATAAAAATCATATACCCACATATATTATATCTATGGTGACATTTTTTATATGTCACTAAATGTTATATTTGTTATAGTGTATTTATTCTTTATAGTAAATTTATTTAATTGTCTATAATGTATACATAACCTAAAGCTTCAACCTTTCATCTTAACTGTCAAAATAAGAGCTCACAAGGGGATATACTAGGACAATTCAATTGTTTTTCAAATAATTGTTTGTTTCTTCAGTTTTGTCAATTCTAAAGGTGACATCCTATAAGGTACCATAGAATCAATTAAAAAAAATCTTTTTATTGGATGGCAAACCAAGAATATCATTTAGAGAAACTTCAGAAAATTTTTGAATAACTGTTATATTTTTTAAATCGACTTCCCTTTTATTTCCATAGAAGATAATAGCAAATATCCTTTGAAACGGAGGTCCTGCTACAATTTCCTGGTTTTGTTTTCTTTCATGTTAATTTATTTAATTTTATTATTTCGTATTTTAGTCTTCATTTTATTTAATTCTGGTTAATAATTTAAATTTTGTATGCTCTACTTTCTCATTCACACCCTCACACATACATATCTATTTATTCTTCACACTTCAGCAATTTTATTAGCATTTTACTTTTAATTTAAATTCAGTATTTTATAATTCCAGCCTACATTTTAAATTCAGTATTTTACTTATTCATTTTAAATTTTAATTGTTAATTGAATACATTTTTTATTTAATTGTTAATTATTTATTTATTTTTATTATAATTTGAATTAGCATCAATATTTTATTCTAATTATTGTTTTGCCTTCAAATCTATGATTTAACTGTTAATTGTTTATTTATTTTTATTTAAATTTGAATTAGCATAAGAATTTCTACTCAAAAGACCTATAACTGAGAGATTCTCAGAAGTAGAAAATGTTACTGACGTTTCTACATAACTAATATATCTAATATTACCTCTAGTTGTAACAAAAGTAGGAAAATTAAATTTACAATAATTCAGAATCAGGTATTAATAGGATTTTCTTTTTAATTAACACATTACATATTATATATACATTATTTTTTAATTAACACATACATATTATATATACATTATTATGAGTTAACATAAATTATTATTGTAGATAATAGTAAGAATTTGTAAAATCAATTATAATATACAGGATAATAGTTAGATATAAACTACAAAATAATGTATTAAATAAATATATTGGCTTGATAAGCAATAATTAGCAGTGGTCTATTTAAAAGATGTATTAATACTCTCGAACTCAATGGAAAATCATTTAGAAATATTTAAATACTTTCAAAAACTTAAAAAGACAAAATGGTATAGTAATATACTAAGAAAATGAGGTTAGCTCAAACAAAAATTTGGTTATTAGCACATAATTATATATCAGGTGACAATAACTTCAATAGCTAAAATTATAGAATTTACATTTAAATTTTGTGATTTTTTTTCTAGATATTATAATTTTTAAAAAAATTTACTCAAATATATCTTGTCCAATATTATTTACACATATATCACACTTTATTCAGGTTAGAATTCGATTTTCGATAACCGAATTCTAACCTACGATGCAATTTTGTTGGCTGGTTTTGCCACTCAGAATTCGGTTTCCAGGAACCGAACTCTGAGAAGACTATTTTAATTTTTTTTACCTTTTGCCACTGGGAACCGAATTTTGAGTAGGCTTTTCAATATATTTTTTTGTCTCTATGAACGACCGTTCTGACCCTGAGAACAGTCATTCTGAAGTCACAAAGACAAGGTTTAGAACACTCGTTGTTCACTTAGAATATCCGTTCTCACATGAAAACAACCGTACTCAAACGAGAACGTGGTTCTCATGTCTTCTTTTATGAACTTCACAGGAAGCGCTCATGGAGGCAAAAGAAAAAAAATAAAAAAATCCTACTCAGAATTCGGTTCCTAAAGACCGAATTCGGTTCCTGAGGATCGGATTCTGAGTGCCAAAATGAGTCAATGGGAACATAGGTTAGAATTTGGTTTTCTGGAGACTTAATTCTGACATGAACAGTAAAGTGTGATATCTGTGTAAATAATATGTGGGAAGGTATATCTGTGTAAATTATTAAAAAAAAAATGCAATATCTTAAAAAAAATCAAATTTTGCAATGAAATAAGATAGAAACAATTGCAAACAATTTTAGGATGCCTTAATCATGAATCAAATTTTATCCCAACATTTGAATTATACGTAAACCATTGTTTAATAGACTCAGGACAAATCCAAAACTTTAGAGCATAAAAATTAAGCTTTGGAGGAATATTAAAGAAAAATATGGGCGAACAAAGAAAGAAAACTTTGAGATATTGGAACCTGAAATTACACCTAAAATAAATATAGCAATATTAAAAAAAAACCTATGAATAATAAAATGATTCAGTTTTGTAAATAATGTTTGAAAGGGGTCAATTTGATAATTTTCTTAAAAAATATTAATTGTCTAAAAGAATATCATGTGATTCCAAGAAAAAAATTTGAAGTATTACTATACAATTATTGGAATAAGCTCACTAAGACAAAAAAATTGAAGACCTTTTGATTATTTTGAGTATTAAGGATCTAGGTATAAAATTCTTTTGGAACCTAATTCTAGAAATTCTTGGTACATTAGTTTTAAAAATTCATTATCATATCATTTATCCTAATTTTAAGAATGATTCTTTTGAATAGGATCAATTAATGATGCTTCCCCAAAAGTTAAAAAGGTATTATGATAATTTCAAGATGTTAATTTCACTTTTTATATAAATATTAATAAATAGAGCTGGTTATTAAAGAAAAAGTTTACGGACTATCTACATAACCTACAATTCACGGACTACCTATATAACCTACAACTCGCATAGGTATGTTTTAATAAATTTTTAATTTGAATTTTTTATATACAACCCACACAATCTGTGAGTTAAGTACCTTTTAGCTGTAAACACTACTGACTATTCATAACATGTATCACCAAGTCTAATTCAACTTAGAATTTAATATTTTTGTATTTTAATAGAATATCATCAAGTTTAATTCAATCCAAAATATAATATTTTATTAATTTTATTAGTTATCATCAAATTCAATTTAACTCAAAATCAAGATTCTATTAATTAAACTGTCTAAAATACAAATTATACTACTATATTGTTCATATAAAGACTTAAAACAAGTGAAATTATCAAAATTGAATTTCTAATATTTTTTTGCATTAATAAGATCTATATTAATATTATATCAGTATAAAATATCTGAAATAACTTATTTAAAAAAATTGGATTAAAATAGCAAGAACAAATACTTTAAATCCAGCCTAATAAATTTCCTAAAACAGTGAAGATTACAAATGGTAAATGACATGTTAAACAATCATTTGTATGCCATTCAAGTAAGTACGTGTTATTTGTCTACTTATCGTATTATTGTTATAAATGCACTTTGGTTTTTAATTTTCTACGTTATTATTGCTTATACTATGGTGCAGATGGGAACTTAACAAGGTATATAAACTAAAAGTGAATTTTATGAGACTTAAGAATACTAATTAAAATTATCTAAATATTATATATATTATGATTCTCATAAGATAAACTATTTTTTTAAATCAAGATTACAATTAGTGTTAATCAACAATTTACAAATTGTAATACGAACACCTAGGAGAAGTGGTTCAAGAGAAATGGATCATACTGAATCATTATTATAACTGATTCATTGGATCACTGTGTCAACCTCGTCACAAAACCCTAACATCGACAACATTTTTAATCAGTTAGTCGCCAAAAGCTCCTTTGTGAATCCTTGGTGCACAAGGTAACCATCCCCTCCCAATTTACTCTATAAACGACATTATCCTATGTCAAGAAACATTACGTAGTATATTCTAAACACAAGTTCAAAAACTCTAACATCTAAAACAACAACAAAAAAAACTAATCCATAATTTGTCATCACGAAACAATATACCAAACTACCGCAACGTGCTTCTTTTTCTGGCAGGAGATTGAATTTGTAAGACACTTTGTCACAACGCAGAACAGATACTGTGTTATCGTAGCTGTTAGAGTTATATATACTGAAACATAATTAGGAAAATAGGCGCACAACGGGTAACTTATGGCGTAAAATTTGTGAAGAACTGACCATATAGTAGTAGAGCTATAGAATAGAGGAATAATGGCATAGGTTGAGTGGGTTCTGAGTGGGCAACAATGCAGACACAAGGATTGAGATGTTTAAACCTTCTAGATGTTAGGGATTAGTGCGGAGTGGGATCACGTCAACTAAATAAATGGTTGTTGCTGGTTTATGGACGGTTAGAGTGGGATGTAAACAAGAGTGTACATTGGGCCTAGGCTAGACAAGATGGTAGAAGGCATCAAGTCTAAGGATCTCGTGGTCAGGCTTTATGATAAGCCCTTTACCACCAATAAAAAAAGAATGTTCTAGAAGGATAACAAGAAATATGATGAGAAGAAACAGTTCTTTCTCATTTTTTTTTAATTTTTTTAATATTTCTAGTTTGTTTTAAAAAATTTTAAACTTATGTTTCTTTGTTATTTTTTTTTTCATGATTGCTTTTGGAACTAAATCAGCTTCCTATTGTCCAGGTGCATCTTACTGTGTGGATGGGAGTAGCTGTACATGTTCTGGGATGTGGTAAAAAGTCTATTGAGACAAGCATACAGTATTGACATTTGAGAATAGTAAAGGATTTTTTTTCTTGCTTGACTTGCTCACTAGACCTACCAAGTCACTTATGTTTTTTGCTTAGATTGTCTTAGTCTTGTATGAAAATTGTAGACGGTAGATTGATAACTTTTATTATATAAGGAATGGTTGAAATAGTTCTTTTACTCTTTATTAATATATTTATTTTTTTGTTAAAAAATTAGTACTTTATTAATAAATTTTAGAAAAAATTATTTATAATGTCTATAAATAAAAATTAGATATTTATTTAAAATTTATTATAAAAATTTTAGCTTAATTTATTTTTCTACATACTTTTTTTATTCGTGATCCTTATTAGTAATGCAGGAAACTTTTCAGACTCTTTTGAGACATCGTAAATATTTATTTTCTTTACATAAGTGATTTTTTATTTATATTTTTGTGAATTTTTTCATATTCTATGTTTTTTTTGTAATTTATGTTTTTATTTTGTAATTTATGTCTTTATAAGATTGTGCTTTTATTTGGTTTTATAAATATGTTTCATTGAAATGTTCCACCTAAGAAAAATGTTTTGTTTTTGTGTTATATTTTAGTACGTAGTAGAATGAAGAAAATAGTGATATCTTTTGTAAAAAAATGCAAAAGAATTATTGTGTATGTAAATAGTTTTAATATAATTTTTTTCTAAGAAATTCAAAATTTCAAATTTAATTATAGTATATAACAAATATTTCCATATGTAACGACCCAAGAAATCGCTACTTTTATCATAGTTAGTATGCAAATGTAACTTGTATTAACTGATAATAAAACGCATTATATTTAAAATTTGTATTTGTATTCAATACAAAGAGAATCTCTACTAGTACAAAATTCTATTATAAGAAATAAAAACATATATAAATATATGTGTATAACTACTACTTCATCTTTCACTATAATCCTGGGACTCTAAAGCATCTCGCTCACCTATTAAGATATCTGCTCCCGTGTAGCAAAACACGATCATCGCAGGCCAAACAATCGGCAATTGTAGGGTAAGCTAATCGTTCAAAAATATAATAACACAGAATAATAACATCATGTAGTATTCATCACCATATCATTCTCATGCACATTCATCATAGAACATACTTAAATGCTTTAAAATTTAATGCATCTTTAATAATTGAAAAGTAACAACACAAATCCTATTATCATGTAATACACATACTCACAACATTCTCATTAACACACATAAGTAGATTATGGGCACCAACCCCAGGCTTTACTCGGCCCCACACAAACATATCGGTAGATTATGGGCACCAACCCCAGGCTCTACTCGGCCCCACACACAAAAATATCGGTAGATTATGGGCACCAACCCCAGGCTCTACTCGGCCCCACACACAAACATATCGGTAGATTATGGGCACCAACCCCAGGCTCTACTCGGCCCCACACACAAACATATCGGTAGATTATGGGCACCAACCCCAGGCTCTACTCGGCCCCACACACAAACATATCGGTAGATTATGGGCACCAACCCCAGGCTCTACTCGGCCCAAAACACAAACATATCGGTAGATTATGGGCACCAACCCCAGGCTCTACTCGGCCCAACACAAACATATCGGTAGATTATGGGCCCCAACCCCAGGCTCTACTCGGCCCCACACACAAACATATCGGTAGATTATGGGCACCAACCCCAGGCTCTACTCGGCCCCACACACAAACATATCGGTAGATTATGGGCACCAACCCCAGGCTCTACTCGGCCCAACACACAAACATATCGGTAGATTATGGGCACCAACCCCAGGCTCTACTCGGCCCAACACAAACATATCGGTAGATTATGGGCACCAACCCCAGGCTCTACTCGGCCCAACACAAACATATCGGTAGATTATGGGCACCAACCCCAGGCTTTACTCGGCCCCACACACAAACATATCGGTAGATTATGGGCACCAACCCCAGGCTCTACTCGGCCCAACACAAACATATCGGTAGATTATGGGCACCAACCCCAGGCTCTACTCGGCCCCACACACAAACATATCGGTAGATTATGGGCACCAACCCCAGGCTCTACTCGCCCCAACACACAAACATATCGGTAGATTATGGGCACCAACCCCAGGCTCTACTCGGCCCCAACACAAACATATCGGTAGATTATGGGCCCCAACCCCAGGCTCTACTCGGCCCCACACACAAACATATCGGTAGATTATGGGCACCAACCCCAGGCTCTACTCGGCCCCACACACAAACATATCGGTAGATTATGGGCACCAACCCCAGGCTCTACTCGGCCCAACACACAAACATATCGGTAGATTATGGGCACCAACCCCAGGCTCTACTCGGCCCAACACAAACATATCGGTAGATTATGGGCACCAACCCCAGGCTCTACTCGGCCCCACACACAAACATATCGGTAGATTATGGGCACCAACCCCAGGCTCTACTCGGCCCCACACACAAACATATCGGTAGATTATGGGCACCAACCCAGGCTCTACTCGACCTGACACACAAACATATCGGTAGATTATGGGCACCAACCCCAGGCTCTACTCGGCCCAACACACAAACATATCGGTAGATTATGGGCACCAACCCCAGGCTCTACTCGGCCCCACACACAAACATATCGGTAGATTATGGGCACCAACCCCAGGCTCTACTCGGCCCCACACACAAACATATCGGTAGATTATGGGCACCAACCCCAGGCTCTACTCTGCCCAACACACAAACATATCGGTAGATTATGGGCACCAACCCCAGGCTCTACTCGGCCCAACACACAAACATATCGGTAGATTATGGGCACCAACCCCAGGCTCTACTCGGCCCAACACACAAACATATCGGTAGATTATGGGCACCAACCCCAGGCTCTACTCGGCCCAACACAAACATATCGGTAGATTATGGGCACCAACCCCAGGCTCTACTCGGCCCAACACAACAACATCATAGGTCATACATAACCAATCAATTTTTCTAAATTTTATTTAGAGATAATAATCTAAATTTATAAACAAGAATAGGATCGAGACCAAAACCCTCCATGGAAAGAAACTTTCGTTTTCTACCCCTCAAACAAATTTTTCATTTTACTGATTTTCAACAAACATCCAAATATCAACTTAAATATCATAAACAATACAAAAACAAGGTTTTTCACACATTACACTCAATACAACAATAATATACAAAACATACTAATTATATATATATAACATTAATTTTCTTAATATCAATTTATATATTTTTGAACATTAACTTCCCTAACCTGGATTTTCTTTGTTCCTCGATCGGATGAAAACAAACCGCAAATCCCAAACCTTAGCTTCTCTTTTATCTCAAAATTCGGACAGACATCTCCCCACAAAGAGAATTTATTGAGAAAAATCTTCAAAGACCATAAACTTTCCAAAAGAAAATTCTTAAGAATAAACGGACCTAGACTTACCCATTCTCAAAACTGATCGGGTAGAACTCCTCCTTATACTGTTAGCCTTCTATTGCTTATTGTGGATCTAGAAACCGTTAGGGTTTTCAGTATTTAAACCTTAGAGAAAATGTAGAGAGAATGGAGAGAAAATAGAGAGAATGGAGGTATGTGAAAACAAACTACCCAACCAGTCTTTTGTTTTTATATATTGTATTATCTTTATAATCTAATATTTTTATAATCTGTACATCTTTATAATATAATATTTTTATAACTCGAATATCTTTATAACTCGAATATTTTTATCAATCTAATATCCTTATAACAAAATATCTTTATAATATAATATGTTTATATTCTTATATCTTTATAATTTAAAATATTGGGGTGTTACACCATAAATTTAAATATATATATATATATATATCCAATAAACGTAACTGATATATTGTTTAGTTGTCATTTATATATGAAAAATTTGAATGATTTTATTTTATGTTATATTTTTTATGTCAAGTTTAAATGTTTTTAATGTTATGTTATATTTTTTAAAGCTAAAATTACAACATTGAAAAATTATCATATTAACACTCTATATTCAGTTAAATATTGAAAAAAAAAATTTATAGATAAATCATTTGACAAATAATCTATCAATAAAAAGAATATATATGTTTTGTGTGTGACATTTTCATAAAAGAATATTGTAGATGTAGTTATATTTTTTAGTACATTCATTGTAAACTTTTTTAACAAATTTTTGTATTATTTGTAATTATAATGATAGGGTTTGTTAATTTAATGTTTTTTCTGTTTTTTGAAGGATCACGAACCTAAAAACATGGATGAACAAGAATCAAATAATTGGAACGAACATTAATCAAATAATTGGGAACTGAATGAATAGGAACAAGATAATTGAAATCAAATGAGCAACAACCAAGTGATTGGGGACTGAATCAACAGGAACCAAATGAACAGCTAGCCAACATATAACTGGGGTGAGATAGAACCAGTTAACAGGGATGAACAAGAATCAAATGACTGGGATGAACAGGAATCAGATAACATTGATGAACAAGAATCAAATGACTGGGATGAACAGGAACCAGATAACATCGATGAACAAGAATCAAATGAGTGGGATGAAGAGGAACCAAGTTATTATAATGAATGGGATGAGACCTTCAATGACATTTACCGTTGCTATCCTCTCTCTGCAATCGATGAGGTACTATCATTTTGTCTATATTTCTTTGTTTATACCTATGATACATATTTGTCACTGATTTCACTTTTAATGTTTTAGCATTTTTCCTATATTAGCAAAACTAGGATGTCACACTTATTTTACTTTTACTAGTTGATTTCAAATCTCAAAAACTGATATTGACTTTTGTTGTTCTGCAGTTAAATCTTGAAAATGGTGGTAAAGGTATGTACGCCAATAACTTATGTTTTAAACTTTTTGATATAATATCTACGAAATTGCAATAATTTTTCATGCCTATAAAATTGCTAATACAAATCTCTTTTTTGCCTTTAGTTATCATGTCCCATTTAGCCCTAAGTCTGCTTGGTAAGTTACTTTTGTCTATAAATTTTATTCATTTCAAAAATTTGATTCATTCTTATCCCACTAAACGAGTTGGTTATTCACTTAAAAATATTTCAGCATGTCTGGATATAGTGTATCCAATGTTATTTGAACTAAAAAATCTTTCCACTGAAAAAGTTACTCACTGTGGAGTCCAAGAATTCACTCCTGATTGGGGGAAAATATATATGCCGAAATGGGTATGTAATTATATTTCCTTCTTTGTTCAACCTTATTTGTTTTGCTTACAAATTAACCAATTTTATTTACAAGTTGGTATTTTATGTTGATTATTGACAGATGATGGAAAATATAGATCTAGAATAGGGAAATCATGTGAAAAGTGACAAGCATACAAGTTCCAAGAGGAACATATCTGAAGTTGCAGCTTCACACTAAAGACTTCTTGGAAATATCCAATCCAAAAGTCATGTACAAATTTCTACCATATATAGTTCTTCAATAATATTTGACAAATATGATAATTGCGTGTAAAATAATATTCTTAAATTTTTTTTACAGCTTGGAGTTTTCATTGAGGGACTATTTTTGTTTAACAACTGGTGACACTATAGTGATTGCTTATAACATTAAGCAATATTATATTGACATAGTAGAAACTAAACCCTCTCACGCAGTCAATATAATTGAGACAGACTATGAAGTTGATTTTCTGCAACCTCAGAAAACAGTTGTTGCCAACTAATTCATCTGATATGGGATGTAGTGAAGGTTGTGATTGTAATTTTGATTCTTTCTTATTATTATCATATTGTAGAATATGCTTTTAATTATGTTTTACTTCCTTTATCAAATTCATTATATTCTGAGTTTAATTTTAATTTTGTGTTTCAGTTCATGATGATTCTATCAAGTTCATTCCATTCAATGGTACAACAAGGCGTTTGGATGGAAAACCTTGTACACAATCAGTCTAGAAGGAAGAGACTGAAAATGAAACAAAAGATTTGAAGTTTAAATCTGCTTTACAAAGAATTCATGTGAATGTACCAAAGATTCAGACATCCACAAAGGTTAGTGTTATCATTATAGTAATCAGTCAAACCTCGTATTGTTGTTCATTAATATGATTTGTCAAATTTTTTTAATTAGGCCTCTCTAAAAAATACAACTGAAGAATCAGCTAAAAAAAAAAAGAGAAACCAAAATTTCAAGTTTTCACTGGAAAAAAGTATTCGTTCATGAATTGATATTTGTTAGACTTTTATTAGCTTGGTTCTAGCAGGATAGCTTTAGAGCTTAATTCAAATGTTTCAATTTTCAATTCTATAATATGTTGAAATTACAAGGACAATTGTATATGAGAATTTATGAATAATTTTCTTGTTTTAAATTATATAATTGTATTTTTTTAATATTAAGATATGTTCTAAATCTCATACCACTTTCTTCAAAATAAAATCCAATTCACTTATTTAAAAAATAATAAATCTAATGGTGGTAAAAAGAGTTGATTGTTTATTGTTTTTTCATTAAAAAGTAATTAAATATAAAATTAAAAAATAAATTCAATTTTGATTTAATTTATTAGTATAAAATTTAGATTAAACTAAATTAATACTTTAGGATTTGAATTGAATTGGATTTTAAATTTTTTTAAAAACTATAAAATTATTAAATAAAAAATATATTACTATAATGTTTTATATGATTATTAATTTCCTCATTTAAATTTTTTATCATATTTGTATACTTAATTTTATTGCTAAAAATTATCATACAATTTTTTATATTTTTACAAATATATTTTATTATTTATATTTTTTAATCAAAATTACGTAATTTTTTATAGTCACAGAAAATAAATATTTATTTTATAGATAATGGAAAATGTAAGAATACTTATAATGGTATTGAACCTTGGGTTGATAAATTTGAAACTCGAGGTATTTTTGACTTCAGTATTATTTATTCACATAAAAAAAACATTAGAACTCCTCAAATCTATATCTAGACATTCATATAAATACTATATGTCACCCTCACATTATGACATAAATTGGATAATGTCAACTACATCTTACTAAATCCAAATATTTATTCTGAATTACTATTTAAATAAATTTTTTATTTAAGTTGATTTAAAGTTTAATTCAAAATTAAATATATAAATTCAGATTGACTTTTAAAAAAGTATATGTATAAACTAATTATTTTAAGAATCAATATCCAAAAGCAACTGATTACTTTTTCTATAAGAAATCAACACATTATTACTAGTAAGGAGATATAAAAGAGTTAAACTATATCTTATTTTTATTATATTATTAAATAATAATAAAATTAACATACATAAATAAAAATATGAATTCAAATAATATGAGTATGCTGAAAATAAATTACTGGTCGAAGATCCGTACTTAAATTTATTGTTTTAGAACAACGATTAATTTATATCAATACAATAACTAAAAAGTAAAATAAAATATTACTTATTTAACCATATTTATCAATGATTACATACCTTATTCAAAGGATAAAATAAGAAGGCTTTTTAATGATAAAATTCACTCAACTCATGAATCATAAACTAAACACCATATATAATGTAAAATAAATTCCTAAATTTTCTAAAAAAATGACATAATAATTCGTAATAATATTTATTCTACTACAATTATTCAACATTTAAATATTATCTTGGCAAGTTGAATCACCGTTTGTTTTAAAAATAATAATTTCGTAAACTTGATTTTATCACTATTTTTAACTATATTATAGAAAAGCAACATAAATATCATATCTCAAATTGTTTTCTAATTCTAGAAGGATACTTTCACAACAATTATGTAAATTATATCTTTTAATGACAGATTAAATTCTTAATCATGTTGATTTGTTTATAAAATATAAAACACACACATATATATAAAATATATATATAAAATTCAATGATTTGAAAATATAAAATAAAAAAGTTAAATCTTTTTGTCAATACGAAAACAAACATTTGATTTTTGTTTTTCTGATATCCTCTCCCCCTCTTTCTCTATATTATTATTAATTGATAAATAATAATGAAAAAATAGTAAACTAAAAACCCATGTCATGTTTTTTCAAAATTTATTAAAATTATATAAATTTTTAGTCCAGTAAATTATACCATCTATAATTATATATAAAAGGGTTTCTCTATATTTTTCATTATTATTTTTTTTTCATTTATATTTTATTCTTAATATATTTTAAAATAAAAATTTATAATATGTAAAATATATATAATTTTTTATGTATACTTTTAATATTCTTATTTAATATATTTTAAAATAAAAACTAAAATAAATTATTCAAAATTTAAAAATAATTACAAATACTTTAATATGTGATTACTTATTTTTTATGTAACTATAAAATAAAAATTAAAACAACTTTTCAAATACTAAACATAATTATAAACACTGAAGAAAATTATAACCGTTTCATTAAGAAAAATTCTAAAACATCTTCCTACTAATTTTAATAAAACAAGTTATCTATTTTTATATATATACTGAACTTTTTAAATATTTATATTTTTTTAAAAAAAAATTCACTAAAATTTTTAATATACTCTGTTCTTAAGTATTCATCATTGCTGCACCATTTATCTTACATTTTAATCAATTTTCATCATTTAAATTCATTGTTTCCATCTTCTATTGCTTTTTATGGTTTGTATCTTAATTTTAATAAGTTGAAACTTCATAAAAAATTTGATATAATTGTCTTTTACCGATAGAAACCATATATTTAGGGCTGGATGCGTTTTTACTATTTCTAAGTCAATTAAATCGATTAATTTCATTGTTTTCATCTTCTATGATTTTCTATGGGTTTTATCTTGAATTTAATCGGTTTAAATCTTCTTAAAACTTCATTGAGTTTGCACAGTTCAAAAGTACTTATACATGTCTCAAATCATGTTTGATAGATCCTAGATTAATTCTAATGCAACTTGAGCATTCATCACTAGAAGCATAAACTACTACCCTTCTATCTTGCATAAGAACATATCCTAATTCCATCTTGGAGGCATAACAAAATATTACAAAATTTCCAATAGGATTGGGTAATACCAACACAAGAGAAGTGGTTAATCTCTTCTTAAGTTTCTGAAAATTATTCTCACATTTTTTTATCTTGACTTTTCTTGGAAAGTTGTTTTAAAGGAATAGTTATCTTAAAAAATCCTTAAATGAATCTTCTATAATATTCTGTCAAACCCAGAAAACTACGAACTTAAGTTAGTTTCTTAGGTGCCCATTATACAACTGCTTCTACATTGGTTGGGTCTACTGATATACCATTTTTAGAAATCACATGTCCCAAGAACTTTATTTCTGCTAACCAAAACTCACACCTGGACAATTTGGCATACAATTGTTTGTCTTTCAAAATCTGAAAAACATGCTCCTCATGAGTCTTAAAGTAAATGAGAATGTCATCTATAAAAGCAACTACAAAATGATCTTAAAAATGAACGGAAAAACATATTCATATAATCCATGAATACTCCATGAATGTTTGTCACACCAAAAGGCATTATTTGATATTCATAATGATCATACCTTGTTCTAAATGTAATTTTTTGCATGTTTTTAGTTTTTATTCTAATTTGGTGATATTTAGATCTTAAATTTATCTTAGAAAATACAGATGCTCCTCTTAATTGGTCAATTAGATCATCTATCCTAGGAAGATATTTATTCTTTATAGTAAATTTATTTAATTGTCTATAATGTATACACATTCTAAAGCTTCAATTTTTCATCTTAACTGGCAAAATAAGAGCTCCCCAGGGGATACACTAGGGCAATTCAATTGTTTTTCAAATAACTCTACAGTTGTTTCTTCAGTTTTGTCAATTCAATTCTAAAAGTGACATCCTATAAGGTACCATTGAAATTGGTCCAGTCCCAAACATAAAATCAATTAAAAAAATCTTTTTATTGTATGGCAAACCAAAAATATCATTTGGAGAAACTTCAGGAAAGTTTTGAACAACTGTTATAATTTTTAAATCGACTTCACCTTTTATTTACATAGAATATAATAGCAAATATCCTTTGAAGCTAGGGAAAGTTTTAGAAGTTCCTGTTAGAATTTTCGGGTTTTGTTTTATTTCACGTTAATTTATTTAATTGCATTATTTCGTATTTTAGCCTTCATTTTATTTAATTCTGATCAATAATTTAAATTTTGTACGCTCTACTTTCTCACATTCACACACCCCTCACATACACGTATCTATTTATTCTTCATACTCCAATAATTTTATTAGTATTTTACTTTTAATTTAAATTCAGTATTTTATAATTCCAGCCTGCATTTTAAATTCAGTATTTTACTTATTCATTTTAAATTTTAATTGTTAATTGAATACATTTTTCATTTGATTGTTAATTATTTATTTATTTTTATTATAATTTGAATTAGCATCAATATTTCATTCTAATTATTGCTTTGCCTTAAAATCTATGATTTAACTGTTAATTATTTATTTATTTTTATTTAAATTTGAATTAGTATGAGAATTTCTCTTGAAAAGAGCTATAACTGGGATTGGTAGATTCAAAAGATTCTCAAAAATAGAAAATGTTACTGACTTTTCTACATAACTAAGAAGGACTTGATTGGAAAATAACCAATCCATACCTAAGATTAGGTCTAGTTGTGACAAAGATAGGAAAATTAAATTTATAAGAAATTTTCTATTTTAAATTAATAAAAAAAATATCTAGACAGACTTCATTGGTAATTATAAATTTACTAGTAGGAGTTGAAATAATTAAATTGGTGTCTAAGGAAGAGACTGCCAATTCAAGACGCTGAACATTATCATTTGAAATAAAGAAATGAGTCGCACTCTGAATCAAACAGTACATTAAAGTTTTACCTTTAATGAGATACATACTTTGAATCAAATCAATGTTTTGAGCAACCTCTGCTCTAGTCATGGTGTAAACTCTCCCAGTGGTTGTAGGTCTTGTCTTGGATGCAGGAGTATTGGAATGTGGTCTTTGTTGTCCATATTCAACAAATACATGTCTAGGTAATCTGTACTTGAAATAGATAGGACATTTGATATGATAGTCTTTAGTACAATTATTCTTTCCACATTTAAAAAATACTTAGATTGATTATTTCCAGGTCTACTGCAATTTCCTGAAGGAAACATTTCTCCTATCCTCATTTGATTGAGGTCCAAAGTATTTTGTCCTACTATTTTCAAAATTCTCCTTAAATATACATTTATGAATGAGTATAGGAAAATCATAAATTTCTAACACTTCCACTGCCTTTCTTAATTGAGGCCTAAGACCACCTTCAAATTTTATACATTTCATTATTTCATCTAGATGATAAAAGAAAGAAGAATATTTGCCTAACTTCTCAAACTTAACAGCATATTCTCCCACTATTATATTCTCTTTCTTTTTCTCTTCTCACATTATTGGAAAAATATTTTTCTAAAAATTTTGTTTTAAACACTTCCCAGGTAATGAGTATTCCTTCTCCTTCCAACAATCTCCTAGTACTATCCACCAGTATTCGACTTATCCAATCAATGTAAACACAACATAATTAACTTTTTTTATTAATAGGACAATTCATAATTCAACTGTTTTTCAACAATAACGTTCAGAAAAGTGTGAAGGTTTGTTTCTCCTAAACTCAACTAAACCTTGTGATTTAGTGAGTCCTTCTGACCTTTGGTTCCTTATCAATGTTGTGACCGTATCTTTGATAGCCTACACTGCTTCCGTAAATTCATTATTCCTTCTATTGTTTGCCATTTGGAATCATACAAGTTAGAAAAATCAATAAAAAATTCCATGATGAACTCATTTCACAGGTTACACATGGAATGTCGCTCTAATACCATCTAATGTAACACCTTTTAATATCATACAATTGTAACATCTTGAAAATTAATACCATCTAAACATCACACTTTTTTTTTCTTCTTTTCAAATATATCATGATTGTTAATTTAATTATATTTTGAGTAATAGTATTCTATGTTATTTTTCTGTCATAGATGAGATCAAAATATATTTATATATTTACCTTACAACAACATTATCTCTTCATTACATGAATATACACAATTTATAATCGAAAGATAAAACTCATATTCCTGTAAAATAAATTGAATTGACATTTATTCATATTCCAACTAGTGACAATTTGACAAAAATATCTTTTGAGAATAGATTTGGAAAGTTTTGTGCCTCCATGATTTTAATATTTATTTTTTTGTACAAAAGAGAAGATAGGGAAGTAATAACAAATATCATGTAAAACATTTTAATATCCAAACGTAATAATATATAGATACTCATAATAATATATTTTAATATCCAAACGTAATAATATATAGATATTCATAATAATATATGAATATTACATTCACAAATTCATCAATATTGTCATTTCATTTATATATTCCATTTTATTTTATATTTGAAATATTTGAATTTGTTTTGTAGTGACTAGTCAGGATAAATTTTATCATAGTTAATAGAATACCACAAGATTATTTCATCTTGACTAATATCTACTCTTTTAAATCCCCAAATCAAATCTCCAACTACAATTTCATCAAAACTAACAAGTATATATATATATATATATATATATATATGTATGTATGGAATATAAATAATTAAACAATAAGGACAAAAAATTGAATGGTTAATACATTTCTAAATGTAAAATTAAATAAAACAAATATGAATAAATGAAAGGACTAGTACACATATGAGAAAACAATATAAAAGGGACAAGAGCAAGAATTTAAATAAATTAAATAATATTGATATAAATTGTCACAAAAGACTAGTGCAAAACTAGAAATAAATTAAATAAATATAAATTGTGAGAGAGGACTAGTGTATGACTGAAAATAAATAATGTAAATATAAATTATAAAAAGGATCAATACGCAACTGGAGATAAAATAAATAAATAAATACTAAATAATCAAATACTTAATTAATCTTCCAAAACAATTGAGATGTTACATTTGTATTGATTGAATGAGTATGTATCGAATTGATTGTGAATAACTATGTGGGTAGAAGTTCTTAAACAAACTAGAAAAAGAGCTAAAGATAGTTTAGAATATATATATGGTTATACTTCAGTTTTATGTAGATGGAGTCTTATTTTGAAATACTAGATGGACTGTATATGCCTTTTGTTGTGTTATATAGTATATTTATGCTTTTATGAAGGTGTTAAAATCAATATAAATGTGTATGAGACATTTAGGAAATTAATTGTGTTTTAATTTTACAAATTTGTTATTAAGAATAGATAAATTAATTCTTATTCTACAAGCTTATCAGTTTTTTATTTTTTTGTTGTAACACTCTTATTTATTTTCTTGTAAGAGTATAATAATAGTTTGTTGAGAGTAAATGCTAATACAAGTATGATATGGTATGGAATACAAGTGTGACACAAGTTTCTAAGATAAGTTTATGTGTATATATGTGTGAAGATAAACAAGGAGTCTATTTGTTTAGCTTGCATCTTAAACAGTCTAATTTTTATAAATCACATCCATCCCTCGCCCTTTCAGCAGTTAAATGGACAAGTTTATACTCACAAAAATACATTGAAATTGTTTAGTATTCATATATATATATATATATATTTTTTTTTTTACTCAATCCATTAAACAATACATAACTAATAAAATAAAATTTTAAGTTGAATTGAACTTAATAATAACTAATATAAGTAACAAATTGTATATTTTAGACTGAATTAAACTTGGTGATAACTTATAAAAGAATTAAGAATTAGATTTTAGATTGAATTTGATTGGATGTTAAGAGTTGTGGATATAACAATAACCCTTAGGATCCTCTAAAGTAATTAAAATATTATAAAATTAAGAAAATATACATGTTATTTTTCAATTCATATCATAAAGAACATACAAAAATAAATAAGAGTCAAACAAAAATGAAAGAGAAAAATCTCTTTTTTAAGAACATATCTAAAATAAGGAATTGGAGTTGAACAATGAAAATATTATCAATTTAATTATTATTCTTCAATTTACATCATAAATAGCATACAAGAGTTATTAGGAATCAAAATGAAAGAGAAAAATCATTCATTCAAGAACACAGCTAAAATAACAAAGTAATCAAAATATTATCAATTTAAAAAGTTAGAAGTATTATTTTTCAATTCACATCATAAAAAACATACAAGAGAATTATAAATAAAAAAGAAATAAAAAAAACTCTCTTTCAAAAACACATCTAAAATAAGAAATTAAGAGTGAACTCCACTACTTAATATATATCTCACATTCCAAAGTAAATTCTCACTTAAATAATAATAAAAAATCAACCTACATATACATAAGTAAAAATATAAATCCTAATTATATGAATATAGTGGAAATAAAATAGTTAAGTAGTGTGGATTGAGAGATGGTTACTTTAATCTATAAGAATGAATGATTCATATGAATACAACAATTAAAAATATAAAATAAAATAACATAAAAAAAATTTATTTAATCATAATAAAATAAGACAAATTTTAACAATAAAACAAAACGTTCATAAACTAAAAATGATAAATAATGTAAAATAAACTTAAAATTATCTAAAAAATAACATAGTAAGTGATAATAATAAAAAAATAAAAGAAATTAGGAATGGGATGGTCCAGCAGAAGAAGGAGGAACTGATTTACGAGGTGTATGAACCTGCATGTGTCCATTTAACTGATCTTTGTTATCAGAAGCTCGACCACATTCAGGATAAATACATAGGAAGCTTTTAGGAGGTGCAGGAGGCCTACAATGAACTCTCTTGTGAAGAACTAAACCACTTTTAGTTGGCAGTTCTTTGTCACATATGTCACATATGTAATGTCTCCACTCCTCCTTCTGCCTTTGATTATACGTCCAACAGCTAAACATTTTCAAATCTAAATTTTAATCTTAATCTTAATACAATACTAATGTATGTAATCGAATGCAACAACAAATCACATGTTTAAATAGTTAAACTAGTCAAAACAATTAATTTTAAATAATATTATATTTTCTGTAGTATAAATTATTTTTTAATATATTTAATTATAATTATAACGCACATCAATTTATTTATTTTTACAATAAATGTAATTAATACGATATATTAGATTATTTGTAACTATTAATAAATCCAAAAAATATGTCTTTACTTTTAAGTCTGAAAATATAATACTTGTTCAAAAATTTATCCACAATAAATGTAATTAATACGGTATACTAGATTATTTGTAACTATTAATAAATTAAAAAATATGTCTTTACTGTTAAGTCTGAAAATATAATACTTATTCAAAAATTTATTCTTTAACTTCTATTTTCAATTTTAATTTTAATTTATAATCTAAACAAATAATCTCGTGACAAGTTCTTAATAATTATTTATGATTTCCTTTTAATTATTTTAATTCCTTTTTCAGTTTCTAGTTATAGAAAATAGAAAGTTTGGTTTAAAGTTTTCAATTTCAGTTTAACATATCGTTATTTTATTTTAAGAAATATAAAAAAGTAATTTTCAGAAAAAAATTTCAATAATTTTGAAATTATTTTTAGATATATAATTCTAATATTAGTAAATATAATAAAATATAAAATTATAGTATTAACAAAATATAAAATTTCTTAAATTACATTAGTTGTACAGTTTTAAACAATGTTACTTTTTATAAGAAAGTTTTAATCTATTAATAAATTTATTTTAAATTTAATATTTTTTATATCACTTTTAAGTATAGTAAAGTTATAATATTATGTTTTAATTATTATTATAATAATTTTAATAATTTGATTTTACGTCAATTTAATATTTAACGTTTAAATATTATCTTTACAAGCAAAATCTCTATTTGAAAGTTAAAAATATTAATTTCATAAACTTGATTTTATCACTATTTTTAATTGTGTTATACAAAAGTAAAATAAATATCTTCATCCATTTAATAACCACAGTCCAATTTTAAAAATATTAATTCAAAATAACATAATATATTATATATAAATAGACTTTTAATTATCAATCATACTAATCGCTCTCTATCTATATATTTATAACATTTTTACTCTACAATTTATTCCAATTGGAGTACGGATAGACTTCAATAGAAAACTGAAGAGTAACGGTATTACGTAATTAAGTTTAATAATTTTTCTAATTAAATTATTGATTTTAGAAATACAGTAATATGAAGACAAAATTGTTTCAAACACCGACAGAATCGGAAGTACCCTTTGTTTCAAACATGGGAGAGCGAGTTATTCAAATTTCATTTGATAGTCAAAGAGGTGTAATAGTCCTAAAAGACATCAAAATAAAAAATGAAAAATCATACATATTGTATATACTTCTATTTCTAACTTATAACACTTTTTAATATCATATAATTATAACATCTTAAAAATTAATTATTATATTTTATTATCATCTAAATATCATCGGAATGCGACATTCTTTTTTTTTTTTTTAAATATATCATAATCGTTAATTTATTTATATTTTAAAAATTAATATTCTATATTATATATGAGATCAAATATATAATATAAAAATACATTTATATATATATATATATATATATTTTTACACTATAACATTATTATCTCTTTTTTTTTCTCTTTTTAAATATATCATAATCGTTAATCTATTTATATTTTAAAAATTAATATTCTATATTATATATGAAATCAAATATATAATATGAAAATATATTTATATATATATATATATATATATATATATTTTTACATTATAACATTATTATCTCTTTATTATATGTATATACATATCTTATAATTAAAAAGATAAAACTCAAATTGATCTTCTTATTCCCGTAAAATAAATTGAATTAACATTTAAAATAACAAATAATTAATCATATTCAAACATAAAAATATTAGAAAAAATTATTTTTACTTTAATATATTCTTTCAATATATTAGTACTTTCTTTCATATATTTATTTTTAGTCGATATAAAAGTATAAATAGTTAAAAAAAACTATATTCTTAACTTATTATATTAAATAAAAAATTAATATACATGTACATAAATAAAAATATAAATCCTAATGATGTAAGTATTGAGAATAAAATACTTAATTAGTGTGGGTTGAAATATCCTTACTTTAGTTTGCTTTAGAATAACAATTAATCTATATTAATACAATTGAAAAATAAGAATAAAATAAAATATTAAATAATTTATTTAATATTGTTTATTAATGATTATAAACAAAATAAGATATTTTTTAACAATAAACCTCACTCAACTCATGATTTATAAATTAAAAATGATATATAATGTAAAATAAGCTCTTTAAATTTATAAAAAATACATAAAGATTCATAATAATAATCAAATAGTATAAAAAATCACTATTTGATTTATTTGTTAAGATCAAAAGGTTTATGAATTTTTTTGTATCTACTTAATTGTTGTTTGCTATAAAAAACTAGACCACAGTAAAGATAATCACATACAAAGCTTGTAGTAGATACAAGAGGCCTAGAATGGATACTCTTGTGTAGCTAAACTATGTTTAATTGCCACTTCTTTATCATATATATCACATGTGCAAACTATTCTAATAAGGACTTTAATTAGTTTACATGTTTATACTTTTTTAAAAAAAAAAATAGTTTTTTGTTGGCTAAAAATAAATAAATTAAGTACAAAGTAGTGTTTAAATCCTTTTACATATGTACAGAAAAGGTGGAAATAAAACACAATCTCCTTAACAAAACACATTGCTAAGTTAAAAGTGATCACTACCTACACTCCTTACGGTCCAACCCACATATATTTAATATGTCACCCTTTAATCTTCTTTATAGGAAGAAGATAGAGGTTTATTAAAAAAAACTAAAAAATTTACATCATTATTACATAAGTACTTTTGAGAAATGATCCTAAACCAATACTTTTTCCATCTATGTTGTGCACACACCTACCCATGATCCTCAGTCTTACTGATCTTGTTATTGAGAGATTTGTCTCTCATAAGGAGTGAGGGTTCCCACACTTCCAAACTCAGTTTCTCATAAGTGACTAAAGGTTAAGATGTTGCTTGGTGTGTGTCATGGCTCTTTGAGCAACCTTTTAGAAAATTTTGCAAGTCTTGCTGATTCAAACAACTACATTGTTGATATTTCTTGGTTGAACTTCATTTAAACCGAGTCTCTCTCCAAACTTTATTCATTTCTCTTCCATCTGCGACGTATTAACATGTTTTTTCCTTAGTCACAGATAAGCTTAGGATAAGAGAAGTTAAATTGAATAACACTTTGAGTGGTCACTTTTAGAGCATATTTCTGTTCTTTGTAATTCATGTATACATGAATACTTAGGTTAATATCTTGTACATATGTGTCTCACAACAATAGTGGAATGAGTTGATCTTTAAGGGATTACTTTGTAAAATTGTCAAGAATAACGAACAAACTTTACTATGAGATAGTGATAGTATAGTTTCTTAAGGAAGCAAGTTAGAAAGAGTATTTATGTGAGACTTGAAAAGACTTGAAGAAAAAAAAGGTGTATCAGGTAAACAGTAAAATTATTGCAAGAGTCAATGAATAAGAGCTGCACTTTTAAGACTAATCCTAAAATCACCCAAAGTAGTTATAACATAAACTTAGATAGTGTAGCACCCTACAAACTCATAATTAGACAGATTAGTGTAACTATCTGCATTAACCTAAAAATAATAAAATATGAATATACAATATTTACTATAATAAGACAATTAGCAATTAATACGGTATATACAAACTATCACCTAGGATGATATAGAAATATGATCATAATATTCTCGTTAATATGACCACATATTAAATATTACATTATTATAATATAATAGTTATAATTATTATAAAAATTGCAATGTTAATATGATGTAATTATAATATGAAACGTGAATATGTAGATATGATATGAGTAGTTTGTAAAAGAATATGATACGACAAGAATAATTATTAAATGTTAGTCTAAAACATATATTCATATTTAATTTATAAATGAATAACTATTGTGTTTAATAAATTTAAATTATATATAATTTAGTTATTTTTAAAAACTATATTTAATTATGTTGAGGAAAAAGAAAGTTTAACATAAAATAAAAAAATAATTTAAGTATAGTTATCTATTAGACAACTTCATAGTATTACAATCACTCACTGTATATTATAGACAATCTATACTTATACTTCACCTCTTCCAGATAAATATTTCTCAATATAAAAGACAATTTTAAAAAAAAAATTCGCATTCATAAAAAAAATCTTTAAATAAAACTTAAATATCAATAGACTATTTAATTTATTATTAATTGGTTAATATGATATAAGAGTCATTATCTTATAACAAATCAAATTCATATTTAAAATGTCATATGATATAAGAGTCATTGTCTTATATCAAATCAAATTCATGTTTGTTTTAATTATATATTGTTTTTTACTATCACGTATTATATAATGTCAGCATATTACAACATAAGTTTTTGACCACTGATTGAAACACTGTCCATTTTAAGCGCATTTAACTTCGCTTTGTGTCACAACAAACTTTGCTTAGAAGCACAAACACCAAGAAGAAACAAACGTAGTAAATACCTTCTTATTCTCTCTCCTTTAGGGTGATCCGAACAATTCTGAGTTTGAACGTCTCTTCCATTATCACCTTTCTCCATTTCAACACTTGCGAGTAAAAATAGTAGAACAACAAGCTGAGGAATTCAAGAACCTGGAACAATCAAATGAACTCTTTTTCCAAGCAACGCATTATCACTTGGTTGATCCTAATCATGATTGTGTTATACATCCTTTACTCTTCCAATTTTCTTCTCTTAAGCAGAAGCAAAAAAGATTGTTCCACCTCCATTCGTTTGGATGCATCCTCCGAAGAACAACTTAGTAACATGTCCTCAACTACAAACACTGCTGAAAGAGCAAGGAATGACGATGAAAAACCCGAAGAGGATAAGAACGAAAAGGAGGAAGAAGATCGAGAAGAAGGGAAAGCAAAGGGAAAAAAAGAAGGGGAAGAAGAAATACCCTTTGATGAGTTGTCTCAAAGACAAGACACCAAGGTTGAACACATTGTTTTTGGGATTGCTGCTTCGTCAAATTTGTGGGATGGAAGAAAAGAATACATTAAGGTGTGGTGGAAGCCTAATCAAACAAGAGGGGTTGTGTGGGTTGATAGCAAAGTGAGAGCACAAGCAAATGAAGGGTTACCAGAGATTCGAATTTCTGAGGACACCACTAGATTTAAATATACCAATCCTCAAGGCTCAAGGTCTGCATTGAGGATTTCAAGGGTGGTGACAGAAACATTGAAGCTTGGAATGAAGGATGTAAGATGGTTCATGATGGGAGATGATGACACCGTATTTATTGTAGATAATGTGGTTAGAATTCTTTCCAAATATGATCATACTCAGTTCTTTTATGTTGGTAGTTCATCTGAGAGCCATGTTCAGAACATTCATTTCTCATATGCTATGGCATATGGTGGAGGAGGATTTGCCATAAGCTACCCGTTAGCAAAGGAACTTGCAAAGATGCAAGATCGTTGCATTCAACGATATCCTTATTTGTATGGAAGTGATGATAGAATGCAAGCTTGCATGGCAGAGCTAGGGGTGCCCATAACTAAGGAACCAGGGTTTCATCAGGTAATTATTAATTATTTGATTAATTTTGGTCTCAACTTTTTTCTTTAACACTTTTAGTCACTCTCCCACAAAAATAATACTAACTGATAATGTAACAGCACACAACTCAATAATGAGACATTTAGTTTTTCTGCAAAACTGGTTTTTGAATCATTCATTAAGTAGTTTGACCAGGAATAACTTTTTTTTTTACTCAAAGTAAAAGACACTTAAAAAGTTGACAATAATTTAGATACCCTAATCAACTAATATTTCAACTAACTAAAATAGGTTGAATTTTCATTAGAAACTAATCAATAATTTAAAAGGCTCAGGAAAAAAGATATGAAACCCTGACTATTCAACACTGCAAGTCAAGTAATTATAATGACATCATTTTTACTAGTCATGGGTGATTTTGAATCTCTATTTTTTGTAGGAACTGAAATTTACCTGTTTCTTATGCAGTATGATGTGTATGGGGACCTCTTAGGGCTTCTGGGGGCACATCCAGTGACTCCATTAATGACATTACACCACCTTGATGTGGTGCAACCAATATTCCCAATGATGGACCGAGTACAATCCCTGAAACACTTGATGAAATCTGTTAAGCAAGATTCTGGTAGCATCATGCAGCAATCAATTTGCTATGACAAGAAGAGATTTTGGTCCATCTCTATTTCATGGGGTTTTGTGGTTCAAGTTTTGAGGGGAGAAATATCTCCTAGAGAGCTAGAAATGCCAACACGAACCTTTCTAAATTGGTACAAAAAAGCTGATTACACTGCATACTCATTCAACACTAGACCTGTCACAAAAAACCCTTGTCAGAAAGCTTTCCTTTTCTACATGAACAGAACACGATATGATCCAGTTAGGAAGAAAATTTTTGGTACTTATTCTCGTTTCAAAACTAGACCTCCTCCTTGCACATGGGAATTGCAATCACCAGAGAAAATCGATACCATTATAGTTTCTAAAAGACCAGATCCTCTTCGCTGGCAAATGGTAAGAACATTGTTTTCAAACAACATTAAAGATGTGTTTGGATGAAAACTTTTTATAAATTATAATTAGATTATACATTAAAAATTCTCTCCCGTTAACTTGTTTAAAATAATTTTTTTACTTGCTCGTGTTTAGAAACTTATTTGATTTTCTTAAATGTTTATAGAGAAAGTTATCTATCTTTCTACCGATATATGTATATATATATATATATATATATATATATATATATATATATAATTTTTGTTTATTTTCATTTTCTACCTGTTAAACATTTGCTAATTTATGGACATTGAAATTAACCCTCTTATTGATTGAATTACATAAATTTTGTTTTTGCAGTCAACAAGGAGAGATTGTTGTAGGGTTCTACCAACACGAAAAAACACAACTATGTCTATATGGGTGGGCAAGTGTGAAGAAGGAGAGTTTAGTGAAGTAGATTTTTAAGTGGAATTGAGATCCAAACTTCAATTATTAGGCATTTTAGTTTTTTAAAATAAATATTTAATAGTAATGGAATGTATTAAGAAGTAAAAAAAATTATATAAAGATAATTTTTTTAAATTTAGAATTTTATTATACATTAAAATTTCGTTATTGGTACTTAGATCATTCACTGTTTAGATTCTTGGTTAGGATAATTTTACTTTAATTTGTTCCTTCCAACGTGTTTTCTTTAGTTTTTTCATTCTGTAAATGTGCATCGTATAAGTATGCAAGAGGATACTTATGACATTGATATATCAATAAATTAAAACCTTTTGAAATTTGTTTGTGTCAACCTAATCTAATATGTTTCCAACGTGCAAACATTATTCCCTTGATGAAATATGGACACCGTCCATTCCACAGACAGATAAGAGAATTATTTAAATTCGTGGTGATTAAAAGTGTGTTGAAATATATTATTTTATCATTTATTGTATTAGTTTTAAATGTTATTTCTTTTAACTATTCAACAAAAGTTTATTACAATTTTTTTTCTTTACATTAAAACAATATTTAATGATATAATTTAACATTTATTTTCTGTAGCATAATTCATCTGTATGTCCATGCTGTATAGACATTTACTTATTTTGGTAAAGCCTTACCTAAACATATGTTCTTCTTATTAAGTTTGAGTTACTAGATAAACAACAACTTCATATCTAATCAAATTATTTAGTAATGCCGTGAAATATCAATAATTTTAATATTGATTTATATTTTAGAAACTCATTTTTACACTATAAAAACAAGGATACATGACGTATTTTAACGTCAATTATTCTATAATCAATTTTAGAAAAAAAATACAATGATAAACTCGTAAACATTTTCTAGTTTTTCAAGTCAATCATAGTAGTTTTCTATAAGTACTCTTCTCCTTCACGAACCTTGATTCTTCTTCTCCTTTTCATAAAAAGTTGTTGTCGTCATTTAAACATCAGAAACATTGTCCATCATTGTGTACTCTACTTTTACGATTGTGGATGGAATGCCCAAGGAAAAAAACTTTCATACCCCTCACTCACCTTTCACCTACACTCCAATTTTGATTGATTTTATTTTAAGTTAAAAAAATATATATATATATATAACAGTGTGTTTTTTAGGTGTTGGAACGGTTTCATCCTTATAGGTGTGTCGGTGTATCACCCCCTCTACAAACAAACTTGTATGACATCATCGTATTTTTTGTGTCTCTCCCTTGTTGTCGTCTTTTTCTCATATTTTCAGGTAAGTTTTTAAATTTTTATATAACTATATTTAAAAGAGAGATTGAAAATTATAAATTTATGAGATATATGATATCAAAGAAATAAAAAAAAATTGAATATGTATATGTTAAATGAAGATATATGTATCATTGTTCTAGAATAAATATTATTGAATTTACATCTAAGTTTACTTTTTTTGTTTGCTTTTTATGTAAAATAGTTGTTATAATTTTTTTTATGGATTGGTTATAATTTCACCTCCTCCTTGTTAATTTTAGCTAATATAGTAGTACTATTTTAGAAAAGACTATACTACTTTTTCTTTATTCATTTGAAAAGCTTGGACATCATGAAATTGTCAATCAAAGAAGTACTTGAAAATCATGAAATTGTCAATCAAAGTAGTACTTGAAGAGGTTCAAGATGTTGGTTTTCCAGTTCAAAGGTCAGCTTCCAGCAAGATGTGTATTGTTTACAAATTTCACAATTTAATATCAAAACTCTATGTTGTATGCTTATTATTCATTATTTATGACATGTTTAGGATATTGAGCAGTAAAAGATATTCGTTAACACATGTTTAAAATAAGTCACTAGATGTGGGGTTAGAAAAAATTTCAATTTTTGAATTATTTTCCATGCCTTACATCTTTACATGCAACCTGTATCAAATTACTATAATGCAAGCAAGTTTGGGATACACACTGGCATGGAGAAAAATAATTGTCTACCTGTATTTAAACATTATTATCTTGTAGTTTACCTATTCATATTGTTGTTTAAATTACATTAGTGTTTAAGTATATTTAATATAAAATTTCATTATTTTAGAATTTTAAATGACTTATGTAAGGAGTAAGGAATGTGTAACGTGTGGATTCTTCAAACCCCAATTCATCCAAAAATCAAAAAATAAAAGGGAAGAATATCAATAAACATGTAGAATTTGTCTCCTATAATCAAGGAGAGATGTCTATTATTTACATAAGTCAAAGACAATAAGGAGGTGGAGGTGTGTTTCTATCTTTTTATTTCAATTACAATTATGATTCTAAGTAAGATAGTAGGAACAAATGAGCAACTAAGTCTTTAGAAGTTGGAATAAAAAAAATTGATTAGTACTTTTTTTTAATGTAATTTGAGCTAAAATTACTAGTAGAAAAAAGAAATATCACTTTAGTGTTTTCTCATCAAATTTAAAACAACCTAAAAAAAATTGGTAACAATTTTGTAATTAAATTAAATTTTTTATTTAACTATAACAAGTATAATGTAAAATTTAAATTAAAACCTTAGTAGTACAAACGTACACAAGAAAATGAAAAAGACGTAGATTTATATTTTCATAAAACACTATACTCTCCAAAATAAGAAGGTTCTAGGTTCATTATCTTATCTCAAGAAGCTCTACAATAAAATTATTAGCTTTTTTACCCATTTCATGAAACACATCTCTCTCAAGTTGCAGAGGAGGAATGCTAGTACTACATGAACTTCATCTTCAACATTTCTATCCTTTGGACCGACTAGGGAAACCTTGACGTCGTCATGGTTACTTCGATAGATAGATTTTGTTGTACGTAGAGAAGCTAAAGTAACATATAAAAAAGGGTTGGTCCGTCAAACATCCAGTTCCTTCACGAACAAAGTTCAAAATCAACAAAGGTTCGTAGAAGAAAGAGTGGGGCACAACCCTTCTTTTTTGTTGGTAACGAGGGAGAGATAAAATGAAGTTCTTGATTCATTTATTCAATCTATTAAACAATACACATTTAATAGAAAAGTAAATAAATTTTATATTGATTTAAGTTCAATAATAATCCATAAAATCAAAAAGTATTAGATTTTAGGTTGAATTAAGTTTGTTAATAACTAATAAAATGAAAAAGTATTAAATTTTAAGTTCAGTTAAACTCTAGTATAAACATGTTTCATGATAATTAGTTATAACGACTAGAGACTATATATAAAAATTTTATATCACATTTATTGTACCTCGTAACTTTGAGCGTATAACCTGAGAGTTATAAACATTTGATTTGTTATCTTGAGTGAGAGTTTATTAAGAGAGAAACTAAAAGTTAATTTTTGAATTCATAGAATCCTATTATGAATATAGATTAAAATTCGTTAACACTTTAATTGAACCAAATTATTATTTTTTATGTGATTCTTTCTTGTTCTTTATAACTGTTCACTTTTGTTATACTCTTTTCAACTCTATTATATAATTTGTTTGTATGGAAACCAATTTTAAAATCTTCATAGTTTTACTACCTTCATAGTGAATTTGTATTTTCTGTGAACTAATTTTACAACAATAGTTTTTCAAGAATTTTAATTTAATTTACTCATAAATTTTTAAATTTATAAAATTTTACTTTTTTATTTTGTTATTATTTATTAAAAGACTTTATAAACATATGTAAGAGTAATAAAACAAGTCCAATTTTGTTCTATCCTTAGTTGGACAAGAATGAGACCGAATTTAAAAATATGTAGTCACTCTAAATGTTGATAGACTAGCAGATTAGTTTATACATATAAATTACATATAACTTTCTAAACTTTTATTTTAATTTACACATAAAAATTAATTTACACATAATTGATAAAACTTACTTATTCCGTCTTTCTTAACATATAGTTAAAACATACCTGTAATATTCTACTTACATATCATTTTTTTATTTTATCTATTTTCATTTAAAGTTACATCGTAACATCCAATATCTTAAATTATAAAGATATTAAAATATAAACATATTATATTATAAAGATATTTTATTATAAGGATATTAGATTAATAAAAATATTCAGTTATAAAAATATTCAGTTATAAAAATATTATATTATAAAAATATTTAGTTATAAAATATTATATCATAAAAGTATTATATTATAAAAATGTTCAATTATAAAAATATTAGATTATAAAGATTTTTAGTTATAAAAATATTATATCATAAAGATATTATATTATAAAGATGTTCAGTTATAAAAATATTATATTATAAAGATATTTAGTTATAAAAATATTATATCATAAAGATATTATATTATAAAGATGTTCAGTTATAAAAATATTAGATTATAAAGATATTTAGTTATAAAGATATTAGATCATCAAGATATTATGTTATAAAAATATTCAGTTATAAAGATATTAGATTATAAAGATATTTGATTATATAGATATGAGATTATAAAAATATTATATATTATATATTATAAAGATATCAGATTATAAAGATAATACAATATAAAATAAAAAGGGACTAGTTGGGTAGTTTTTTTTCACATACCTCTATTCTCTCTGTCTCTATTCTTTCTATTCTCTCTATTCCCTCTCTACACTCTCCCTAGGATTTAGATACTGAAATCCTAATGGTTTCTAGATTCAGAAGAACCAATAGGAGGCTAACAGTGTAAGAAAGAGTTCTACCCGATTAGCTTTGTGAATGGATAAGTATAAGTCCGTTTATTCTTGAGAATTTTCTTTTGGAAAGTTTATGGTTTTTGAAGATTTTTCTCAATCAAATCTCTTTATGGGGAGATGTTATCCAGGATTTTGAGATAAAAGATGAGCTAAGGATTAGGATTGCAATTTTCCATCCGAGCAAGGAATTAAAAAAAATCCAGGTTAGGGAAGTTAATGTTCAAAAATATATAAATTGATATTAAGAAAATTAATGTTATATATATATATATATATAATTAGTATGTTTTGTATATTATTGTTGTATTGAGTGTAATGTGTGAAAAACCTTGTTTTTGTATTGTTTATGATGTTTTTGTGTGAGGCCGAGTAGAGTCTGGGGTTGGTGCCCATAATCTACCGATATGTTTGTGTGGGGCCGAGTAGAGCCTAGGGTTGGTGCCCATAATCTATCGATATGTTTGTGCGGGACCGAATAGAGCCTAGGGTTGGTGCCCATAATCTACCTATATGTTTGTGTGGGGCCGAGTAGAGCCTGGGGTTGGTGTCCATAATCTACCGATATGTTTGTGTGGGGCCGAGTAGAGCCTGGGGTTAATGCCCATAATCTACCGATATGTTTGTGTGGGGCCGAGTAGAGCCTGGGATTGATGCCCATAATCTACTGATATGTTTGTGTGGGACCGAGTAGAGCCTGGGGTTGGTGTCCATAATCTACTTATGTGTGTTAATGAGAATGTTGTGAGTATGTGTATTACATGATAATATGATTTGTGTTGTTACTTCTCAATTATTAAAGATGCATTAAATTTCAAAGCATTTAAGTATGTTCTATGATGAATGTGCATGAGAATGATATGATGATGAATACTACATGATGTTATTATTTTGTGTTGTTATATTTTTGAATGATTAGCTTACCCTACAATTGCCGATTGTTTGGCCTGCAACGACTGTGTTTTGCTATACGGGAGCAGATATCTTATTAGGTGAGCGAGATGTTTCAGAGTCCCAGAATTATATTGGAAGATAAAGTAGTAATTATAGGCATATATTCTTATAATAGAATTTTATACTAGTAGAGATTCCCTTTTGTATTGAATACAAATACAAATTTTATATATAGTGTGTTTTATTATTAATTAATACAAGTTACGTTTGCATACTAAATATGATAAAAGTAGCGATTTCTTGAGTCTATGTTTATAACTTTTATCTGTTCCACAAATTAATTACTTATGATTAAAATTTATATATTTGAAAAATTATTTTATTATTAATTAAATTAAATTATTTTTTCTTCTTAATATAATAAATTAAAAAACACTAAAATACATAAGTTTTTTTTACCTAATTTTTATCTTATTATAGTTTTATATTTTTCTTTCTTTTATTTGCACTTATTAGCTTTTACATTTTTTAATATTTTTATTTTTTAAATACATACTCTAAAAGAAATGTACCATAATAACTTTCATTTAAAAAGAAATCTACACTAGTTTAAATACACACAAACAGAAATATACATATATATGATAAAAAATAAAATATTATAATAATTATTAAAATATAAATTTTATTAAATATATAAAAAATGTATTCATAAAAATAATTATAAAAGTAAATTATTTTTTTAATTTTATAATTATATCGTGGTTAATTTTTTTATTATAAAAAATTATTAAGTTTAAAAAATTAGTTATAAAAGAGTAAAATAATAAAAATTTGTGTATAAATAGTTATAAGAATTTTTTTAAGTTAGTATAAAAAATACATTAAAGAACTCATATTATATATATGTAAATTAATAATTTATATATTATAATTATGTATATAAAATAGTTATATTTAACTATTATCTTATAATTTTGATAAAATATTAAATTTTTATAATTTTATTCTAAAATTATTTATATTTTGTTAAAATGTTTTAGAATTATTTTTTTAAAAACTATTTTTCTAGTTTATTGTTATTATTTTAAAGTTACAAAATAATATTTAATATAAATGATTTTGTTCATTTTTTATATTTAGTAAGATTTATATTTTTACTGTTTGAAAATTTATATACTTTACAATTAGTTTTAAATTAATTACTTAAAAAAATGAAAATATAAATAATTTTGAAAAATAATAAAATCATAAAGCAATAAGTATGTCAAATCTTTTAAATTTTAAGTTCTTTTACAAAGAAAAAAATTGAGAGATTATTGAAAGAAAATATTTAAAATAATAATAATAATAAATTAAAAATTAAATAAATAAAATTAAATAGATAAAATTAAATATAAATAAATAAATTGAGAAAAATATATCGAAGATTCTGATATGTATATTTTAGTTATATATAAAAAGTTATTAATAAGATAAAAGAGAAGATGCGAAAGTGAAACAAATTATTTTTATTAAGATTAGTTTATTATATAAACTAATTTTTACATAGTTTTCTAAAGTTTTATTTAATTTACACATAAATTTTAAATGTATGAAAAATATACTTTCTATTTTATTATTTTTTATTAAAAGTATCTATAAAAATTTGTCTAAAAACATTTATGATTGCTTAACTTGGGTCATATGTAAGGATAACAAAACAATCCATTTATTATCCATCCTTAGTTGGTAAAATATAGATTCACACATTATAAATCTCTACTCACTCTAATTGAGGATAGACTAGTACATTTTCAACTTTTTTTCTTTTAAAAATTTTTGAATTTTATTTTCTGTTTTGGTATAAATAATTTAGAAACATATTTAATTATATAAATATTTTTTTAAATTTTTTAATTAATCAATTAATACTTTTAGGAAAATGAATTAAAATAATTATTTATTTTTTATATTAAATTACTTTATGATAATTCATCATTAAAATACTTAATTTATAAGTTAAGTGTAAATTAAATTATAACATTATTATATATTTATATTCTTCAACTAAAATAAAAGAATAATCTTTTAAATAATTTTTTATTAATTTTTAATTTAAAAAAAGACTGACAACTCAACTCATCTTTGATGACACCAAAGTGTGACGTACCAGGGGTCCGTACCCAGTTGAGCATGCATAGTCAAATGAAATGATTTTAAGATAGAGGATAATACATGGAGTGCTAAGGTTTTCGTACTCTACAAGATCTTGTTTCTTTCACACAAAATACAGTTAAAATATTTAAAACAAAAATTCAAATGGAACTGTGTAACATGAGTCAAGTCACAGATCGCGAAAAACTTTCCTTTAAGATAAACAACAAAGTGTAACAGTTAAACGTGTTCAGATGCGACAACAACCTTAACCAAAATGAGTGGATTATAAATATATTTGGAGAATGACTTAGAAAAGAGTATAGAAAGACCACGCTTCCTTTGTGGACTTGGCCATCGTACATTCTCCATGTAATCAAAACAACACAATCTCGAGAAACTACCCAATTTCTCAAATCAATCCCTGGATTTTGAAAATGAAAAAAATAAAATTATTTCCGTTGTTGGATTTGTTAGAATATTTTTCATTAATTAATTTATTTTTTCAACTTGCAAATCAAATTCTGATAAATGTTTTTAAAATTTGGAAGAACTTTCATATATACCTTTTTAATCAAATCACCATGAAGATATGCGATATGTATATTTATGTGGTGTTTCCTAAAAAAATATATACAGTTACCGTTTTTATTATTGGAACAAATATTTCATCATAGTTTATTCTCACTTTGATGATGATGTTCGAAATGTTATGTGCTCTCTTTTATATGAATGATATTTAATTTTGTATACCTATTTATTTTTAAGTGCTTTCTTTTTTGATGGAATTTATGCAGAACTCATATTTCATTTTCTTCCAAGACGCATATCTCGTCAACCACTACAGCATGTCAACTATAATCCTTTACGGTTTTCTTAAAATTCTTTGATTCTTGTTCTATTGTCATAACTGCAACAAAATTTCGATGTCTAGTAGAAAATCCTTCACAATTTACATAGCAAGTAATAGGGTAAGAAGTATCTGAGACATGTTGTTGAGCTTATGAACTTTTTGGGACTTTACTTTTCGAATAATATGAGTGAAAAAATCCTTATATCTTGTTGGTGAAATTTTGTTTCTTATCCCCCTTCCCATTTTAGTCTCCATATTTTCTTCTTGCACTGTCACAAAATCAACTCCATCAGCTCTATGTGTGGACATTACCTCTCCATCCACACCATTCATACTTACTCCCCCCTCATCAGCTACCATAGTAGCTCCATCATCTCGATGTGGGGACACTAACTCAAAGAGTCATTTCCCTTAGTCACTCTAGAATGAAATCAACTAGATCTTCACTTATTTATGTTTTTTTTTTCATTTGAGTACATCCACACCATTCATACTTACTCCATTAACTATCATAGTAGCTCTATTACAGCCTCCATGCAACCCCTTTTGGAGTTGCGATTGTTTTTCTCCTTATAAGGCCACGAATGCACCCTTTTGTAGGTGATGCACATAAGTCTCCCATCCAATATCATCAACAACATACTCAATATCATAATTAATGTGAGGAGCACGAAGAGTGTTGTCTGGTAATATAGCAAATGGAAATTCATGTTCATAAAATTTCACATTTCCAAAGACAAAGTATTTATGGGATTTCAAGTCATAAAATTTTCAACCCTTTTTCCCATATGGGTACCCCACAAATATACACTTTCAACTTCTTCTAGCAAATTTATCACCATCACGATTTTGATGATGTACATAACATAAGCAAAAAAAACATATTATCAAAGTTAGGTGTTTTACAAAATAATTTTTTACAAGGTGTCAGATAATTAAGCACACTAGACAATGTGTGATTAATTAAATATCATGTCGTTAACACACATTCACCCCAAAATTGCATTGGTAAATGACCTTGAAATCTGAGTGCTCGGTCCACGTTCAATATGTTGATATTTTATTTCAACTCTTCCATTTTGTTGTGGAGTACCCACACATGATGTCTCACACAATCTCATTCTTTAAAGAAAAATCACGAAGACAATTAAATTTGGTACCATTGTCACTTCGTACTTTCTTTATTTTCATATCAAATTGTCTATCAACCAAGGCAACAAATTTCATAAACTGAGACTCAACTTCAGTTTTATTTCATATCAAATAAATCCAAATTGCACGTCAATAATCATCGATAATTGTTAAGTAATATTGTGTCCCACATGATGAAGGAGTGCGATAAGGTCCCTGTAATTCAAACAAACTACTTGCATTGTGCTCACTTATTGAAAAATGATCCCTATGTTGTTCACCACGTGGACAAACATCACAAGTTCTATTATTATTGCTTTTACTAAACTGACTCACATGATGAGTGAATTTTAACACCTTTTTTTATGTGTGACCCAAATGTTTATGTCACAAATAAATTAAGGAATCACTATCAAGCATCAAAACGTGCACCTTTGGGACACCATGAAAATCGTAAAGTCCATTGATTTGTTCACCTACTCCAATCAACGTTCTCATCGTCCTATCTTGTATTACGCACAATGTATTAGTAGATTGAACGATAAAATTGGAGAGACATCAATTAATTGGGATACAAAAATTAAGTTGCAAGTTAATTGAGGCATGAAAAGAACATTATCAAGTCGCAAACCACCACTGCCCTCCTTCGTAGTGGTGGCGTCTTTCCCATCCAGTATTCCCACCGATTTGTTTATAATCCTTTTCACATTTATCAAAAAAGATAAATTTCTTGTCACATAGTGTGAGGCTCCCATGTTGACAATCCACGAAATATCATTCTTAACGTGAAGACTATCTTTGGTTTTGGAAATATTCAAAATACCAAGAAGTTGTTACCATTGAGATGGAGTGATGCCGAATATTCTTGTTGGCTCACATAAGTTCTATAGTGCATGAGACTATCCATTACCATTATTCTTAGCCATATCTTATGGTTTTGTAAAAGAATGTTTTTAATTTTTTCTAGGATACTTATTCATTGCTATGATACCATGATAAAATTTATTTCCAGTAACTCTGTTACCTTTCATTCACCAAGACAACAATATAAATATATAGACAAACATAATTGAATACAATTACAACCACTAAATATGTCCATAATTAGAAATAATATCTCCTATAATAACTAATGACAATAATAATAAATAACCATAATGATAATATGTCAACAATCTTAATAGTTTGTTCAAATTTGTTGAGTTTGTGAGCTTGTGAACTGGCCGTATAAATTTAAAAAAAATAAAAATAAATTTTTAGAAATTTTTTAATAATATTTTAATATAAATTTGAGTATAATATAAAAATAAAGAGTTAATATAACTATAATAATTATAAAAAAAAACGTAAAATTAATGATTTACTATATATTACAAGTAATTAAAAAATATAATATAAAAAAATATTAAATTAAACTACAAAATAAAATTTAAATGTATACTTATTAATATGATAATAATAAAATAATAAATAAAAATATTTAATTATTTTCAACTCGTATAAAATAATATAAAATTTAAAATAATATATTATGCGAGTTACATCACGGAATAGATTAACCTTTGCTCTGATTCTTACAAACTGCTATTTATGATGAAAGAACCTATATGGATTAATAAATAAAAATGTCAAACATGTTCTGCACTTTTAGGCAATAAACCACAAAAATTTATCTGCATGCCCGCCCTACATTCTCATTCCAAATTTTCAGCTATATTTTGTTACGTATCAGGATAATTATAAATACTTAAAACGGATTTTATGTGATGTATCAATATGAAAAGTCTACCGTATAAGTTATATTAAAAATTTGTAATTTAAATTGAATTGAAATATTAAATAACTTAGATTTGTTGAACTTATAAATATATGATAGGTACATTTTATAAAATAATAATAATATTTTAAAAATAAAATACTATAATAAAATATTTAAAAAGTATTTTATTAAATTTATAATTTAAATATTAAATCTGTCGTGAAATCGAGTTAAACTTAAGAACATGGCCATCAATGTTCCGTTTATATTGTACCGTCCATATTTATGTCTAGTGTCATCATTGATTTCAAGAACACCAGTTGACATAGTTTAGTCTATTTAAAAAAAATTATGATAGTTGAACTCTTATTTCATAATTAATTTTAAATCATTAATCTTTTCCTTTTGAAAGTAAAGCTATATGTAGAATACATTAAATTGTAAATTAAATACTCTTAAGTTGTGACTATCATTGAATTAATATGCATAAAGTGAGAGTTCTTGTGGATATCACTTCTTAAATAAATGATAATGTTAAAAGTCTTACACATAATATAGTAAATTACTTGATGTGAGTTTGAAATTTTAGAATTTAATTTAATAGATTAATTTTATTGTTTAGTTAGTTTCTCTTTTTATACTTTCTTAAGTCGTATGTATATTATATATTCTTTTAGCAAGAAAAATAAAATAAAATAATGAAACATAAATGGAATGTCCAAATCCATTACAAAATATTTACATAATTTTTTTTAAATAATTATATTTTAACTTGTCTTTCCTTACTTTGGTGACATGCTAGTTTATTCAGACCTCACAATTATGTTTTATATATCATTATATCATTATATATTATGTATTAACAAACATCTAACATATTTTTGTTCAAGTGATTTAACACTCCAAACCTCTTTGCATATTTCATATTATCCTCCTCTCCCTCTTCATCTATAAGAAATGAATAAGTTAATTTTACTGTAAATGTTATGGTTGCATCCTCTTTTCATTTTCATACATCTTCTTTATGTTTTGTTAGGAATTGATAGTTATGTATGTTATATATACATGTTAGTAGGGTTGAAAGGAGTGATAGTTTAGTGTGAGTATGAATGTTGTGAGAATACACATAAAAAGGAGATTTTTTTATTATTTTAAAATTTGACCAAATTTTGAAGTATTTTGAAAAAGGTTATTATTATATTCACTAAAATATATTTCTAATTCATTTTCTACTTTATTTTAAATTACAAAAAAATAATAAAAAACATGTCTTAGTAATCAGCTTCTCTTCATAATGTAGACTTAAGTTCCAGCCGCAAATTAATTAACGGAATAAAGAAAATAAAATAAAGAAAATGAAGTGTATGATATATAGATATAAATAACCTGTGTTACATTTCACCATCTTCCTAATAAAATTTTGATATATAATTAAAATAGTTATATCAATATTTCTCTTATATAATAATTTTTTTATTTTATTTATTAATTTTTTAATGATATCTTTTTAATCTTTAATCTTTTTTATTTTATTATATTTTAAATATAACAACTTTAACATAAGTAATACTCTTTTAAATATTTTCTTTCACTCTATTCCTTTAAATATTTTTTTTACTGATCTCTCTCCTGTTAATACTCTTTTAAATATTTTCTTTCATTCTATTTTTTTAAATATTTTATTTTACCGATTTCTCTTTATTTTTAAATCAAAGACAAAATAATTAAATAATTTTTTATTTAATTAAATTTTTCATTTTATAATAATATATATTAATAATAAAATATTTTTTACGTCAATAATTAACATGCAAATTTAATTAAGAGTGATTAATTTTTAATTCTCATAATAATATATATTAATAGTAAAATAATTTTTCATATCAATAATAACTTATATATAAATTTTAATTTGAAGTAATTAAATTTTAATTCTCATAACTAACAATAAATTTTAATTATAAGTAAATCATTTTAATTTTAATTAAAATGATATTACTTAAAAAATATTTAAAAATATAATAAAAAAATAAATTAAACTTTTTTTAAAAATTATTTATTTTTTAAGAAATTCTTATTTTATGTAACAATATTTACTATAAAATGATTTTATGAAATTTTATATTAATTTGATATTAAAAAATAATATTAAAAATAAGAAGATTAAAGAAAAATGAATATAAGATATATTTATAATTTTAAGTGATTAAAACTAAAAAAATTTGACAGAAAATGATAGAGCAACAATAATGTTAAAATTATTATATTTAAAGTATAGTAAAATAAAAAAATTAAATATGAGACTAGTAACATTAAATATAAATAAGTAAAATAAAAAGATTATATAAATAAAATTTATATTTTAATTATATATAAAAGATTTATTGGTGGGAGGTCACGAGGTCACGTACTGAAGTCTATCATTTGACTTCACTTTCTTCGAAGGAACAGTGTCTAATCGAAATTTCGAAGATGACACGGTTCTCGCCGTGTGATTTGAATAAACAAACAAATTCGTACTTCTATTATTTTATAGTTGACTTGACTTGAGGAGGTCTCTCATGATACACGTTACCATTGATCTATTTAATATATTCCAACTCACCTTCACCTCTTCACCTATTCCTTCTCTCCAAACATTTTTTTCTTAGTTAGCTCTCATCACAAGCAACCTTTAACAGCAATGAAGGTCAGAACTCTACTCTCATATATGAGATCAAACCAATCTCACAGATTATTACTTTATCTTGTTTCTTTTCACTTTCGTGTTTGCTTAACAAATGTAATTGTTGGGTCTTAACTAACACCTGTTTGATGCTGTTGTATGACAGAAAGTAGTGTTAAAGATTGACTTACACGATGACAAAATCAAACGAAAAGCTATGAAGACAGCATCAGGCCTTTCAGGTATATATATATATATATATCAGAGTTTTCACTCTAATGCAAGTTGCTTAGTTTTTGTTAAGAATTCAATCGTAATTTAACTGTATTTGCAATTGTTTTGCAGGGATTGAATCAATTTCTGTTGACTTGAAAGACATGAAATTGGTGCTATTGGGTGAGATTGATCCTGTGAGTGCAGTGTCGAAGCTACGAAAGTGGTGTCACACAGAATTAGTTTCAGTTGGACCAGCCAAAGAGGAGAAAGCGAAGGTGGAGCCACCAAAAGTACCTGTTCCTGCCTATGAACCCTACCCCATTTATTATTATCACTATCAAATGCCACCACCATTGTATTCTTTAATATAATTTTTAACTAGGTTACAAGTTTTGAAGCGAATCCTATGTATAGTGGTTGTGTGTGTCTTGTGCCAATTAAATTTTAGAGTAATAGAAAGTTTGTTAAAAAGATTCCTGGTCATTCCTGTTGGTTTTACTCATATTTTTGTGGTCTAGTAGATTCAAGACCATTGTGTGTATTTTGCCAGTGGATGTATTGTTCATCATATCAATAAGATTTGATGGTAAAATGTTTTCTTCCTAATATTTCTTTTATCGTTGGAAATTTATAATCGACTATAAGATTAAGAACAGACAAAGTTTTTTAACCATTACATTGTTAGATGTTCGGGGTCAGCAAAATAATAACCTTGTTTTTAATAATTGATTTATTTATTTTAATTTCTTCGTAACAGAGGATTAAAAATGCATGGAAACACAAAGAAGAGAGAAAAAGAGAATGGCTAATGGTGATTCATATAATGTAATCTCATTAAAACAAATGCACGACCAAGAATGTATGGTAAAATCGTTTGATAATACTCTATACAGTAGAAAAGTTTGAGCCAGCATAAAGTTAAGCCAAGTATCCAAGGTTATTATGAATAATACATGAAATGAATAAGTGATTCACAAAGATAAAATATACTTGGCTACATAGAGTGAGAAAGCTTCTCATGAATGGAAGAGAAGGAGCTTGGGATTTCGAAAATTTTGTAATTCTATGCATATACATAAGGAGAATTAAATAGATAGATTTTCAATGT
The DNA here is from genome assembly GCA_030347555.1 of Lablab purpureus. Lineage (NCBI taxonomy): Eukaryota > Viridiplantae > Streptophyta > Magnoliopsida > Fabales > Fabaceae > Lablab > Lablab purpureus. The sequence continues at coordinate 14,873,660 of CM059257.1, read as the reverse complement.
TTTTACATCTCACGTCATTTAATTTTAATAATTATTAAAACATAAAAAAAATAAAAAAATTGATAAAATATTTAAATTATGATATTTTTTATATTGTCTCCCTTTTCTTGTGTGTCTGTTTCATTTTATCTTCAACACAATAAAACAAAGACTATGATTGTACACACAAATATTTTTACATCTGCTGCATAAAATGTTCGTATATATTGCTTTTGTTTTTAAGTTATTACAATCTAACTCATTTAGGTGTTCTATTCTTTTAAAATAATTGTTTATGAAATTTTTTTTTTGAAACACTACCACAGTATTAGGATTTAACGTCGGCATTTTACGTCAGTTAAACAACAAATGATGTAGAAGGTTTTTAAAAGGGGATTCTACGTCGGTTATTATGTGTGCGTAAAACATATTCAACGTCGGTTACAACGCAACCGACGTTGAATGTGTGACATTCCACGTCGGTTGTGCAGTAACCGACGTAGAATGTGTGCGTCAAACACATTCTACGTTGGTTATACCCATAACCGACGTTGAATCCCCTTTTAAAAACGCATTCCCCCCTTTCTTTCTCACTTTTCGTTCTTCGTCTTCGTCTTCTTCGTCCTCGACTGCTGCGCACTGATCCGCCGCCGCCGCTGCCGTTACATCTGCGATTGCTGCGTGAACCTTTGCCGCAGACGCCGCAGTGAAGACTGCCGCCGCTGCGAATCCGACTGCCCTGCGCGACGTTGAAGCCCCTACACGAATCCACTCGCCACCTCGTGCGCTGCTGCCTTGCGCCAGCGCTGCGCCTCTGCACTGCTACCGCTCGCTCGCCTGCCGCGCGCCGCGTCGCCATCTGCCGCCACCTCCACCGTGCATGCTGCTAGGTTAGTGGGTTTTTATTATTTTTATTGTTTTTTGTTTTGTAGATAGTGTTTGTATGATTAGGTTATTGAAATGCCTGTAGATGATTGTTACGATGATCTGGTCGTGCCGTGGGGCTTTATTTGATGTTGTTTATGTATTTGATGTTGTGTAAAAATTTGGATTTAGTCAAATAACAGGGAAACTCTGCGAAATTTCGTTAGAATGAGTTTATCTCTAGTAAAGCTGTACTAAATAATATTATAGTGTTTGTATGATTAGGTTATTAAATGCCTGTAGATGATTGTTCTAATGATCTGGCTGTGTGGGGCTTTATTTGATGTTGTTTATGTATTTGATTTTGTATGAAATTTCGTTAGAATGAGTTTGTCTCTCTTATAGAGCAAAGCTGTACTAAATGATAATTTTGATTATAGTAATCAATGATATTAAATTCATTGATGACCAGATAAGTTTTTATTAACTCTTAATTGTAGTCTAAAATCCGAAAATGAATCGAAGTTGGATGAATGCAAGTCGTATATCGGAAGAGTATGAGAATGGAGTTGAACAATTTTTGAGTTTTGTTGAACGAAATGGTCTAAAGATGAATGGAAAATTTTATTGTCCCTGTGTTAAGTGTGTTAATGGAAGAGTTCAAGCCAGTAGATATAATACGAGAACATCTAATGCGTGAGGGGATCATGAAAAATTATACTACATGGACATGGCACGGTGAACTTATTGATATTCCAGTAGTATCACAAACTTTGGAGGAGGAGGATGTCGGTATGGAAGATCGAATAGAGGATATGCTTCGTGATGTGGGTCGGAGAGCTTTCTTCAAGCACATGCACTGTATATGATAAATTGAAGACCGATCCGAGACGCCTTTGTATCCTGGATGTACAACTTTCACACGATTGTCTTACGTATTGAGATTGGTGAATTTGAAGGCAAAGTTTGGTTGGAGTGATAAAAGTTTCAATGAATTGTTAGAACTTTTGAAAGAGATGATTCCAGATGAAAACACATTGCCTAACCGTATGTATGAAGCAAAGAAGATACTTTGTCCAATGGGTTTAGAATATAAAAAGATACACGCTTGTCCTAATGACTGTATTTTATACAGAAAAGAGTTTGAATCTCTTCACAAGTGTCCAAAATGTGGTGTATCACGTTACAAAGTCAAGGATGGTGATGGTGATGGTGAAGATAGTCATAAAAGGGTTCTCCTGCAAAGGTTATATGGTATCTTCCAATAATTCCAAGGTTTAAGCGATTGTTTGCTAATGAAGAAGATTCAAAAAATCTCACATGGCATTCGGTTGCAAAGAAGCGAGATGGACAACTTCGACATCCGGCTGATTCTCCACGAGTGGAAGAAAATTGACCGTCTATTTCCAAGTTTTGGTAGTGATGCAAGAAACCTTAGACTTGGACTAGCTACGAGATGGAATGAATCCTTTTGGTAACTTAAGCACTAACCACGGTTCATGGCCGGTTTATTGGTGATCTACAATCTTCCACATTGGTTGTGCATGAAGCGGAAATATGTTATGCTATCTATGATGATTGCGAGGTCCAAGACAGCCGAGGAAATGACATAGATGTTTATTTAAGTCCTTTGATAGATGACTTAAGATTGTTGTGGGAGGAAGGAGTAGAGGTGTTTGATGCAAATCGACAGGAGAATTTCAAGTTACATGCAATGATATTTTGTACCATAAATGACTTTCCAGCATATGGTAACTTGAGTGGATACAGTGTCAAGGGTCATCATGCGTGTCCTATTTGTCAAGAAGATACAAGTTATCTGCAATTCAAACATGGGAAGAAGACAATTTATAATAAACACAGAAAATTCCTTCCAGTAAACCACCCATACCGAAGATTGAAGAAAGCTTTTAATGGTTGCCGGGAGGATGAAATTGCTAAGTCACCGATTAACAGGTGAGGAAGTTTATGATCGAGTGAAAAACATAAATGTTGAATTTGGAAAGACCCAAAGAAATCTCTCGATAGAAGCAAGTGGAAGAAGAGATCAATTTTTTTTGAACTTCCATATTGGTGTCATCTAGATGTACGTCATTGTATTGATGTGATGCATGTTGAGAAGAATGTATGTGATAGTCTAATTGGCACACTTTTGAACATCAAAGGAAAGACAAAGGATGGAGTGAATACTCGTCAAGATCTTTGTGAATTGGGAATACGTCCGGAATTGCATCCAAGATCCGAAGGCAAGAGAACATATCTTCCACCGACATGTCACACTTTATCCAAAAGAGAAGACTAGTCTTTGTCGGTGCCTTCGGAGTATTAAAGTTCCACAAGGATACTCTTCAAATATTAAGAGTCTTGTGTCAATGAAAGATCTTAAACTAGTTGGGTTAAAGTCACATGGCTATCACGTTTTGATGCAACAACTCTTACTGTAGCTATACGTGGCATACTCCAGAAGAATGTGAGAAATGCAATTATGCGTCTATGTTTTTCTTCAACTCTATATGTGCCAAGGTAATTGATGAAAAATCATTAGATCAATTGGAAAATGAGGCAGCAATTATACTATGTCAATTGGAGATGTATTTTTCCTCCATCATTTTTGATATTATGGTTCACTTAATTGTTCATCTTGTAAGAGAGATACGGTTATGTGGCCCAGTTTATTTGCGGTGGATGTACCCAATTGAGCGATACATGAAGATCTTCAAAGGGTATACTAAGAATCCATACGGACCGAAGCTTCTATAGTTGAAAGGTATATTGCGGAAGAAGCTACGAGTTTTGTTCGGAATACTTGGCAAAAGCACAAGCCGTGGGTGTTCCTACAAGTCGACATGATGATAGGATAAATGGAAAGGGTACTCGTGGTATAAAAGTTCAAGCAAAGGATATTCTTGAGTTGAGTCGGGCACACTTGTATATTTTGAATAATACGGATGAAGTTCTTCCTTACATATCTGCTCATCAATCAATGTTGAGGACCCAAAACCCCAAAATGGGTGAGCGGTTGTTAGTGAAGGAGCATAACAACAAGTTTGTCGGTTGGTTTAGAAGCCAAATATTTTCGAGATCGGCATGCATCGATACATTGAAATGGCTAGCTCATGGACCAAAACATAACGTCATCACTTGGGTAGATACGACATTAATAGATATTCCTTCTACACAAAGTCACAAGATGACAATAGCACGAGTTCAAAATAGTGGAGTATCTATTGAGGCCACATCCATGCACTTTTCTAGTTCAAAGGATAAAAACCCAATCATGGCATCCATAAGTTACTTTGGAGTGATTGAGGAAATTTGGGAGGTTGACTACAGTAAATTTAGAGTTCCTCTATTTAAATGTGTTTGGGTCGATAGCAATACTGGTGTTCAATTTGATGAAATGGGTTTTACTATGATAGACCTTAAGAAGCTAGGTCATAAGGAAGAACCATTCATCATGGCATATCAAGCAAAACAAGTTTTTATGTGACCAGGCCCATGTAATGATAGGTGGTGCGTGGTCCTTCAAGGCAAAGGGATTGATGTCAACCATGAAAATGAAGATGAGTCGGATGATTTCATTGTCATTCCCAATTCACCACGATTGCCTAGTAGTATTGAAGATGTACAAGAGGATGTGGTCCATGCAACTCGTAATGATCATGATGAAGGGATATGGGAAAATTTAGTTGTCTAAGTATGTTTCTACTTAAAATTCTTTATGTATTTGTTTTATGTTTGTGTATTTAAGATTTATAAATTATATTGTTTTATATTTTCTTTACGGACACATGGCATCTCCTTCACCATCACCTCCTCCCTCACCTCCCTCATCTCCTCCACCACCTCCTCCACCAAAGAAGACCGGGCAAGCTACACGATTGCGAGCATGACGACCGGACACATGACAGGAGAGAAGCTCGGTGTGTGCGTTGATCCACGCATTGGGAAGGTGTGCAGTCCGCATCATACCCGAGTTCAGCGACTACTTGGAGTACCGTTGCACGAGAGAAGGTAATTCTAAGTTTATATTTGAAGTTTTTACATATTTACATATAATTCTTCTTTTCATCTAACTAATGATTATGTTTTAGATATCTATTTTGCATCAGGCTCGGGATAATGTTGACGACACGGTGAAGAATCTGATTTGGCGGGACATTACGGTAAGTTTAAATTTATTCAATTGTCTTTTCTTGAATATTGATTTTTAATTTTGATGCTAATTATGTTTTATTTTTGCGAAGTATTTTGATATTGAAAACTCCAAGGCAGTTAAGAAGAAGATTATGTCCACCATTGCAAAAATGTGGAGGCGGTTCAAGTCCACATTAACTACGAAATGGGTTTATCGTTGAGGATGTCGTTAGCGAGGGACTTACTCCTTGCCAGCGATATGGCATATCCGAGGAGGAGTGGAGGAAATTTGTAGAGATTAGGGCGGCCCGAGTGGGAGGTATAAATTAATTTAAATTTATTAAGTTATTGTATTATATTCTAATATCAATTATTTTGTAGGGGAAAAGATTAAAGGCGAAGGAGATTCGGAAGAAGAATTTGACCCCCACCGTACGTCTCGTGGGGGTATGATCTCTTGTACGAGAGAATGATGTACGAGAAGGCTGCACTCGAGAGAAAAGAAGCGGCCGGTTACGGTATAAGCCGAGGATGATCTCCCCCACCATCTCCACCTAAACGTCATCAAACTTGGAAGAGAGCTCGTCAAAAGCCTTCGGTGGGATGACATCCGAGGAGGCCCAACATATAGCGAGATAGGATTGTAAGTTACTATTCTTTTTAACCCTAATATGATTAATTTGTTACACTTGTATATTTATATATATATATAATGTGTTAAATTTATTGTAGGATTCCTTGGAGGAAGCGGTGTACACGAGGGAACTTTCGTTCCATGTGGTCGTCGAGATATCTCGACCACTTGCTATTGGTAAAGATGAAAACCCCGGCCGTGTTCGGGGTGTGGGGACCGGTGTGGGTATTCGACATTATTTTGGGGCACCAGTGAAGAATACCCAGAGCTCAACAATTAATGAAGAAGAGTTGGAGAAGAAGCTCACGGCGAAGGCGACACCGGTCATCGCGGCACGGAGTTCGGGAGCAGCTACTTAGCATGTTTCCGGACTTGGCGGTTAGGATGGCATCTTCCCACCAACACGCTCGACCATCTCCTCCATCTGTTGGCACAATGGGAAGTACTTCCGGTAATCCTGCTCCTATTCTAGCTTCTCACATTCTTCTGCTGCTTTGCACACTGCACCGATAGGTAAAATCGTTATTTATTTTTCATATATGTCTTCATTAAAAATGTTAATTGAAATATATCATGCATCCACGAGTCCATCTTTTGGGATGAAACAATGCGCCTTATTGGTGGAGGATGGGTTGCTTGAACCAAGATTGGTGGCCCTTGGTTCGATTCGGGAAGGGGCTTCTACCATCCACGAGTATGCCTTTGCCACCTGGTTATTTGAGAGTGGTGGTAGAAGAGATTCGAGATGCTTGATGTTGGAGTCCCTGTGCCTACTAATGAGGTACAGGTGGTGGGACAGGCCCTTCACACATTCATTGCTTGGCCCCAACATTTAGTGAGACAAGTTTCTAAAAGGTATGTAATTTTTATGTTAATGACTTCTGAAAATGTTATTTACGTATTAAGTAGTATTGTTTTAAACATGTAGGATGTTCGGAAGCCTACAAGTCGTCTTCGCTTCGAACATACTAAAGGAAAACAAGCGGCTCTCCCAAAAATCCAATTGTTGAGTTGATCCATGCCTCTGCGAGAATATTATGCGAACTCCTTTGAGATTCGTTGGGATGCTAGGAGATTTGGGATAGATAATGCAAGCTTCCCTCTCTACATTTCATATTCTGACATCTCAGAGGTCACATTGGGTGATAGGGATCTCAACATCTCTATTTTACAACTTTGGACAATGTAAGTACATATTTATTATTATAATTTCAATTTCATTATTTAATATATAACATGTTATTATTTTTCATTTTTAGGATGATGGATGAATTGGGTGAGGAGCGAGGAGCTTCGGATGTCTATGAATTTTTGAGCCTCGATCAATCCAAGCATTTGGAAATAGAAGGGAGGAAGTCCAAAGATATATCCAAAATTGGATCCTCACCTCTAAAAGGCAGATATATCTTGGAGCATATTTATTCCAGTAAGTCAATATAAGTTTATTATTGTTTTTATTGTGATTGAATTATATTCTAAACATTTTATTTTTCAAGGCATCATTGGCAACTCTTCCTCATTAGTCGTCCAGAGAAGACTGTATACTGGTTTTGTTCTTTGAATAAAAAACCAGATACTGATTTAAAGAACATTTTGAATAGGTAAGTATTTTAAAGTTTGTGTTTTCAAATATAAGTAATGTTCATATATTGACTAATAACTTCTCGACGAGTGCTATTAAGGTGTGCGGTACCATTGATGGAATGCACATCGACAAAGCCACTAACCCACATTGGGAAATCCTACATGTAAGGTTACTTTTAATTCTCTAATGAATATTGAATATGTATTTTTCAGAACTAATGACTTGTTCAATTCATTATAGGTTAATAGACAAACGGGTAGCTACGAATGTGGCTACTAAGTAATGTATTGGATGTGGCTTATAGTTTTTGGGAATATCAGAGATACTTGGAGACAGGTTAGTCCTCCAAAACCCTATTCCTCCAAAACTGTATTGGTAAAGTTTCCTACTTGTCATACCTAATATACTTTCATTTTGTTCCGGTATTCAGCGATACCCAACCCTTGCCCACGAGTCTATCGACCAAGTCCGAGAAAAGTGGGCACGAAGTTTTAGAAATTAGAAATAGGGAACAATAGGAGTACTTTTATTGTAATTTTATTTATACAATTGTAAATAGATCAAATTTAAATAATTATTCAATATATATAATTCATTTTAAATTTAGCTATTTGAAATTGTTTGCTGGTTTGCTGGAGGTTTCTTTGATATGCAGGTACTAAAATTTAGAAAAAATGAGAAAATTAGAAACTGCATTGCAGTAGGGGAGGAAACTTTCAACGTCGGTTAAATTTGAACCGACGTTGAAAATAAACAGGACATTCCACGTCGGTTAACTAAAGAACCGACGTTGAAAGTCTGGGACACTTTCAACGTCGGTTCTTTAGTTAATCGACGTGGAATGTCCTGTTTATTTTCAACGTCGGTTCAAATTTAACCGACGTTGAAAATATTACTTTTAACGTCGTCTCTTTCAACGTCGGTTTTTGGGTCGACGTGAAATGATTCTCAGAACCGACGTGGAAAGTGGTTGTTATAGCAGTGAAATCTAATGAAATCTTAATTATTATGTTTTTAAAACCTACATTTATTAGTATTTAATCAAAATTTTATAGTTTATTATTTAGTCTTTAAAACATAAGTTAAATACATTTTGGTTGATTGATCACTGAATTTTTCTTGTTTTATTTTGACTATTCCTGTTTCTAGAATTATAATAAAAAAATTATTTTTTATAATGAAAGTTATTAAAACAAAATTGTGAAATACAATAGAAGGTAAATGTTTTGCTAACAATATAATTATTTATATTAAAAATAAAAAATCTAAATATTTTTAGTTTTGATTCAATTAGTGATAAATTTAATTAATAATAAGTTTGATAAGAGGTGGTTGGATAAATAATAAACTTTACTAAAATAGACTTTAATAGAGATATATTGCTAAGTTGATTTATACTTAACTCATACCCATAAAAATTTATTAGTAAGATAGTGATTGCTTTCATTTATAGTGTAATTTACTCCTTATTTTTAATTGATATTTATTTCCAACATTTAATTTATTATCTCAAGAAAAAAAAACTCTATCATGGTTTTCTTTTAAAATAAAAATATTTACAAATTATATTTAACCTCAACTCATGCAAATAATTAAAATAAAATATACATATAAAGAATAAAGTTGATGTAATAATATTAATATAAGCTGCGATAAAACTATAAAATATATGTTTTTATTATGTCTTTTGATTAAAAACACATTTTATAATTTTTCCACTTTTATAATTATAAAATAAAAATTCATATAAATAACTACTAAAATGGTGGTATGATATAAAACACTTGTATAACTGAAAGAAAGAGGAAGTTTCCGTATGATATATGTTGATTCAACTACTCTCACCAACCATCACTCATTAATATTAATCATTTTGCAATAAAACCAGGAAGCAATAGTACTATCGTTTTCCCTATCCAACCTTTTCCCCAAAATAATAAAAGTCTTTAATCATTATAGTTCTTATATTGCTTCACTTTCCCTGAAGGATCATAACTCTAGAGTTGGTAAAGAAGATAATTTTAAACAGAACACGGTTTGACTTATGACGTGATTTCACTTTCACTATGTCTATATAAATACTCCTAATTGCACTCATATTCTCACTACTTCCTTCACTTTGAAAAATATATTAAAACCACTCTTCTAATATTCCTTCAAGCAAAGCTCAGCTCTCATCACAACCAAACTTTGAAAATAATGAAGGTCAGAACATTCTCTTTTACTTCCTCACCATTTCTTGACTTTTCTCACAGCTTACTTACTTTGACATGTTTCCACTTGGCCTTCTATGTATTATTTTCCTTTCACTTTCATGTTTTGGATGTAATTAGTTTATAGTTGACTTGACTTGACTAGGTCTCTCACGAGACACGTTATCATTGGTCTATAAATATAGCTAAAAAACTCAGCCATAATATATTCCAACTCACCTTCACCTCTTCACCTATTCCTTCTCTCCAAACACTTCTTTTTAGTTACCTCTCATCACAAACAAGCTTCAAAAACAATGAAGGTCAGAACTATGCTCTCATATATGATGAGATCAAACCAATCTCGCAGATTATTACTTTATCTTGTTTCCTTTCACTTTCATGTTTTCGATACAAAGTAATTGTTGGGTCTTAACTAACACCTCTTTGATGCTGTTGTATGACAGAAAGTAGTGTTAAAGATTGACTTACACGATGACAAAATCAAACGAAAAGCTATGAAGGCAGCATCAGGCCTTTCAGGTATATATTTATCAGAGTTTTCACTCTGATACAACTATCTTATTTTTTATAAGGATTCAATCGTTAACTGTATTTGCAATTGTTTTGCAGGGATTGAATCAATTTCTGTTGACTTGAAAGACATGAAATTGGTGCTATTGGGTGAGATTGATCCTGTGAGTGCAGTGTGGAAGCTACGAAAGTGGTGTCACACAGAATTAGTTTCTGTTGGACCAGCCAAAGAGGAGAAAGCAAAGGTGGACCCACCAAAAGTACCTGTTCCTGCATATGAACCCTACCCCATTTATTATTATCACTATCAAATGCCACCACCATTGTATTCTTTAATATAATTTTTAACTAGGTATAGTGGTTGTGTGTGTCTTGTGCTAATTAAATTTTAGAGTTTAAAAAGATCATTTCTCTTGGTTTTACTTATATTTTTGTGGTCTAGTAGATTCAAGACCATTGTGTGTATTTTGCCAGTGGATGTGTTGTTCATCATATCAATAAGATTTGAGGGGAAAATATTTTCTTCCTAATATTTCTTTTATCGTTGGAAATTTATAATTTTGTTGAGTGATAAGATTAAGAATAGACAAATTTTTTTAACCATTACATTGTTAAATGTTCGGGGTCAGCAAAATAATAACCTTATTTTTAATAATTGATTTATTTATTTTAATTTCTTAGTAACAGAGGATTAAAAATGCATGGAAACACAAACAAGAGAAAGAATGACAAGGTTATTATTACGAATTTATTTACATTGTTTTTTTAATTAAGTGTAAATAATGGTGAATTCATTCAAATATTTTGATAAAAAAAAAGCATAAAGGTGTTTCCTTATATATATTGTACAAAAACACGTCCAATTTACGTTGTTTATTGTGTAACTATTGTTGTAAAGAGTTGTTGTGTTATTTTTTAGATAACTCTCACATGCTACATCAAGTTATAAGTATTCATGCAGTATGTGATTTGTTTTTTTCTTTTATTAAAAGTGAAGAAATATAGTATTTTTATTTGATTGTGAGAATCCTTACATATGCCAACATTAGTTTACATATTTTTTGTTGACAAACACATTTCTTCATCCCAAAAACAACATTTATTTAGTGTGGAACTAGATATTTAAGTAATTCAGTAACAGTGTAATAACAGGTGCTTCTATGGTTAAATACCTTTGTTAGAATAACCTCTAATGCTATATTACTAAATAAATTTATACTTATTCAAACTCATAAAATTGATTAATTAAAAAATATTTACATCAATTTATATAATATAATTTGGTGCTAATCTTTAATTGATAAAAGTGTTTACAATATTTGATATATAATCTCAAAAGAAAGTCTATGATTTTATTTTGAAATAAGAATATTCATAAATTATATTTAACCACAACACGTACTAATAATTAAAACAAAAAGAAAGTTGATATAATAACTATTAATATGTTATGATAAAGCTATAAAATATATGTTTTTAGTAGGAAATGTTTCAAGTGGTGTTTGGTTTGAGTTTGGCTAAAAATACATTTGATAACTGAAAATAAAATTTACTCGCAGTAGTTTGGTTTGGTTTTGATATAAAAAAATTTAACTAAATTAATATTTTACATCTTAAATTGGATAATTTTATAATTTTATTGTATAATAATATATATATATATATATATATATATATATATATATACATTGTGGCATTGTATTATATAACACATAAAATTTATTTTTCATAACTTTAGTAAATATTATACATGCATCTTTTATGTATTGTATAAAATTTAAAACATGAATATAAAAGATAGTTTTTATGATTTTTTGATAATATTTTATTTTATTTTATTTTAATGTTTTTTTCAAGATTAATAACAAATGTTTAAACTATTATGATAATTATTTTTCTCCTCATTTATATGTTATATATTGTGTTATTCATTTGTCACATATTTATTACACTACTACAGAATTAACATTTAACATCAGCATTCTACATCGGTTACAACACAAACGACGTAGACAAGTTTGTATTGACAATTCTACGTCGGTTGTATGCGTAAAACGACGTAGAATTTTTGAATTGGACATTCTACGTCGGTTATTTGCAGAACCGACGTGGAATGTCAAATCTACTACGTCGTTTAAGAATTAACCGACGTAGAATGCTTCGCGTTGCACTTACTACGTCGGTTATAGATTACAACCGACGTAGAAACCCCTTTAAAACCTATTCCCCCCTTTCCCTTCTCACTTTTCCTACTGTTCGACGCTCTCCTCCTCTGCGATCTCCGTTCTCCGCCGCACTTCTATAGCTGTCCTCCCTGCCTCTCACCGTCGTCAACCGCCACCGCGAAGCTCGTGAAGGTCTTCCTCCTTGCGCGAAGGTCGTTGCCGTCGCTGGAGCAAGTCGTCGCCGCTCTTGAACGCTGCTCCTTGCTGTGAAGGTCTTCCTCCTTGCCTTGCCATCAGCCCTTCGCCGCATCGCCACCGCTGCTGCCGCCAGGTTAGTGGGTTTTTTTTTTCTATTTTTTGTTTTGTAGAATATAGTGTTTGTATGATTAGTTTATTGAAATGTCTGTAGAAGATTGTTCTGATAATCTGGCTGTGCCCATGGGGCTTTATTTGATATTGTTTATATATTTGATATTGTTTAAAAATTTGGATTTAGTCAAATAACAGAGAAAACGCTGCTGAAATTTCGTTAGAATGAGTTTGTCTCTCTTATAGAGCAAACTCTACTAAATAATGTTATAGCAAACTCTGCTGATAATTTTGATTATAGTAATCAATGATATTAAATTCATTGATGACCGATAAGTTTTTTATTAACTCTTAATTGTAGTCTAAAATCCGAAAATGAATCGAAGTTGGATGAATGCAAGTCGTATATCAGAAGAGTATGAGAATGGAGTTGAACAATTTTTGAGTTTTGTTGAACGAAATGGTCTAAAGATGAATGGAAAATTTTATTGTCCCTGTGTTAAGTGTGTTAATGGAAGAGTTCAAACCGTAGATATAATACGAGAACATCTAATCTGTGAGGGGATCATGAAAAATTATACTACATGGACATGGCACGGTGAACTTATTGATATTCCAGTAGTCTCACAAACTGTGGAGGAGGAGGATGTCAGTATGGACGATCGAATAGAGGATATGCTTCTTGATGTGGGTCAGGAGAGCTTTCTTCAAGCACATGCACCTGTATATGATAAATTGAAGACCGATTCAGAGACGCCTTTGTATCCTGGATGTACAACTTTCACACGATTGTCTTCTGTATTGAGATTGGTGAATTTGAAGGTAAAGTTTGGTTGGAGTGATAAAAGTTTCAATGAATTGTTAGAACTTTTGAAAGAGATGCTTCCAGATGAAAACACATTGCCTAACCGTATGTATGAAGCAAAGAAGATACTTTGTCCAATGGGTTTAGAATACAAAAAGATACACGCATTCCTAATGACTGTATTTTATACAGAAAAGAGTTTGAATCTCTTCACAAGTGTCGAAAATGTGGTGTATCACGTTACAAAGTCAAGGATGGTGATGGTTTTGGTGAAGATAGTGATAAAAAGGGTCCTCCTTCAAAGGTTATATGGTATCTTCCAATAATTCCAAGGTTTAAGCGATTGTTTGCTAATGAAGAAGATTCAAAAATCTCATATGGCATTCAGTTGCAAAGAAACGAGATGGACAACTTCGACATCCAGCTGATTCTCCACAGTGGAAGAAATTTGACCATCTATTTCCAAGTTTTTGTAGTGATGCAAGAAACCTTAGACTTGGACTAGCTACGGATGGAATGAATCCTTTTGGTAACTTAAGCACTAACCACGGTTCATGGCCGGTTTATTGGTGATCTACAATCTTCCACATTGGTTGTGCATGAAGCGGAAATATGTTATGCTATCTATGATGATTGCATGTCCAAGACAGCCAGGAAATGACATAGATGTTTATTTAAGTCCTTTGATAGATGACTTAAGATTGTTGTGGGAGGAAGGAGTAGAGGTGTTTGATGCGTATCGACAGGAGAATTTCAAGTTACATGCAATGATATTTTGTACCATAAATAACTTTCCAGCATATGGTAACTTGAGTGGATACAGTGTCAAGGGTCATCATGCGTGTCCTATTTTTCAAGAAGATACAAGTTATCTGCAATTGAAACATGGGAAGAAGACAATTTATAATAAACACAGAAAATTCCTTCCAGCTAACCACTCATACCGGAGATTAAAGAAAGCTTTTAACGGTTGCCACGAGGATGAAATTGCTAAGTCACCGTTAACAGGTGGGGAAGTTTATGATCGAGTGAAAAACATAAATGTTGAATTTGGAAAGACCCAAAAGAAATCAACTGATAGAAGCAAGTGGAAGAAGAGATCAATTTCTTTTTAACTTCCATATTGGTGTCATCTAGATGTACGTCATTGTATTGATGTGATGCATGTTGAGAAGAATGTATGTGATAGTCTAATTGGCACACTTTTGAACATCAAAGGTAAGACAAAGGATGAAGTGAATACTCGTCAAGATCTTTGTGAATTGGGAATACGTCCGAAATTGCATCCAAGATCTGAAGGCAAGAGAACATATCTTCCACCAGTATGTCACACTTTGTCCAAAAAAGAGAAGACTAGTTTTTGTCGGTGTCTTCGGAGTATTAAAGTTCCACAAGGATACTCTTCAAATATTAGGAGTCTTGTGTCAATGAAAGATCTTAAACTAATTGGGTTAAAGTCACATGACTGTCACGTTTTGATGCAACAACTCTTACCTGTAGCTATACGTGGCATACTCCCGAAGAATGTGAGAAATGCAATTATGCGTCTATGTTTTTTCTTCAACCCTATATGTGCCAAGGTAATTGATGAAAAATCATTAGATCAGTTGGAAAATGAGGTAGCAATTATACTATGTCAATTGGAGATGTATTTTCCTCCATCATTTTTTGATACTATGGTTCACTTAATTGTTCATCTTGTAAGAGAGATACGTTTATGTGGCCCAGTTTATTTGCGGTGGATGTACCCAATTGAGCGATACATGAAGATCTTCAAAGGGTATACTAAGAATCCATACAGACCTGAAGCTTTTATAGTTGAAAGGTATATTGCAGAAGAAGCTACAGAGTTTTGTTCAGAATACTTGGCAAAAGCACAAGTCGTGGGTGTTCCTACAATTCGACATGATGATAGGATAAATGGAAAGGGTACTCGTGGTATAAAAGTTCAACCAAAGGATACTACTGAGTTGAGTCAAGCACACTTGTATATTTTGAATAATACAGATGAAGTTCTTTCTTACATATCTGCTCATCAATCAATGTTGAGGACCCAAAACCCCAAAATGGGTGAACGGTTGTTGGTGAAGGAGCATAACAACAAATTTGTCGATTGGTTTAGAAGCCAAATTTTTCGGATCGAGCATGCATCGATACATTGAAATAGCTAGCTCATGGACTAAAACATAACGTCATCACTTGGACTGGGTACGACATTAATAGATATTCCTTCTACACAAAGTCACAAGATGACAATAGCAGATTTCAAAATAGTGGAGTATCTATTGAGGCCACATCCATGCACTTTTCTAGTTCAAAGGATAAAAACCCCATCATGGCATCCATAAGTTACTTTGGAGTGATTGAGGAAATTTGGGAGGTTGACTACAGTAAATTTAGAGTTTCTCTATTTAAATGTGTTTGGGTTGATAGCAATACCGGTGTTCAATTTGACGAAATGAGTTTTACTACGATAGACCTTAAGAAGCTAGGTCATAAGGAAGAACCATTCATCATGGCATATCAAGCAAAACAAGTTTTTTATGTGACCGACCCATGTAATGATAGGTGGTCTGTGGTCCTTCAAGGCAAAGGGATTGATGTCAACCATGAAAATGAAGATGAGTCAGATGATTTCATTGTCATTCCCAATTCACCACGACTGCCTAGTAGTATTGAAGATGTAGAAGAGGATGTGGTCCATGCAACTCGTAATGATCATGATGAAGGAATATGGGAAAATTTAGTTGTCTAAGTATGTTTCTACTTGAACTTCTTTATGTATTGTTTTTTGTTTGTAAATTTAAGATTTATAAATTATATTGCTTTATATTTTCTTTACAGACACATGGCATCTCCTTCAGCTCCTCCCCCACCACCTCCTCCCTCACCTCCCTCACCTCCCTCATCTCCTTCAGCATCTCCTCCACCAAAGAGGACCAGGCAAGCTACACGATTAGTGAGCTTGACAGCCAGACACATGGCAGGAGAGAAGATGAGTGTGTCTGTTGATCCACGCACTGGGAAGGTGTCTGGTCCGCATCATACCCAGTTCAGTAGCTACTTGGGTACCGTTGCACGGGAGAAGGTAATTCTAAGTTTATATTTCAACTTTTTTTACATATTTACATATAATTCTTCTTTTCATCTAACTATGATTATGTTTAGGTATCTATTTTGCATCCAGACTGGGATAATGTTGAGGACACCGTGAAGAATCTGATTTGGCAGGACATTCTGGTAAGTTTAAATCTATTCAATTGTCTTTTCTTGAATATTGATTTTTAATTTTGATGCTAATTATGTTTTATTTTTGCAGAAGTATTTTGATATTGAAAACTCAAAGGCAGTTAGGAGGAAGATTATGTCCAGCATTGCAAAAATGTGGAGGCAGTTCAAGTCCTCATTAACTACAAGATGAGTTTATGCTGAGGATGTCGTTAGCAAGGGACTTACTCCTTGCCAACGATATGGCATATCTGAGGAGGATTGGAAGAAATTTGTAGAGATTAGGACTGGCCTAGAGTGGGAGGTATGAATTAATTTTTATGAATTAATTTAAATTTATTAAGTTATTGTATTATATTCTAATATCAATTATTTTGCAGGAGAAAAGATTAAAGGCCAAGGAGATTCAGAAGAAGAATTTGACCCCCCACCGTCTGTCTCGTGGGGGGTATGGTCTCTTGGCTGAGAGAATGATGGACGAGAAGGCTGCACTCAGAGAAAAAGAGCTAGCCAGTTCTGGTATAAGCCAGGATGATCTCCCCCCACCATCTCCTCCTAAACGTCATGAAACTTGGAAGAGAGCTCGTCAAAAGCCTCCCAGTGTGATGACATCTGAGGAGGCTAAAGAGATTGCTGATAGGATTGTAAGTTACTATTCTTTTTAACCCTAATATGATTAATTTCTTAGACTTGTATATTTATATATATAATGTGTTAAATTTATTGTAGGATTCCTTGGAGTAGCAGTGTACACAGGGAACTTTCGTTCCATGTGGTCGTCAGGATATACTGACCACTGCTATTGGTAAAGATGAACACCCCGGCCGTGTTCGGGGTGTGGGGACCGGTGTGGGTATTCAACAATATTTTGGGCCACCAGTCAAGAATACCCAGAGCTCAACAATTAATGAAGAAGAGTTGGAGAAGAAGCTCACAGCGAAGCTGACACCGGTCATCGCAGCACAGGTTCAGGAGCAGCTACTTAGCATGTTTCCAGACTTGGAAGCTAGGATGGCATCTTCCCACCAACACATTCAGCCATCTCCTCCATCTGTTGGCACAATGGGAAGTACTTCCACTAATGCTGCTCCTATTCTGGCTTCTCCTGTTGCTGCTGCTGCACCTGCACCGATAGGTAAAATTCTTATTTCTTTTTCATATATGTCTTGATTACAAATGTAAATTGAAATATATCATGCATCCACAGGTCCATCTTTTGAGAAGAAACAGTGCGCCTTATTGGTGGAGGATGGGTTGCTTGAACCAAGATTGGTGGCCCTTGGTTCGAGTTCGGGAAGGGGCTTCTACCATCCACGGTGTGCCTTTGGCACCTGGTCTATTGAAGTGGTGGTAGAAGAGATTCGAGATGCTTGATGCTCGAGTCCACTGTGCCCTCCGATGAGAGTACGGAAAGTGGGACAGGCCCTTCACACATTCATTGCTTGGCCCGAACATTTAGTCCGACAACTTTCGAAAAATGTATGTATGTAATTTTTTATGTTAATGACTTCTAAAAATGTTATTTCTGTACTAATCAGTATTGTTTTAAACATGTAGGATGTTCAGAAGCCTAAAAGTGTTGCTGCTTTTGAACATACTAAAGGAAAAGAAGCAGCTCTCCCAAAAAATCCAATTGTTGAGTTGATCCATGCCTCTGCACAATATTATGGCAACTCCTTTGAGATTCACTAGGATGCTAGGAGATTTGGGATAGATAATGCAAGGTTCCCTCTCTACATTTCATACGCTGACATCTCAGAGGTCACATTGGGTAATAGGGATCTCAACATCTCTATTTTACAACTTTGGACAATGTAAGTACATATTTATTATTATTTTTATAATTTCAATTTCATTATTTAATATATAAGATGTTATTATTTTTCATTTTTTAGGATGATGGATGAATTGGTTGAGGAGCAGGGAGCTTCGGATGTTTATGGATTTTTGAGCCTCGATCAATCCAACAAGTCTGGAAATAAAAGGGAAGAAGTCCAAAGATATATCCAAAATTGGATCCAGGCATCTAAAAGGCAGATATATCTTGGAGCTTATTTATTCCAGTTTATTATTGTTTTTATTGTGATTGAGTTATATTCTAAACATTTTATTTTTCTAGGCATCATTGGCAATTCTTCCTCATCAGTCGTCCAGAGAAGACGATATACTGGTTTTGTTCTATGAATAAAAAACCAGATACTGATTTGAAGAATATTTTGAATAGGTAAGTATTTTAAAGTTTGTATTTTCAAATATAAGTAATGTTCATATATTGACTAATAACTTCTCAACAGTGCTATTAAGGTGTGCAGTACCATTGATGGAATGCACATCAGCAAAGCCACTAACTCACATTGGGAAATCCTACATGTAAGGTTACTTTTAATTTTCTAATATCACTATAATATTGAATATGTATTTTTCACAACTAATGACTTGTTTAATTGATTATAGGTTAATAGACAAACGGGTAGCTACAAATGTGGCTACTACGTAATGTATTGGATGTGGCTTATAGTTTTTGGGAATATCAGAGATACTTGGAGACAGGTTAGTCCTCCAAAACCCTATTCCTCCAAAACTCTATTGGTAAAGTTTCCTACTTTGTCATACTTAACATACTTTCATTTTGTTCCAGGTATTCAGTGATACACAACCCTTGCCTAAAGAGTCTATCGACCAAGTCAGAGAAAAATGGGCACAGAAGTTTTTAGACATTAGAAATAGGCAACAACAGTAGTAATTTTATTGTAATTTTATTTATACAATTGTAATTATGTGTAAATAGATCAAATTTAAATAACTATTGAATATATATATAATTGATTTGAAATGTTTTGAAATTTAGCTATTCGAAATGTGTTATATATGAAATTCTTTGCTGGTTTGTTGGTTTGTTTGATATGCAGATACTAGAATTTAGGGAAAATGAGAAAATAGAAACTGCATATTAGAATTAGCAGAGACTTTCTACGTCGGTTATATGTCTAACCGACGTAGAAAAGTATATATCTTACAACATCGGTTATTTGTTTAACCGACGTTGTTTTGTCATGTACTATTCAACATCTGTTTACTTTGAACCGACGTAGAAAATATTACTTTTAACGACGTCTCCTTCAACGTTGATTTTGGGGCCGTTGTGAAAATATTTCCAGAACCGACATGGAATATGGTTCCTGTAGCAGTGTTAATATGAATTAAGTTAAATATTTTTTTTTCTCATGCATTAAATATAACAATATTTAAACAGTTAATTTTGATTTGTACTAATTTTAAAATTTGATTTCAATCAATTATCGAATTCACTACTAAAATATTAATTTTAGCTACCGAATTTTTTGGTTCACAATTAATCTATAATTAATCTATGAAATAGTTATTAATATATTTTAGTTGCAATTAGAAATCGAAATAACTAATGAAATACATTTTAGTTGTAAGTTACAAAATTTTGATTAAGTGACCATATTAAATTAAATAAGCATACTGTTTTAGTGACAAAATTTTACCGAAATAATATTATAATTAAAGAATGATATATGAATTAAAATAATGACTGAAATAAAATCTATCATTAAATTTAATTAAAACATTTCATGACAAATTTTTGGTCATTAAATCAATGACTATAACAAATTAAAACTTTTGCTTTAGTTATCAAATTTAGAATTGAAAAATTTGTTAAAATAACAATCGCCAGAATGGTCACTAAATTTTATTACTACAATTTGTAATCAATAGTATTAGTCACTGTAAAAAGTATCTTGGTTTTATATATAATTTTTGTGGTCTAGTAGATTCAAGACCATTGTGTGTGTCAAAGGGAGGAAAATGTAGTATTGTAATTAGTGTGTATGAGTTGACTTTATCATTTTGTAATAATTTTTTTATGCATTGTTCATAATGTAAAATAAGATATTCATCTTTAAATCTATATTTGTTTCTTAATTATGTCTCTGTCATCAATTTACCGTGGCCCATAATTAAACTGGAGGAATTAAAAATTAAATACAAGTTCAGAAACTCAATTTGAAAAAAAAAAATGAATTGTTGAATTGCGATATCCCTTAATTGCATTTGTTAATTATCAAATGGTACAAGAGTTTTACAATATAAGTTCTGTTGAACATAGTACACAAGTATTGATACGAGAAATGATAATTATAGTATGTATACTTGTCTAATTACAGTGGTAATTTTGTTTCTGGACACATTATAATTTTTTTTATCGGTAAGAAAGAATATATAATAAAAATAGATACTTGTTTCAATCAATTTACAAAATTGCATAGAATTGTACTAATATATATAAAGATTTAATACAAATTTTGGTATTAATATTTTGTAAGAATTTTTAATATTTTTTTATATTTATTTTTTTAATTTAGTTTTATTAAAATCTGTAAATATCATCTTTTTGTCAATGTCGTTAAAATAACTAATAGCAATGACAGACGTAACACACATGTGACATTTTGTGATTAGTTAGATATATATTTTTTGTATTAATTCAGTGAAGTATAAAATTAAGTAGTTTGTAGAATAATAATAACAATAATAATAATTATTATTATTATTATTATTATTATATTATATTAGAAGAATAAAACATTGTGTTTTTATATAATTCAAACGTAAGCAATTGAATTAGAGAAAGGGTTAGAAATGAAATGCAATTCGTGGAGTTGGAGACACCATTGTCAGATTCTTAAAGATTGTTTTGTTGTAGTGGATGGAGTTAGAGACCAATCGTTTGTTTGTGGTTGTAGGTAGAGAATGGATTCGTTCTTTCATTAGTAAGGTTAATGTCGGTGACCCCTTTGTGATTATTTGATTATTGTTGTCGACTTTGGTTTGGAGGTTGACAGTTGTATGAAAATATTGTTTTATTAGGGTTTGTGGCTTCAAGATTGTGATTGAGTGCTTTGAATGCACTTTGTGACTTTATTAGGGTTTGGATGTCCCACCACGTGCAAGTGTTTGTTCTCAGTGGTCCAAAATTGCTTTTTTTGTGGTCCTGAAGTTGCTTTTAGTGCATGGTGGATTGTTTTATAATTTTAGTTGTTTATGTTTGTATATCTTTATTTGACAAGTTGCAAATAATATTTATTCATTGTTAGTTATGTACGAGGGTTTCTTTGAAGTAGTGGTCCACTATGGGGAGGAGTTTGTAATGTTGGGGGACATAAATATGTTGGGGAGTCATCCACATGGTCATGAGACCCAAAAAGATGGAGCTATTTTGACATTTTAGGTATTCTTAAGGACATGGGGTATGTTACAATGAAGGAATTGTGGTACTCTAGTGGTGGGTTGCATTGAATGTCTTGGTTGATGACAAGGGTACCATTGATATGGTGAATATTGGAAATCAATATGGTCTAGCACATTTATTTGTGGTAAACTTGATTTTTGAACCTGATTTCGTCCAAGATCTGTTGGAAGTTGGGCCATAGATGATAGTGTGTAACTGTTAACTCTTTGGCAAGTGTACCAAATCGTTCAAGTAATAAAGTGAAAGTCTAAGTATCGTTTTCCCAAGGGATTAGCGATTGTTTAACAATTATGTGTGATTACCACTTTCGAATATATTGTAAAAGACTTAAAAATTTATTGTGTTTGTAATGTAAATTCAACTTGCAAAATTATAAACTGCTAGAACAATTAATGTATATAAGAAAGATAAATTCACTGGGGTTGGAATTCTTGAACTCACTTAATGTAATCTCCCACGAATATAAATATATCTTAAACAAAACTCCACATTCACACAAAATGTATACTTACCCTAATTCCTTAGAGATAAGTTCTAAACTTTAATGCCAAAAATCTAATTCCTTAGTTTTCTTAATAAAGTTTGCATGAAGACCTGTGTATAGAATGACCAAGTGTTATGATACTATGTCTAATATAATAACCCAAGGTTGCTCCACCTTTAGTTCTCAGTTTCAAAATGCATTTTCCAATTATCAGAAACAACATAAAGTATAGATGATCAATCCATGCACAATAGACACGGAAGATGGAACATAAGAGTATGAAAAGATATAATATATATCATTGAGAGATACACAAGTTTGAGTTCATTACATCCAACCCCAATGAAAGAGGAGTTTAGCTACTCATAGACATTTGGAGCACCCAGAATGGATAAGGAAAGGATGATCTTCAAGAAGAAAGTTTTTTCCAAGCCCTTCCTTCGTCCCTCTGTCTCTACCTCCCCTTCAATCTGTGGTATGATCCCCCATATATATGATGAATACAAAAGGTCACTTTTTAAAATGGTGCAAAGAGTCAAAATTCGTTGGGTGAGTAATGACTCTCGCTGGGCGAAATTACTAGTCGTCCAGCTACCTGATCATAAATTCGCTGGGCGAGAAGACTTGTGGCTGGGCGAGAAGTAGCAGACTTCCAAAACTCAAACTTCAAACTCTCATTTCTCTACAAAAATTGTAACAAAGTAAATAGTAATCACATTCTTTCAAAAAGATAGAAGTATTGTAATCTTTAACACAAAAAAAAAAGAGAACATGACAAAAATACAAATAAAAAAGGTGAATCCATATAACCAATTAAGTTGAAATATCATTTATCAGTAACACCCTTTTTCTAATATATCGTAGTTATTAATTTAATTATATTTTAAGGAATAATATGTTGTGTTGTTTCTTATCATGGATAAAAATGAAAATATATTCATATACATATTTTCACATTATAACATTATCATCCCTCCATTATACATATATACAAAACTTCTTGTATTTGAAATAGAAAAGTAAGATTGATCATCTGGTTCCCGTAAAATAAATTGAATTAACGCCTGTCCATATTTCAACTAGTGGAAAAAATATCTACTAAGCAACGACTTGGAAACTTTGGTGTCTCCATCTAGGAAAATGGGCCTGAGGAGGGATAGGGTCCTGAGGAGGTTGAGGGTCCTGAGCAAGGTAATGTCTAAGGAGGGTAATGGGTTTGAGGAGCCTAAGGGAGAGGGTGAGAGTGGGAAGGGTACTGAGAGTGAGGCTCAATTAAGAATGGAAAGGATAGTGAGGATCAAGTTGAGGGTGAGAGTGGAAAGGATGCTAAGGTTGAGAGTCAGGGTGAGGCTGAGAATGAGAAAGGTGTCAAATATTGGGAAGGATGGTGAGGCTGACACTAATGTTGAGGTTGAGGATGTTTCTAAAGATTCTAGTTGGATAGGAGACCCTAATGAAGAGTCAATTTCTAAAGAACTTGTGGATGTGGCTGTGAAATGTGATATTGAAAATGAACTTAGTGATGAAGGTAATGTGGGAGTTGATGTGGTCTGTGAAGAAAATGCGAGTGAAAAAAGTAATACTTACAAGCGAAAGAGGAAAAGAACAAGAAAGGCACTTGAAACACCCATAGAAGATTTTGAACCATATCTTGAGGATGATTTGCAATCATTGAGTGATGATGATATCTCCAATCATGACATCAACGAGGACTCTCAGATACTGATTGGAACTCTAATGATTTGTATAGTGGGGAACACAATGATGAAGATGACAAAAGGCAATATGATATTGGTAATTTAAGTACTTTCAAAATGCCAAAGAATATGACAAATTTTAAGTGAGAAGTGGGAACATTTTTTATTGATAAGGAACAGTTCAATGATTGTTGATAATCGTGATTTGATGATGTTGCTGCAATATTTGATGATTTAATGATGTTAATGTAGTTTTTAGTTGATATCAGATTATCTTTATTTAGTTAGCTAATTTGATATATTAGTCTGTTATTTTTATTAATACAAGAAATATGCTTAGAATATGGTTTAATAAATTAAGCCAACTATTTCATGTTTAGCTAACTATTTTTCTTCCAGACTCTTCCGGTAACTCAGGACTGAAAACCAACTGTTGGAGTTTGTCTCTCATTCTCTATAAATACAAGCCACTTGGAAGATCCATGATATAAGAGAGAATTACGAAAAAGATCTTATTTCACAAATTCATTGAAGAATTAAGTTTTAGGAAGAATCAAGAAAAGGAACTGCAATAGTGAAATCTGCATTGGGTCTTATCTAGTTTGGGATAGTTTAGTATATTTTCTAAATCTGTATTTCTGTGATTGATGTGATCACTATAGACTTGGGGTGAGTCTAGTTTTGTTGATTGAATTCTATAGTGTTTAGGATTTCATCATTTTGGTTTAGATTGTCTTTAGAAGAGGGGTTCTTGTAAAGACTTATTCAATTAGTGTTATTGTGATCTGTTAGTGTGATAGATTTAAACTGAGCGTAGCTCTTGAAAAAGGGTGAACCAGTATAATTTCTTGTGCATTCTTTCTCTTCCTTAACATTCTTTTATAATCTGCTGATATAACTAATCAACTATTTTACTCGATAAGTAAACTAATCTATTCTTGAAAGCAAATGTAAAATTTGATACTTGACAGATTTAGAGAAAAATCAGGTATCAATTCATCCCCCCTTCTTGATATCTCTCTGTAATTCTAACAATGATGCCATAAGAATCTATGTTGTTCATTCTAGTAGGAACTTGAAAATGGTCAAGAATGATAGTAGGAGAGTAAGGGTGAAGTGCAATGGGGGTCAAGGGAGTTGTAATTGGTTTGCTTATTGTGGCAAATTTCCATCCACCAGTAGATGGCAATTAAGGAAACTGGTGGATATACATACTTGTAGTAGAGAATTCAAACTTGATTTGCTTAGTACTAAATGGTTAAGTGACAAGTTAGAGTGTACTCTAAGACAAAATCCGAATGTGAAGATTGATGACATACGTAACAAATGTACGAAGAAATGGAACACAAGTATTACAACAACTAAGGCACATAGAGCAATGCTAATAGCATTAAAACGTATGCAAGGTTCATTTGAAGACCAATACAAAACAATTTATGATTATGCACATGAGTTGTTGAGATCAAATCCTAGGTCAATGATGAAAGTTAAAGTGAATGAAGCTTATGGTCTGACAATATTCAAACAATTCTATGTTTGTTTCAAAGCTTGCAAAGATAGTTTTAGGTCATGTCGACCTATTATTGGTTTGGATGTCTCATATGTGTTGTGTCTGATATGTTAACTTATGTGTAAGGGTTTGTTGTCGGCAATACAAGAATTTAAAAGTTTGATGTGGAAGGCAGCAACAAGAACATATCCACAAGCATGGGAGGGAGGTCAATATTGACGCATTCGAACACCTAACAACAATTTCTCAAAGGCATGTATTTCTAACTAAAATACTTCATGCTTTTACAGTACATGTTTTTCTTATTGTATTTATTGTGTTTCCTTGTGATTCAATCAGGTATTGGTCAAGATGCAACTTTAATTGTAAAGCTATGTTTGACATGCTTGTAAACAAAATGAGTGAGGCATTCAATAGTGTGATTGTCAATGGCAGGGAAAAACCCATCATAACTATGCTAGAGAAAATCAGAGTTTACATGATGGAGAGATGGACGAAAAATAGATTGAGGATATCTTAATTTCAAGGTTCCATCTGCCCAAAAATTAATACTAGACTGCAAAAGGAACCGCATGACTCAAGGTTTTGGATACCAAGGTAGTATGATAAATGATATTTCAACTCAATTGGTTATATGAATTCACCCTTTTTATTTGTATTTTTGTCATGTTCCCTTCTATTTTTGTGTTAAAGATTACAATACTTCTATCTTTTTGAAAGAATGTGATTACTATTTACTTTGTTAAAATTTTTGTAGAGAAATGAGAGTTTGAAGATTGAGTTTTGGAAGTCTGCTACTTCTCGCCCAGCCACAAGTCTTCTCGCCCAGCCACAAGTCTTCTCGCCCAGTGAATTTATGATCAGGTAGCTGGACAGCCAGTACTCTCGCTGGGCTACGGAGATTAAAAAATTATTTTGACACGTGGACTCTCGCCCAGCGAGAGTAATTGCTCGCCCAGCGAGAAGTCGCTCTTTGCACTAGTTTAAAAAGTGACCTTTTGGATTCATCAGATACATCTTTTGGAGCAAAAACAAATAGAACAAAAACAAGAGGAGACGGAGGGACAAACGAAGGGCATGGAAAAGCTTTCTTCTTGAAGATCATCCATTCCTTATCCATTTTTTAGTGCTCCAAATGTCTATGAGTAGCTAGACTCCCCTTTCATTGGGGTTGGATGTAATGAACTCAAACTTGTGTATCTCTCATTGATATATATGTATATCTTTTCATACTCTTATGTTCCATCTTCCTTGTCTAATGTGAATGGCTTGATCATCTATGCTTTATGTTGTTTCTGATCATTGAAAAATGCATTTTGAAACTGAGAACTAAAGGTGGAGCAACCTTGGGTTATTATATTAGACATAGTATCATAACACTTGGTCATTCTATACACATGTCTTAATGCAAACTTTATTGAGAAAACTAAGGAATTAGATTTTGGCATTAAAGTTTAGAACTTACCTCTAAGGAATTAGGGTAAGTATACATTTTGTGTGAATGTGAAGTTTTGCTTAAGATATATTTATATTCACGAGAAATCACAGTAAGTTGAGTTCAAGAAGTCCAACCCCAGTAAAGCTATCTTTCTTATATACATTAATTGTTCTAGCAGTTTATAAATTTGTAATTTGAATTTACATTACCAACATGATAAATTTAAGTCTTTTACAATATATTTGAAAGTAGTAATCACACATAATTGTTAAAAAATCGCTAATCCCTTGGGAAAACGATACTTGGACTTTCACTTTATTACTTGAACGATTTGGTACACTTTCCAATGAGTTAACATAGTACAATTTCTTTTAAATATTGTTATTGAGATGTCCAAATGTATTTATGTATGACTTGTATTTGTAACAGTTGGTCTGCTGAAAACTTGTTTGATGTTAGGCATGTCAGTATGTTGGGTGACAAATTTGTTATGAACTTAGGCAGAAAGGAGTGATACTGTAGCAAATGGATGCTCACTGCCATCCCTTTCTGCCATGCATTGTCTTCCGTGAAGTTTTTGGGTATCAATAAAGCTGACAATCTCTGGCTGCTTCAAGAAGAAGACATATGAAGCTACCAATGCCCCAATCATCTATCTAGTTAATGGTACACATCTATGGGAGAAAACAACATATCCTGATGTAGTGCCCCCAATTAGGAAGAGAATCCATGGAAGACCTAAAAAGAAGAGAAAGATGGAAACTTAAGAATTAAAGAGGGATGACACTCAATTAAGCAATAAAGGTATACGCAAAACATGTGACGTTGGTAAAAGGAATGGCCATAACAGGAAATCATGCCCACAACTCCCATCACAAGCCCATGAAGCCAATCAAGCCCCACAATCAGTGAATAGACCAGTCATCTCAACCATCAAGCTCAACTATACTTGAACCACCTCCATTAACAAAACCATCTCAACCATCAAGTTCAACCTGCCCAACCGAACCACCTCAACCAACCCAGTCTTCTCAATAATCTTGAAATGCACCAGCAAGAAATATAGGTTTCTTGGCAAGAATAAGACCAAGATATTTTAGACCCAATAGGAGGGGTGTCAGTTGGAAGCCATAAAATTCGTTCATGTTTTATCACCTTTTGAAAAATAATGTATTTTGTAGTATAATTAAATCAGATGTATGTATTATGTGCATTAGTTAGTTGCACATTGTTGTATTAGTTAGATATACATTCAAATATATTTTGAAGAACAAAATTATTATCTATACCATGGTCAATGTTGATTGTTGATTACAAAATACCCTTGAACCTAACCCTCAGAAGGATGGTCTTGGCTTATTCCCCGACCGGATTGAATGGACAACTGGTGATAACTGATTGTTCTTTTATGCACAGTGTTATGTCATCATCATTGGTGTTTGTTCATTACAAAATTATAATTTGTTCTTGTTTTATGCACAGTAGTGTATCATTCTCATTGGTGCTTCTTTAGATATTTCTCTGGAGTATATATCTTCTTCCTTTGTCTTGATATAATTGCATCTCTTTCATCACCATCATCTTCAAAGCACCATTGAAAAATTTTTGTCCCAGAACTTCATGAATGCCAGTCTGTTTTCAACAAAAGCATAACACCAAACAAATCATACAAAATCACAAAAAAAAATTAAATTTAACAAAACAAAAAGCCAACATTGAATTTAGAACAACCCCAAACTTCTTCCCACCATTCTTAACAGTTCTAATTGTTCTCATTATTGCAAAATCTCCACAATGACAAATAGGTGCATCCATAAACTTGTTCCCACGTCCATAACATAAATTGCATTGCTTTTCCAAACTTCAACCATTGTTCGTTGTGGGGTTTCCATTAAAAAGCTAAAACTAGAAGAAGACAATTGGCAACGACCTATTCAAAACGACTTAAGGCCAGATCAACAACACGAGATTAGAAGGAACAAAGATACTAGATGAGAATGCAGAGGAACATAACCAGATTGGAAGGACGTGAGAAGGAATGAGAAAGGTGAAGGAAATCAAACATATGAAAGGGCCAAAATTGGGATGAAGGTGACATGTTCGTATTCGTACCCTTTTGTTATTATTCATGTGCCACAAGTTAACTTGGATGCACCACGTCCTCACATAGTTAACGTCGTTAACATTAATCTAACAGAAGGGATCACATTGATAAATTCTAATAAAATTTGAGACTCAATTGACAAAAAAATAAATGTGGGAAAACATTACAAATTATTACAAAATATTGAGACCAAAATTCCTATTAAACCTATATATAAATATAAAGGGATCATTCAGCGCACACAATCTTTGAATTTCCTTTACAAGGCCTAATATCAAACTTACGTGAATCCTTAACCTAACCAACTATTACTACAAGAGGCCATAAAAAACATGTGATCATAGATGTAAGACAACACTCATATATATTCAACATCTTTAACAAGACTATACATGATATGTATTCCATATGAAAATGGCTCCTAGTAAACTTGCTTAGCTGGTACTGTTTACATATACTAAAATTTCAATCATTACATTGGTCATTCACTTAGAATTGTCTGAATTATTTCATGTAAACAACCCTCAAAATATACACCTCATCTAAAAGATAGTAAAAAAAGGATATCATGAACAACATGAAATGATGTATCAAATTGGTATAAATTCTACAATTATCTATATAAAACTAATTCATATTTAAAAAATTAAAATTAAAATAATTAAAATATAACTAAATTTATAGACTTTAATAATATTAATAAATTTATAATATTGTATTAAAATTTATATTTAATTATTATAAATAATATTAACTATAATATTAATGTTATAAATAAGTACATTTAAATATATCTAATTATAATATTATTATCACCTTATTACATTATGTAGTGATACAGACAACTTTCACATAGGGAAGTATCTGAAATGACCTAAAAACTTAAGAAAGTAATAAATAATTATAAATGAGTAAAAGTATAAAGTCACCAAGTCTCTTAATCACAAAGTAACTCAGAATAAATTAAAATTTTATCTCTTATATTTATAGAAATGTTTAATAATTGGTAAATATTATCTGAAAATAAAACACGAATTAAATAAATAACTCTAAAAACACATTAATTTTGTTAAATTAAAGAAAATAAACAATAACATAATTAGGAATAAAAATAATTAAATTAAGAAAAAAAAAGATATAAATAAAATCAATTAGACTAGGTTAGAAATAGTTTCTGATGCTCTAGCTTAGAAGTTGTCATATCTTTCCGTTAAAAGATTTGGTGTCCATGGGATAAGAAAATTCAATCTTGTACCACCATAGTTCTAGGAAAGAAAGGAATATACACCACCAAGCGGAGAAGAAAAGAGCAATGAGAGAATGAGAGGTGTCGTGACTCTAGAAGGGGATGCAGACAACAATAGTATGGGAGTTGCATAGGCAGGGACAAGAGTTTGGCAGATGGTAGCAAAAGCTCGTAAGTAGCAAGAGGAGCTGAGGGTGAGGTGAGAGGAAGATAGATGGAGAATGGAGGAAGATAGACAGAAAATGGAAGAAACCAAGGTGGAGCAAGAGGAGTTGAGAAGGTGGGGGGAAGAGGACAGGAGGAGGATGGAGGAGTCGCTCAAGGAGCAAGATGAGTTACAGCGGAAGAACGAATGGCAGGAAAGGCTGTTGAAGGAACACCTTGAAGGGGGGAAACTAAGGAAGTCGAGGACTTCCAACCCTTCTCTAAGGTCGATTCCTCCCCACTACATTCCCCCGAAAATTGGGGATTTCGTGGGAACTCAGGATCTTGGATCCCGGGTCAAGGTTTTTCGGGCATAGATGCTTATCTGCGGAGGGAGTGACGGTGTTCAATGCAATTTGTTTGTAGGTACGCTTGCGGGAACAACTTTGGACTGGTTCAGCAGTTTACTAGATGGAAGTCTGACTTCTTTTAAGGTCTTTGTCCGACGATTTTTGACAACAAACAGAGTCAAACCGCCAAGGATAGGAGACTTGTTCGACATAAGGAAAGAGAAGGAAGAGACGTTGAAAAGTTACCTAAAACGATTCAATGAGGTAATCGTGCAGATCCACCAACCTAACGAGGGCATGATCGTGGACACCTTCGTCAAGGGACTACGAGCGAGAATGTTCGGCGAAACACTAGTCCAGAAGAGAGTAGAGGACATGGCAGAGGTACGTGCAAGGGCAGTCTCACAAATTAAGGCAGAGGAGTCATGGCACTCAAAAGAAAGGAGGAAAGGATCGATGAAGGTTTGATGAAGTACATACGCCAAGACGAGGGAAGAACGATAACAAGCGGTTGCAAGACGCCTTGGGCCATTTCCATCCATACAAGGCTAGGCCCCAAGGGTCGAGCCCTCCTGGTCCACTATCGATGGTGTCCCATAGGGATCTGCTCCAAGATGTCAACACCACCAAACACTTCCAATTTCCCGATAGAACCAACAGGATTCTTGGAGACAATGCAGGGGCTGGCTGGTGCCACTTCCATAAAGCCCCTAGTCATGACACAAGAACGCTGCTACATACTCTTGAGGCTGGTGGAATGGTTGGCAAGAGTTAGCCTTTTGAAGATGCGCCAGGACAAAAAGGAAAAACTCCGAATGGAGGAGAGGCCTTGGATACCAACCAAGAATAAGGAGGGCAAAGAGCACGAGACAACTTAGTTGGAAGATGTCAATACCATAGCTGGCAATTTCATAGGTGGTGGAACAAGGAGAGCATCCAGGAAAAAGTACGCTAGGGTGGTTTCCTCCCTGTCAATCAAAGAATCAAAGAGACAGAGGCTCCAGGGACCAATTGTAAGTTTTTCGGATGATGACCTGGAGGGTGTGGTTCCCCACGAGGATGACCCGGTGGTCATCTCAGTTGTAATAAGAAGCATGAATGTACAATGAATAGGTAATTTTATAGTATTTTAACATCTTTTAATTTATTGTTTTTAAATGGTGATAAATTTAGGTTAAATATTTTTTAATTTTTAAATTATTTGTTAAAATTATATTTTATTTTTTAATAAATTTTAAACTTATTTTATTTTTATAATTTATAAACAGATACAAATGATCTTCAATAATAAATAAAAATATTTTAAAAAAAAAATGAGAAAAAATGAAAAAAAAAAGAATAAAAGAAACATATAAAAAAATAAATAATATTAAAATAAAAAATTATGAAAAAAAAAATAAAAAGATAAAAAAAAATTTTAACACATTATAAAAATTATTTAAACAAATTTATAAAATATAAGAATGAAATAAGTCATTGTTTAAATAATTTATATATAATTTAGATTTGCAGAACCATGTTGATCATTATTTCAAGTAATTTGTATTTGTGAGAAAAAAAAATTAGTGGTTAGCTCTCACAACCTATGCACGTAATCAAGGTCAAAAGTAGGCTCTCATGAGATTAAACCGATGTATTTTATTTTCTCTCCTTCTTACCCTAATAAATGCATGAATCGCATCATTGAGTTTTCTTAGAGCTTTACATGTTGTTTAATTTGTTTCTACTTGGGCTCGTACATTTCATTTTATGTTTAAGAGGTAAAACTAAGTAATTAATTATTATATGCTAGCAGCTCTTTCAATTGATTTTTTGTGTAACAATTGTTAGAGGTGGAGTTAGAAAGAATCAAGCAAAAAGCTAAGAAAACAATACAAAATTTTAACTCTGGTATACAACTTCGCTCTTGTTTCAAGAAAGAAAATCCTTATCTACGGAGTCAAGGATTCATTGATTTTTTTAACACAGAATTCAAGAAGAAAATCCGATTATGTTGATAGAAAGACAAGAAGTTGATCTTATCTGGTTTGATCCACAGAGTGCATTTCCCAAGCTACAAGGGGTGTCACATTAGTTTCAGTTGGACCAGCAAAAGTGACCCTTCATTTTTGTATGACAGCACCACAATATAGTTAAAATTACTAGTATTGAAGAGAATCCTAATAACTGTGCCATCTCCTAATTCTGAGAATATATTTTACAAAGTTTGATAAAAAAAATATATGATATTCATCTTGATTGTTATTAACACCAACCAAATTACTATCATTTATATAATAGTTGTGTATCACTATAATATCTATCTATATATATATCATTTTATAAAATCTACACAAAATTTGATGTGTTAATTATAAGCAATAATTACCAAAATTTGAATGGAGAATGTTCTCTTAATACTTATTACCACTAAAGATTGAAATCATCTATATATTTTATCAATGTTTATCCATACATATCTATATAATAATATAAAGTATATCTTTTATTTCAATAATTGATTATATTATTAGAAGTTGATTAGTCTAACTTTTCAAAAGATACTAAAAAGGAGAATTGTCTACGTCTTATAAGAAGTATTTATTATCCTTCAAGCTAAAGAAAGAAAGAGACAAAACATTAAAAAAATTAAAGAAAATGAGTTAAAATTTTGGGTTAAATTTGTTTTTGTTTAAATTATTTCTCAAAATTATTTTTTGTTCTTAGGTAAAATTTAGACTTATTTGGTTCTTATATTTTATAAACTTATGATTCTTAATGATGTGTTAAAATTCCTTTTTA
Organism: Lablab purpureus; assembly: GCA_030347555.1. NCBI lineage: Eukaryota > Viridiplantae > Streptophyta > Magnoliopsida > Fabales > Fabaceae > Lablab > Lablab purpureus. The sequence goes on along the minus strand of CM059257.1, from coordinate 14,840,196 downwards.
TATCTTTATTTTTCTTCTTCATAGTTTTCTATTTCACTATCATTCGTTTTTTAAACTTTTATAATTATTTTTCTTTTTATTTTATCTTATTTTTCTCGTCTTACAGATATTTTTACTTGTTATCGAGGATCATTTATATTTGTTTATAAAATATGAAGATAAATTAAATCTAAAATTTGTTCGATGGACGAACCACAATTTTAATAAATAGTTCAGAAATTAAAAACATATTTAATCTTAAAAATTTTAAAAACTGTATGATTATATAAAAAAAAACATTATATATATAGAAAATGACATAAAGATTAATAGTAGAAAGTATAAAAAGTTAGGATAATTTGGTCATGGTATTATGCTAATTTTTCTATTTTTTCTCTAAAGTTTGAGTGAATGCTACGTGAGTGGACCTATGTTATTTTAAGTATTATTTATTTATTTATTTTGGAACCAAATGATAAAATGACTATGCCATGGTTTTCTTTCTTTCATTAATCAATCTTTGTCTTTTCACTATAATATAATAAGCAAACAAATTGTGATCTAATTACACTAATGTTTGGTTTAAGAAAGAAAATGACTTAAAAGCTATATCTTATTTTTAAAGAAAACTATGAACAGAAAATAAAAAAAATAAAAGTGAGATGTTTTTCAATGTTGTTTGGTTGTATAGAAAGGAAAAGAAAAAATATTAAATATATTCCTAATAAAAAAATATAAAAATAAAATGTTTTTTATTTTCTTAGTCCAACCCACCTTTTTCTTTATTTATCTTTAATTTTGACCTGTCATTATTTTTTTTTAAATTTAAAAATTGTATAAGATAAAAAGTAATTAGTTATTATAATAATTAATTAAAAAATATTTTATAAATTAAAAATTATTAATATTTAAAATAATTTTTATTATAATAAAAATTATATTTTTTCTGTCATTAATTTTAAAAAAATTATAAAATTAATTTTTATATAATAATAATTAAATTATTTTTAAATCAAAATTTAAATTTATTTTTAATACTAATAATCAAATTTTTAATTATTTATTAAATTAAATTTTAAAATAATCTTTAATTTAATTAATGATAATTTTACTATTTTATAAATTATTAATATAATTGATAAAAGTAATTTTTCTGAATATGAATAAATAGACTAATAAAAATTAAAAGAGAAGATTAAAAGATAATAGAAAAGACAGTTGTAAAGGAAAAGTTAAAAAATGACATTAAGAAATATAATATTAAAAATTATTATAACATAATACTTTTGTGAAAGTCATTATCTAAGTTTTCCACATTATTTTAGTAGCTGAAAAATGTAGAAACTATAAATCATTATCGTTAAAGAAGAAAGAAAGACAAGCTAACGAATTAAAGACGAACATGTGCCACAAACAAAACCTTTAAAATTTTGCTAATTTCTCGTTATAATTTCTCCTTTTTTTTTCTGGATATAACAAGGAATGTTATCATTTTTCAAACAAAAGAGACAACAAAAGCCTTCCATGAGTACCCTTTTTATAATATTTCATTAGTTCACTTTCCATGAAGGAACTTTCTAGGGTAGGTAAGGACGCAATAATAATAATAACACGGTTTCTGCCACGTGAATTACTGTCACATGTACAAATTTTCAAGTTCATAAAATGTCTATTTTACTTGGATTAAAAACTCATTGGTTCAATTTGTATATTTGGCTCAATTTTTGTGTGTAAATCTTCTATTCAAGTTTTTTAATAAACAAATTATTTAATCTTATAAAGTAAATGATATTTTGATTTTTATTTCTGTACTTTTTTTTGTTCCGTGAGTCAACTTAATCATCTTAAACGGTCGGATGGAGTAAAATAAATTAATATTTTATAGTAAATAAATATATATAAATTTTATTTATTTTATCCGACTCATATGAATTTAAAATAGATAGTATAATCTATTATATATCTATTTTTTTTTATTTTTTTTTATAATAATTCATCTTAATATTTTTTCTATTTATAAATAAAGATAAAATAGATATATAAAAAAATTATTATTAATATTTTCATATAGAACTTTATTTAAATTTATTTTACAAAATTTGTGTACTTTATATTTAAAAATTTTAATTTTAGAGTTTGAATTTTGATGTATTTTATATTTAATTTTGTATAATGTGATATTAATTTTTTAATTTTAAAATTTAAACTTTGAATATAATTAATAGTTAATTTTTTAAATTTTATTAATATTATTTTTAATGTTTTTAGTGAACTATCGGTATGATTTACAAACCCATGAAGTAAGTTAGACTAGAAAAGTTATAAGAAAAATTAAAATTAAATTGATTGATTTTTAAAATGCATCAATGGATCCGATTTGACAAGTTTAACTTCTCTATTTATTCTCATCCCTTTTAAAACAAGTATCTGATATAACATCTTTTATAATATTAACGGTGACGAACTTCACGATGTCATTGCATGTTATGTAAATAAAATTATCAAATTTGATACTCACATATAAACTGACACGTTAACATATATGATGCAATTAAAAAATAAATTAAAAAGTAATATATTTATAGGAAATTATGCAAATTTATAAAAAAAAAAAAATGTTTTTTTATAAATTTTTATAATAAATTTATAGAAAAAAATTTATAAAATATAAATTTTTTTAATAATAACATATTTTAATATTTTTCAATCGAGTGATTACCATAATGAGTTCAAATTAAAATATATTGATGTGGTATTTTTAATGGCGTCAACACTGTTTGACAATTTTATTAAAATATCAATATGTTTCTACCACTAAATTTATAGGAAAAGTTAATAATAGGAATCAAAAGAAGAATAAAAGAACCAAAACCAAAACACTGTTATTTTTAAGAAATGAAAAAGTTAATCTATAGCTGAGAAGAAAACCCACTAAAAATTATTAATTAATTTTTCTAGAATGATTAGCGTTTATAAAAAGTGCATTAATACTTTATATTAATAACATAACTTTACCAGAAAAATATAATTTCACTTGGGTTGAATTCATTTCACTAGCTATGAGTATGCATGTCTCCTAAAATTATTGCTCAATTTCTTCCACAGTTCTCACCATTTCCTTTTTTATTAGCAAAATGAATATATAAATTTCTTCTTTTTAATAGTAAAATGAATATATAAATGAAATATTAGAAATATTTCAATCCATATATAAACATAGTCCAAAGAATTTAAAATATACAAATATCTTATCAATATCTACCTATCTAAATGAAAATATTTATCCTCTAAATAAATGATATTTGTAAATGATACAATGAGACAAAATTATATATATATATATATATATATTTATTTTTATTTTTTTGAATTCTTATTATACCAATGAAAAATAATTTTTTATTTTTATAATGTTAATTTTATTGATTCCTTGAATGTAATTTCACTTTTAAATCTCTCATCGTTATTATTGTTGGTCAGAACAAGAAAAATACTAACATTGAGTTTCAATTTCTTTTAATTTGCAAAATGTATAAAAACCATATCAACAAATATTCCATCTTCTTGGCTCTCTCAAGAAAGCTTGAACCACGATGAATGTAAGAACTACACTCTCATACTATGAACCAATGTTTCTCCAGCTTTTTTGCAGCTTTGAACTGTTTTGTTTCCGCAAGGGCTTGTATTTTCACTATAATTGTTCTATCTGTATTTAGAATTAGAAGCACGAGAAATGTAAACAAAAAAAAAACTCTACAACGTACATGTTTTTAATTGAAATTTATTAGAAATAAAAAAAATTAGAAAGTTATATACAATTTATTTAATTTCGATAAATAAATAAAGAAAATAAATAAAGAAGTGCTGAGAAAAGTGTACTAGAAAGTGTGTTGTTGGTTACAAGTAATAGTCATTGAGTCTGGGCAGCTTTTTATGTTGTGTGACAGAAAGTAGTGCTAATGTTGCACTATAACAGAATCAAGCTTTGAAAACAGTATCTAAACTTGGGGGTATCATCATTTCCATTTTCAACCTAGTTTTGCTTTTGTACCAAATAACGTAATACATGCCATGCAGCGTCAAGGACTTCATAATTTTGCAGGGATTCAATCAGTTTCTGTGAAAATACAAGAAAATTGGAGATTGTGTTAAATTATTTTTATTAATGATTAATATAATTTATAGAAACGTTTAATAAAAATATATCTAATACGATTATTGTTAGATTATAAAATATTAAAATTATAAGAATTATTTTAAAATATTAAAATTAGTTATTTTTCTTTTTACTTTATTAAGGATATAATAATTTTTTAATAAATAATTCAATTTAAATTGTCTATGACATTAATAAAATTATAAGGATTCCTCTCTTTAACTGTTTTTTATATTTTTTTTTCTTTTTTATTCTTAAAATTTGTAACTATTTTTTTAAGAAGAATTCTAAAGCGATTTTCCTTCCAATTGACTTTGAAAATCTCAGAGATCCACGTGAACTAGAGATAAAGTCAATTTAATGTATATAAATGGATGCAAATCTCATTTTATAAACTGATTTTGTGAGGTTGAATTAAACTTAAAATTCCCCTCTTAATATAGTATTAGATCATATAAATTCATCTTAGTAAGATTGTTGAGTCGTTTTCGAACATGATTTTATTAGTAAAAATAATGTATGGATATTTTATGGTGTATGTATATTTTAATTTTATTTTTATTCAGGTTTTCACATTCTTGACCTACCACTTTTTTTTGGTAATTTTTTATTGTGTATAATTTTTTTATTATGAGTATTTAATTTAATTTAGAAAGTAAAATACTCCCTCCGTTTCAAATTATAAGGCGTACTTTGGAGTAAAAAGTTGTTTCAAAATATAAGGCGTACTAGAATTTCAATAACTTTTTTTCCTTTTTTTTCCTTTTTTTTCCTTATATACCCCTATTAATTACATGGTTATCTGTGTTAATATTAAATAATAGAAAGAGAAATTAAAATCAGGAACTAAGAATTAATTATATTTTATTAGTCTGACTCTTCATATTTCCTTATCATTTACTAATATCATCTTCATTTTCATGAGTTGGAGCTTCATTTGTTTGTTTTGCTCCTACAAAAATAATTAAAAATTAAAACAATTAAAAAAAGTAACATAATTTAAAAGTTTAATACCTCCAGACAGTGTAATGTTATCCCATTCAACATTTCTTTCCTCTTCCATTTCATGACTATCAACAGTGTTTTGTTCTCATTCAAATGAATTAGATTCATCTTCATTATCTGAATGGGGTGGAGTAATATTCAAATATATATCAACTGACATTTTGAAGTTGTAATATTGATTGAAGTTCCTGCAGTTATGTCATTTTAATTCAGTATTTCTATTTGTATTTTGGTGGGAATTAAAAATTTTGAGCATAGTCCTTTACAATTTGGTGGGAACTAAAGATTTTGATTGAAATTTTAGTACAATCATTTGCAGATTGGTTTAAATTAAAAATTTTAATTAAAATATTTAATTAAAAAAAATTAGTAATTCTAATTTTAAATTATTTAAAAATAATTCTGAGATAAATTCAAAACTTTTGAAATTCCAATCCCAATCAATCACAATTAATGTACTGTTTTATTAAAAAATTAATTTATTTTATAAAACTTCTGATTCAATTTCAATTAATTTAATTAATAGCAATTAATAAGGGTAAAGATGGAAGATTTATAAAAAAGTGAACAAATTAAATACTTTTCTTGGTATGTGAGAATTTGTCAAGTATACATTATAATTTGAAACGGAGGGACTATTTTGTTTATTGTTTGTGATTTTTAAATTTAAATTTGAATTTGAAAAACAGAAGTTATTTTTTTTTAAAATGAAGTTATTAATATTTTAAAAAAGGAATTTATTTAGTTATTTTGAAAATAGAAGTTATTTTCTTACAATTTTTCCCATTTTCTCTTTCTTTCTTTTTTTTTCTTTATTTCTTATATTTATATTACTTTACTTTTATTATCTCTTTTATGTTTTTTTTGTTCAAACACTTTTTCCTTTTGTTTATTATTTTCAGTTCTTATTCTTTTATTTCATCAACCTGTTTTTTTCTTTCCACTCTACCCCATTTGCACAGTAATAAATGTTGACATCGTTAACAACTGAAACAATTTCCGAAATTTAACAATCATCACATCATCATTATTCAATGTTTATCTTTATGATGTAACCACGAAGCACCATGTACGTACTGTCCCTTTCCATGCTTTAGAAAAAAAAAAACCTTCAATTATTACACTCTTTATATGATAATAAAATTTTATTGATTTATCTCTTTCTGTGAAGGAACTGTAGGGTAGGTAGAAGATGCAAAATTTTGAAGACAACACGGTTTACTATTACCGTGTGTGACCAAACAAATTGTTCTATTAAGTTCTGAAGAAAGACTATACTTTATGATTTGACCAGTTGACTCCACTTGACTCTGTCACTCACTCTCACCATATGCTAACTATAAATATTACTCAATCTTAACCATTCTTTTCACAACTTCATTTACAAAACAAAAACCATCTCCTATAATATTCCAACTCAGATAATCTTTTGGCCTTTCCTAAGCCAAACAATTCTTACTTTATACACTGATCAGAAGCAAGCTTTAATGAAGGTCAGAAATAAACTCTCTTGCATGTGATGAAACAAATACCCCTCCTTTCATGTTTAGAACTTAGAAGTAATAATTGGATCTTAATATAGCTCTTTGATTTGTTCTTTGACAGAAAGTAGTGTTAAAGGTGGACTTGCATGGTGATAGAATCAAGCAAAAAGCTATGAAGACAGCATCTGGTCTTTCAGGTCCCAAATTTTTATCCCTGCTGCTACAATGATTTTGTTTCAAGTATCCAATGGTTTTTAACAAAACTGACTCTTGATTATTTTAACTGCTGCAGGGATTGAATCAGTTTCTGTTGATGTGAAAGACATGAAATTGATCTTGTTGGGTGACATTGATCCAGTGAATGCAGTGTCGAAACTACGAAAGTTGTGTCATACTGAAATAGTTTCAGTTGGACCAAAAGAGGAGAAGGATAAGGAAGAGGCAGCAAAATTACCTGTTCCTATAAAACTGAATGAATTAGCCTATTATCCTCTTTATTATCAGATGACTCCACAGTATAGTCATAGTCACTATGTCACAAGTTTCGATGAAAATCCTAATGGCTGTGTCATCTGCTAAACTAAAGATAATATCAGACAAAAACATAGTATTCCAGTTGCTTTTATTAGTATTTTGCATGAACTAATAGATTGAAGATTATGGTGTGTAGAAGGTAGTAAAATATGATGTACACTGTAATTACTGTGTGGTGTATGATTAGACTTTGTCATTTTGTAAAATGTATTCCACAAAAAATATGATGGTCTATTCCAAGATTTGAGTGAAATGTTTTCTTCTTCATACTTATTCTATCATTGGAAATTTAAATTTATTTATGATTTATCAATTTATTACCAATTATGTATATTATAACTTAAAATTTATTTTACATCAATGATAATATATTACAAATTATCAAATAGGTTGCTATGAGTAGTAATAATTTATTTTTTTGTTTTTTTATCTTAGAAGTAATTGTAAGAAAGTTTCTGCAAGCAGACTCACTATAAAGGTTGAAGATTTCTAATCTAATGGGATAGGATGAGGAAAAATGGTAAAATAATTAATATGATTAATAACATGGTAAAAAAATGAAAATATCAATGTAATGTTGTTCTTATTTAAATGTTTAAAGTGTAATTATTAACTTATCCTACAAAATTATCTAAACACAAAAGTAATGAAATTTTTGTTTTAAAATAATTATATATGAGATCGTGTTTTAGGCTTTCTTTTGCACGTGGAGGAAATGGAAGAAGAAAAAAAAGAAAAAAAATGTAAGTAAAATGTTTAGATTAAAAAAAAAATAAATGAAAAATTTGTAAAAGATATAACGATGTGATAGGATAATTTTTTCATATACATTTAAAAAATAATTTAAAAATATTTTTTAAAATAATTTGATGCAGAAATACTTTTTAAAAATAAATTATAGTTAAAATAAAATTTCAAATTAAAATAAAAAAATATTATCAAATCTTAATAAGTAAAAATATTTATAGATAAAAACTTTATTTAAATATTTTTAATTCAATTATTTATCTTGTTAAAATATAAAATATAACTATTAATTAAATATTAAATTATTTAATTTTATTTGTTATTTCAATATTTTTATTTTAACTATTCATTTATGTAAATAAGAATATATATATATATATAAATAAAGTATTGATTATTTTATTTTTTATTATTTTAATGAAATATTTTATATAATATGAAAATATATATTTATTAATATAATTATTAAAAATGAAAATAAAATATTTATTAATATAATCAATTGTATAATATTCAATAATCAGCTATATTAATAAATATTTTTATTATTATTTACATAAAATTAATTAGAGAAAGAAAATTTATTAGTTTTAGGAAAAAAGAGATATTTTGTGTTTCTAGTTTAAAATTTTTTAATAACAACAGTTAGTGTTTATAATTATTTTTAAAATTTAAATAATTTATTTTAATTTAATTTTAAATAATTTAGTAATATTAATTATATAAAATATTTATAATTATTTTTAAATTTCAATTTTTTATTTTTATTTTTATTTTAAAATATATTAAAAATAAAATATAAATATAAAAAGTGAATATTAAAATGAAAGAAATCTTTATGTATTGTTATAATTATATAAATTTTCTTGATAAATCTTCCCATTTTATCGGAGAAAGTTTGTATATTTGATTTTAATAATTTTGATTTTGTTTTTTTGAATTTTATTTTATTTTTCTCAATTGTTTTCTTTTCCATAAGCATAAATAATGAATAGATAAATTCAAACAGAACCTTACGGACGATACACGTAATGATATAAAAATGGTGTTTTAGAAAATATTGATGTACCTCAGTTATTTTCTATATTTAAATAGAGTAATTATAAATATACATAAAAAATGTTTATATATTAAACTATTACTACTTAATTAATATTTTATAATTATTTTATTATATATTTAATAAAATAATATAAATTTATTAGATATTAACATGTAAAAATGTGATATAGTACCTTACTTACTGGTATATTTATTATTGTACATTTAAATATGATATCACCAAAGTGTCTGGTTACTGATAGACAACGTAGGCAATAGTGACAGGAAAATTAGAGAAAAATCATTCAATGATTACACTTTTTATGGAGAAAATGTAGGTATGGGTGGCAAAACGGGTCAGCCCGGTCCGTTTAGGCTCACTCCGCTAAAAATGGGCTGGGCCGGGTCAGCTCACCACAGTGATACGAGCCAAAATTTCTAACCCGCTCCGTCATAAGGTGGGCTGGCGGGCTGGCTCGCCTATATTTTTTGTTTTTCATTTTTTTGAAAAATTTATTTTTTGGGTTTTTTATTTTATTTTTAGATTTTTGGTTTTAAATTGGATTTTTTTTTCTTTAGAACTATTTTGTTTGTGTCCAATTTAAATGAATTTTTGTAATTATAACAATATATTAAAGATGTATATGGTGACATGACATTTTAAAAGTGCAAGCTAAAAGACATAATGTTTATTACAAAAGAAATTGCAATCAGTGAGGTGTTGAAGGAATCCTAGGTATAGCTATTTTCCCAAATTTAAAGAAAACAAGTGAGAGTATATGGGGTGTTATATTTTTTTCCCGCGCTAGCGAGTTGACCCGCCCCACCCCGCCTGTGGCCCGACGGGTTTGGCGGGCTAGACGAATCGGACTGATACAGGTTGGTGGGTTTAAAATGCTAACTCACCCCGCCTATATACTATTGGGCTGGCAGGCCAGTCCAGTCCGCTGGACGAACCCACTTTGTGAACCCTAGGCCAGTTTGTTAGGTGGTGCAAAATTTAATATCTTCCCCACTTGTACCGAGTAAAACAAAACAAATTAATAGAGTTTTGAAAACCATATTCTTTGACTGGGTTGCGTTGACTTCGCTATCATGCAACTATAATACTTTGTTTAGTTGAGAAATGAAAAAGCAGATATCCATTTAGCATGATTTAAAATAAGTGGAGGAGAAATTGAATGAGAAGTGAAATTATTTCATTTAAATGGAGATATGATAAAATTAATATAATATTTATTGGTGGACATAGTTGATTTGAATGAATTAATCAAGATTAATAATTTATTTTTAGTATAATATTAAAATTATTTTTAGGAGTATTTTTAAAGTATAAATATCTTTTATTAAAAAAGGTTAGTAGAGAAAATTAAGAAATTCTTTATTAAAATATTATTGATTTAACACGATTCTTTATTAATTAATAATAACTGTAAAGAAATAATTAATTATAGTTAAGCATGTAGGAAGAGATAATCAATTACGATTACTCCATAATCTATTATAGTCAGTTTGGTTATACATGATTGATTGATTGATTGATTATTGCTCATAATCAATTATTATAAGAAAAAATTTCTATATCTACATTTTTTTTTCACTAGATTAGTTATTGTTGGCCTATGTAAGCTTCATAAACATCTTAACAATCATACAACTATATTGATAAATTATGAATTGGGAATTTACTTTAAATTTGAGGTGCCCTTTGAGTTGCACATTGGTGTTTATGAGAAAAATTATTCTCTACAAAGGAGATGTGGTTGTGGCGACTTCGAGCTCTTCAACACAATTTCACCAATTTGAAGGGAAGAGGAGCTTTATGACGAGGCTTTGGAGTGAAATAAATTTACTATTACTAAATAATGTTGACATTGGAGACAGTTTTATGAAGAGACCAAGCTATTCCACTTTTCCTCCACTAAAATAGGTTAACGTAGTTTACATGTGCATGCAAATTAGAGTGATAATGTTCCGATTCAAAGTATAGGATCTTGTTATATGTCAAATGAGAGGAAAGAAATGTATATTTATACTTTTTCCTCCTTTTAGAAATCTTGTTTCCCCAAAGTTATTTGTTAATATATTTGAATATCCCGAAAAATGATTAACTACTTTCTTGGTTATATTAGAATAATAGGATACCTAACACAAATCAAGAATGGAGTGAATTGATTTCTTGATAAAAATTAACCTTTTCAAAAGTTAATTTTCTTAAAACAGAATTTAACAAAAACAATTAAGTTCTACTTGATTAAAATCAAAGTATAAAATAAATAATCAAAGAATAAGTTTAAAATAAATGAGAGCAAAGATAGAGAGAAATAAACACAAAGGTTTATACTAGTTCGGATCAAATCACGTCTAGTGATTTATCAGCTCAATAGAGAGTGATGACTAGTAACTATCTTAAAATGAAGTTTACAACTTACAGTGCAACGAAATAAGTAATATAACATGAAGATTTACAAAGACATCTCTTTTGTACAGAACAAAGGATGAACAACACCTCTCTTGAACACACAAGAGGTGAAAAACACCTTCCTTAAAAAACACAAGGAATGAAGACACTTCCTCTGAATAATCACAAAGGATGAGAACAACATCTCTTCTTAAAATCTCAAAAGATGAACAACTCCTTTGAATAACCACAAAAGATGAAACAAGTTTGAACACTGGCAGCAAAACAATTTTTGCTTTGATCTCTCTAGATTACTTTTAAAGCTCAAATCCCTTTCCAATTTATAGGTAATGAAGGGCGCAAGCTTCTGTAGAATATGAAAAGTTTTACACAAAAACGTTCAGAATAATCAATTATTTCTTAAAATAATCGATTATTCCATAGAGTAATTGAAAAATAAAAGTTTTCTCATGATAATAGATTATTTCTTCATATAATAGATTATTTTGCCAGATAATTGGTTATTTTAAGCATGATAATCAATTATTCCATAAGATAATCGATTATTTCAAAGAGAAAAGGTTTTCTAGAAGCTTTTCAAAGCTTTAATGATCTATTACTTAAATAGATAATCGTTTATTTTGATGTTAATTGCTTCTTACGAAAAACAAAATATTTTTTCCAGGTTTAAAGGAGAGTGGTGTGCATGCTAGGATCTTCAACTTGATTTTTAACTATTACAAGCAAACATATACAAAAAATACAAGTTTAAAGCTTCCACAAGACTTCAAGACTTCAAGATTTCAATCATGAAAGTCCATCTTCTTCTTTTGAGTTATCATTATCAAAACATTTATGCTTTAGATATGCTAAACATTTTTCTGCATCTTTAGATTAACAGGTTATTCACCTGTTATCCAACAACAACTTTCACATTGAGAAGGTTGGAGCTCTTTGGTCTCAAGTTTTAAAGATTTGATGAAATCAACCTCCTTTGTGATGAAGCATGAAGCTTATGAAAACTTTGATAATCTGTAATTTTTGTTTCTAGGTTGCTATGTAAGCATATCTCATTTAGACAATTGGATGATCATTATATTAATTTGGATTTCTTAATGCAAATTATTTTGGAAATTATCTTGATCATCTCGCGTTAATATCTTAAAATGCTTCTGATGTATTAGAATTGACTTCAACTGTTATTTTAAATGATTAAAACATTAATTTAGTGTGTAAAAAATGTTAAGGATCTTGAATATTTTGAAAACAAGTTTTTTAATTTGTTGAGATTACTTTTCAATAGATTAATTGTCTTTGACTCAGTTTGTGATATATTTTGTATAATTTTTAGTTTATTAAAAAATTGAACTGATCCATTAATTTTATTGTTAAGTAAAATTAACATATTAAGTCGAATTTTTAATTCGTTAAAACTATGAGTTTTATTAAAATCCCTCTCATTTTAAATAGTTTTAATTATGAAAATTAAATAAATTATTTTACACACTTTTTGAAAGACACATTGAGAGAGAATATTTCTGAGCAAGAAGAACTGTGTGGGCAACCCAAAATTGGTGTTCTTTGATCATTGAATTGTGTTTTGAGGGTTGCATAAGAGATCACCATTAGAATATGAAATTTTATAGGAACTACAATCTGTCCAGGTGATCTCATTTCTTGATTTTTTGTTTGTGTGTGTTTCTGGATTAGGGTTATCTAGAGAATCTACAATAGGGTTATGTAGTGGTTGGAATCAAGTCTTGTAAGGTTCAAGACTTGTGTTCTTGATGTTTCTTAGGCATTACTAGGGTTGTAATTGTTTGCAAGAACACTTTGTGATTAGTAAAAGTTTAATATGTTGTTGGATAACTGGATGTAGATCTTGCAAAAGACTGAATTGGTATAAAAATCATCTATGCACCTTTCTTACTTTCAATTCTTTACTACATCGATCTTTGGTTTAACAATCTGCATCTTGGTTCAATCTATCAAGGCTAAAAACGAAATTTTGATGAGCTAATTTGTGTTTTTAACAAGCTATTTTTTCGAAAGATCTATTCACTTCCTCTAGATTTATTTTTGCATAACACACATAAATAGCGTTAGTTTGTCGTGATTTACCAATATATCCGATATCCACACAATCAGTTGTGGCCAACCTTCTTCTGAGAAATTACCATACCTATATTGTTTGCCATTTTAGTGCCCGTGACAATATCTTTATCAAGGTTGGCAACAAGAAAATCTTGCATTTAGGCTACAAGATTAGTCATGCTTGGGCGGGAGGTGATCTATCTATAGACAGATCAATAATTAATCAAACAATCTACACAAATCCATAACATCTTAAGCATCTCAAACTTTATTTCTTTCTTCAATCTTTCTCTACAAATAAGCCAAATATAAACAATTCTCTCTAATAATTTCAAATCAATCCTCATAAATAATAAATCAATCATGTCATATAAAGGTGTCAAAGTGCAGCAACCCGTGTTCGCTCACACAAATTGAGCTAAGAATGAGTCAATTAACCTGATTTGCTTTTTGGCGTACTAGAAATTTTGTAATCTAACTCTACCAACCACATGTTAGTGGGTTAGTTGGATTTCCTCACTAATTAAGCATGCTTTATTTCTCTAACTTTTTTTATATATTTATAAGTAGATTGACTTGGTCTACCTATTTGTAGTTATATAATCAAGATGTTCACCTATTTCACCAAGTATTAACCACAATTAGGAAGTGATTTTATAAAGATGGTAAGTAAAAATCAAATTACTAACCTATATAATTGAGCGAGTAAATAAGTTAAGCATCCAAATATTCTAATATTATTGAACAACATTCTATGATAAAAGGATTATCGTCACTAAATTATGAGTCAACTCAGTTCCAACGCTCAAAGTCATGAGTTTAATGAGACAAGTTCAATTTGACTCACATTTAAAAGAAAGACTAAATTTTTTTACAACCCAACACGACTCGAAGGGTTGACTCATGGGTTTAAACCCATTTTGATACCCTAATACCAAACAAAGTGTAAATATTTCTTTTATTTTAATATTATTTTCCTTTTCATTTAATAAATTTGCTTGAAGATTAGTTAATATATTTAATTTTTATAAATGATCATGGATTTGCTCAAGAACTCAAGGTCAAGGTTAAGCATGTGCATAACTTGCGTGATGAATTATATGTTGTGAATAATTAGTATCAAATCATATCTTGTTTCTTATAAGTTTTGAAAGTTGATAAGCAATGCTAAATAGTTATAAGGAAAATGTGTGGGATAATGTGTTCAAGATAATTTAACCTGCATTACATGTGTTATATTAATTTATTTATTCTATGGATTAAACTAAATTTTATAATATTCGAAATCTCAATTTTTTTTTAAGATAAATAAATGCTTGGTGAAAATGAATTTTATATTTAGAATTGAAAAACTAAGAAGAGAATATAGATGTAAGCTTTAGAATGAATTTTATGACCTACTTGTAAGTAGAGCTAAGTATACGAACAGGTCTGTCCATTAAAGTCTGCACCCACATAAACTCGGACTATAAAAAATCGATATATTTAGTCTGCATTTTAAACGGTCTTTAATTTTCATGAATCACATCAGCCTGCAAAACCCGCGGGTTAAACGGGTAAGCCTCCATTTGCAAAGATACATTGATATTTTTTTGTATTCATTTGTATAAAAATAATTTACTCAATCAATTAAACAATACACAATCAATAAAAGTAAAATAAATAAATTTTAGGTTGAATTAGACTTGGTGATAACCATTAGAAGTAAAACATATTAGATTTTAGATTGAATTAAACTTAGTGATAACCTATAGAAGCAATGAGTATTAGATTTTTTTTTGTTGAATACAACTTAGTATTACGGATAGCTCATGACAACCAAGAATAAAAACTGCTTAATCCATGAATTGTGCGGGGGGTGAGTATAAAATAATCCACATTAAAAATTTACCAAAAATACAAGTTCACACATATTAGGATTGTAAGTAATACAAGTAGTCCAGATACTTTTGTCCAAATATTTAGCTCATAATCTTATTAAAAATGTTCTAAAAGGTCTTAGCATCCATAAATGAATTTGTTTTTATTAATTATTATCTCAAACCTTCCGCGTAGTATAAATTTTCAATTATTATATTTACATTAAGTATTTTAATTATTATATTTATATTAAGTATGCTATTAAATTATAGAAACTAATTTTATTTCCACTTTATAGACATATCTAATAAAAATAAAGATATAAATAAAAAGACAAATTATTCTTCATATTATTTTTCAGTTACGTAAGTATTTTGAAGCAACAAAAAGCTAACAAATTATACAAAGTTTAAATAAATACTATAAGAAAAAATATAAAAATAAAGATATAAGTTTTACTATATTTATTATAAATTTAAATATTATTTTTTGGTTTATATAAAATAAGTAAAATTTTGATTTTGGTTGTAGTAAAAGTTTTTGTTAGATTTTCATCTCACTTAAATTTAAATTTAACACATTTGATTCTTAGCATATGTGACATCAGTTAATTACTTTTATATATATATATATTAAAGAATGCCATATAATTATATCCTAAGTTGCACTTCATATGTACATGACATATATATATATACATATATATATATATATATATATATATATATATATATATATATATATATATATATATATATAAAAAGAATGCCATGTAACTATATCCTAAGTTGCACTTCATATGTACATGACACATGACTCACAAAATTATCTGAATCCTAAAATAAATATTATTTATTTATCATTTTTAAAATTAATGCTAGATAGAGAGTAACAATTTGGAGAAATGAAAAAAATATATTATAAAGGATATATACCAAAATTGATTTACATTAGAGGAATAAAAGTAATAATTTTTTAATTTTAGAAGAATAAAAATTACAAAAGTTTTTCTAAACAAAATAGAAGATCAGTATTTTAAAAATAGTAAAATATATTTTACATTTTGTGAAAAAGTTATTTAGCCCTATATTTAGAAGAACTTGAGCGTTCTAGATTATATCGATTTGGTCAACATGTCAACGACCTGAAAATACAAAGAAGCTGAAGTCGAAGCCTCTAACGCGCTTTTGAAGGGTAGACTTGAGAAAGAGTCAAAAAGGTATTATGAAATCACACAGAAACTTTCAAAATAAATAATAAAACTTTTCACTTTGGTTAGGTTTGAGAATTGAATTTAAAACTATTTTCAATGATTTTTTTCTTGTTTGGACAATTTTGAAATACAAATAATTCAATATAAATTTAAGAGTGCAATGGATTAATATTTTAAAAGATTATTTTAATATTAAAAAGTGTTATACATTTTAAAAATTGTAATTTTGAATATTAATATATTTATATTATAAGAACTTGAAACTTTTCAAAGCACTTTATTAATGGATACCCAATCAAAATTATAAAAGTTAATAAAAAAAGTGACAAGGTTATGAATAAAAAAGTTATTGTGATATTTATATATCTTACTAAAAAACTAATTAAAATACATCTAAATTATTCTTAAAATGTAATTCATCGAATTTTATATATTTTTAAGACTGGTATACCTTTTATGAGTTGAAAAAATATTAAATTATTTATTTATATAATTTAAAAGTTTTAATTCAATATAATAAAAGTTATATATTTCTTTAAAATATTTTAAACAGTTAAAATACAATCAGTTTTATATTCTAATATCTTCTTTATTGTTATAATTTTTTTTTTCATTGAAAAGTAAAAGGTTATCCTCGTCTCTCTATTAAGTTCTACTTTTTAACATTGAATATGAATTCCTGTGTGGTGGAGACAAGTTTTCAAACTTGTCGAACATTTGTGAGTTTGTTACTGTTTCCTTTTGACTAAATTTGTAGAGATCGCTTGAATTAAAGTGTTTCAAAACCGGGAGCTGTTATTGACTCATTCAAAATTTGTTAATTTAATGAATTCGCAAGAAATAATATTATGAATAATTTAGAATATTCATTGAGAAATTAAAATATTCTTACTCAATAAATACACCAGATTTTTTTATTTTTCATCACCGCAATAATTATACACCAGTAAAATGCTCACATATACAACTCAATAAATAACTAACATCTTCTGATTTTTTTTCTTGAATGTAAAATGATAACAAAGCTAAAAATAGTCAGAATAAACATTTGAATTTATATAAACTAAAAAAAGTTTAAAAAATAAAAAATAAAATAACTATAAAGTGTATAATATATATATATATATATATATATATATATTAAAATAATTAAGTACTACATCACCCTCGTGTTTAAAAACAATATATATGTTTAGAAGTACACATACATACTACCGTTTATATAAGATTCTACCTGTATAAACTTCTATGAAAAAAATGTTGGAATAGTCTCTATTTTAAATAATTTTTAATTATATAAATTATTACATTCGGTTTCTCAAAATGTTTGTGAACAAAATTAGTAAACTTGAATTCGTAAATATATATTAAATTTTTTTATAGTAATTTATATAATAATAATTTATTCAATTTATTAAATAATGTATAATTGATAAAAGTAAAATAAATAAATTTTATATCGAATTAAGTTTAGTGATAATTAATAAAAATAAAAAGTATTAAATTTTAATTAAATTAAACTTTGTAATAAGAATAATAATTATTAAATTTTTTATTGAATTAAACTTGATAATATAAAGTATATAATGGAAAGCAGATTGCGTGAATCAAATATAAAAAAATACATTAAAAATCTACTGAAAATACAAATACTACACATCTACATGCATTTTAGATAAATAAATGATTCATAGGAATTTTTATTCAAATACCTAACTTTAATTAAAATTAAAAAACTCAACTTAATTATATATTACAATTATTATTTTATCAATTATAATATGTCTTTAACATTCAAAACAACACATTTTTCATATTCAATAATTGTTCTAATTTACTTAAACTCAAAATGACATGACTTAATTCCATTAACCTCATATTTTTAAATAAATATCATATACATAAAACTACACCTCAATCTAATTAATCATACATTTTATAGATTTAATTTAATATTAACTAAATAAATGCAATTTAACTCCTTTTATATGGAGGTAGAATGCTACTAGTAAAAAAAAAGCAATGTCTATACCGAGTTAGAGGAATTCGCCATCTTTTAATCCTACACCGTCATCATTATCCCCTTAATAAAGAATTAAAAAAATTAAATCAACAATAAGAAACTAAAAAGTTACTCTTGTAAAAATCTTAGGATTATCTTAATATTGTTTCTCCCTTCTCATACACAAAATTTGTTATGCAAAAAGATAAATTTTCAAATCATAATTTTAGAAAAATTAGAGAAAATAATTTTTAAAAAGATAAATTTCTTGTGAAATAAATAATGAACTTTTATAAGATATTTATATACTTTTCATTTTTTATTCATTTAAAATTATACTTCTAAAGAAAATTCCAAATCTTTCCCAATCAACTTGTAGGGATGCATGGTACTAGTAAACATGACCTTCCACTTTGATAATGTTGATTATCTTAACATCAACTTAGCAAACTTAATTACCCATAACAGAATTAACTACTAATTATTTTAATTACATCTTAACAAATTAATATATTAATAATTAAAATGCTTAAATTGATTAGTATTAAATTTATAATTAATAAATTTAGCATGTAATATAATTTGATATTTATACAAAGCTATTAATTAGTTAGAATCACACTAAATTCCGAACTCACTTTGAATACAAATTTAGAACATGGTCAATTAGATGATTCAATCACTTATTGATTAATTGAACATTTTAAAACACTCAATTTTATCTAAACTCCAATATTCCAATCATTATAACAACTTTGTTTTGTTTGGTTGAATGTGATGTAGAAAAGTCTTTCAAAGAACACATGAAAAGTTATTAGGAATAATAAAAGGTTCGGTTAGACATGATATGACTGACTTATTACTAGTTTTGTTAAAAAATATTTCTTATGTTATTTTTCTTTATTATTCATCGGATATTTATGAAAAAAAATATGAATTTTTTTATATCTTCAGATATTTTTAAAAAATTAATTTATTTTTCATTTTAAAATAAAATTATTTAAAAACAATTATTTAAAATATGAATTTAGATAAAAAAATTAATTTTAAAATATAATTTAAATAAAATTTTATAATAAAATATTATACAAATAAATTTAATCTTTCTACAAAATAAATTTAAATAAATTGAAGGAAATTTTAAAATATTAATTATTTCAAAACAACTCCAATTTTATAAATATAAATAAAAAAATATATAAATAAAATTAAACAACAAATAATTTTTAAAATATTAACATTTTTTTATTAATAACTTTATTCTGATTATTTAATATCTTTTAAAAATATTTAAATAAAATTTATTAATAATATAATTAGCACGTATCCGTGTTAAAATAATACTTATCCACCTTATCAACACAAAGATAATTAAAATACCTCAATCTATTATCCGTGAATATTTATTTAAAATATTACTATACGTAGTATTTGAGTGTGTGGATTAATTTTTGTCATCCGTAATGGTGACATTGAGAGCTTCAGAGAAATTCAGGAGTCATGAGTTGCAGGGACGCTATTCTTAAACCATACATGATGTTTCTTTCCTGGCAATTAACAAACCAAAATGACTTCTTAGGGTCCAAAACTGCTGTATAATGCTGACTTCAATGACGTAACCAATCACTACTTGACTGAAGTTGAGAATGACTTCTATTATAGCATTTCTCTTTGGTACTTGCTATATAAGTACGCAGTGAGCTTCAAGTTTTTATCAGTTCAATTCCAACAATCTCTTTACTTCTCCCAAACTCTCTTATAAGTCTCTTTCCCCTCTTTGGTTTTCACCAGAAAGCTCCCACTTTGAATCATTATGAAGGTAAGATTTTTTACCTCTTTCAAGTTTTCCATTCATATAAATCCAATTCTTAAATTTTGCTAGTTTTGCTCTGTTTTCATCCTCAATATGCAAACATCATTTCCAAAATCTTGAGTTTAGCTCTCTTTAAGTACTATTTGATACTCAAAATTGTTGAGATCAAGTTTCAGTGTTCAAATTGCAAACATATCTATACTTTTTCCTTTAACTGTTCAAGTGATAGTTTGTTTTGGAATCTTCATGCTTAGAAATTATTACAAGAATAGATCCTGAAAGTTCTCTATATTTTGTGTGACAGAAAGTGATACTGAAGGTGGAACTCCATGATGACAAAATCAAGAAAAAGGCCATGAGGACAATTTCTGGTATTTCGGGTAAGGAATCTCAACATCCAACCATCTTTGCCATGTTAATTATCTTTTTCTTTATGATTTTGTTTGTTATTCAAGGATAAAACCATATGGTTTAGAAAATTGAATTTTTTGGGGTGATTTTTCAGGGGTTGAGTCAGTCTCTGTTGACATGAAGGACCAGAAAATGACCATAATTGGGGATGTTGATCCTGTTCAAGTGGCCGTAAAGCTTAAAAAATTCTGTCATGCTGACATACTTTCAGTTGGACCAGCAAAGGAAGAGAAAAAGGAGGAACCCAAAAAAGAGGAGAAGAAGCCAGATGCTAAGAAAGATCCAAAGGAGGAATATGCTGAAGCTCTGAAGGTGTATGAAGCATATTTTAACCAAATTAGACAGCAACCATATCCATATTACTATTACAGAACAGTGGAAGAGAATCCAAGTGGCTGTGTTATTTGCTAAGTATTGGAGTATCATGGAGTTTCATGATAATAAAAGATATCAAGAAAAGAAGACAGTGGCTGGAGTTGTAAAGGGGGGACTCATGTTTCTTTTGGAATTTGCCATTTTTCTTCTTTTCTTTATTAAGTTTTGGCCTTTCCTCTTGTTAAAGTTCAGAACAAAAACAAAATCTAAAGCAGAAAAATATAATATGTACATTATTTTTGTGGTGTAATAGTGTACTGAAAATTTTAGGATGATTGCTCTAGAATAAAGAGTTGAGAAATTGGTTTCAGTAAATTCAGTTGTGTGTACAAACTCTTGAGTCTGCAGTTGGTATTTCCTTTTGAGAATTAGACATGGCAAACTGGCACCAGACCAAAACTGTTTATAAGACAAAAAGTTTCTTGAAAGGGCAGAAGAAATAAAATCAAAATGTAATGGTAGTGTTAGAAATTGCATAGGCATTCATAAGTTGGTGAGAATGGAATATTGGAATAGATAGAATGATTTTACTCTATGTTGTTTGGTTCAAGTGTTTGAATACAATAAAACACTATAAGCTGAAAAATTGGTAAAGAGGAGCAACAAAGAGAAATTTCTGTGTAATACACTCCAATAACAAAAATAGTGTACAAGGTTCCTCTGAAAGATTGAACACCAAGATACATGATCATGGCCACGTGAATTAAGTAAAAGTACAAACTCTACTGTAACGTTTTGAAACCAAATTTTCAGTATGAGTTTTAGTTGGGTTGACTTGACTTGATTGTGCAACCACAAATACTGCTTGCAAAATAAAATCCATTGATTATGTCATCACCATCGTCAGTAATTCTACATACTCATAAAACATTTTTATGATATATAACTTAATAAGAAAAATATGTAATTCATTTATTATTTTAAAACAAAATTGAATGTCGTGAAACAAACAATAAGTAATAGATAAAGTATTGAACTAAATTTTTATCGTAACTTTATATTATATCAATATATTATAATTACTTATTCACATATATTATATTTATTCATTTTATCAATACATATATAACTATAGATAAAAAATTAAGAGAAACTAAAATAATATATTCAAAATTTTTATATTATTATTATCATTAATACGATAAAAATAATTATAAAAAAATTACACTTTTTAATTTTTTTCAATATAAATAATCATAGATAAGAAATTCTTCATCTATCATTCTATTTCATAATTTTGTTTAAATAATTTTTTTGCAAAAAGTTATCTTTCTTTGATAGATGTAGAAACAAAATAAAACTAATTAAATAATTAATTTAGTAAAATGTAGTTGACTTTTTTATTAAAAACTAAAAAAATAAAATATAAGAATATGAGTAAATATTGAGATATAGGTTATGCAAAACATTACAATTAAAGTTTTATTATATTTCTAAAAGACTTAATATTTTAAAAAATAAGAACACTTAAATTAGTTAAATGATAAAAACTTAAAAAAAGGAAAAAATATTTCAAATATTTTTTCATAGATAAAAAATGGTATTTTTTTTTTGAGAAATAGTAAAAGTTTATATGTTATAATAAGAAATTAATATTTTACGCCAAAGTGAGGTAAGAGACTTTTTCATAAATGAAACAAAACAAGTGAGAAATAATTAGGATATGAGCTTGTGTTTTACTGTATTGAGGAAAAAATCAACTAAATAGATAGATAAGAGGGAAGAGAATATAATATATTAGTTTTCTTCTTTTAAACATTTCATTTGATTTTTATTTTTTCCATAATTAATTTCATATTTTAATATTTATTAAAATTAAATGACATGTGTTACAAAATTTAATTGAAAATTCACCTAATTTAATTCTCATTATGTATATGTATGTACTGAACTCTACATATTTTGAGGGGCTAATTTAATTCTTATTATGAATATTTATAGAATTTTACAAATTTTGGGGGGCTCGGCTCCCTCCTACCCTTAATTATCGATTGATGTCTTGTATTAAGTATGACGCAGAAGAGACTAACATTTGATTTAAAACAAGACTTAAATTAACACGCAAATCTAAGAACAATAAACACTCTCCCCTCTATGTATTAGTGAAACAATGAGATCTCTGCTATAACATAATTATCATTACTTAATACACAACATCAACAATGGTTCATATATCTTTCCAGATTTGTGACCTCAATTTTCATACATTTCATTCGCGTATATTACATCATACCTAATCATTTTTTTTCATATGTATTCCAACTCAAATCATAACACATTATACTCATTCAATCATGTTCAAATATAATTCATAAGAAAGTTAAAAGGATAAGGTACAAATCTTATAAAGACCTCAAGTTCAAAAAGAATCATTTACCTAGCTGAAAAGTTACAACAATTCCAACTAACTGATAACTTGAACTTTTTCACTAAAACACACATAACTAAAGTTCTAGATCTCCTTTTTTATTGATTCCAAATCCATTTAAAACCTAGCATCCTAGGCTACAACTTTCATGAAGACCACTAAACCAAATTCTAAAAGCATTAAATCGGCCAATGAGAGTTAGCTTGCTTAACAAAAAAAGCTCTATGTTTTCGATTAAATGCATTTCTCCTAGTAAGATAGTGACTCGAACTAGGAATTTTAATTAAAATGCTCGTCCAATAAGAAGTAGACTCGTCCAACTACCAAAACTCTTTGGTTTTCAATTAATTGAATTTCACTTAGCAAGAGTTTTGTTCGCCTAACAACTCTACATGATTCAAAAATTCTGCAAAATATATCAATGATATAGTTAGTTCAAACTGAGTTTTTCTTCATTTCTTACACCTAACATTGAATATTTAGTTTCGAAATAACAACAATTTGAACCAATTTGGCTCCATTAAAATATTCTAACTTATAACCATTAAACATACAAAAAATTCCATTTAATCAACAAAATAAATCACATCTTCAACATTTCAAATAAATTCAAACAAATAAAACCCTGCACAAAATCAAGATAGCATGATGACATCACCTTCTCATATAGATCATCTACCCTAAGGTACTATTAAAACACAAATAACTTCTCTTACTTATAATCCCTGCTACTCAAGTAATTTCTAACTCAATCAAGATGATCAATTAAAATCCAGAGACTTAGGGCAAATTAGTCAAACATAACAAAATTTTTGTACAAGATTAACCAAGTTGAGAGAATCACTTTTTTCAACTATCTCCATTGAGATTGATGATAAACTTAGAAGAAAAAAGAATAATTTTTTTTAAAGGAAATAGGTACTTACTTTAATTGAAAAACTTATCAAGTGAAAATGACCTTTAGCACTTTAAGTACTACAAAATGCGATCAAATTTTGAAAAAGACAACAATTGGAGAGATAAGACTAGAAAGAAGATAGAGTGAGAACTTAGAAATAAAAAAGTATGGACACGTATGTGTGAGAGAGAAAGTAAAAGAAAGGAACGAGTTTTACAACAATTGTGAGAAAAGCCGCACAATTGTTAACTTTTTGGCAAGTGTACCAAATCATTCAAGTAATAATTCGGAAAGTCCGAGTATCGTTTCCCAAAGGACTTGTGCAATACACGACAATAATTGCAATTGATAACTAAATTAGACAAAAAATATTTCCATAATTTGTTTTAGTGCTTAAAAGAAATAAAATTGTGCAAACAACAATAAAAACTCTTTTTGGTATTTTCACAAACACTTAGAAGGCGATAAAGATATGAAGTGATATGGAATGTAAATGTTAGGATTAGATTTCACCAAAACTCACTCTCATGCATATAATCACTCAACTTCTCTCCACTTTAATGTAAATGTCAACCCACTAGTTTACTCAAACCCTAATCCCTTAGTGGAATGAGCCTAAGTTTCCCTATTATGAGTCAATTCCTTGATCCCCT
Organism: Lablab purpureus; assembly: GCA_030347555.1. Classification (NCBI taxonomy): domain Eukaryota; kingdom Viridiplantae; phylum Streptophyta; class Magnoliopsida; order Fabales; family Fabaceae; genus Lablab; species Lablab purpureus. The sequence continues at coordinate 14,815,162 of CM059257.1, read as the reverse complement.
AATAAGCAAACTTGCTATCACAACAAGGGTTTAAGACAACTAATGAATCAAGTTCCATTCCTAGATACAAGTTTCATTAGGTATTTTGCTTCAATCCAAGATTACAAAAGATAATTTCCAAAACCTAATGAATCAAATATCAAGCTATGGGTGATCAAACCACAACAAGCATTAAGCATAGAAACAAAATACTAACATTGAATGGAAAGACATATATATATATATAAACAAAGAGATTACATGAGAGTTTGTCTGCCTACATCTAATCCCAACAAAATGGGTTTTAGCTCTTCATTGTCATGAAGAGTGCAAAAAATAAAGGATGAGTAATGAAAGAAGAATGATAACCCAAGAGGAGGAAGATGGTCTCCAAGAAAGTCCTAGAATTCCAAACTTGCTTCTTTCAACCTCAATTGTTTCCTATACCACTGTTAAATAAAAAAAATGGGGATTAGTAGCATAATTAGATAAGATTAACCAATTTCAAATTACTTACAAAAAGTATCAAAAAGAGAACCAAGTAAGTTAAAAGTTTAAGAAAGAGTTGATTTTGTTAATGTGAAAAGACTAAAACAAGTGATAAAAATTAACATTATCAACAATTCTTGCTTGACTTTCTCTTATCACATCCAACTTTAACAATAATGAAGATTGAAACTATACTTTTATAGGATGAAATCATGAAACCTATCTCTAATAATTTCCTCCTGTTCTCTTAACTAGTGTTTCTTGCATTTTGTCATAGCTTTATACTATTATTTCCATTAGTTCTTATATTGAACTATTTCCTTTCACAATTACAAGTAATTGGGTCTATTTAACTTTAAACAGGTCGTTCATATTTGTTCTCCAAGAGAAAGTAGTGTTGAAGGTGGACTTACATGATGGTAGAATCAAGTAAAAAGTTATGAAGACACCATCTGGTCTTTCAGATAAATAAAAAATTTGACCCTTTTAAAAAATTTAAAAGTACTTTTTATACTCAGCTGACTAAGTCCACAAAAATTGAGCACAATGGAGAGTAAAAGCTTCAAAGTGACATTTTCTCAGTGACAAAGTTCCAATGATAAAAAGAAGCTTCAAATTGATAATTTGTAGATAATTTTAAAATTTCAATGATAGAGGAAGATTATTAAGAAGATGACAAACATTTTCCATTTGAACCATGACAGTTATGCTTATGAAAAACGCATCAAATTGTTGTCTGAATTTTACAATTTACATATAAGACAAAGTGTGTGGTACGTAACAGTTAGTACATATTTGGTTTTCTTGATCAAACTTTATGATGTTCTTAAATTTAACATATGATACTCAAATAGAAACGTAGTAACTTTCACTATGTTGTGGTGGCACATGATAATAAAGGGATAAGATTACGTTTGTGGTATAGATCATTTTTATAAGTTTAGCATTTAAGGTTTATAAAAATTTTATATTAGATAGGTTGAACTTTCAATTATGTGTCTAAGAATACCAAAACTAATGAAAACTATTTTGTCTCCTTTAAGACAATGGAAAATGATCTATAGTTAAGAAAATGTTAATTTTTTGCAACCTCTAGAAAAAGAAAGGAGAGAGAAAAGATACAGAAAAACTTAGTTACATACACACAGACATGTTCTCATACAATTGTGACTCCCACTTCGTTCAACTTTGAATCGAGTTAAAAATTTGACAACTAACATAGCATTCGTTTTGACCTTACTCCACAAATTAATAGATTAATAATTAAAATACATAAATTGATTAACATTAAATGTATAATTAATAAATTTAGTATGTAATATAATTTGATATCTATACAAGTACAAAGCTATTAATTAGTTAGAATCACACTAAATTCTGAACTCGCTTTGAATACAAAATTGGAGCACCATCAATTACATGAGCCAATTAGTTATTAATCAATTGAACTTCTAAAACACTCGGTTTTATCTACAAACTCCAAAACTTCAATCATTGTAAAAACTTTGTTTTGTTGGGTGTGATGTAGAAAAGTCTTTAAAAGAACTTATGAATAGTGACAAGGGATACTAACGGATTCGGTTAGACATGGTAGGACTGACTTGTTACTCGTTTTATCCAAAAATGTCTATTATGTTATTATCTTTGTTATCCATTGGGTATTCATGAAAAAAAATACCCATGAATTCTCTTATACCTTCAGATATTTTTAATTTTTTAATTGATTTTTCATTTTAAAATAAAAATATTTAAAATATAAATTTAGAAAAAAAATAATTTTTAAATATAATTTAACTAAAATGTTATACAAATAAATTTAATCTTTCTGAAAAACAAATTTAAATAAATTGAATAAAGTTTTAAATCATTAATCTTTTTAAAATAACTTCAATTTTATAAACATAAATAAAAAATATACATAAATAAACTTAAACTCTAAAAAATCTTTAAAATATTTATATTTTTTCATCAATAACTTTATTTTAATTACTTAATATTTTTTTAAAATATATAAATAAAATTTATAAATAATATAATTAGCGGGTATTCACATATAAAATAATACTTATCCACCTTATCAATAAATAGATAATTAAAATACCTCAATCTATTTATCTACCAATATTTATTTAAAATATCTATTTATTATTATTTGAGTGTGTGGATTTTTTTTGTCGGTGACATTGAGCTTCAGAGAAATTTAGGAGTCATGATTTACGGGGACGCTGTTCATGAATCCATACATGATGTTTCTTTCGTGGCAATTAACAAACCAAAATGTCGTCTTGGAGTCCAAAACTGCTGTATATTGCTGACTTAAATGAAGTAAAAAAACACTACTTGACTTTAAGTTGAGTTTGTCTCTGTTATAGCATTTCTCTTTGGTACTTGCTATATAAGTACGCAGTGAGCTTCAAGTTTTTAGCATTCAATTCCAACAATCTGTTTACTTCTCCCAAACTCTCCTATAAGTCTCTTTCCCCTCTTTGGTTTTCACCAGAAAGCTCCCACTTTGAATCATTATGAAGGTAAGAATTTGTACCTCTTTCAAGTTCTCCATTCATATAAATCCAATTCTTAAATTTTGCTAGTTTTGCTCTGTTTCCATCCTCAATATGCAAACATCATTTCCAAAATCTTGAGTTTAGCTCTCTTTAAGTACTATTTGATACTCAAAATTGTTGAGATCAAGTTTTAGTGTTCAAATTGCAAACATATCTATACTTTTTCCTTTAACTGTTCAAGTGATAGTTTGTTTTGGAATCTTCATGCTTAGAAATTATTACAAGAATAGATCCTGAAAGTTCTCTATATTTTGTGTGACAGAAAGTGATACTGAAGGTGGAACTCCATGATGACAAAATCAAGAAAAAGGCCATGAGGACAATTTCTGGTATTTCGGGTAAGGAATCTCAACATCCAACCATCTTTGCCATGTTAATTATCTTTTTCTTTATGATTTTGTTTGTTATTCAAGGATAAAACCATATGGTATAGAAAATTGAATTTTTTGGGGTGATTTTTCAGGGGTTGAGTCAGTCTCTGTTGACATGAAGGACCAGAAAATGACCATATAATTGGGGATGTTGATCCTGTTCAAGTGACCGTAAAGCTTAGAAAATTCTGTCTGGCTGACCTACTATTTTTGAAGGTGCGTGAAACATGGTTTAATTACTATTACAGAACACTGGAAGAGAAACCAACTGGCTGTGTTATTTGCTAAGTATATTGGAGTATCATGGAGTTTCATGATAATAAAAGATATCAACAAAAGAAGACAGTGGCTGGAGTTGAAAAGGGGGACTCATGTTTCTTTTGGAATTTGCCATTTTTCTTCTTTTCCTTATTAAATTTTGGCCTTTCCTCTTGTTGAAGTTCAGAACAAAAACAAAATCTAAAGCAGAAAAATATAATATGTACATTATTTTTGTGGTGTAATAGTGTACTGAAAATTTTAGGATGATTGCTCTAGAATAAAGAGTTGAGAAACTGGTTTCAGTAAATTCAGTTGTGTGTACAACTCTTGAGTCTGCAGTTGGTATTTCCTTTTGAGAATTAGACATGGCAAAGTTGAGGTAGATAAACATAATCTTTTAAAGACTTATCTTTTAATATTAATAATTTTTTTTGCAGAAGACAAATTATGTAATTTTTCTTCTCTAATTTCAAGACTTACACAATAAAATTTTATGATATAAACATTGAATTACATAATTAAATTTAAAATATTAATAAATTTAATATTTGATAGAATGAACTACTCTCTTTTTTGTTTTATGAAAGGCTCATCTAATAACAACTTTCAAGTAAAATTTGAAACTGTATTTTCTTTGGACATTACATTAAACACTAATAACGTAACAAATAATTTTTAAGTTCATTTTCTTGAAGCAAGTTGTCTTACTTCTTATATTGCATAAATGAATTCTTTATCTTTTACCAATAATCCCAAAGCATAACAACCTTATTGGTATGTTATTATGATCAATACAATCCTTTAGAATTATCAATATTAATATTATCCTTATATTATATAACTTGCTAGATTTAGAAGGAATAAATATAAATCTACCAATATTTTAACCAGATTTCTTTAATTTTTATACCTTTTATTCAAGTATTCCGACAACCTTACTTCTTTAATATTTTAAATATTACCTTCACATTCTATTTTTACAAATTATAATTAAATTTTACTATTTTTTATAAATAGTTTTTTCACATATTATTTTGTATATATATAATTAAAATTATAAAATATAGAAATAACTTTTTATTGAATGTTTAAAATGTTTTATTCAATAAATTAAATTTTGTATATTTTTATTAAAAATATTCACTAAAACATTTTCTATTAATTAAAATATTAATGTAATTAAAGATAAAATATTAACCTACCATTAATTAAGTGTGTATGTCTTTATTTTTTAATAAAATTTTAAAATATTTATTTTATAAATTTATTTTTAATATATATATATAATTTATGTTTGTAAAATAAAATTTCAATCTATTAAATAATCAATACAAAACAAATAATTATTTTTCTAAAATATATAATTTATACTTATGCATTATAATATGAAGAAATTCATAAAAAATTAATTAAAATAATTGTAAAACGTTATTTTTAATTATAATAATGATTTTTCATAAATTATATGAAATTTTCCTTTTACCTATTAATTAAGTGTGAGTTTTTTTATTAAAATTTTAATATTTTTATATAGATTTAGTTTTAATATATATATATATAGCTATATATATATATATATTTGTAAAATAAAATCTTAAACCATCCTTAATAATTAATAAGAAATATATAATTATTAATTTAATTCTTTTAAACACTAATTTTGAAATATACTATTGATAAAATTAATTTTAATTTTTTAATAAATAATTAAAATATATTATTTTTATAAAAATTATTTTAATTTATTCTCACAAAATTATTCTATAAAATATTCATTCTAATAAGTTAAATATAAATATTCTTATTTTATTTTTAAAATAATTTGAATATGTATAGGAGTTATAGAATTTTTTTATAAGATAAATTTACATCTCATTTTATAATTTTTGTAAAATTGTTCAACAATTTTTTAAAGTTATATGTCTTACTGAATAAAAATAAAATTATTAAAAAATTATAAATAAGATATAATATAATTTTAAATTAATTAATAATTTTATTAATGAAATGATAATTTTTTTTATATATATTATTTATTCACATTTTATTTTTTTATATAATTTAGTAATAAGTTTTTATAAATTAAATTAAATTTAATATATTTTTATATCTATTTTTTAAAATGTTTAGTTCATACTTGTGTATTATAATATTAAAATTTTTTTATATAAAAATTATTTTAAATATAATAATTTAATAGTTTTTTAAAAATTACATAAAAAAAATTTACATTATAAAAAATAACTTTATTTTATATTAGAAAAATTATTGTTCATATATATTTAGTTAAAAGATTAGTGAATGAAAAATTATAATTATTTATAAAAAACAAAAGTCATATAGGAGAACTCATTAATTCCATATTACGAAATACTACGTCATCAATGTAAAAAGTTGAATCATTAGTTACATTCTTCACTAACTACAATTTTGTATTTTGATAACATTCATATTCGAAAAACATAAAAAAATTAATGTTTATCAAGGTTGGTACAAAAATGAATGTTAATGATCAAGCTCTCAAAGTATGCACATCAAATTAAAATTTGATGGAAGTATTAATGTACTTTTCAATGATATTTTGATTAAGACACACTAATTGATTGTTCAAATTTGAAAATCGTTCCATTTTTACACTCAACCTTGAATAGAATGGTCTTATCCATTAGAATTCCAAACTCAAATATTAAATTAGATTTATATATAGACAAAACATAGAAGATGTTTGATCATAATTTCAGCAAATAATAAATCCAATCATAATTTCAAATAACACTACATTATGGGATCACACTAAAAAAATGGCACATGAATACAACTTTCAAACATAAAGTCATAAAAGATACTTATCCATACATATAAAAAAATTGAAATATAAAAACTGCAAATAACAAAGTATATCATATTTTGAGGCAGAACTGGAATATAAACCATTTATCATATTTAAAAAATTGGAACTTTAATACAGTTTCAAGTCATAAAATACACTTGTCCACAGAAATCATGAATAGAAATATAAAGTACAACCAATTCTTGTTAAACATTTCAAAACACATTAGTAACTAATGACTTGTTCTTAAACATTCCAAAACAACATTATACAAAAATAATTATAGTGTTAATGATGTCACAGGTCTTTCTCGATCTTGATGTGTTTTTATAGTGTCTTCAAAGGAAGATCATCCTTGTTTGGGTGCACAATACCTCGAATCTCTTTTCTGGGGTGTGACGTCCACTTGTGATTCTGATCCATTTGATGCATTTGTGCATTTGAGAACTCACTTAGTAAACCCTGTAAATAATAAGTGACAAAAGCACAACTGTATTAAAAACACAATCATTTAATAATGGCTAATACAACCTCATCAATGTTCACATAACTTGCATCATTGGTTACACTCTTCATTCTGCCCATATCACAATTTTCACAGAATATGTGTCCTTCAAATAAACAGCAACAGCGTTAGTATGTAGATGAATGTCAATTAAAAATATAAAAAAATTATCTGCATAACACAAAGCAAGGTACTTACAGAAGATTTGATTCAACCATCACTAAACTTCTTAATGATAGTTTCATCCATACATACTTTCTTAACTCTGAATGATTGGCCAAATCTGAATTTTTTTTATTCTTACACTCAACCTTGAATAGGATTGTATGATCCATCAAAGATAGCAAACTCGCTCGGAATATGACCACCATTGTTCAGTGGTGTATAAGCATTCAATAAGAAAACAAAGATTAAACTTGTAGACAAATAAAGAAACCAAAATTTGGTGAACCTTGTCCTCAGATTCAAAAATCTCATCGTATGACTTTTTCAAGAGTGTTTTGCCATCCCTGCAAAAAGCACAAATGTGGTTGAATCGGTTTCATCAATTACACGAACCTTGATCTTATACCTATAACAAAGATGTATTGAAAACATGAAAACAATATACATATATTTAAAATATATTCAAATTAGCAAAGAAGCTTGAAATATTTAAACACAGAAAATTGTGATGAAATAATAGACAATTGAGCAACACAGCTTTGAACACAAATTACAGTTATGTAGTTGGATAGCATCGAGTGTCAAAGACATGAACTTCTTCAAGATTCTTATATACTAACCCAGCCAAATACGAAAGATTGATTATATTGAAATTATATTCAAATACATACAAAAGCATGATATACACACAGAAGTTTTAAATTTAAAAAGACATTAAATTGTGATGGAATGACATATTCAATTGAGCAATGCAGTTTTGAAGACAAATTAAAAGCACCGAGTATTAAAGAAATTAACCAAACATTCTGCAAAAAAGTTATTAAAGAAGTAATGACATAAACAACTTTCTAAAAGAAAATAAATTGATGTAGTTGGGCAGCATTGAATGTCAAAGACATGAATAGGTTGAAGACACTTATATATTAACCCAACCAAATACAAAAGATTCATTGTGTTGAAATTGAAATTATATTATATTCAAATACATAGAAAAATATGATACATATTCAGAAGTCTTAAATTTAAAAAGACAGTAAATTGTAATGGAAACACAAATTAATTGAGTAATAAAGTTTTGAAGACAAATTAAAGGCACCAAGTATTAAAGAAATTAACCAAATATTCTGCACAAAGTTATTAAAGAAGTAATGACATAAAGAACTTTCTAAAATAAAGAAATTAAATTTATGTAGTTGGGCAACATTGATTGTTAAAGACATGAATGCATTGAAGACACTTATATATTAACCCATCCAAATAGAAAAGATTCATTATAGTGAAATTGAAATTATATTCATATACATAGAAAAGCTTGATACACATACAAAACTCTTAAATTTAAAAAGCCAGTAAATTGTAATGGAAAGATAGATTTAATTAAGCAATGCAGTTTTGAAGACAAATTAAAGGCACTAAGTATTAAATAAATCAACCAAACATTTTATACAAAATTATTAAAGAAAATCGGACATAAACAACTTTTTAAATCAAATTTCATTGATGTAGCTGGACAACACTGAGTGTCAAGAAATGAAAGTGCTCAAACATTTATATAATAACCCAACCAAATAGTAAAGCTTTATTATCAATCAATAAATAATACAAATGCAGGTAGCACAAGATGCAACTTTTTGCATTCCAACAAAAAAAGCTAAAATTTTTTTAACCACAATTAGTAAAAAGGCTACATGGCAGCGTCTTTCATTGAGACATGGCAACGTCTTTCATTGACACGTGTACTACTACGTTTTCAAATTTAAAACGCGGTCATAAAGACACGCGTCCAGAGAAGGAAAACTCCAAACGTATGCTCACCCGAACCCACTGAATACAAGAAAAAAAATCTTTGGGAGTTTTATTGGATATCCATCCCCATACTTTTAGTTGTGCTAATCTAAAAATTTCATCCTCCTTTGACTTTGTTTTCATTTGATTCCATATTTCCCACACTATTATTATCCACATACATCTCCAAATTTGGTTCCTTTTCTTACTTATATTTATAAAACAAAACAAAAATATATTATGTTTAGGGAAGTAATGACAAACAATATATACTCTTATCCACCTGTTACAAAGATTCCAAAATAGTATTGTCTACCTTACAACTAAAGAAATAAGTGATTCACTATTTCTTACACTTCCCCACATAAAGTGCACATCAAATTACCTATTATGATATCCCAATAATCAAGTTGTCTTTAGTAGGAACTCTATTTAACATTATCCTCCAAACTAAATGAAAGACAGAAGAAATGATTGTGATATCCCATAACATGATATCAAATTTAGAATTTTCCACAGTTAGGTTATCTTACAAATATGATATGCAAATCTCACATTGTACCCTTTTTGGAACTCAACTTTCCACACTTATCTATTCAATCCTTCTTGGGTCAAAATACACTCATTCAAACTTTACATTAAGGTGGAAATTTGTCGAAGTTTCCAAATAAACCAATTCCTTCTCCAGCTTAACTCCCATTTTCAATCATTCTCATTCAATCTTCCTAACTCCGCCACCCCCATCTTTGTGTTTTGTGATAAAGAATTTATATACAATATTGGTAAACTATATTTAAGACGTTATTAATATTTTCTAATAATTATTATACTTGCCTTGTCAAATGTGAATTTGTAATAAATGGTTTTCGCAAGGCCTATAACATAGCTAAAATGACTAGCCTCTTTTCATCTGTCATAGCTCCTAGATAATCCCAAAGTTTCCACATGCTTGTTGTCTTCGGGTTCTTTACTTGATATACTTTCTTATATTGTTTTCTGATGGAAACAAGTTTTATGTATGAGTTCCTATTACAAAACAAAAACAACCAACTTTCCATCCCAACCTTGTTAGACTTTGTCACCCGAATGGTTTTACGTAAACTCATTTCCAATATCATCTAACCCGCTCAAACTATTGTAGTCCATTAATATCTCTTGGTTTAATAGATTGTAAACAACATTTAGACAAAGACATCAATCAGAATACCAGAAAAAAAATCTTTGGAAGTTTTATTGGATACCCATCCCCATGCTTTTAGTTGTGCTAATCTAAAAATTTCATCCTCATTCGACTTTTTTTTCATTTGATTACACTATTCATTTGATTCCATATTTCCCACACTATTATTATCCACATACATCTTCAAATTTGGTTCCTTTTCTTACTTATATTTATAAAACAAAACAAAATTATATTATGTTTAGGGAAGTAATGACAAACAATATATACTCTTATCCACCTGTTACAAAGATTCCAAAATAGTATTGTCTACCTTACAACTGAAGAAATAAGTGATTCACTATTTCCTACACTTCCCCACATAAAGTGCATATCAAATTACCTATTATGACATGCCTATAATCAAGTTGTCTTTAGTGGTGGAAACTCTATTTAACATTATCCTCCAAACTAAATGAAAGACAGAAGAAATGATTTTGATATCCCATAACATGATATCAAATTTAGAAATTTCCACACTTAGGTTATCTTACAAATATGATATGCAAATCTACCCTTTTAAGAACTCAACTTTCCACACTCATCTATTCACTCCTCCTTGAGTCAAAATACACTCATTCAAGTTTTACATTAAGGTGGAAATTTGTCAAAGTTTTCAAAATAAACCAGTTCCTTCTCCAGCTTAACTCCCATTTTCAATCATTCTCATTCAATCTTCCTAACTCCGCCACCCCCATCTTTGTGTTTTGTGATAAAGAATTTATATACAATATAGGGAACCTATATTTAAGAGGTTATTAAGATTTTCTGATAATTATTATACTTTCCTTGTCGAATGTGAATTTGTAATAAATGGTTTTCGCAAGGCTTATAACATAGCTAAAATGACTAGCCTCTTTTCATCTGTCATAGCTCCTAGATAATCCCAAAGTTTCCACATGCTTGTTGTCTTCGGGTTCTTTACTTGATATACTTTCTTATATTGTTTTCTGATGGAAACAAGTTTTATGTATGAGTTCCTATTACAAAACAAAAACAACCAACTTTCCATCCCAACCTTGTTAGACTTTGTCACCCGAATGGTTTTACCTAAACTCATTTCCAATATCATCTAACCCGCTCAAACTATTGTAGTCCATTAACATCTCTTGGTTTAATAGATTGTAAACAACATTTAGACAAAGACATCAATCAGAATACGGGAAAAACAATCTTTAGGAGTTTCATTGGATACCCATCCCCATGCTTTTAGTTGTGCTAATCTAAAAATTTCATCCTCATTCGACTTTGTTTTCATTTGATTACAATATTCATTTGATTCCATATTTCCCACACTATTATTATCCACATACATCTTCAAATTTGGTTCCTTTTCTTACTTATATTTATAAAACAAAACAAAATTATATTATGTTTAGGGAAGTAATGACAAACAATATACTCTTATCCACCTGTTACAAAGATTCCAAAAATAGTATTGTCTACCTTACAACTGAAGAAATAAGTGATTCACTATTTCCTACAGTTCCCCACATAAAGTGCATATCAAATTACCTATTATGACATCCCTATAATCAAGTTGTCTTTAGTGGTGGAAACTCTATTTAACATTATCCTCCAAACTAAATGAAAGACAGAAGAAATGATTGTGATATCCCATAACATGATATCAAATTTAGAATTTTCCACACTTAGGTTATCTTACAGATATGATATGCAAATCTCACATTGTACCCTTTTTGGAACTCAACTTTCCACACTCATCTATTCACTCCTCCTTGGGTCAAAATACACTCATTCAAGTTTTACATTAAGGTGGAAATTTGTCAAAGTTTTCAAAATAAACCAGTTCCTTCTCCAGCTTAACTCCCATTTTCAATCATTCTCATTCAATCTTCCTAACTCCGCCACCCCATCTTTGTGTTTTGTGATAAAGAATTTATATACAATACAGGGAACCTATATTTAAGAGGTTATTAAGATTTTCTGATAATTATTATACTTGCCTTGTCAAATGTGAATTTGTAATAAGGATTTAGGGTTTCCATGTTTACATGCCCTAATCATCTTTGCATTGGAAAGAGATTGTTGAAATCGTGATACAAACCCACTGCAGGTGCTGTGCTTTGAAAGACTTTCTGAAACCTTCAAAAGGTAGGTTCGGCTGCCTTGTGTTTTCCTCTATTCATATATAAATTGTTCAGAAAGTAAATTAGGGTTTCACAATGTCTGAGCCGAAATTAGGTTTTGTTTAAATCAATAAGAAAATAAATTAGGGTTTCACAACGTCTTAGCCGAAATTATTGTTTGCAATTTAAAAAATAAGGGTTTGAAACTGAAAATTATATTTAGAATTTGATTCTATTTTTTATCTCTTCACTCAGCTCTTTATATATTTGCATTCTTTTGCTTTGCCACATCTGAATTCAAAACGTCCACTTCGCAAAAAACCATTCTCTACAAGTGTGTATATGTGACTGACTCTGTTTTTTTACATCTTAATAATTTTGTGCAGAATGTTTGGTTCATTTCTTTCAATATTTGGTGCCTTTAATTTGTCTTCGAAGCTGCCTTGCTCAATTACATTTGTCATTCCAGTCAAATATTTTCTAATAATTTTGTCCAAAATATTTTAGTTCATCTCTTTTAATACTTGGTGCCTTTACTTTGTTGTCAAAACTGCATTCTCAATTAAAACTATCACTCCATTATAATTTACTGTGTTTTTAAATTTAAGATTCTGTATGTGTATCAAGCTTTTCTATGTATTTGAATATAATTTTAATTTCAATATAATGAATCTTTTCTCTTTGGCTGGGTTAGTATATAAGTGTCTTAGAACACTTTCATTTCTTTAACACTTAGTGTTGCCTAGCTACATCAATGTAGTGTAATTTACAAAGCTGTTTACGTCATATTTTTTTAATAATAATTTTGTGCAGAATGTTTGGCCAATAAAGTGGGTGTGACACCCCATAAAAGAGATGTTCAAGATGTTGTGCACTCAAATGAGGATGATCTGCCTCTGAAGACCTTAAAGAATCACATTAAGGTTGGGAAAGGTGTGTAACGTTATAAGTTTAGTATTTGTTTTTGGATAATATTGTTGTTTTGTGATGTTTAAGAACAAGTAATTGGCTGTATTGCAAGATTTTGGAATGTTTTGGGTTGTTTAATTGATTGTGCTTTTAAATTTAAGATTTTTGTATGTGTATCAACCTTTTCTATGTATTTGAATATAATTTTAATTTCAATATAATGAATCTTTTCTCTTTGGTTGGGTTAGTATATAAGTGTCTTGGAACAATTTCATTTCTTTGACACAAACTTTCATTTCAAGGTGTTGTGCACCCAAATGAGGATGATCTGCCTCTGAAGACCTTAAAGAATCACATTAAGATTGAGAAAGGTGTGTCACGTTATAAGTTTAGTATTTGTTTTTGGATAATAATGTTGTTATGTGATGTTTAAGAACAATTAATTGGCTGTATTGCAAGCTTTTGGAATGTTTTGGGTTATTTAATTGACAGTGTTTTTAAATTTAAGATTTTTGTATGTGTATCAACCTTTTCTATATATTGGAATATAATTTCAATTTCAATATAATGAATATTTTCTCTTTGGCTAGGTTATTATATAAGTGTCTTGGAACACTTTCATTTCTTTGACACTCAGTGTTGCCTAGCTACATCAATGTAGGTGTATTTTACAAAGTTGTTTATGTCAAATTTTTTTAATAATTTTGTGCAGAATGTTTAGTTGATTTCTTTCAATACTTGGTACCTTTAATTTGTCTTTGAAACTGCATTGCCCAATTAAATCTGTTATTCCAGTCAAATCTTTTTTAATAATTTTGTCCAGAATATTTGGTTCATCTCTTTTAATACTTGGTGCCTTTAGTTTGTTTTCGAAACCATCGTTGTCAATAGCGGCCGTCGCAGGTCGGAGCCGCGACGCCAGCCAAAGAGCAGCGCAGATCCAAATCGCGGCCGTCGCGGGAGCAGCGGAAATGCCGGAGTAGCGTCGCATCGACGATATACCCTTCATTAAGGGTATTTTCGGTACTTTACCTAGGTTTTTAATCTCTCTACTCCCATATCTGCTTCATCTTCTTCATCTTAATCTCCCCGCTCCCTCACTCCCTCATTTCTCTCTTCCACACTTCACTGACGTCATCGTCATCGCCGAAAGCGGCGTCGAGGGAAGCGTCGCCGTCGGAGCTACTGCAGGTAAGCGTCGCCATCAGGACTAAACCCGTTTTTAATTTTTCAGAGTTCTTAAAATTTCAAATCTGTTTTTTTTTTCTTTTTTCGGATTTCTTTTAACTTTTCAGATTTTTTAAAATTTCAAATCTGTTCTTTTATTTTTTTCAGATTTTTTTTTTAATTTTACAAATTTATTTTAATTTCAACTCTGTTTTTTTAATTTTTTTCTTTTTATTTCAGAATTTCTTTTTTTTTATTTTACAAATTTGTTTAAAATTTTAACTTTGTTTTCTTTTTCTTTTTTTTATTTTGCATATTTTTTTTAATTTCAACTCTTTTTTTATTTATTTCTTTATTTGTCATAATTTTTTTTATTTTGCAGATTCTTTTTTTAATTTGATGTCCTTTTTCTTAATTTCTTCATATTTATTTTTGTGGGCAAAATATTTTTTTTCTTAATTAATAGAATCATAGCTCAAAGTGCTGGAACTGAAAGTAATCCTGGTTCTACTCCCACACCATCGGTTAGTTCTTCTTCAATTGGAATGTTCAAGCCTACTGGTGACAATATTGATGTCTTTTGGAAGTGGAATAGTTTAAAAGACAAAAATAACAGGAAAAGTGTCACATGTGATTTTTGTCTAAAAACATGGAATAAGAGGAGATGTAGGTGCTTGTAGAAAAGTTCTTCAAGATGTCAAATTAGAAATGAAGGTTACCTATGAGGGAAAAAAAATTGAAAATGAAGTATACATGGAGCATGTGGATGAAGAAGAAGAGGAGGATGACATCGAAGTCATTGCTAAAATGAAAAGACCTTCATCTATGTCACGTGAAACTACTTCTACTGCCGCTAACAAGAGGAGGGGTATAAATGTTAAAGGTCCCCTTGATCTACTCTTTGCTAAAAAGCCGGAAGAAAGCATCAAATTGAATAAGGCTTTGAGACAAACAAGTGTAAATGATGCTTGCAATAAGGAAGCAAGAGCAAGGGTAAATCAATACATTGCTCGTTTTTTTTACAGGAATGGAATTGCATTTAATTTTGCTAGGTCAAAGAGTTTCAAATTGATGGTTGAAGCTATTGGCGCCTATGGTCCCCATTTAAAGCTACCAAGCTACCATGAATTGAGAGTTCCACATCCTTAAAAAAAAAAGAGTTGGAATATACCAATGCTTTGTTGAAGGGCCATGAAGAAGAGAGAATAAAATATGGGTGCTCAATCATGTCTGATGCTTGGACAGATAGAAAAAATAGAACATTGATTAATTTTTTGGTGAATAGTTCATTGGGAACAACGTTTGTGAAGAGTGTTGATGCTTCTGAGTTTGTGAAGACGGGAGAAATTTTTTTTTTAACTTTTAAATAGCTTTGTTGAGGAGATTGGAGAAAAGAATGTTGTTCAAGTAGTAACTGATAATGGAAGCAATTATGTTATGGCAGGTAACAATCAATCATCTTTTAATTTTATATTCCCAAGATTTTATGTTAACATTTAGTTTTCAATTATCTATTTTGTTATTGGTTTTTTTAGGCAAACTTTTACAAAGTGTGAGACCACATTTATTTTGGACTCCATGTGCTGCTCATTGCCTTGATTTGATGCTAGAAGATATTGGAAAAATCCCTAAAATTAAAAGGGTAATACAAAGAGGCATCAAGCTAGTGGGTTACATTTATAATCATTCCTTGACCTTGAACACCATGAGGAAGTACACAAATAAGGCTGAATTGGTGAGGTATGGAGTTACAAGATTTGCTACTTCTAATGAATGGTTATAATCAAAGGGACCCAAGGAAGCTAAGGGGAAGAAAGCAATAAATGTTGTTCTTATGCCTTCATTCTGGAAGGATGTTATCTATGCTTTAAAAGCTATGGGGCCTATTGTTCGTGTGTTGAGGTTGGTTGATAATGAAAAAAAACCAGCAATGGGTTACATTTATGAAGCAATGGAAAGGGCCAAAGAGACAATTCAAAAAAAATTCAATCATAATGAAGAAAAATATAAGGACATATTTACAATTATTGATAGAAGGTGGGATTGCCTACTCCATCATCCTTTGCATGCAACAAGACATTATCTAAATCCTGAGTCCTATTATAGAAATCCAACAACAATGGAGGCTGATAATGAAGTGGTGGATGGCCTCTTCAAATGTACTGAAAAGCTTAGTGAAAATGATGACATTGTTGATGCCATTCACAATCAATTGGCAATATATAAAAGGGCTGGAGGAAGGTTTGGTATTCCTCCAGCAATGAGAGCAAGGGTGAAAATGGCTCCTGATAAGTGAAACTTTTTTAAGCCTTAAGTCCTTAATTTCATGGTTATTTGATAATTTACTTATATATTAATACTTCCTTTGTAGCTGAGTGGTGGAAGATGTATGGAGGACATACACCACAATTATAAATTCTGGCTATTGAGGTTCTAAGCTTGACTTGTAGCTCGTCTGGTTGTGAGCGTAATTGGAGTACCTTTGAGCATGTAAGTTAATGACTTAATTGAGTGTACATTGAAAATGGAAACTTAATTATTTAACTAACCTTCTTATTTTAAATTACTATAGATTCACTCAAAGAAGAGAAGTAAGTTGGAGCATCAAAAGCTTCAAGACTTGGTTTTTATCAAATATAATCAAGCTCTTCAGGAACGCTTTGAGTGTCAGGATCTAATTGATCCTATTGTTTTAAACGAAGTTGATGATGAAAACAATGAATGGCTCTTGGGAGAATCTGATGAAGAGAATGATTTTGAAGATGACTTAGTGTTTGATGATGATGTTTTGACTTGGAGAGATGTTAGCAAGGCAAGTGGAGCTGGTGAACCTTTGAAATACACTAGGAGACATACCCAAGTGAACAAGACAGCAACCGTTGCATCAACATCCAAGAAAGACAAAGGAAAAAAAGTGATGGAAGAGGTGGAGGAAGAGGACTTTGGTGATGATGAAGTAGAGGAAGATGAATATAATTCTAATGCTAGTGGTGATGATGAATTTGAAGAAGAGGAAAACTTTCATCCTAATGAAGAAGAAGATTAAACTCTTATGTTTATTGTTTTTAATCAATCTTTAGTTTAGAATCTTGTTTTGTAAATATTTTATTTAAAGTATTGTTTGATAGTACTATAAATTTTTATTTTTAATGGATGAATTTAGAGTTATATTTTTTGTTTTAGCTTTTATATATATTATTAATTATTTAATATATATATAAATACATATCCAAATAGCAGTTATCCCACTCCGCTTCATCCCGCTATCCCATTTTTGGGCTCGGCTGCTCCGTGTCGCTATTCGAGATTAACTACTACGTTCGAAACTGCATTTCTCAATTAAAACTGTCACTCCATTACAATTTACTATGTTTTTGAATTTATTTAAGATTTATGTATGTATATCAAGCTTTTCTATGTATTTGAATATAACTTCAATTTCAATATAATGAATCTTTTCTCTTTGGCTGGGTTAGTATATAAGTGTCTTAGAACACTTTCATCTCTTTGACAATCAGTGTTTCCTAGCTACATCAATCAAAGTAATGTAATTTACAAAGATGTTTATGTCATATTCTTTTAACAATTTTATGCAACATGTTTTATTCATTTTTTTCAATATTTGGTGCCTTTAATTTGTCTTTGAAGCTGAATTGCTCAATTAAATTTGTCATTCCAGTCAAATCTTTTTTAATAATTTTGTCCAGAATATTTGGTTCATCTCTTTTAATACTTGGTGCCTTTACTTTGTTTTCAAAACTGCATTTCTCAATTGAAATTGTCACTCCATTACAATGTTTTTAAATTTAAGATTTCTGTATGTGTATCAAGCTTTTCTATGTATTTGAATATAATTTCAATTTCAATATAATGAATCTTTTCTCTTTTGCTGGGTTAGTATATAAGTGTCTTAGAACACTTTCATTTCTTTGACACTCAGTGTTGCCTAGCTACATCAATGTAGTGTAATTTACAAAGCTGTTTACGTCAGAATTTTTTTTAATAATAATTTTGTGCAGAATGTTTGGCCAATGAAGTGGGTGTGACACCCCTGAAAAGAGATGTTCAAGGTGTTGTGCACCCAAATGAGGATGATCTGCCTCTAAAGACCTTAAAGAAGAACATTAAGGTTGAGAAAGGTGTGGAACGTAAGTTTAGTATTTGTTTTTGGATAATATTGTTGTTTTGTGATGTTTAAGAATAAGTGATTGGTTGTATTGCAAGCTTTTGCAATGTTTTGGGTTGTTTGATTGACTATGTTTTTAAATTTAAGATTTTTGTATGTGTATCAACCTTTTCTATGTATTTGAATATAATTTCAATTTCAATATAATGAATATTTTCTCTTTGGATGGGTTAGTAAATAAGTGTCTTGGAACACTTTCATTTCTTTGACACTCAGTGTTGCCTAGCTACGGCAATGTAGTGTATTTTACAAAACTGTTTATGTCAAATTTTTTTAATAATTTTTGTACAGAATGTTTAGTTGATTTCTTTCAATACTTAGTGTCTTTAATTTGTTTTCGAAACTACATTGCCCAATTAAATCTGTCATTCCAAACAAAATCTTTTTTAATAATTTTGTCCAAAATATTTGTTTCATCTCTTTTAATACTTGGTGTCTTTACTTTGTTTTCAAAACTGCATTTCTCAATTAAAATTGTCACTCCATTACAATTTACTATGTTTTTAAATTTAAATTTTTTGTATGTGTATCAAGTTTTTCTGTGTATTTGAATATAATTTTCAATTTTTCAATTTCAATATAATGAATATTTTCTCTTTGGCTAGGTTAGTATATAAGTGTCTTAGAACACTTTCATTTCTTTGACACTCAATGTTGCCTAGCTACATCAATATAGTGTAATTTACAAAGTTGTTTATGTCAGATCAAAATTTGATTGATTTCAACACGAAATCAAAATGAGCTTTAAATTGTCATATCATATCCTGTCATTTCAAATTATGTCACCTTTATCTCTTCATTTTCTCTAAATAGTCATTTCAAATCCTGTCATCAGGTTTTCAAGTTCA
This sequence comes from Lablab purpureus, assembly GCA_030347555.1. Classification (NCBI taxonomy): domain Eukaryota; kingdom Viridiplantae; phylum Streptophyta; class Magnoliopsida; order Fabales; family Fabaceae; genus Lablab; species Lablab purpureus. Next base: position 14,795,794 of record CM059257.1, on the reverse strand, counting down.
CTTTTTCAATTATAATTTTTTTTTCGAGAAAGACTTTTCAATTTTTCAGAAGGCTCTTTAACCTCTATCTAATGCGAAGTTCATTTCATTTCACTTGCCCTTACCTCTATCTCTTTCTATTCTCTAATACTCGTGCATTATTTTAAGAGTTTGTCTTTGTTTAAAACTTTATCTCTTCCTCTTCACTTTAGTGCTGCTTCAACCGAAAATATGTTAAGTTCAGAAGGGAAACTTCATTGCCATGCATCTTATTGCTAAGGTATCATGCATTTCATTTCTAAATTCTTTATTTTACTGATTTATTATTATTATTTGTTGAAATTTTTAGAATTTTTGCAGGCTTTTGGTTACGTCGATCGTTCATTTGCGAAGGATTTTTTCTGAAGAACTCAGTTTGAAGTGGACATTAGCTGACAAAAGAGGGAACATTCATGTTGTTGCATACAACATGAATTTGGAGAATCCATTGTTAGAGAAAGGCTGGGAGAAATTGAGAAAGTTCTATAAACTCCAAGGACAACATTTTATTCAGTTCCGTTATGTTGGCCTGTCTTGCTTCCAAATTACTATGTGGAAACAACTGTGCTCAGCAATGCAAGTCCAAAAATTCTTCAAGGACAGGTCCTTGCCGCTACCATACACAACTTTCAGATTGACAATGTCGAACTATCACACCAAAGCAACCACCTGGTAGACTTTAAGTTCATGCATTCATTGTCATACAATTTATTAACATTCTAAAATTTCTACTTCAACTAACAAATATGTTTATCAATTTTTGCCCCTCTTTTGGCAGGATTTGCCAGTTCATTTTGGTCATCGCATTCGGAAAGAGAAATTGAAATCTATGTGTCTACATAGACCGATTACTTCTGTAAGATGCAAATTATTAGTCAGAAAAGGCAAAAACAAATCAACAAAAATTGGAAAAGGTTGGAAGGAATTCTGCTCTACAAATCAATTGCATGAAGGAGATAGATTGGAATTCCAGTTTGACAATGAGAAAAACAAAGACCATATAACAGTTTTTGTGAATTGTAATTAGGTTGAACTTTTCGTAGTATCTAAATGTATGAATTTTTGTGTTTTGAATTAGTTTTTTTTAGCTATTGCTTTAATAATTATCTCTTCTAAGCTTCTAAGTTAATGCGGTTAAAATTGTTTCTTTTGTTTACATTTCGTAGTTTGTGCTTTATTTTTTTACGTCTTTACATAACAATAGCGAAATATGTAAATAAACATATCCAAAAAATATATAAATATCAAAGAGGGAAAATAATAATATAAATATCAATTATATAAGCATAAGTATAAAATAAATATCAATTCTAAGTATGAAATATGAATCCAAATCTCGACAATACATAGTAAATTAAATCTCAAATTACGAATTCAAATATTTACATCAATTTACGTAAATGTAGACTTTGTAAAAGTTAACAGAGTCATATTTGTTGTTACCAAGTCAATAACCTAAAAACAAAAACAAAATATCTCAGATAAATAGATATCAATATAGATATATTGTAGATTATAGATATACAAATATTATACGTATACATAGGTAATATAGAAACAGTAACGGATAATAGATAATATATGCATAATATATAATATATAATATAATCTACATATACAGGATAGGTAATATAGTTATATATTAGATAAGTACACAATATATATGCGTTGTATTATATTATATACTATATATTATATTATATATATATATATATATATATTATATGTTATATATTATATATTATATACATGAAACATTATATAATACAAGTCACAAAAATTAAAAAAAATCCAGGGTTCTTTTTGTTGACCAAAACGTCGGACAACACTTTGCTTATAGCATATCCTATACGCAACCCTATTTATGGTTCTGTATTCCTCTGTTCAACTCATTTGCTTTTTCGTGTTGATGTACGATAAGAAACCTAATGCTGAAACAAAAAAGTTTATTAATTCAAGGAAAGTGCAACTTTATTCATACTTTAGGCAATATCAGTGTATATTTAATTAGTTTGTTTTAGAAAGGTTAATGTGCACAATCACTGTCAGTATGCCAACAAATATTATTGTATATGGTTACTACTTTTTGGCTTGCAGAGAAAAAATAACTGTCAAAGTTGTGTTAAATAAAGACGGCAGTGTAAAAATCAAGAGGAGGGATGAATTGGATTTTTAATAAACTTTTTCCCTTTAAAATACATTTCCAGATTTTTGAATTACTTTCAAAAACTAGGATGCGGATTTTCCTTAACCTTTGATTAGTGCAGTTTGAGTTGCAATTGTTAAATGATCCACAATAAAAAGAGATAGGGAAAGAGAAAGAACACAGAGATTTATACTGGTTTGGATTAAGTTAATCCTACATCCAGTTCCCAACCACCACAAATGCGTGATGATCACCCCACTATCTTTAATTGAAATTACAAACACCAATTCATGCAATAACAAATAAAGATAAAGGAAAACACCTCCTTAGACACACTAAGGATGAAACACCTCCCCAGACACACTCAGGATGAAACCCACCTCTCTTGACACACAAGAGATGAACACACCTCCCTTAGAACCAATCCAAGGGATGAATTTTCCCGTTTATAAAAACAGTAAAAGAATACACCTGATAATAGTGCTGGATAGAAAGCTTAAGCACAAAGATTACCACTTCCAAAGACTTGATCAAACTTGAGAGAGCAAGAAAGCGGTTTTGAAAAGTTAAGGCGCAAGAACACTTTGAATATTTTGTGTTTTATCAGATGTGTTGAACCTAGGACATTCTCTTTCATTTTATAATTCGAAAATGATCCAAAGTTTCCATTCTTAGGTTGATTTGGTATTGATTTCGCAAAAACGACTCATTTAATCAATCATATAAAAAGCTTAATCAATTATATCATGTTTAAAAACTGGAAAACTAATTTCGTCTGATATAATCGATTAGATTAAGGCCATAATCGATTATATTAACCCAGAATCAATATAATCGATTATCAAAAACACTTAATCGATTATTTAGTTCGTTAAACATTTTTAATTCAAATTTTAAGTTAGATAATCTATTATCTACGTATCATAATCGATTAAAAGCGTAGAAAAACGTTTTTGCGAGAAAACAACTTGCTCTCTTGTTTAGGAAGGTCTTGAATGGGATTTATGACTTACTCTTTTCATCCAACACCCAAAACAGAACCTTCTACTCTTGAAACTTCAGCTCTTTAGAAAATTTTCATCAATCTTCTCTCTTGAAAGCTTTAAACACTCTTTATGCCTTTCCTTTTCTACCAAGCAACCTTCCTTTGTGAGATAACCCAAGTCTTTAATGTTGATTGGATCACTCTAAATCTTCATCATCAAAACTTTAAGACTTCATTAAAACTCTGGAAGACTTCATTAACACTTGGTCTTGGAATATGCTAACAAGTAGTCCAAAAACAACTTTTGACTGCAAAATCCCTTAAATACAACATTTTACTTCAAACAGTTCTAAAGTGGTCCATACAAGCACATGTTATGCTTTTCACGTTCAAACACTTATTTAAATTATCTCACCATTTTACAAAGAAAAAAATACTTACTACAAGTGTTTTTAGAAGAGCAGTGAAATGACAAAAGAAACACTTACTACAAGTGTTTTTGGAAGAACAAAAATTGATTTCACAAAAACATTTTTACCATGAACTACATAGTCTGAAGAACGTACTCTGCAACAAACTCTCTTAATTGTGTAAACATTGATATACCAGTGCATACCTTCACAGAAGTAATATCCAATATTTACTTCATGTTAACTTCAGACCAACAAGTCTTCACGAACGGATTTAAACGATTGCCAATACAACGAAGTACAATCCAGAAGAACATCAGGTACAACAATGTCTATAATTTTTCAATTTTTGACTTCTACTTCATGTTCAACCAATTTTCAATGTATTATTTGTTCACATCAAAACCAATTTAATGCAGTCATGATAGAAACAATAATACTTCAACTTCCCATATGTCTCTGTTTTGGAATGACAATTAATAAGAGTCAAAGGACAATCTCTTTCTAGAAATGGACTTTATCTACCACGTCCAGTATTCACACATGGACAATTATATGTTGTTGTTTCTAGAGTAAAATCAAAGAAAGGATTGAAAATACTGATTTTGGATGAAGATGGAAATGTAACGACAACAACTACAAATGTGGTTTACAAATAAATTTTTTAAAAAATCTTTGACACTTCATGCAATTGGTCAAGTATAAAATTCATGCTCAACAAATTATCTCTTACAGTTTCCTTATCATAACTATCACTGATAATCATTATAATTTTTTTTGTTATGAATACATGTTTGCATTATCATTCACAAATTTAATAACTTATACATGATAGGTGTCCAGCTACTATAACTAATTCTAACAATTATTTTTTATCATAACTTATACAACTAAAACTTTCTTCTATCATGTTTTTTATTTTATAAATATATATAATTTAAATTTGTTGAATCTTTCATAATGTAAAATAATAATGATTTTATAACTTTACAAAACATAATTAATTATTAATTCCATTTTATTTAAACAATTTTAAAAATAGTCCCGTGCATTATTGCACGGGTCAAGTACTAGTATTGAAATTATATGCAAATACACAAAAGCCTGATATACATACATAACTCTTAAATTTAAAAAAACAGTAAATTGTCATGGAATCAGAGATTGAATTGAGCAATGTAGTTTTGAACACAAATTAAAGGCACCAAGTATTAAAGAAATTAACCAAACATTCTGCACAATTATTAAAGAACATTTGACATAAATAGCTTTCTAAATTAAATTACACTAATGTAGTTGAGTAGCACTAAGTGTCAAAGACATGAAGGTGATCAAGACACTTATATACTAACCCAGCCAAATAGAAAAGATTCATTATATTGAAATTATATGCAAATACTTAGAAAAGCCTGATAAACATACAAAACTCTTAAATTTAAAAAGACAGTATATTATAATTTCAGACAGAAGTCAAATATAAAGCATTCATCATATTTAAAATGCAGTTGTCCATGTGAACCATAAATTCAAATTGAAATTCAAATAGAGAGTACAACTCATAACTTGTCCTTAAGCATACCAAAACATTCCAAACGTTGCAATATAGTCAATTACTTGTTCTTAAACATCACAAAACAACAATATTATTCCAAAATAAATACTAAGCTTATAATGTTAGACACCCTTCTCAACCTTAATGTTCTTCTTTATGGTCTTCAGAGGCAGATCATCCTCATTTGGGTACACAATACCTTTAACATCTCTTTTCTGCGATGTGACACCCACTTCATTGCCCATAACACTATCACTGGATAAATCCACTAATGGTAGCTGTGATACATTGATGCATCTGAAAACTTGCTTAACAAATCCTATAAAAAGATTAGAGTCAGTCACAGATAACTGAAGCATGAATCCGAACACCCTGTACACGAATACACCAACGAAATATTAAAAAGTGAAAAAGGTTGGTGAAAATATAAAATAAACAGATCAACATTTTACGAAGTCAACATTTTGAACTCACGTGGAAAAAGGAAAAGAATGCACATATATAAAGAGCTTAGTGAAGAGATAAAAAAATAGAAAGAAATTTCAAATGTAATTTCAAGTTCATAACCTAATTTTCAAATTGCAAATCCTAATTTTCAAATTGCAAACCCTAATTTGGACTCAGATGTTGTGAAACCCTAATTTACTTTCTGAAAAAATTTGAATATCAACAGAGAAGAACAGAGGGAATCACAACTTACCGGGTAAGGTTTCAAAAAGCCTTTCAGAGCACAGCACCTACAGTGGCCTTGTAGCACGATTTCGGCAATCTCTGTCCAATGCAAATGTAATTAGGGGGCTACGTGAACTTAAAAATAACCCTACTTTATTGTTTGGAAGAGTAAGATGGAAAACCTAATTTATTCATTGAGAATGAAGCACATAAGACTTACCAACCAATGTTTGACCAATGTTTCCAGAAAACAAAACCAACAATAGGCAGTTTAGGGTTTAGCACACTGTTGGCAAATATTGGAACATTCAAATGTTGGTGTGCTTATGATGTGATCTCAATTCATGAAAAACCTCAACCCATGCAAGGAGGAGTCACCACAAGAAAATAAGAAAAGGAAAATATGAAAGAAAAACTTACAAAGAAATTTCGAAGAAAAGGAAGGAAGAAAATCAAGGAGAATGTACAAGAAGCTTGAAGAAGAGATTAGAAATATTAATAACTCTTGTAATTTCCTTGTAAATAAAAATAGAGTTAGTTTTGTGTCTTTCTTTGAAATAGAAATAAGAGGCTACTTGTTTGGACACATGGATAGTATAAAAAACAAGGGCCTTGTTTGGGAAGCTTTGGAGCATCTTCCAAACATGGCCTAACCTTTTAGAATTCCACCCATGTGAATGCATTTTCGTTTTCCCCTCTATATAAGGGTGTAACTCTCATTTGTAACATAACTTTGAAGATTAATTGAGAGCAAGAGCTAATTCTCTTTGAAGTTCAAGAGGTAAGCCTCATTTCTTGAATCTTATCTTGAGTTTTCCATAATTCAAGTGGTGATTGTCCTTTGCACTTATCTTTCTTTATGAAAGTGGCGTGTTCTTCATTCTCTTGTCTTCTCCATGTTTTCTCTTTGATTGTTCTTACTTGTTCTTCATAGCTGCACCATGTATCTTCATTTTAATCAATTTTCCACCGATTAAAATGTTTGTTTTCACTTCCTATGGCCTCCTATGACATGTATCTTGATTTTAATCGGTTGAAACGTCTTAAAACTTGATTTTCTTGAGTTTGCACCAATTAAATTCATCAACAAGGGGCTGGTTTCGTTTTTTTGCCATTTCCATCCATTTGCACCGATTAAAATGTTTGTTTTGATCTTCTATGGCTTCCTATGGGTTCTGTCTTGAATTTAATCGGTTGAATTGAATTGTTTTGCAATTTCTAAGTGTTGGCCGAATTTGAACCCTAACATTTGGGGAAAAATCTGATTTCATGTTCTTCCTTGCAATTATACATGCTATTTTGATTCCATATGCCTATACACATGTTTGATAGATCCTACAACACTTATAATGCCTCTTAGGCATCCATCAGCTTACAAGACATCATTTTCTGGGAAACAATCCAAAAGAAAAAATGATTAGGCGTGGCAGGCATTACAGAGTCTATGGTACAGAAAAAACACGAAAGAAAAAAAGGAGACGAAGTTGGATAGGTATATGTGAGCGAAATGTGGTCAAAGAAGAAAAAGAGATGATTAAGGCTTCTCTTCCTGTGAAACACATGAAGAATGGAGATGCAGAAGATGAAACCATGCTCTATGAGTGGTTTCTCCTACGTGTGAGAATAGAGATGGAGAAGATGAGCACAGTATCCTTTTGAAGAAGATTGAAAATGAATAGTCTTACAGAAGAGCCTTGGACAGAGAAGGGTGAGAGAGAAGATTCCCACATTTTAAATTTGAAAATTGAATAGTACACCTATCAACCACAGATAGAGCCACGTTACCATTTTTACTATTTGTGATTAAAAAATTTGTATCTTCTTTTGTATGGATAAAGAAGTTGCATCTTGTGCTCTCCTTCTTTTGTATTTTTATTGATATATATATATATATATATATATATATATATATATATTATTTTACTAGTATAATAGATGACAGTTTTAGTTTTTAGGAGTGTTAGAAAGATATGTTGTTACAATTTGGATGATTGAAATAATAAATCATGTAAAAAAAGTGTATTCTACATTCATCTTAATTTTAATCATTATAAGAATATTTATTTACATAGATTAAACTATAACTTATGTAAAATATTTTATTATTTTAATAACAAATTTTCACACATTGTTGTTTGATAAACAAATAATATAAACATTATTAAAAAAATTCATTAAATATAAATTAATTTAGAGATAAAAAAAATAATTAGTCATTATAATTATTAAATTAGAAACTATTTTATAAATAAAAAATTTATTGGTATTTAAAGTAGTTTTTATTATAATAAAAATTATATTTTTTTAGTGGTTATTGATTTTAAAAAATTATGATTTTGTTTATATATTAATGATTAAACTATTTTTAAATTGGAATTTAAATTAGTTTCTAAAACTTTGAGTTACTTATTAAATTAATTTTTAAATTAGTGATAAATTTTATTATTTTATAGATTAATATAACTAATAAAAATAATTTTTTTAAAAAAAATATAATGTTAAATTTCTATAAATTGCTCTACCATTTTTTACCAAACAAAACTATGAAGAAATATAGCTTGAAGTGTTATTTGATTTTATTTGCTACCTCCAACGTTTACAATCATAACAAAAAAAAGTATTCATGGAAACTCCACATGTGACACCTCAATTTTTATAAGATTAATTAAATATTTTTAAAAAAATTTAAATTTTTTAATTTAATTAATATATTTTTTTATGTGATTTTAATATATAGTATTCATATTCATAATTATAAAATAACTAATTTTGAATATGAGGTTTTATTTAAATAAACATTAAAGTCTTAGGTCGTTTAGAACACCAACATTTTGGAAGATAAGAAGAGAAAGTCATTCTCGTTTTTTTATAGGGTTACTACGGTAAAACCATTGTTTCTCATTCGTTCACCGTTGGATTGAGCTGGAAATTTAACAGGTGGTTCATCACATCTAGTTCTTGATTATGACTGGTTGGATGGTTGATACAAAGACTAAGTAGAGAGATATTCAATTCGCACAGTAGTTGTGATTTGGGACATCTTCTTTGTTCTCTATTTAACAAGGGAAAGGAGAATAGCAAGAGGACAATTTTAGGGTATCGGGAGCACCGCCTATACATCAACAAGGTAAGGGGTGAGTGAGAACTCGCTTTGGGGTGTGGGATATTTGTTGGGTAGTGGAGTTGGTCCACAATTCCTTAATTTGGGTGTGTTATTGAAATAGGGGTTTTCCTCTTTCATCTATGTTTGATTCCTAATTACTCTTGTATGTTCTTTATTATGTAAATTGAAAAATAATATGTTTAATTTCTTAATTTGATAATATTTTGATTGTTTGACCCAATTCATTATTTTAGGTGTGTTCTTGAAAGAGGTGTCTTCCTCTTTCATCTCTGTTTGATTCCTAGTTACTCTTGTAGGCTCTTTATGATATGAATTGAAGAATAATATGTATAATTTCTTAATTTGATAATGTTTTGAGTGCTTTAGAGCACCTTAAGGATTCTTGTGATACCCTATGAAGGGGATGAATTAAGGATGATATAGTTTTAATGATGAATGAAGGATAATGTGTGTTAATTGAATATTATTATATTGTTTTATCCATTGATTTTGATAAGAGTAATATGTTAAGTGATTGTGACTGTAAACGTGAACTTATGTGAAGGAAAATGTGAAGGAAAATGTGTATGAGTGTATAAGAAGTCCTTGGACTTATGTGAACATGCATCATAACATGAGATCATTGTGTATCGCTTTTGCGGTCAAGTGTGATATGATATTGATGTCACATACATCATAATGTGATATCATAATGTGAGATCATTGTGTATCACTATTGCCGTCAAGTGTAATATGTGATTGACACCACATGCATTCATCATCATAGTGTATATACGGGTACGACATGCATTGCATATGATGCAATTACGATATGGATATGTTGAGCTTATGGATGATTCCTGTTGAAGTTAAATTAATTTGTTTCTCATGTTTGGACATGGTTAAGTATTGATTAAATATTTGTTGTGTGAAACTATCATGTGTCTTTACACCGCAACCTGAGTGAGATATTTCTCACTCTCTCGTTGTCTTTTTTTCCTTTCGTATTACAGGTGATCTCCAGTTTGATGTTTGTGATTTTAGTGGTGAAGCTTAGTATTCATGGGACTACCCTGATATGATATGTAACACTGGGATAGGACTAGAAAATTAGAACTTTTGTTTATTTATTTTTAATTAAGACTTTAGTTGGTTTATCTTACATAATGTAATGTTATCACTGAATCTGAATCCTTTACCCTAGTTACTTTATCTTAAATAATGTAATATTATAGTCTGAATCCTTTACCCTATGTATACTGTTGTTATAGATTTTATTAATTACAAGATTACTTATAAAATGTGTTATTTTTATTCTTATGATATATAGTGTGGAGTAGAGGATATCACCACATTGACAAACACAATATATTATTCTCTTATTAACATTCCTTCAAATTTGATCTATCAAGTCAAGAAGTGTAAGAAATATGTTTATAAATGTAGAGAAAATTATTTAAATTAAATAAATACTGAAAATGTTATTAAAAATTATAAATACAAAATATAATAGCTAATTTTCCATTTTTTTTACCAATGTTCATCATCCTCTCTAAAGTTATATTTTTTCTAAAATATATTTAATATTTCCTTAAAAGTTTATTTAACCCTATATTATGTCATCAAAGTGAAAAGCACTTGAATGTTCTATATGACGTGGTCAACATGTCAAATGAAATAAATAAAAGGTGAAGAAGCCCCTAACGCGCTATTGGAAGGTGCACCTCAGAACAATAGAAAAAGGTACTATGAAGTCAATAAGTTCAAAATATAATAAAACCTATGACATTTCATTCACTTTGATCATTGAATTTCAGGTGTTTTTTATTTGATTTTTTGGTTAAAACTATATTACAACCAAATGAAATTAACTTTAAATTTTAATTTGGGTTAGTTTTGTTGATTTATTATTTTTATTATTATATATCTAATTTTACTTTTTAAGGATCTAATTTTATATAATAACAAATAGTTTTATTTTGTATCTTAATATAATTAAGTATTTATAATTTTTCATTTTATATAATATTAAATAATTTTTTATTCAGAACAGTATTTTTATTTTTATTTTCATTTTTATGATAAAAATTAAAATAAAATATAAATAAATAAAAATTATTTAGACTTTTATGATAAAAAAAATAAAACACATATATATATATATATATATATATTATATTTATTTATATATTTTGATATAAATACTTAAATTCAAAACATATTAATATTTTTAGGACAACATTCTTTTTATCTTAAATAAAACAAAACAAATTATATAAAAAAAATATGATATTACATTTAATATAAATCTTTAAAAGTCAATATTTATAGATTTTATTTTATATAAAATTTAACTTTTTATTTTTACTTAATATAAGATTTTATTTATATTCTGACACTTTAATTTCTAATAAACTAAATTAAACATATTAAATTTTCTTCTCATCTTCATTATATGATTATTAAAATAATGAGTAATACAATATTTAGATTATTAATTTCGCTTTAGGTGACTTTAAATAATTTTTAACTCTTAAACCCCAATTCAAACCAAATTGCTCTCATTTTAAAAGAAATATTTGAATCAATCATTAAAACTGAAAGTTTTGATCTATTATCAATTTTTTAATTAATTTTTTATTATTTTTTAATTGATTGGTTTTGAACACCTGATTATGTTTAAGAAAGTACTTAAAATACTTTTGATGAATTCTTTTTAATTGAATAATTTTAAATAAAAAATAATAGTAATGGATTAAGATCTAAAAGGATTATTTTGGTATTAAAAGAAGATTATTTTAATAAAGAAAATTTTAGTAACAGAGAGAGATAGGTTCAAGACCTGAAATTCTGAAACGTTCAAATTTCTGAAACTCACTTTGAATGCACAATTGGAGCACGGGTCGCTGACATTTCTGATATGATAACATAACCCAATCAGTTATTGATCAGTTGAACATTCTAAAACACTCATTTTATCTACAAACTCCAAAACTTCAGACTGTAACAGCTTTGTTTTTGTTGAGTGTGATGTAGAAGAGGCATTCCAATGTTTTTCCTACCTAAAGATAAATGGTACTTCTTACAAAGGCTTTCCTTGTCAACCAGTAGTAGTTGTACATTTCTCACAGTTGGGTAATTTTTTAAGCTAAAAATATTGAAAATCATTATTCACATAGGTAGAATTTAGAAGATATAAATAAAAAGAAATATCTAAAACTATAGAAAGGAAAGCATATTCAATTTAAGATAGAGATAAATTACAAAAGATGTGAGCACATAAAATTGAGGCTCTGTGGCAGATTGAGAGCTTCCAAGAAATTTAGGAGGCATGATTTGCAGGGATACCACTCTTGAATCTATTCTTGATGTTTTTTCGTGGCAACTAAGAAAGCCGTGTGTACTTCACTGTACACTTTCAATATGACTTTTGGGGTGTAAAAGGGCTGTATAATGCTGACTAAATCATCCAACCAAATAGTACTGACTTATTTTGACTTTTCTCTATTTTAAGTACCTTGTGAGCTTCAAGTTTTTAACAGTTCAATTACAACAATCTCTTCACCTTCTCCCAAACTCCCTCATAAGCCTCTTTCCCCCTCTTTGATTATCCCCTTAAAGCTCTCAACTTTGAATCATTATGAAGGTAAGAATTTGTACCTCTTTCAAGTTTTCTATCCTTAGGAACCATATAAATACAATTCTTAAATTTTGCTAGTTTTGCTGTGTTTCCATCCTCAATTTGCAAATACGGTTTCCAAACTTTTGAGTTTAGTTCTCCTGAAGTACTGTTTGATACTCAAAATTGTTGAGATCAAGTTTTAGTGTACAAATTGCAAACCTTTTTATTCTTTTTCCTTTTACTGTTCAAGCGATAATTTGTTTTGGAATCTTCATGCAACAATAGATCCTAAAAGTTGTCTGCATTTTGTATGACAGAAAGTGGTAGTAAAGGTGGAACTCTATGATGACAAAAGCAAGAAAAGGGCCATGAAGACAGTTTCTGGTATTTCGGGTAAGGAATCTCAACATCCAACCATCTTTTCCATATTAATTATCTGTTTCTTTATGCTTTGTTTGTCATTCAAGGGTAAAACCATATGGTAAACAGAACTGAATTTTTTGGGGTGATTTTTTCAGGGGTTGAGTCAGTCTCTGTGGACATGAAGGACCAGAAAATGACCATAATTGGTGATGTTGATCCTGTTCAAGTGGCCGTAAAGCTTAAAAAATTCTGTCATGCTGACATAATTTCAGTTGGACCAGCAAAGGAAGAGAAAAAGGAGGAACCCAAGAAAGAGGAGAAGAAGCCAGATGCCAAGAAAGATCCAAAGGAGGAATATGCTGAAGCTCAGAAGGTGTATGAAGCATATTTTAACCAAATTAGACAGCAACCATATCCATCTTACTATTACAGAACAGTGGAAGAGAATCCAACTGGCTGTGTTATTTGTTAAGTATTGGAGTATCATGGACTTTCATGGATAATAAAAGATATCAAGAAAAGAAGACAGTGGCTGGAGTTGAAGAAGGGGAGCCATGTTTCTTTTGGAATTTCCATTTTTCTTCTTTTCTTTGTTAAGTTTTGGCCTTTCCTCTTGTAAAAGTTCAGAACCAGAAAAAAGTCTAAAACAGAGAAATATAATATGTACATTATTTTGTGCTATAATACAGTGTACTCAAAATTTTAGCATGGTTGCCATAGAATTAAGAATTGAGAAATTGGTTTTATTAAATTCAGATGTCTTAACTCTGTTGTTGGTATTGTTCCTTTTGAGAATTAGACATGGCAAGCTGCTACCAGAGCAAAACAGTTAATAAGACAAAACAACGTTTTTGAAAGGGCACAAAGAAATAAAATTAAAATGCAATGGTAGTGTTAGAAATTGCATAGGAATTCATATCTTGGTGAGAATGGAATATTGGAATAGATAGAATGATTTTACTCTTCGTTGTTTGGTTCAACAGTCTGAATATAATAGAATACAATAACAAAAACAGTGTACATGGTTCCTCAGAAAAATTGAAAACCAAGATACAAATACAACCTGTCACAATAATCTCTGATAACGACAACTTATTCCCCTTATTTAACACTGCTTGAGGTTCAATTCCAAGCTGATTAGGATGACTATAAATGTTGAATAACATGATTAAGATAACAGATTTTTGTGGTGGGAAAATAGGGGCCTACAAGCTTCAAGACAAAGTCAGTGATGCTGTTAATGCCTATTTTTCCATTCTTTTTAATGTTTGTAGGACACACAAAAGTGTTGTAACGAACAAGAATTAAAGAGATAGATAAAAAGAAACAAAAATATTTCACAGGGAATAAGACGGATTTATTAAAAAGTTAGATCCCATGACATCAACAAAAGATGGAACCTTTCTATGTTACAATAAAGGAAAAGCATGTTGAAATCTCACCATGGATTTTTCTGATTATGGCATCTATAGCTTCACCCTTTATCGATGATCAAACTGCTGAAAATGACGAAAGGTTTCTTGGACGTTAAGATCGGAGTATGGACAAAATAGCTTACGTGAATTTCATTAAAATTTCGATGAATCAAATATATATATTCTGAATGGGTGTAGTATGAAAGAAGTGGTGTTCGTCTAAAACACTTAAGTGTGAAAGGGACCTTGACGTTTGGTGTAATGCAAAGACGAGACAAGTAACTGAAGATATTTAACAAATTGAGTTTTCACATGTGAATTATTTTTAAGACGATTACAATTGTAATTAATATAGATGGATGGATAGCAACCTGGCAAATTAAAAACCATAAAATTTTAATAAATGAAAAGGGAAAAATACCATAAAATTTTAATAAATGAAAAAGGAAAAATAGCATGGAATTATATCGGTTTCATAAACCGAATAGATAAAAAATCAAAATCAATCCAAATAATCAATAAAATAATTTCTAAGTTTTGTTTTGAATTTTTTTAACAACTGCTCGATTAAGTGTGTGATTCAATATTTTTTTAAATTGATAAAAACCAACATAAATGCATTCAAGATTACTTCTATTGCCAAATCATTTTTAGGACATTGAGTTAGACTAATTTTTATTTTTTTTGAATTAGAACAAATAAAAACTATTATCATTAATTTTTTGTAAGTAAAATATCATCAATTTATAAAATTAGATCATCAATATATAAAGTTAGAAATATAACCTTAAACCTAACGAAAATAATGTTATTATTGAATTTCAAATACTATTAGCGGAAAGATTTCTTAAATTTATTAATTGATTTCTTTAATTTACATATCATGTGTTCCTTTTTTTTTATTGAGAATCACATTGGTTAGATCAAGATCATAATTTAAAACAAAACATAAAAAAAAATTATATAATTTCATAGACTGACTCTGATAAAACATAATGGTTTTCTTGTAATCATATAAAAGAAAATCCAAAGTATAGAATCTTGAATAAATAATCATCACTTCATATAAGAAAAGAATATGTACACATTTCTCCATGAAATATTTTCTTTTAGTACTCTAGAGATTAAATAAAAAATAAGAGATGATGTAAGGTTTCACTCTTTCTACTTCTCTATTTTATGATATCTTTTTTTTTTCTCGATGGATGAAAGCGACAGAGAAACATACGTATTTGTTAGAGAGTGGACCTTCTATCTCTGATAGTGGTTTTTATATAGATATAAAAACCCTATTATTTTTCTAGGCCCATCAAATAATAGTTATCATAAGAAAATTACTCCTCATTAACCTAATTACTACTTTATCCTTCATTATTAATTTATTTACTTATTGGTCACTTTAATTAACAAGTCATGTCTCTCACCTGAGACATAAATTTTTACATAACAATCATTGTTATTTGAATAAAAATTTATTGATTTTACTAACCATCTTTCTTTTGAAATATTTAATATAATAATGATAATAATAATAATAATTTGTCACACTGGTACAATAGAGAAGTTAAGTTGTTGTCATTCGACAAATCTCTTTGAAATATGAAATCTTACATTCATATGTTTGCTTCTTCCATGTATAATAGGATTTTTAGATAACTTTATAGTTCACTTATTATCACGAATAGATGAGCAATGAGTCATATTGTTTGAAATGAATTTCTTCAAGAATATTTTGTAGTTAAATTGTTTGGCAAGCATATGTTGAAGCTACTACAAAATTTAATTTTGTTATAGATAAAGTAACAATGGTTACGTGATGATCAAGAAATAACTATTGCATCCATCATAAAAGCATAATTCAGTGTGCTTTTTATATCATTTGGATTCCTTGCATTCCCTTGTATAATCACTATTAGTAAATCCAACGAAATTTGATTTTGATCCTTTTTTGTAGGATATGCCAAAGTCACACATGTTTTTGTGTTGAATTATTAAATGGTCTAACAATGTTATGATGCTAAATGGTCTAGCACCTTTAGACTCCTGGATAAGAGATGTTTTGATGATAACAAAAATCAATGTATATGTGATAGTGCTTTAATCATCTAACATGTTTGTTCCATGCAGATGACTAGAAAAAATAAAGATTTCACTACGTAAAATGGATATAACAAATATCAACTCTGATAATGCAAAGTGAAGATAAAGGACAAATTGAAAAGACAATTAAAGCTTCAAGCAACGCTTGAAGTTGTGAAAGCTATAAGAAGACTTGAAGAACGAAGGTTGAAGACAAGAACGCACAAACATTCAAGAAAAATCAAAGTCTGTCAACAAAGCATCTAATAGTTATAAGTGGGTGTGAGCTAAAAGTCTTGTAATACCTTGAGTGATACCCAGTGAGTTTAAGTTGTTCTCTCATCTGTTTAAGAGAAATTATTTCTTTTCTGCTTTAGGTCTTAATCTTAGGGGGAGGTTAAGACGGTTGATAACCAGGAGTGGTTTTGTATTCGTTGTAATCATGAGTTGTTTGTGTACTCGTTTGTAATAATTTATTTGATTAATGGAACCTCTTAAAAAGAATTCTTAAAGGGGAAATAGACTTAGCCCGTGAGTTTTGGGTGAATCTTGTGTTGGCTCTTTCAATGATTTGATAGTTTAGTTTATCATATCATCTTGTTAAACGATATGGTGTGTTCTCGAAAAAAAATCTAAGACTCTATTCAACTCCCCTTTTAGAGTCTTCTGTTTTAACATCTTGTAAATATTTAACAATTCTTTTTGTTGCTAAAATATGTGTCTCTTTTAAACATATCATGTACATGTTGATAAGACTAACAAAATACACAATGTTTTGTCTAAATACGTCAAATTGTCTTCCTTCATATGAAGCTTGTCCAAAATTTCTCTTAATACTTCTTTTCTGAAAAAACAAATCCATTAGTTGACTACACTATTTCTAAACTAAGAAAATAATGCAACTTACCAAAATCAAACATACCAAATTTTATCATCATAAACATTTTGAACTTATCAAACATGACTACACTATTTCTAAACCAAGAAAAGAATACAACTTAGCAAAATCAAAGATAAATTGTATCACCATAAACATTTTTAACTTCTCAAACATGACATTTCACTTTTTATTGAATAAAAATGCATTAAAAAACCAAATTGTACAGTAATTCAAAACCGGGCCAAAACATATACCAAAACCTTTTTCTGCCAATTCAATTATTCAAGTATTTTTAACAACTTTAAACCAACAATCAACACTACATTAGTGCTTCAAAACTCATATAAATCTAGTTCAACACCACTTTTACTCCAAATTCAAATCACATAATCAAATTATAACTTAAACAGTTACATATGAATTCATTATCCTATTTATAACATTTCAACTCATGTATTTATTATAACATACATACTAAGTCTCATGATAATTACTTCAAATACACCATTTGATCAACAATACTTCAAAAATTAAAAAGTAATTACTATAATTGTCCAATTTCTACCAAGTTTACGCTTTCTAATTCTTAATCTCAAATCCTTTTCAATTTTCCAATCCAAATACAACTCAATAAACAAAACAACTGATATAAATTACAATTACTAACTATCCTTACTAATTATATACTCCTACTAAAAGATCTAAAAGTCCAATAGAATTAAGGAGATCCTAACTTGTTTCCAGATATCCTAATTCACATATAGAGCATATCACTGTAGTCATAGTCTTATGCATACAAGCCATATAGAAAAGAAGAAAATTAGACATTTAAGCGAATTAAAAATTTACTTTAAAAAATACAATATTCATATTGTCATAATCTTTATTATCTTCTAAACTAGGAATTCTAATAAAAATAAACACGAAACAATCTCATAGTCTTAAAAAAAAGTAAAGAAAACTTATTGTTTTAAAGATATAATAATATTTTATAAATTAAACTAATTAGTTAAAATTCTAGTTAATATATATATATATATATATATATATATAATATTTATAACTTTAATCTATATTCTTCTTAAAACCATTTTGGAAATATAAAATCAATTAGGTCTTACATAATTTATTGGATATATTTCTTGACTCGATACAAGTTTGATTCAAGTTCAATATGAATAATTTAAACTCAACTAGATTAGATTTAAGATGCCTAATCATTCAAATCAACTCAATATATTGATTACATTTAAAATTTAAATTATTTTACATAATTTATTTATTTATTTATTTAAATAAAAATAAAATCAATTTAATATATATATATATATCAAGTTAAATTTGGACCATATAGTCCATAGATAGCTTACATTTGATTAATTTATTTAAGAAGTTTAATTTTTAAGCTAAGTTGGAGTCATTTAATTCATTAAACAAGATAAATAAATTAATTGCCGTATAATTTTATAAATTATGATAAAATTGATTCATTCCAAAAAGAAATTTGTATGATATTATTTTGTTTTACTTTATACTAAAAAAAATTATTTTTATCGATTATATTATTATTTATATGATAAAATTAATTATTAATTGAATTAGAAAATAATTTAAAATCTAATTTAATAATTTTGATAAATGTTAAAAATTAATTTAAAAATTAATATAATTATCATTATATAAAATTTAATTTCATAATTTTTTATAATTAAAATTCATAAAAAATATAATTTTTATTATAATAAAAAATATTTTAAATACTAATAATTTTTAATTTATAAAATAATTTTTAATTTAATTATTATAATAATTAATTATTTTTTAATGAAATTTTTATAGTGTTACTTATTGATCTTTATGTTCTTTTAGTGAAAGAAAAATGAACAACTATTTTTATTATAATATTATTTTATTAATTTTATCTTATTAATTTATTATAAAAAAATATTTGTAAAAATATATTCCATAATTAATCATGAGAATGTTTGAAACAATAAAATAATTAAAAAACAAAATATAATCATTAGCCTAACAAAACAAGTCTTTGATAAGGAGAAGCCATAGTTGCGACAGTTGAAAGTTCCATCAAACCATGGATAGGTTCAGTGTCTTACTCTTCTTCCTTTTTCAAAATCCAATCTTATGTCAACTCATTTTAGAAATTTTATTATTTCAAAACTCAAACCCTACACGGTTTTGAATGTCTTGCTTCTCATTTTAATCACAATTTTTACTTTTTGGAATTCTATTCATTGCATCCATATCAAATTTCTGTCCCCATTACCTATTGTTTATCATATTTTTCATTTTATTTTTCTTTCTTTTTCATTATGTATAAAAATAATGTTTCTTTTTCATTATGTATAAAAATAATTAATGTTAGTGGTTGATGTGTGACAACTTAAATTTATATATATTCCTCACTTTCTTCCACCACAAAGCCAATCTTACATCTACTTTATATGTACACATTCAACTATTCTTTCAACTTTTATATCTCCTTTCTATAAAGTTAAATAACTCTCCAAAGAATGTTCAACACTGATTTTTCATAAATTCATAAAATTAATATTGTTATAGGTTTAGGTTAAAAGCAACAACTTTCTCCATAAATATTTTAAGGAGAGAACAATAAAAAATAAATTAATAAAAACCCTCGATACTTAGCATTATAAACATTTTTAAGAGATAAAAATATCTATTAATTAATTTCAATTGATGGGAAATCTTCTTTATTTACATAAAAACATTTATGAAGAAGTTTTCTATATATATATATATATTAACAAAAGAGAATATTCACTTTAACATCATTTAACAATTTTTCCACAGTGATATTTTATCTCTGAGACAACATTTCATATTTAATATTAGTGAATGTGACTAAATTAATGTAGTGACTCTCATTTTATAAACTAAATTTTATGATAGAGTTAGACTATAATTATATTTTAAAATGATATCATAATTTATTTTGTGTTTAAGCCATTTGTTATCAAATTATTATTAAATCATCTCCAAAGTTTTACAAAACATTTGAGATGTCCAACTTTAAATATAAGAAAATTTACGGAAAATCTTACATCAACTATACCTAACAAAATTAATATAATAATAATAATAATAATAATAATAATAAGTCTCCACTTGCAATTTGTGAAATTTTTTTGGCATAAACTTACATTTCAAATTATATCAGATTGTAAATCTATTAAAATATCATTCATTATATACAAGTCAAGTCTAATAATATTGAATTGAATAATGTATTTAGAAATTAAGTATCGCATTAACTAAAATTTAAAGTATAAAAATAGTATATAAGTTCAGAGTACCTCCCATCTCAATCTTCTGTTGAGATTGAATTAAATTAAATCAAATTTTAATATAATAATTATTAGATACTTTTAAATATTTTATGTATATATGTTTTGTCGTTTTCATCTTCCTTTGAAATTGTAGCTTATGATGATGTTGACATAGTGTAGTGTCGTTTAGCCTCGAATCACAAAATATGAAAAAAGGTAGCATACCAATTGTGGTTGAGAGTTGTTAGGGTTTCGATATCAGGTTAGTGAATTTTTCTTCTCTTATTTAATATTAAAAAAACGACCTTAAATTCTGCTATAATTTTTATGTATACATTAATGGTTAAACTTTGGCCATTGTTTCAACAGGTTCTGTCTATTGACGATTTTGATGAGTCATATAGGATGAAGTCTTGTCGTAGCATCTTATCCGTCAATTATGTATAATTTTTGAGTAATAAAATTTTATTATTTTAAGACCAAATTTTAGAATGTTCTGAACTATAAAAAATAACCAGACCACCAGCCACCACATACATCTATGTCCAAATTATCATGTAACCAAAATAAATAAATAAAAGAAGAGATTTTAATGTTTCGGACTTTTCAGTTTTGGGACCATTTTTCATTACAAAAGTGACTAATCTTTTTATGTAAAATCATACACTTACCTAAATCACGTCTATTTAATTGCGAGAATTGCGATATTATTAGAGTTCCAGATTTTGCATAAAAGAGTAATGCACATTACACCTAATTATACGAGTGTAGATTTAAATTTTTTGATAAATTTTTAAATGTAATTTTTTTATATTCGATTGTGAATTCTATAAATTATCCATAATTTATATAAATTATTATTAATTTTAATTCAATCTAAAATTTAATAATTTTTTATTATTATTTATTATTAAGTTTAGTTTAATTAAAAATATATATTTTTATTTTATTAATTAAATATAATTTAATTAATTAAATAAATTATTTTTATATAAATATAAATAAAAAGTATTATTATATATATATATATATATATATATATGAGTAGGATTAACTCGTTTAATTTAAAAAAATTTATAGAAGATAAATTTATAAAAATTAAAAACTATTTAAAATACAGGTTATATGAATCAACTTTTTATAATACATTACAAATTTTAATGTGTGAAGTTTGAGTTTTGTGAATAAAAAAAATTGTGACTAAAAGAAGACATTTTACTTAAAAGGTACTTCCCAATAAAATTAATGTGCTTCTTTAATGGAGACATTGAATCTAAACTAAAGAATCAATTGTCCCAATAAAAACCATAGAAAGTTGATACATGCATGCATAGATACTTAATTTAAGATAATTAAACTTTTGTTCGATAAGGATGAATTGTTTATTGGACGAAAATTTGTCAAACTTAACCTAAATTAATGCAAATAAACCACTGTCTTCAAACGACCTATGTCTTGTCTTTAAAAAGCACTATTTGATTTCTTCTTTTTTTTAAATCCAATTTGTAATGTTTTTGCCAAGAATGAATACCAATTCAAATTCGACTCAACATTCTTTCATCACTTTTTAATTGATATTGTGTTATCCCAAAAACCGTTCAATTATTTATTTAATTTACCACAAGCTTAAAACAATCTAAAATTAATGTACTAATTAATATAGAACTTGTACAACATTAAAACCTAACCACTAGCTCAAATTATAATCATAGGTTAATTAAGGATCTTCCGTTTCTTCTACGTCTTCACACTAATAATATTTTTTTTCTTCCATCAAGCTTTTTGTGAAGTAAATAAATAGACTCCTACAAGTATTTTAACACCCCAGTTCCTACAAGGTTAAAAAATAATTTATATAAATTTTAAGTTTTTTGTAAAATGTCTGTAAAAAATAAAAGATATAACAAGTTTTTTATCTCAATTTTTCTGAAGTTTTTTAGAATATGATTCCACAACATTTGTTTTTTATAAATTAAGTTCTTATTTTAATTAAAAATAATTAATATAATTTTTTTGGTTAGATTGATGTTAACAAAATAAAAAAGTATTGACACAAGATATGTGACATATGTACAATAATATATATATATATAAGAAAAAAAGGATTTTAACAACACATCATTACATTATATCATTATAAATTTGTCACCTCATTAATATTTTAATGTTATTAACAAGAATTTAACAAAAATAATTATATTAATCATTTTCAATTAAAATAAAAATACAATTGAAAAAAATCATGAAATAACATTAAAAGAAATACTATTTCAAACTCTATTATAGTAAAAGAAATCATGGTAAAACTTTAAATTCAAAAATGAACACAATTTCAAAATATATAATTATTTTTAAGAAATATTATCTTAACATTCTTATATTATCAATTATCTTAACAAATTTGATTTTGGAGAATTTTAATCCATGTAGAAAATCATGTAAAGGAGCAGGAGGTCTAAGTCCATCCAAAATTTTTAAAATTTAATATATATACATAATGGAAATTTGAATGATTTTATTTTTTTATAATTTACCTTAATATTTTATCTATATCTTTTAATAGTCATTTAAGGTTAGGTTATACAAAAAAAAAATTAAATTTTATAGTTTATAATAAATTTATTAATTTTTTTAATAATATCCTTATCTTTTTATATTCTATTTACTTGATTATAATTTATCTTCTCTTTTCATAATAATAAATTATTATAATTAGTATTTTTTCTTTCTGGTAAAATAAGTTTCTCTTTTTGTCATTTCTAAAAAATATAAACATTCTTTTTCAAAATAATCTTTATTCTATAATTTTTAGTTCTAAAAATTTTATCATAAAAAACTATAATTTTAAAAATTAAAAAAGAAAACTTACAGCCCACTTAATTTTACTTTATATATTTATAATCTTAAGTTACCACAAATATAACTAAGAAAGATAGATTTCAATTTTTTATATAAATTTAAATATTAAAATTTCAAATTCTGAATTTGAGAGTAAAGATACTCAAGTTATTTTTGCAAAAAAATTTTAGTATCTTCTACCAAATTTGAATATTATTATAGAAAAAAATTTGCTTTTAATATCAGTCTTATTCTAAACTCTTCAAGAAATTTTCCTGTTTGTTATATATATTTTTATCTAGAAAAAATGTTTTAAATATCTTTTTGTTTTTTCCAAGTTCTTACTATCAAACTAATTTAAATGGTTTTATATTTTTAAATATTTTGATTTGAAAATTACTTTTAAGTATATAATAAAATCTTAATTTTATAATCTAGATATTTAAGTTATTATTCATATTCTTACTTTTTTTTAAAATATAGTTATTTATATTAAAATATGGTTAAAAATTTTATTTTAAATTTAGTTATTGATAAATTCAAAAATTTTAAAAAAATAAAAAAATATTACAGATAATTTTTTATAGTTATAATTAATTATATAATTATTTTTATTATCTTCTAAATTTATTATCAAGATCCATTGATATGATATGCATGATTATGGTTACAAATGCAGGAAAGAAAAAGTCAAAGTTTTTGCTTGCGAGAGCTGAAAGTAGCAGCAGCCACTATTTTTGGTCTTCTTTCCCTTGATATAATCTAATCTAATCTCACCTCTAATCATTTTATTTTTGAAAGAACACGTTATTTTCCAAGTGGAATCTAAAATTTCTTTCATGTTCCCATTTAAATACATATAATAATAATCTTGTCACTTTTCACTCTCTTTCATATATGTGAGATATTTTAAAATATCATACTAAAGTGACGTTGATATATAAATACACAATCTCTAATATAACTTTTATCTTTAATGTATAAAATTATCTTAAATTATCTAAAACACATGATTATTTAAATGAATTATTTATATAAAACATATGATTATTTAAATGAATTATCTAAAACACACTAGTAGTCTTTCCTTACAATTAAATTTGGAGATAAAATTGTACCATCTCGAGATTGACAAGAAAGAATTGAGTTAAATAAATTTAGATTTTTTTTTTAAGAAATTAGAAATGGTAAAATATTAATTCTACTAGTGTTTTTTTTTTTCATACATAAAAAAAGTTTTACACTGTTTTTTTTTTTCTTTCACTCTTCATCCACTTCTTCAATTTCTTAAATTTTTAAAATTTCTTTAACCAGTTTAATACATTCTTTTGTTTTTCTCATCCTCCATGCATCTACTCTTTATTGATGATGTATAAACTTATTATAGTATGTATATCTTAAGGAAAGAAGGACATGAATTACTTATGTTATAACAAAGTTAGATCATTATCTAGAGGAGAATTTTTTGCCATTGATATTCTAATATGGTGGAAGTTGAATGGAATCAAATATGCAATAATTCAATGAATTGCTAAAAATATACTAGTTATTTATGTTTCTATTTTACCTTCTAAATATGCATTTAGCACTAGTGATCAAGTATTAAGTCCTCATCCTAATCGACTTTGATGTGTGGTAGAAGTTGGTTATGTAGTTACTAAAATAATGGTAATACTTTAAATACTTCTTTAAATATATTTTTTATGATTTGTTTTTTTTTTTTTTAATAACTAATTATTATATATTTTATTTCTAAGTTATGTGAATTCTTAATTAGTTTATCACTACATTACTTTATTAACAGAATAGACTCTAGTGAGGAAGTTAATGCTTTAAGAGATAATATTACTTTATTTATTTTTTACTCTCATGATGAAATTTTTCTTTTCAATAATACATTTTATTTTAAATTATGTATGTGAATAGATGGAGAATGACATTACTTCTCATTTGGGAGATGATTATTAGATTACCGAACATTTGTTTGTTTGAGATTTATTTCTTTTATACAATGTGTTTTGAAGAATTACTAGTTAAAAATTATTTATTTATTAGTATTTTTAAATATGTATTTGATATTTATTTTGAAGGATTATTAACTTTAGACGACACTTGTTTCTATTATATTATGTATTTTGAAAATTGATAAATTAAATTTAATCTGTATAAAACAAAAAAAAACATTATCAAACACTTTTTTAACATATATATTCTAATATAAAATAATAAATTAAAATATATTTTATCAATAAAATAATTTAAAATTTATAATATTAAAAATATTAATTTATGTATAAAAAACAATATATTAAAAAAGATGTTTAATATTAAAATATTTAAGTTTTATAAATTTATTTTTAATAATTTATTTTTGTGATATATATATACATATATATATTATAATCATGTTTAACCTTTTAAATTTATTTATTTTTTTTAAATTAAATTTAAAAATAAATAAAATAGGTTGAGGACAGGACGAAAAAACTCAACTTATAATAAAAATAAATATAAAAACTAAATTTTTATCCCTAATAAAAATGAAAACAGAGATAATTAATTGAATAGTGAATGAGGGTGGGAAAACAAAACTAATCCTACTTTGGTGCCTTACCTAACTATGAATAGGAGAGTTGTGTGCGGGTAGGCCCAAATTTAATTTTGATGGTTGTTCAAATGTTAAGATTATAATTATAAGAAATAATTTTACATCAAATATTTAAGTACATTGACATGGTAATAAAAATAAAATTTAAGGATTAAATTTATGACACACTAATTAAAAAATAAATAATTTGTATGTAAAATAAGGGATAAATTTGAGCCATTTGCAAAACCTCATTGATAGAAAATAAGGAATCGCATAAATAGAATTCAGGGAGAGTTTTTAGTACAAAAGATGGTGATAAACGCTTAAGAAACAGAACATACACCATGAATGTTTAAAATTATAGGTCTCAATATCTTAGTAAAAATAAGAAAATTGTATTTTTTTTTCTCGTATCTTACTAAGTAGATAAAAAATCTATATCAAATTTGATTAAAAATATTTTCATAACAAATAATCATAATAATAAGTATTTGGTAAGAATAACAGCGAAAAAAAAAATCCAAGTCCTTGCTGAAGTTTTTAAAAGAGTACAACTGCTATCAGAGATAGATCAAGCATGAGTTCTGTTATAAAAACAGAACTCAGAAATTGAACCTTTGGCATTGGCTTGCAGATCAACATAATACAATATTCACATATATCTAATGAAATCTGTAATTCTTAGAAACTCTGCATCAAGTAAGCAAATTTGTAACTCCTCTGATTTCAGTTTCCTATGAAAATCTTACATACACTAAATCAAATTATTGTAAGACAAGGTAGACCAATACTACTTGTGTTTTCACTTAGCAATTAGACTAACAATATTTATAAAATGATAGCAAGTTCAAATATAAGACAAGATAAAAACTTCTCAAAACCGATTATAATAAAAATACAACAATAGTCATGGTTCTGACTTCTCATACAGCGCACAATTACCACTTGAGTATGTTGAAGTACACGATCTAATTTATCTCATACAACATTATGAACCCATCTGCAAAGTTATCACCTTCATTAGGAGAAACTATTATATATTCTGGAATCATCATAATTCTGAACAATCTTTATGAATACATGGTGATAATTCGAAACTATCTAACAATTTCTCCTTCATTAGGTCATCTACTTTGCAGCCTCTTCTTCCTGCCACATATCTACCCAATTTTTCTCAATCTGTTCCATCCCAAGAAAAGAACCATCCTTTTCTGCATCCAAACTTGCAGACAGTGCCCCATATGCAATCCCAACAGAGGAAGCCCCAAAAGTCAAGAATGTAGTCATAAAGGCTAACCACCGTGGTGCATCATACACTTGGTTTTCCCTAAGCACCCCAAAAATGTGCAAGAAGATCAATCCCAACCCCAGTGGCACCCCCACAGAGAACAAGATCCTACGTATTATCCTGTAAATAACTGTCCTGGGAAGCTCATCATCATCATCATCATTGTTTTTCCTTCTCATAGGCCTCTCATTGACATCTCTTTCAATAGGTGGAGGGGTGGAAGAAAAGCCTTTGGCACTAGCACAAGGCTTTAATGTGCTGAAGGGGTGGTTGAGCTTTTGTGTAGGGTAAGAAGCTGGGAAGTTTGGTCTGCATGGAGAAAGTTTTGAGAGAATAAGAGATGAGTTTGGTGCACAAATCAGAGTTTTCATGGCTTCTCTTGTTGTGTTTGGTTGTTCATCATGCTTAGAGTGGAGATATTTTATTCACCTATATCTTATCCATAAAGTAAATGGTTGGTCATGAGCCTCATCATCTCTTGGGATATTTGTCATAATACTATGGATATTTTAAATATAACTATTAAGTTTCATACACAAACAATTAAAATATTTTTACATGGACAACTCATTAAAATGAATCTTATATAATAATCTATATAATTAAATGAAAATGTAAACAACTTTTCCAATGAATTAAATTTTATTGTATTGATATCTTGAAAATCAAAACCATGATGTTGTGAACTTGTGGAATCTTCATGTCACTAGGACTAAATAAATACTAGAAAGTTCTTTATCGATGACCAGAACCAGAAGTCCTCCTTGATGATCTTGATTGTGACCTAAGTGACTGCAGCAGATTAATTCTAATGCTGAAAATAAGAAAAATTGAAGCATGGAATTTGTCAATTGCTATCCGTTTATTTTGGGGAAGCAGAAATGAACTAGGTACTATTAAAATTCAATGCAAATTTACTCACTTCTTTTGAACGTGAACATATTCATCAGTTTCATCCAATATGTCTCCCTTGGAAATGAAAAAATAGATAGCAATCAGCATGGTAAAACATGTTATAATCTTGATATTTCAAAAAAATGATGAAACATTTCACTAAACTCCTATGAATCAAGTTGATTAGTTGGTAGCTAAGAAGTCTAAGATATTTAAGTACAAAACGAACAATTTGAAGTGTATTCTGCATTCTTGATACTATACCATAAACCACTTCTAACCTGTAACAGCTCCTCCATTACATCTTCCATTGTGATGATGCCAATAACCTCGTCATCTATAACATCTGGAAGATAATCTGTTTGTTCTTGTGAGAAATATTCATTTTCTTGATCCACTTCACTGTCTAGGTCCATGACATTTCTTAATGTTGGACTATGAAATTCCGCATCACTTGAGTTTAAACAGGATTCATGTACAGAACTTCTCTGACTCATTTCAAGGACAAAGGAAGAACCAGATTCTGCATATTCCACATTGATAAACATAAATGATTTTTTCTCTTCAAAGAAACTAGCTCTTTTCTACTTTTGTTTTGCCATTCATCTTAAGTAAAATGTTGTTTGGTTTGATATGATAAAACATGGCTAAATTCTGAAAGATGTTACCTCCAACAACTTGAGCTGGATTTGATATGTTATGAGTAATTATATTAAAGAAGGTGGGTGCACCCACAGCATGAGCTGTAGTGCTCTCTGTGTCTTTGTTGGATTTTAAGACAATAGCCATATGACTGTGACCCTTCTGGAATTGATTCAATATCTCATATAGTGGCCAACTTTCATAAACCCTGTTACACAATTATTATTGAACAACATCATGTAGTTAGTATAGTAGTGACTACTGCTTTAATGAAGATCACAAGTTCCAATCCATATCTATTGATGTTTCAATCTTCTCACTTTTCCTTAAAAACAATTGTTTCACAATTCGTAATAAGGATCAATTGATGTTCCTGCCAAATTAGCTCTATTACCTTGGAATTTTCCTAATAATCAAATTCTTTATGGGGGTCTCATCTTCAGGGCGGCAGAATATCAAGTTTTTCACCTGTACAAAAGAACTCACAGTAATACTTATTAGAAATACAAGTGTGAGGGTGAGAATAAAGTTTCACATTGAGTAGAAATGATGAAGTTAAGGTGTATAAAAGAAAAACAAAGACCCACAGACATAGAACCTTAAGGTTTTATGTTAGAAGTGGTGTCATTCTTTCTTATATACTCTCTCTTGAGAAAATTTTCCAACAATACTATATGAATACAAAATATTAATAAGCAATGTCCAGAAACAAGCTAATCTACTTCCTTTATTAATTGATATGAACATAATGACAATACTATACTTCCCAAGTTTATATATTCAAATTTATAGCAGAAAATACTTGAATCCACTATATTTCCCTTATGTCATATGTGGTTCTTTAATTGCTTACCAATATGAGGCCAATGATATTTTTTGGGTGTCCAGAATGGATAGGTATTCGACTGTGACCTTTGGTCATTATTTGTGTCATTGTATGCCTGATGACAAAGGTGAACTGCATTTATAGATGAAAAATTGGGAGAAAGAAGTTTATGTGTGTGACTTCAAAGTAGAGTTATGGTATATTACATGTCAAGTTTAGAATTTATATCTAGAGAAAAAGTTTGAGATATTGGTGTCATTGCATCTTTAGCTGTCTTCTGAGTCAAATCTATAGCACCTGTGATTATAGAAGTTTCATGACGTGACAATTCTCCACCTTTCCCTGCCTGCATGTGAATACTTTAGCAACTATTCTCACACTTATGATTCAGTTAGGCCACAGAGAATATACTAGGAGGAAAACCTCATTTGCATGTAAGTCCACAAATGTTTTCAACTCTGACCTTCTGAGAAGAACTGAATGTTCTTTCCCTAGAGCCCAATCCAGCACCTGGCAAAACAGAAAAAATACTTAGGAGATATTAATTAAATTTTCTCAAAAGATGAGTTTTACAGGAAAATCACCTTATATTGGTGTACTCATAAGTTTTTCCTTGAGAAACTGAAGTAAATGCGTCTATGCTCTAATTCTATATATTTTTTAGCTTTTCATTTTGTGCATGTAACCATGAATTTTTGCAGAATGAAGCAGTACTGTTATTTGTAATTTGTTGTAATGAATCATCAATTACAAATGCAATACGTGACAGTGACATTGAATAACAAAATAAATATAGAAACAAACACAAACATAACATACAATTTACCTTACTAGCAGGATAGGTTATAGGGAAGAAGATCAGCAGAAGCAATTGAACAATGGGAGCCAGTTTTGCTCCTAAAGTTAGTCCATATCGGGAGCATACAGCTTGAGGTAAAATCTAAGATGATAAATGTGACATGAGTTAATTTAAAAAAAAAAAGTGCCTTATTTCAACATTGCTTGTGGGTGAATCTTTCAAAACAAACATTACCTCTGCAAACACTGTTACCAAGGGTGCCGACATGAGAATAGTAAACCAAGTAGGGATGATTGAGTCCATAAAAATTGGCAGTGCCTTGAACAAGAACAATTGGAATCACCTTTTTTGTAAATTTTAACAAAATTATTCATAGTATCTTCATTTAACAGCTAAACAAAGTTGTTTGATTAAAAAATGTTATTAGATCCTCCTTGCATAAGCATATACCGTACAAGTAGAATGAGTATTTGCTTTATCATCAATTCAAGTCAAAAGGGATTTTATCTAAAGGAACATTTTAGAGAAAGGAAAAACCATTTCTAGGCCTTGTATAATTACTTCAAAATCTAGTGCATCTGCTTCTTTAAGTTTAATAACCACATCAACTAACTTCATGTGCTATATAAAACATACCTCCATAGCCAGTGATTTTCCTAGAAGAAGGGTACACAGGACAAAATGTCCATTTTTTACCAAAGGTCGAATCCTTTCTGCAGATAAAGTAAGATATGCCAATTATGATAAAGAGCTTAAAAACTGCATAATGTACTGACATGTGTTGCGATGGTAACCTGCGTACTTTCTGTCTTTAGGAGGACCAGCCTTAATGAGGACCTCAAGATCAACTTGGCTGAAGGACAGTAGTCCTAGAGCTAGGCCTGATGCAATGCCTGCCACTGAAACCAGCACTAGACATACCATAAAAAAAACCCAAAAGTCAATCTCACAACATGGGAACTGATATTCTCTCATTATGTGAATGGATGAAATCTACTAATGTTGTGGAGTATGGTGAAATATGTATCCATATTTATTGAGTGGTTTATTCAATGGCTTGGCTTTTGAAGAGAACTGGTCATGTGTATTTGTGTAGAGACATCATGACAATGAGGAAGAAGATAAAAGATAGATACAAATAACATTCGGCTCAAAGACGCTGAGTGGGGATTCTGAGAAAAAAAATGGCATTTCAAATGGAATGAAGTACAGGAATGTCACTCTTGAAATACAACACTGTATACTAAGAAAAATTGTTCTATATTAACATCAAATCTTAAAAGGTTTATGTTAAGTACTTAAATAAACGTATACATCTTTTATTTAAAAGGATACGTATTTTGTATGTAAAAGAAATTATTTTTCTTTTTTTATTCTTTCATTTTCTTAAAATCAATTATAAAGATTGATAAAACCACAAGAGAATGTTATCTGCTAACGAGAAATATAATTTGACTGGAGAATGGTTTGGATTTTTAAACTGCATGCAGGCAACAAAATTTGATTTGATTGCACAAGTGCATTTTGTTATAGTGAAAGACATAGAAGGAAAAAAGGTATAGGGCCTACAAGCTGAATCATGGTGGAGATATCATAGTTTTGATTAGAGAAGAAAATGAGACAAGAATTGAGGAGTTGAAAAGGACATTCCAGATACAAATAATGATGTAATGTAAATCTTAAGTGGTTAAGCAATAATTTATTTCCCCACTTTTTGTTGTTGGCCAATGGAACAAATCTTTGGACTCAGCATTGTAGCTATACTCCAATTAGTGAAGACAACTACTAAGAAGTTTTAATTTCTTCGTGATGGTTGACCAGAAAAATTAAAATTCCAATAATATATATGAAATTGGATTAGACACAATAGAAAGTTGCTTATATGAAATTTGATTAATAAATAAGCATTGGCTTGAAATGTATGGTAGGTTGTCTGCTTACCAAGGACGGCCATAGAAAATTTGCTTAGCTTCTCTTTAAAAGTAGGAATTACTATGTAATTACAAGAAAATAAGCTTTTTGTACTTTGTTTCTATAGATAAATAGTTTTACAACATATAAAGAAGGGTCTTGGGGAACTCTCTTTTAGCACTCATTTTCTCTTCGGTTTTCAACTTTCTATCACAATACACACAGTAAAACTGATGGAGAGGGACAGGATCAGTGAGTTGCCTGACACTATTTTGCTCCAAATAATGAGTTTCATGAACACAAAATATGCTGTTCAGACTTGTCTCTTGTCTAAAAGATGGAGTCACCTTTGCAAAAGACTCATCAATCTCACATACTCTCCTGTTCCTAATCTCCCGAAGAAAAGTGGGGTTGAAAGGTTTAAGAAATTTGCAACCTGGGTTTTGTCTACACGAGATCACACTTGTTCCGTACATAATCTTGGTCTTCACCTTTGTTGGACTGAACCTGAACTCTTAGACAAGATCATTAGATATGCTTTTTTTTGTAATGTGGAAGAGTTAATTTTAGATGTGTATTGGGGCTTTAGACCTGATTTTGAGTCCCTCCCTTTAATCTTTTGTTCTCAGTCTTTGACATCTCTTGAGCTTTGCATTGCATGGAACTATGCCCTTATAGTACTTCCAAAATCTCTCCACTTGCCAGTATTGAAAAACTTACATCTTCAATGTGTAAGATTTACAGCAAGTGACAATGATTCAGCTGAGCCTTTTTCAAATTGTCGCTTGTTAAATACTTTAGTCCTTGGACATTGTTCTTTGCATGATGATGCAAAGGTGCTTTGCATATCTAATTCTACCCTTTCTAGTTTCACAATATATGAAGGACAAACTTACCAAATTCTGCTTTCTACTCCAAATCTTAGTTCTTTTACCATCAGGGGTTCTGCTAATCACCAACTCTTCTCCACATGCAATCTTTCTGTTCTTGAAGAAGTAAATATTGATGTGTCCTGGGATGGACGTTGGGCTGAGAAAAGCTCAATCATCAGTTCAAACATCATGAGATGGCTGCAAGTGCTTGCCAATGTAAAGAAATTGACCTTTTCTTCTTGGTATCCCTTTCAAATAATGTTACATGTAAGTTATGATTTCCTTTATTTTGCTCTTAGTGTTCATATCGTGTTTGCATTCATATGTCAGAATTTGTGCATGTTTTCAATCTTGCATTTCAAATATCCATTTAATTATGTCTCCCATTCACTTTAATTATGTAGGATTTCTCTAATCTCATTTCAATGAGACCTGAACCTCCAAGCTTAGTAAGATTGGAGTCATTGAAAG
Source organism: Lablab purpureus (assembly GCA_030347555.1). NCBI lineage: Eukaryota > Viridiplantae > Streptophyta > Magnoliopsida > Fabales > Fabaceae > Lablab > Lablab purpureus. The sequence goes on along the minus strand of CM059257.1, from coordinate 14,762,110 downwards.
TGATGAAGCATTTCTTTGTAGACGTATCTGATGAGAAAATAAACACAGTAGTGAAGTACTTGCTTACGGCATCTCCAATGGCAAAAGTTCACATCATAAGAAGGACTTAATGATAGACATATTTGATAGAGAATTGAAAGACTATCCAGTTTTTGTCTTTTTTATATGTTTTTTTTTCTTGTCCTGAATATACACTTTTGTATAAATTATAGGTAATAACATTGTGTGTGTCTTGTTTCCAACGATTGTAAGTACCTTGTTTGCAACGTATGTTAGAGATTTTATTTTATTTATCTTGGGACTAATGGAAGGTTATAAATATTTAAGAAAAATTTATATCCCTCCTAAAATAAATCTAAACAGAGCGCGTCGAGCTAACCCGTCATTATTATGTGAGTAAGATTTTGTGATCCAACTCATAAAAAAGTGGACAAAAAATTAATTTTTATTTTAATATATATAATTTTAAATTATACAAAGATAAATTATTTTATTATAATTAATAATTGAAATTTAATTTATAAATATTAATAATATTATTGTATATTTATATTTTATTTAGGATTTCACATATAATATAATATAAAAATTATCTTTTAAGTTATTTTTATTTAAATTTTAAATTTTTAAAAAACAGGCCAAAACAGATGGATTGAAATTTTCAACCCAACCCATCAAATTTTATCGAGTTAGCTCACATGCCAAAATAGACTCTGTCTCCCCTATTGTAAACTGTGTTTAGTTTTATCAATTCTATATAAACCAAACCAATTTGATAAATACAACTTTTATAGGCTTTGATCAATCATTGTTAAGTTTCATAAAACAGGTTATAAATAAAAATTTAGAAAGAATCTATAAGAAAGTTTCTATGCAAGTTTATACATAAATTAAATTTAGTTAATGAAAATCTAATTTCAATTTTTATTTTATTTTTCTATCTTTATGGTTATGGAGAAGTTTACTCAAACAACCTTCACTAAATGGACCACTACAAAAATAACATTTTTTATCTATTATTTCATTTATTAATCTCGTTACCAGATTTCATCTTTCAATTAGTCTTTTCATGATAACTTTTTTTATGGAATTTTATTTTTCTATATAAGTTGTATTAACCTGAACAATACTGCTATAATGTACCAATTTAAGTTTAAATTTAAATTAAAAAATTCAATTCAATTTTGAAGAGTGATTCGTTTAGAAAGATAGTGTTTTAGATAGTTCTTGTGTATGTCTATTATCACTTTTTTTTTAAATAGTTTTTAAATTATTTTTACTAAAATTTTAGGAAAAACTTTTTCTGTTAGAATTTAATTAAATATAATATATATACTATTCAGTGAAATTTAAGAATTTAGAACCTTTAAAGTGGTATTTGATTGTTACTTGGAAAAATTGCTATTTGTTCAATGTACTAGTCTTGGTATCCGTTATTTTATTTATTTTTTAAATTATTATATATTTTTTAAATTATTGTAAATATAAATATTTTAATATTTGAATAATGTATATATAAATTTATAAAAATTTAAATTATTATATTTATATTTTGTAATAATGTGAAAAATAGTTTTACATAATCTATATAACAAAAATTTATCATTTATTTAAATAATAATGTTTGATATGGTTTTCTTGCACTTGTGTAATTGTATATGTGAAAAATAAGGATTTGTGAATTAGTTTAAAACATTAAGAAAAAAAAACCAATGTAAAGTTTAAAAATTCAAAATTTTAGTAAGAAATGAGTTTAGAATACCTTGGAGATACATTTGATAAAAATTAAGTAAGATTTTAAATGGATAATTTGAAATTATCTTCATTGTTATATATTTGTATTTGATCGAATAATCAGTGAGTAAGTTAATTGTTATAAGTAATAAATAAAAGTTAAATATATGAAATATGAAATATATTTTGTACTAATAGAGTGTTACATATGTGGATTCTTAAAGATTTTTAAACATTATTTGTACACCACATTTTTAGTTATTGTGGTTACATTTCCATCTTGGTCTACAATGAGGATTTTCAATCCATTTTTTTATTTCACACTAAAAACAATAACATATAATTGTCCATGTGTAAATATCGACTTTGGTAGACAAAACCCAACTTTAGAAAGTGATTGTCCTTGACTCTTATTGATTGATATTTCAAAATAGATAGATATGAGAAATTGTCTTTTTCGGAACTTGAATGAAAATCTTGAATGAGATGACATCAAATTCATTCTTGGTATAAAATTTTTATCACCAATTCTCAATTTTAGTTTATGATTAGAATTACCTAAACATTTAATTTCATTTAAGAATTTTAATGTAAACTATTCACTTTGAATTTCTTAATCTTCATCTTGTTATTGGTAGTGTCTTAACTTAAGTAATTTATTTCTTCCGTCGATATTTAAGATAGAATATGAAATTATGTACTTCTTCACACAATCAGTTATAAGACAAAGTATTGCTAGATCACCAGAAAATCCAGAAAACATATGTTATGATAAATTCCAGATAAACAAACTCAATCAAAGAAAGTAAATGTGATATAAGCTTTTGAATTAGAAGATTTTTAGGTACATGAATATTAGGTTCACCATTTTTAGTATATCTTGTTTTATAATTTCAACAAATTTTACTAAAGTTCAATCTAATATTTTGTAAAAGTTTTAAGATTTTGTAATCATTTCAACTTTAAATAATTAATTGATGATTTTAAAATATCTTATCTTTTCTATTTTTGTAAAAGTTTTAAGATTTTGTAATCATTTCAACTTTAAATAATTAATTAATGATATTAAAATTTCTTATATTTTCTATTTTTTATAATAGATAAATTCTAGTATCTTAATATTGTCCTAACTATTTTTATATATTTAAAAATAATTAATAAATATTACAAATGAGATCTTACCATTAATTCTTATAATTAAAAAATAATTTTAATAATTATAATAAATACTTTAAATATTATATTTTTATTTTATTTAAAAATACTTCTTATTAATTAAGTTTTCTATTTTTTTTATTTCGAATATTTTTTATCTAAGATATTTTTTTTATAGAATATGATTCAAGTATATAATTAAAATTATAGAATGAAAGTTAGTTTTTTTTTTCCTAAAGATCCAATATAAATTTTTAATAGAAAAGTTAATAAAAAATTTAAGTGTTTGTTTTACTTATTTTTTTATATAACATATTTTTTTGAATGTCTAATTTTTTTAATAAATTAAATGAAAACTTTTTATTATTTTCATTAAACATATGAATTAAAAATATAAAAATTATTTTAAATATAATAATTCAATGGTTCTCATGTATATGAAAAATAACCTTTTTATATATTTTATTTAAAATAAAATTTTTATTTAAATTACATAAACTTATAATAATAAAATTGATTATTATTTTTTATAAAGAATTAAAATATATTAATTACATAAAAAGTATTTTAATTTTTTTCCCACAAAATTCTATTGTAAAAGAATCATTATAATAAACTAAATATAAATTATTTTTTTAATTTTATAAAAATAATATTAATATTTAAATGTTATAGGTAATATTTTTGAAGTTAAACTCAAATATTAATTTATAATTTTGTAAAATTTATTTACTCATTTCTAAAATAATATTGATAAACTCTTATAGGAAAAAAAGTAAAAATTAATCATAATATAATGAAAAAATATAATAATGAGATTTTAAATCAATTAATCATTCTATTAAATAATTAGTAATATTCTTTTATATATATTTATTTATACATATTATTTATTCATTTATTTTAGGTTAGATATAATTTAGAAAAAAGATAATAATATAATAACTTCTAATAAATTAACATTATATTTATTTATAAAATTACACGTAATTTTATATTTAATTTATTTTTAAAAAAGTATATAGTTCATATTTGTACATTAAATTATAAAAAAATTTACAAAATATAAAATAAATTAAAATTATTATAAAATAAGATTTTGAACATAATAATTTAATATTTTTTATAAATTAAATAAAAATTGTGTATTATAAAATGTAATTTTTGTATATATTTTATTTTAAATAAAAAATATTACTCTTCCCAACTATTCAAACATACTAAAAATTAATATAAATAATATATTAATTTTAATAATGATGAATAAATATTATATTTATATTTCATTTAATAATTTCATTCCTGAAATATTGAAAAGATTAAATTCATTAACAACTATTTAATAATCTAATAAATAAAGAATTTTTTAAAATAATATATATATATGATATATATATATATATATATATGATATATATATATATATATATATTTATAATGAAATACAAGTGTTAAAGATATTAAATAATAAATTATAACTGAATATACTATTTGAACATGAAATTAAACTATAAAAGTGTATTCTGAATATATTTAAGAATATTTAATGAAAGAAGAAAGATAATATTCAAGTTCAACATCTTTCTAACACTGATAAATAAACAACATTCAAATTCAAATTCAAATTAAAAAATAAATAACAAAATATTTAATAACATTATATATGTTTCAATGGATAACCAATAAACTATACATAACTGTAGGTGACATATATGTACTATTCAAACCAATCAATATATAATTTGAACATAAAACTTTACACCCAGCTAATTATAAACATGTATTATAAATACATTCAATGAATACACAATCAAAGAAGAAAGACATAAGATAAAATTGTAGCTGACATACATTTAGCATTGAGACCAATATATTTGACCTTAACACATAAATCTTGTGTCAACAATGGAAAGAAAAGAGTATATGACCAATGATATTTTCAAAATAGAATACAATCGTCCTAAACTATTTTAGACAAAATAAAAGAATGAAACTACAAAATATAAATATGAATAAAAGAGGCATCATCACATTAGCTTAGTAAAGTATTTCAAACAATACATGAAAAATATATAAATCAGTAAACATAATCAATAAAATAATAAATCATATAAAAGTTTAATTGAGATACATGTACATTGTTGAGATACATGTTCATTTGTCCTTCTCAATGTTGATGTTTTGCTTTAACATCTTCAAAAGAATGTCGACCTCTATTTTAATAGGGTCAGAGTCCAAGTCCACTAATTCAAAATCAATATCATCACTTCACTTAAGAATCTAGCAGGTAAATCATATGAAAACATATGTACAATTAGACTATATAATTAGTTTTCATGATATCAATATCATGAACTATAAATATTACTCAAAAATAAAACAATGGAAGACATTTACAATTGGAAAAAGTCAAATACAAAGTAAAATTAAATGTGTCAGTTGTGTAAAAAAGACAAATTAGACTCCATAAAAGAGGAATATAATGCAATAAAAAAGGGTAATATTTGATTAGAATGCATACAACAAAAAAGAATCAGGTTAACACATAAATATAAAGTTATTTATAAAATATATCTAAACATAACTTTCATTGTTACACTTTTCACAAAAAATAGGAATCCAGGTATATTGCTTTCAAACACATTATATAATACATTTAAAAAAAGTCCAAAGATAAATAACATAAAAATGAATCTTTAACAAATATGTTTAATGGTAGCTAAAACTACAAAAGTATTTTTCTATAACACAACAAAATTTTAAAAAGAATTCAAATATAAGCAACAAACATCACATTAATTTTAAAATTTGGTTTTTCATTCTCAATTTTAATATTCTTTTTCAAGGTCTTTAAAGGAAAATCCATATTTGTAGGCAGCAAAATAGTTTCACTATCTCTTTTCAGTGGAGTCCCCACCATATCATTTTTTAAAGCATTGTTAGTACCTTAAAATCAATTATTTGTGATTCAATATCATTAGATGTATTTGAAAAATTGGTTAATAAATTTTGTAAAAAAGAAGTACATGTATACAAAGTTTTAATGATTTACAGAACAAACAATTTTGTAGTCTAAAAAAATAGTTATTTGAAATACCTCTGCTATGCCAATAGAGTAATTATCATTATCTAAATACTTTACAATGTAGAATTGACCATTGTGAAAATACACATCTTGTTTTGTTGTAATATCCTTAATATCAATAAAATTATGAATATGAATGAGAAACATGTAAAACTATGAAAAAAAATTAACTACTGACTTCTTGTATCCATCATTGAACTTTTGAATGAAATTCTTATCAATAGAAATCTTTTTAACTTTAAATCATTGTTCAAATATGAAAATTAGTTCCTTTCTACATTCAAATTTGAACAAAATGTCTTGTTCATCAAAACTGCAAATTCCTTTTAGAAAGATCACCAGAAGCAGTGTTCCATAAATAAATGAATTTATTAATATAGGTAATGTTAAATAGTAACAATTAAAATTTTATACCTGTTTGTAATCTTTTAGGCCTAGGATTGTACTTCTCAGGTGAATTGAAGAACTCATCCTCCATGCTCTATTTACCACATTCAGACAAGTGGCTTATATTCCTTGTGTGACAGGACTTATTCCTTGTGCGCGATAGATTGAATGCACAGAAGTATAATACATGTACTATTCAAACCAATAAATATATGATTTGAACATGAAACTGTACACTCAACAAACTATAAAAATGTATTTTGAACACATTCAATGAATATTTAAAAAATGAAGATAACATTCAAGTTCAACATCCTCCAACACTGATAAACAAACAACATTCAAATTCAAATTAAAAAATAAAATAGTATAGTATGTAATAACATTATATATGTTTCCATGGATAACCAATAAACCATACAAAACTATAGATTAGATACATGTACTATTTAAACCATAGTAGTTAATCCCGAATAGTGGCACGGAGCGGCCGAGCCCAAAAATGGGATAGCGGGATGAAGCGGAGCGGGATAACCGCTATTTGGATATGTATTTATATATATTAAATAATTAATAATATATATAAAAGCTAAAACAAAAAATATAACTCTAAATTCATCCATTAAAAATAAAAATTTATAGTACTATCAAACAATACTTTAAATAAAATGTTTACAAAACAAGATTCTAAACTAAAGATTGATTAAAAACAATAAACATAAGAGTTTAATCTTCTTCTTCATCAAGATCAAAGTTTTCCTCTTCTTCAAATTCATCATCACCACTAGCATTAGAATTATATTCATCTTCCTCTACTTCATCATCACCAAAGTCTTCTTCCTCCACCTCTTCCATCACTTTTTTTCCTTTGTCTTTCTTGGATGTTGATGCAACGGTTGTTGTCTTGTTCACTTGGGTATTTCTCCTAGTGTATTTCAAAGGTTGGTTCACCAGCTCCTCTTGCCTTGCCAACATCTCTCCAAGTCAAAACATCATCATCAAACACTAAGTCATTTTTAAAATCATTCTCTTCATCAGATTCTCCCAAGAGCCATTCATTGTTTTCATCATCAACTTCATTTAAAACAATAGGATCAATTAGATCCTGACACTCAAAGCGTTCCTGAAGAGCTTGATTATATTTGATAAAAACCAAGTCTTGAAGCTTTTGATGCTCCAACTTACTTCTCTTCTTTGAGTGAATCTATAATAATTTAAAATAAGAAGGTTAGTTAAATAATTAAGTTTCCATTTTCAATGTACACTCAATTAAGTCATTAACTTACATGCTCAAAGGTACTCCAATTACGCTCACAACTAGACGAGCTACAAGTCAAGCTTAGAACCTTAATAGCCAGAATTTGCAATTGTGGTGTATGTCCTCCATACATCTTCCACCACTCAGCTACAAAGAAAGTATTAATATATAAGTAAATTATCAAATAACCATGAAATTAAGGACTTAAGGCTTAAAAAAGTCTCACTTGAGCCATTTTCACCCTTGCTCTCACTGCTGGAGGAATACCAAACCTTCCTCCAGCCCTTTTATATATTGCCAATTGATTGTGAATGGCATCAACAATGTCATCATTTTCACTAAGCTTTTCAATACATTTGAAGAGGCCATCCACCACTTCATTATCAGCCTCCATTGTTGTTGGATTTCTATAATAGAACTCATGATTTAGATAATGTCCTGTTGCATGCAAAGGATGATGGAGTTGACAATCCCACCTTCTATCAATAATTGTAAATATGTCCTTATATTTTTCTTCATTATGATTGAAAATTTTTTGAATTGTCTCTTTGGCCCTTTCCATTGCTTCATAAATGTAACCCATTGCTGGATTTTTTTCATTGTCAACCAACCTCAACACACAAACAATAGGCCCCATAGCTTTTAAAGCGTAGATAACATCCTTCCAGAATGAAGGCATAAGAACAACATCCATTGCTTTCTTCCCCTTAGCTTCCTTGGGTCCCTTTGATTGTAACCATTCATCGGAAGTAAACATTCTTCTAAGGTTGGCCTTCAACTTATGTAATCGTTGCAAAGTAAGGTAGGTGGTAGCAAATCTTGTAACTCCATACCTCACCAATTCAACCTTATTTGTGTACTTCCTCATGGTGTTCAAGGTTAAGGTATGATTATAAATGTAACCCACTAGCTTGATGCCTCTTTGTATTACCCTTTTAATTTTGGAGATTTTTCCAATATCTTCTAGCATCAAATCCAAGCAATGAGCAACACATGGAGTCCAAAATAAATGTGGCCTCACACTTTGTAAAAGTTTGCCTAAAAACACCAATAACAAAATAGATAATTTAAAACTAAATGTTAACATAAGATCATGTGAATATAAAATTAAAAGATGATTGATTGTTACCTTCCATAACATAATTGCTTCCATTATCAGTTACTACTTGAACAACATTGTTTTCTCCAATCTCCTCAACAAAGCTATTTAAAAGTTCAAAAAAAAATTCTCCCGTCTTCACAAACTAAGAAGCATCAACATTCTTCACAAACATGGTTCCCAATGGACTATCCACCAAAAAATTAATCAATGTTCTATTTTTTCTATCTGTCCAACCATCAGACATGATTGAGCACCCATATTTTATTCTCTCTTCTTCATGGCCCTTCAACAAACGATTGGTATATTCCAACTCTTTTTTAAGAAGTGGAACTCTCAATTTATGGTAGCTTGGTGGCTTTAAATGGGGACCATAGGCACCAATAGCTTCAACCATTAATTTAAAACTCTTTCACCTAGCAACATTAAATGCAATTCCATTCCTATAAAAAAAAGGACAATGTATTGATTTACCTTTGCTCTTGCTTCCTTATTGCAAGCATCATTTACACTTGTTTGTCTCAAATTAAAAAAAAGAATCTGCAAAATAAAAAAAAGATTCTGATAAATAAAGAAAAGAAAAGAGTTGAAATTACAAAAATCTGCAAAAAAAAACAAAGTTAAAATTTTAAACAAAATCTGTAAAATAAAAAAAAGAAATTCTAAAATAAAAAGAAAAAATAAAAAAAAGAGTTGAAATTAAAAAAAATTGAAAAATTAAAAAAAATCTGAAAAAAAATAAAAAATAAAAAAACATATTTGAAATGTTAAAAAATCTAAAAAGTTAAAAAAGCCGCTCTTCAGCTGGCGTCGCGCCTCCGACCAGCGCCGCTCTGGCACGGCATGATAGCGGCCGCGACGGCCGCTATTAACAACGCTGATTTAAACCAATCAATATATAATTTGAACATAAAACTTTACACCCAACAAGCTATAAACATGCATTATAAATACATTCAATGAATATTCAATAAAAGAAGAAAGACATAAAATTGTAGCTGACATACACTTAGTACTAAAACCAATGAATTTGACCTTAGCACAAAAATCTCATGTCAACAATGGAAAGAAAAAAGTGTATGACCAATGACATTTTCAAAATAAAATACAATAAAAACACATAAATCAGTAAGCATAATCAATAAAATAGTAAACCATATAAAAGTCTAATTGAGATACACGTATATTGTAGACATGTATATTCACTTGTCCTTCTCAATGTTGATGTTTCGCTTCAACATCTTCAAAAGAATGTTGACCTCTATTTTAACAGGGTCAGAGTCTAAGTCTACTAATTCAAAATCAATATCATCACTTCACTTAAGAATCTAGCAGGTAAATCCTATGAAAACATATGCACAGAAATTTACTTGTAAATTAACATATTAACATATCCATACTTGAAAATCAGTATAGAAATTTAGTTTTACAGGAAAAAATGAACCTTATTGTGAGCTTCCAGAATATCAGCACATGATTTATTCAACAGTGTGGTGGCATCCCTGTCAAAAAGCACAAAAGTCATTGAATGTGTTTCATCCATGACACGAACGTTTAGCTTGTACCTGAAACAAGCCCAAACATTATATGAAGTGCATCATAAGAAAGACATTTACTGCAAAAATGTTAGTATTATTACCTAGGAAACACTTTCAACACATGTTTGTTGCACTTTTCACAAAAGAACATCTTAGAATTTGGGTATACAACTTTGTTACATACGCAAGCAGTATACCACCACTCTTCATCATCAACAATGTGCTTAATGGTAGCTAGCACAATATAGGTCATTTCCTGTCGCAATAAAAAAAAGTCAAAAACTCAAATAATAGAAAACAAAATAACAAAACATAAAGGGTAATAAGCAAAAACAGAACTCCTTACAGTTCTTTAATCCTTCAATAGTATTTCTGGATGTAAGTTGAAGGAAGTCTTTCTCAATGCTCTGTTTTCCAGAATCAAACAACTAACTTAATGTTAATGCTTGCGAAGGAGAATCAGTATTATTGCACATCCTACAGGGCAAAAACAAAACTTCAACAATAATGTATACACAATAAATTAATATTGCAAGGTTACCTTTTCTTCAATTGAATAGCTTCCTCACAATCTGGTTGGAAAACTAATTTGGTGCAATCAATGCAGTTTTGAAGATAAACCTTCTCTGAACATTACAAACAATAAATTCTTCAATGAACATGTAAAATATTTTAGAATGAAAAGTGCACATTCAAAATAAGAGCTGCAAAATCTACCTTGAAAGACTTTGACTTTTACAAAATGAATACTAACAACAACATTTGCAACTTCTCCACATGACAGAAATGCATTTAGCTCATCCACATAATTCCCAAATAACATGCACTCAATACGACAACTAAATGGAAACATGAGACTGTGTTAAAAATGTTTAAAAACATAATGAAAAAAGGATAAACAACTTTTGTATTACCCATCAGCTTCTATGGAAATGACATTCATCTTAGTTCTTTTCCCATTTTTTTCCAACTTCCTTTTAGTGCCAACTCCAGTCAATAACCCCAACACATCTATACAAACAATTAATTTGCTATAAGTACCAAATTCAGATACAATATCACATTGAAAAATTTTCACGAATTTAAACTCATCCACTAAGTAGTCTGTGACAAAGCCTGAACATAGTTTCATACAAAAAACACCATGCATTATCATACAAAAAAATAACACGGTTTCATAACCACTTCAATTTTCCAATTTTCCCAAATGAAATTGAAAGATATTCAAAGAAAACATTTTTAGAAATTTTCAAACCCTAAAGATACTCAAGAAGTCTGAAATCAACCCAGAAAGATGAAAACATTCCAAAACCTACGTGCGCGGATGGAATACCCCTATTCTGAAACCTAATTTCAAAATATTAGTTTTTCAAAACGCGACAAAAACACGCAACGATGATAATCCTAAAAATTAAAAAAAAATCAAGAAAAGATTTTTAGAAATTTACAAACCCTAAATATGTTGAAGAAGTCTCAAATAGACCCAAAAAGGTGAAAACATTCGAAAACCTACACGCGCGACAATTTTTTTAAAGGAGAAAAACACACTTTACCTTTAACTTAGACCATTGTGGCAAACTCTGATCGGCCAAAAAAGCTTTAATAGGACAAAAATCACTTTACAGTGTATCTGAAAAGTTCAAATCACCATTTTCTTGCACACATCTGAAATGAGCAGAACAAAAACATGAAAAGGGGATGTAAAACCAAAAAACGAAAAAAAACTGTGCTAGCATGCATGGCGTCACTTTAGGGTATGACACTGGTTATAACATGCTTTTGGAAAGCTATGTGCCACGACAAAGAAAGCAGCGAGAGAGGTATGTTGTGAGACGCCGCAGCAGGCAAAAAGGGAAAAAGCAACACAGACATGGTTGTGCTTTGTGAAATGACCACAGTGCGAGAGGCGGTGAGAGAGAAAGAACAAAAAAAGCAAAACAGACATAGTTGTACTATGTGAAATGAGCAAACTGTGAGAGGTGGTGAGAGAAAAAGAATACAGAGAGGAAGCGAGAATTCAAGAAGCATGAAAAATTAGAAGGTGTAGAGTTTAAGTAAGTGGGTAATATGGACATGTAAGTTCAGAAATAACCACGTGTCAGTACCAAAAAGTACCATGTGACTTTGTATAGATATTTATGGTAAAAATAAATAAATTTTTTTTCCAAAATTTTTGTTTAACACTCACATTGCTATACGTATCAAATATTTTTATTTGTGCTTCTAGAATGTTTAATTTATGAATGTGGGATGTTCTTATTGTTGTAAATGGTCATAAGATGTGGTATGTGGAGAAATGAAAATAAAAATAAAAAGTATAGGAAACTTTTATTGAATGTTGATTAGATATAATGACAAAAGTTTGGAAATTCTATCTTTTTGAGGTGTCAAATATATAAAAGTTTAGGACTATCAAAATGAAATATCAAACATTCATTCAATGGTTGATTTATGAATTTACGTAGATTTTTACATTAATGTATATAAGTAAAAATCACACATAATATATATCACATAATTAATATATTATCATTGATCAAATATTTAATTAAGATTTTATTAACAATTTATGATTATTTGTCTAAAGGATTATACAAACATCATTCTTCTAAAGTATTATAAATTATTAATTAATTTTTTTTACTAATGTAATAAATGTGTGCAATATTTTAGATAATAAATTCACTTCGTGGTCACATGCTTTCATTAAATATATTACACTAACTTGTACTATTTTAAATGAACAATTTAGTTAAATTGACATATCAGTACAATAAAGTAATAAGGAAGTTTTGAATTTGAATTTAATTATTACATCGTACGTCTTGGATGAGAACCATAATCTCTCTGAATATTAAGGATTCTTAAGATAAAATAATATTACAACTTTAAATTTTCTCAAGTAACTCATTTTTTATTATGATATTATTATATAAAACAAATATATATATTATATATGTTATAGGTTTTTTTGTCAGGGAAGAATCATTAACTACAGAGATCACTAAAGCTTTGTCATCATGAGTAGGGAAGTTTTTTTTTTTTCTCCCCATTCGAAATGAATAGTTGTTATGCTTTGATTTTAAGATTTATTAATTTAAATTATAAATGATTAGTCTTTAGCACTAATTTAAATTAAATGTTAGAACTTTAGAGAAATTATTGTTGAAGTTTAGTATACTTATTATTATATGGGACTTTTATAATTAATTTAAAATCAAAATCATTTTCTTTAAAAGCACCATATTCTAGATTGATTGTGGTCAAAGTATGTGACTCTTTATGTAACCTATCTAGAAAATAAATAATTAAGGTGACTACTTCTATCATTATAAGAAATTTATTAAGTATAAATTAACTTATAAATAAAAATAATTAATTATTATAGTATTTAAATTAAAAATTAATAATATTTAAAATAATTTTTATTATTAATAAAATAAATAAAAACTATATTTTTTATCATTTTAATTTTAACCTTAAAAAATTATAAATTAATTTTTATATAATAACGACTACATTAATTTTAAATAAAAATTATATTAGTTTTCAATATTTTCCGATATTTAGATGTAAATTAAATTAATTTTTAAATAAATTAGTGATTAATTTATTATTTTATAAATTAATAATATAATTAATAAAAATAATTTTTTTAGTGCATAATATAATCGATATAAAAGTTATCAATTTAAGTTTTTCTTTTCTATTTAACTGAGAGACATTCTCTTATGTTGATGTCCATATATTCACTTTCTACATAATCTTAAAACTCTCTCATTTCTTATATGGATAATATTTATTTCAATTTATATAAAATATTTAAAATAACTAATATAAAATATATTTCCAAATAGTTTAACAAACTAAAAATAGTTGGTTATATAACATATGTTTCTTGGGTACGAGGGTTTTTATTATTGGAATGGTTCTTTAGAGACATTTTGTTTATGTAAGAGAATCAGAGGAACGTCTTATCCTAAAGGTTAATTGTATTGCTTGTATTTCACTTTAGAAAGAATTTAAAAAAAAACTAGTACACTAAGCCATCAATTTATTGATATCTTGTGTTTAAAATATAATTCATAAATTTGTCTTTACTAAATTTTCGTGAATGAAAAATATTTTAGCTGGAAAAGAAAACTCAGAAACTATGGAAAAAACATGTTTCCACCATATAATATAAATGATGCAATAAGTATTAATATATATATATATATATATGTTAAGACTAACATAAAAAATATTTCATGCTTTTTACTCAAAATGATTCAATCGAACACATTTTCAATATTTTAAATAGAAAACAAAAGGTGGGATGTAATATCTTGTTAATCTTCAGTTTTTGAAAATGAAAAAATAAAAAAAAGGGAAAATCATAATAAATGAAAATTGGTAAACAAAGAGATGTCAAAACTATAGAAATGTATATACAACATAAAAAATTATAGAATTAGAGAAGATAAAAAATAAAAATAAAATGTACTAAAATGCGATGGTTCGGGTTTATTTGTGTTTTATATACCCGCTTTGCAATTTTAAAATCTAAATCAAACAATAGTTTTAACCAATCCAGATGGCTGGTTCAAATTGATTGGGTTGATGAATGTCTTGTAATTTTTAGTAGCTATTATAAAAGATCCACATTGTCTATATATTCTATACTTTCAAAAGATAGAAATTATTTCTCTCACGTTACTTTCTCCTTCTTTATTCCACGAATAAAATTGTCACACATAATTATTCCACCAATAAAATTATGATACATAATTAAAACAGACAAATTAATATTTTATTAATTTATTCATTTTTTTATTTTACTCATCCACATTTAATTATATCTTTTTAACCTTTAATCTTCTCATCTTATTTTATTTCAAATACGAAAATACTTTCACGAATATTCTTTCATTTCTTGTTGCTATAAAATTTTTATTTTATTGATCTTTTCCTTCTTTTCAATCAAAGATTTCAAAATTAAAAAACTAAAAACTATGTCATATTTTCATTACTATACTCTTTTAAATTTTTCCATTGATCTCTTCATTTTTTAATCAAATACTTCAAATTTAATAAAATCATTATATTATATAACTTTTAAATAATAACAATAAATTAGAAAAGAATTTTTTAAAAATAAATAATTCTTAAATTATTTTTTATTATATTCCATACATCTTTAACTACTTAAATTCAAATATTTTATGTTATTAATATCATTTTAATTAAAATTAAAAATAACTCACTCAAAATTAAAATTAACTATAAGGTATGTGAATTAAAAATTAATCTCTTATAATTAAAATGTATATGTCGGTTAATAATATGAAAAATTATTTTATTATTAATATATATTATTATGAAAATTAAAAATTAATCACTCATAATTAAAATTTATGTATCAATTATTGATATAATTAATTATTTTATTATTAATATATATTATTATAAGATAAAAAAATTAATTTTAAAATATGTATCAAACTATGTCATATTAAAATTAGAAATGATTCACTCAATGAATTGCTTTTAGAAAGAGTAACAAGAAATGAAAAAATATGTAAGAAGATTAAATATTAGAAAAATATAATTAAATGTAAATGGGTAAAATAGGAAAAAATATAAGTTAGTGGAATGATGATTTGTCTATTTTAATTATGTGTCACAATTTTATTAGTGGAACAGGGAGACAAGAATGTGAGACAAGTGATTTTTATCCACTTCCAAAAGATTTATTTTATATACTACTAATATATATTTACATAGATAAAATGGATAATAAAGTAAGGATAGTATCAGGATTAAGGATTAGGGATTAGGGAGGAATGAGTTTTACTTTTTCATCTTTATTTTCATAGTAAAATTTCATCCTCATCCACATTCTTACACTCAATGTATATGAAATATTTTTGTCTCATTTTTATTTTTATTTTTCTTAAGTAAGAGATATAATCGTATTCGCTTTTTACTATTTAAAATATTAATTAAATAATTATTTTATAAAAATCACAACAAAATAAATATGATATTGAAAATGATTCAAAGTCAAAATCATATAAATTTTTTTTCCAATAACAAATATCAATAAATAAATTATAACTCCATAAATCTCAAATTAAAATATTATTAAATAATAATTAAATAAATATCAAATAATTAAAAAAATATCAAATATATATTCTAAAAATAAATTATAAAATTAAGAACTAAAAAAATTATTATAAATTTTTTAAATTACTTAATAAATTAAATATATTTTAATAATTTAAAATAAAAATAAATATAAAGTATTTAAGGCGAGTATAAGAGAGGGACACACTGTTATCAATATCCCTATCCCATAGCCAATTTAAAAATTAAATATTTTCATATTCATACTTTTACTCATATTCCATCAATACAAAAATTCTCCATAAAAATGGAAAAGAATTTAGATAATACTGGAAGATGTTTATTTAAGATGCCTGCTAAATTCAACTTTCTCTTAATTCATTTGTACCGAGAAGTTCGTCTTATACTTCAGAAATTTGCGCCTAAGTTTTAATATTTAAAAATGCTGAATAAGTTAAATAGAGAAGACATTTGTCAAGAAAAAGATAAATTAAGTAGTAAATTCATGAGATTATAAATATATATATATATATATATATATATATTATTAATGTACAAGTAATTCAATAAGTAGTATATTATTGTTACATTTTTTACCCCTTATGCAATATAATTTCTACTCCACTCAAATAATTAAGAAATAATCAAAGCTGAAAATTTTGCACATATGACTCTGAGTTTTTGCATTTGAGTTGGTTCAGCCCAACCTTTCTCAAGTAGAAATAATTTTGAAATAATGCAAAGCAAAATATTTGCTCCAAGTCCAATGCAACTGTTGAAGTAAACTATACTGGTTGTGACATGAGCTACAAATCCCTCAATAACTGACTGAAATTGGTGAAGCAAAATCCAAAGCATGCAGAAAAAACTATTCTTTATGACATTTCACAGGATTGTAATTTTATTTTCCACAGCCTAAATAACTGAATGAATTTGTAGTTTCTTGACACCTTGAGGCCTTTATCAAAGGATAAAGATAAAGTGTCAAAGGAAAAAGAAAAAGAAGAACAACCAGCAGGTATATCTACAAGTCCTTTTGCTTTCTTCCCTTCTGTAGTGGGACCAAAATGAATTTTGAACATTTTTCCTCTTTTGTGTTTCATAAACACTTGGTGCAAACAATATACATATGCATCATTTACTCATCTTTTGACTCATCAGTATGTTTTGCAACAAAAAAGTCTCTAAAAGGTTTCTATATATTAACTTATACAAAAGCCTATTTCATTCTATTTGTTTTGTAAAGAAGTTTATCTAAACATCTTCTAACTTTAGAAGTTGTTATTATATTACTATAACATTCTTGATCAGAATTTTCTCCCAAGAAGAATCAACCACTGAACATCTTTTTCTTTTCAACCCCACAAATTTCCCGCTCTTGAATACCCTCCAAGGCAGAAAACTAGTTACCATATATACTTGCAACATCACTGTTTGCTTCACAGTTCACAAAGATTTTCCAAGTTCATCATCCAACATGGGAAACTGCCTGTTGGGAGGCATGTCAGATCCTGAAGCAGTAATCAAAGTCACAACATCTGATGGTGGCATCATGGAATTCTATGCTCCAATTACTGTGAGTTTCATCACCAATGAGTTCCCGGGGCATGGCATATTCCTAAGTCATGACCTGTTTTGCAAACCACTTAGTCAATTTGATGAGTTGATGGCTGGACAGTCATACCACTTACTGCCACTTAACAACCAACCGGAACACCCTCCGGCCACCGGCTACATCGGCGGTGGCAACCACTCTGTCATTCGACAAGGACATGTTCGTTCTCACAGTGTTCCTACAACCCCCTACCCTCCTCCTTACAGGATGTCCTTGGACTACCAACACCATCAAGGAGTAAGGTTTCTCAACAAAACCTCTACAGAACCTTTCTCTTGTAGGACTAGTACTAATAATAGTAGTAAATGTAGCATTACTACTAGTACTAGTAGTAAAAGCAGCAGGTTCTGGAAAGTGAAGTTGGTGATAACTCCTCAACAGTTGATGGACATTTTGTCACAAGAGGCTAGAACCAAGGAGTTGATAGAGAGTGTTAGGATTGTAGCCAAATGTGGGGTTGCTGCAGGTGGCCTTTTACCTGCATCTGCTGCAGCAAGCATAGTGTCTGATCAGTGGAGCCTCTCCAGCAGTGGCAGGAGTGCTTGTGATTCCTCTAAGATTGATGCATTGGTGGTTAACATTTAGTATAATGCATGAAAAAGATTAGCATCCCAGTTTCACTTTTTCTTTCTGTCTCTACACTTGTATTTGGTTACTTAGCTCCCCCTTTTTTCTTGTCATACATGTTTCTTTGTTGATTTTGTATGCTTGTAAAAGTTCAGTTTAGACACATTCTGTCATATCATGTTGTATAGTGTCTGTGAAGTTGTTGTGGACTAGTGGTGGTGGCAAGTCCAAGGCACAAATGTGTGAATCTTTGCTTTTTTTTTTTCACTCTGTTTGGAAGAATGCCAAATCAAGCAGAATTTTGCTACAGAAATTGAGGACTGATTCCCAACTGATCTATAGCTTATAGTTATTCTAGTTAAACTTCTGGAGAAATGCTGCTTAGATTTGAACCTAAAATGATTAAGTGATATAGCAGTGAATGTTGTTAACATTTTTATGAAATTTTTTGACATCCTGTTTTCTCCTTGATTGAGTCATGTTGCATACTTTTTAACATATTCCATTTAATAATGATATATTGATATTTCTTACATTACTTAAAAAGAGTATTAAAAATTAGAAACCCTGAAATTTTAATACACTCCATTATCATATGACATTCCATCCTTGCTTTGCATGGTAGAGAAGCACATTAAAGATTTGAAAAATAAAATGCCTTGTGAACAATTAAAGTACTTTGACAATATTCCCCACTTTATTTGTTTCCATAAAACCTATTACGTGTTCGTTTAATTATCTCTTCAGTAAAATTAGCTAATTTTGATTTCTATATGTTCGTTTGATTATATCTTCAGTAATATAAAATTAACAAATTTGATTTTTATTTCTAGAAAAATATTTTTTTATTATTTTTCATACCTATCAAATTTAAAATCATTATTTTAGTCTTTGTGAATTTTTTGGTCTTAATTTCTTTAAAACGTTTATCTTTAATTTCATTTTTCGAAAATTTTAGTGAGTTGTTTTTAATTTATATTATTCATTTTATAATAGATAAATAATATTTATATTATGGATCTTAACATATTTTTTAGGTATAACATTAGGTGTTATATGTTGTTATTATATCGCACTAATAATTTATATGAATCACTTATATTAATCACTTTACATTTTGTTTAACATAAAAATTTTAGTGAGTTGTTTTTAATTTATATTATTCATTTTATAATAGATAAATAATATTTATATTATGGATCTTAACATATTTTTTAGGTATAACATTAGGTGTTATATGTTGTTATTATATCGCACTAATAATTTATATGAATCACTTATATTAATCACTTTACATTTTGTTTAACATAAAAAAGCAATTAGTCCTAGAGATAAAAGTAGTGATTTTTAATTTTGAAAAAGTAGTTTTATGAAGTGATTTTATAGGAAGTAGTTATACAGGGCTTTTGAGGATAATGTATCTAATCTTCAATATTTTTATCTAATTAGAAGCCTCTTTAAGGAGATTTTAACTTTTGGTGTAGCTGCTATATTTCGATTCATCCTCTTTTTTTAAGGATTTTATAATTGGACATTAAATCCATTTCATAGGATGGGAGTTGCTGGTGTATTGGGCGCTACACTACTATGCGCTATTCATGGTGCAATCGTACAAAATACTTTATTTGAAAATGGTGATGGCGCAAATACATTCCGTGCTTTTAACCCAATCCAAGCTGAAAAAACTTATTCAATGGTTACTGCTAATCGCACGTTGATTACATTTCTTTATGTTATTTGTACTAGTTTAAAGGTTAAGAAATTTGAATTTGTTTTTATCTTTTTTTAATTTTAGAATACAAAAGAAAACTTAAATATACTCATACTATGAGTAAATGGAAAATAAATGTGAGAAAATAATTTGATGACAACATCTTGGGTATTTCTTATTTTTATTTGTTTCATGTGTTTTTGTAATACATTATGTTATAGAACCTCTACCAACTTTATGTAATAACTTAATTTTTAAAAATAATAAAACTAAAAATACTAGCATATATATTCTTTGTAAATAAATATAGTAACAAGAATAAAATAAAAAACAAATAATAATGTGACTCCTTAAATTACATTAAGTGGAGAGAATAGACATTGTTATTCTTAACATACTAAACATCAGTTTAATCCATAAAAATTATATAAATGTGAAAATTTGCATCTAAAAGTAAAACAAAAACAAGAATACAACATCAAAATATAACAAGAGAAAGAATATAAAATAAGAATTCTTAGAAGTTTGTTACTGAGCATGAATTTAATCCATATGATTATTTAAATGTGAAAACTTACTTCTAAGAAAAGAAGATGAACACGCAAATGAAACAAAACTTGAATGAAATAAGAAGGATAAAACATGGAGATAACTAGGTGAAGAGAAAGAACTAAAGAAAACAATGGAAGAGAGAAACTTATGGATTGATGGAGGTTGTCACACCACTTAGAAAAACTCCAAGATAAGTGTTGATAGAGTTGTCACTTGATCCAATGATTCAAGATAAGAATAAGTAAGAAAAGAATTGAGGTACTACATAGAAATTCTTTAGAAATCACTCTCTCATTCAATATCTTCAAAAGTTGTTTACAAAAAAATGAGAGGGTTATTTATAGTCTCTTGAATAAAACAATGCACAAGTTAAATGCATTCTAAATTATAGGAAATTTCTACCTAATATGTTTTATCATTGTTGACCAAAAATTTCAAAACTAAATGGAAGGAAAAATTGAGTTTTAAAATTCAAAACAGAAACAAAAATAAACTCAAAGAAGTTGGCTGAAATTTTGGTCATGTCATCCATTTTATTAGGTCATGTTTTCCATGCTCCATTCAGACTTTGTTTTCCTTCTTTCACTCCTTGACTTTTCTTACTTTGATTTCCTATTCATTATGATTAAAATTAAGATTACTTCATTGAGTTTGATGGTCTTCAACTCACTCCTTATTTTTTTTCATTTTAATGCTCATATCCACTAATCTTATTTGGCTTAATAGATCTAATTATAAAATTACTAATTACACCAATTCTATACAACAACAAAATGAAAATAAATTTTTAATTTCTAAATTTATAATCAAAATAATACAACTATTTATTTATCTAAGAATATTTAAAATCTTCCTAATTCATGTACTCATCACACACAATATAGTGTTCTCCAATGGGCTTTAGACCAATAATAACAGCTACATCAAAAAAGGTAGGGAAAATCCACCCACAAAATATAGTTTGAGAATATGGAGGTCTCAATTCCAAAGATGGACCACTACTATAAACATAAATATATCAAAAGTGGAAGTATTCAAACCTACTAAATTGAAAGAGCTAGAAGATTCCAATTTTTTTGTCCATTGCTCAATATGTAATTAAAGATGTTAACAAATGTGATTCTTTAGTTTAGCATAACCAATAATTAGTTATTTTTTAGTTTGTTAGCCTTGACAACATGTATTCTGTTAAAATGATATTTTACCATCTATATAAATAAACATGTTTGTAAAAGTATGAGGATCATCAATAGGTACACTAAATTGACACTCCTGTTGGATTAGAAGAGAGAAAACATGATCAAGATTTGGTAATGCCTGCATCATCATGATTTGAGAACAAACAATAGAGTATTGTTCATTAAGACCTCCTCTTCAACAAAGATAATCTCAGAGAACCACGAAACCTCCAGATTACTTGAAAGACTATCATTATGCATTAGCTGGAGCTTTATTTACACCATCTTCTTCTATGGCCAGGTATCCCATTTCAAATTATCTCTCTTATGATCTTCTTTCTTCTTCTTATAAACATTCATGTTTATTTGTTTCTTGTGTTTCTGAACCTTTAACCTACCAAGAGGCCATTAAATTTGATTATTAGAAAGAAGCCATTAGCATGAATTACTTGATTTGGATATGAACCATACTTGGGCATTGACACACTTGCCCAAGGAAAAGAAGACCATAGATTGCAAATGGATTTTTAAAGTCAAGCACAAGACATATGGGTATATAGAGAGGTATAAAGCTTGTTTATTTGGAAAGGGCTTCACTCAAATCGAAGGAATTGACTTCATTGATACTTTTAGTCCTGTTGTTAAGATGACCAATTTAAGAATGCTTATTTCCATTGCTTTTGTCCAACATTGGCACTTAGAGCAACTTCGTGTTAACACAACCTTCTTACATGGTGACTTAGATAAAGAGGTTTATATGAAACCACTTGTTGGATTACCTCTTTCTGATCCTAACTTGGTTTGCAAATTAACCAAATCTTTATATGCTCTTCGAAAAGCTAGTAGACAATGGAATTTCAAACCCTTTGCTACTTTTATTGTTGTTGGTTGTGTTCAATCAAAATTTAATTATTCCTTATTCACCAAGAGGTCTTCCATTGGTTTTACAATTGTACTCACTTATGTTGATGATTTGATACTTGCAGGTTTTGACATTTTTCAGATGAACCAGATCAAATCTTTGTTAACTCAGAAATTTGGTATTAAAGATCTTGGTTCTTTAAGGTTCTTAGGATTTGAAATTTCAAGATCATCTAAAGGTATTTCCCTTAATCAAAGGAAATATACTTTGGATCTTTTACAGCATGCTGGATTATTGGCTTCCAAACCTTTTTCCACCTCGATGGAATATTCTCTCAAGCTTTCTAAGATTGTTAAGTTACCTCTTCTTGATGCATTTGTCTATAGAAGACTCATTGAGAGGCTAGTTTGTCTAACAAATTCCAAACATTAGCTATGTTGTTAGCAAGCTTAGTAAACTTCTCAGCAATCCAACTTCCATTCACTTGCAAGTAGCTCTTCACACTCTTCGATACATCAAAGGCAACCCCACGAAAGGTCTTTTCTTTCCTACTAAGTCTTCATTTCATCTTACTAGTTTTTCTGACTCAGATCAAGGAGTTTGTCCTGATACAAGAAGATTTGTTACTGGTATCTATTTCTTCCTTGGTTCTTCTTTGATTTCTTGGAAATTTAAGAAGTAATCAGCTATATCAAAATCTTCTTCTAAGGCAGAATATAGGGCCTTAGCTCATGCAAGTTGTGAAGCTCAATGGTTGGTGTACCTTCTTTGAGATTTTGATATTCCTCTCACTCATTCTATTGTTCCTTTTTATGACAGTAAATCTACTTTTCATATAGCAGCGAACCTAGTTTTCCATGAGCGAACCAAACATATCAAACTTGATTATTATCTAGTATGCGAGAAAAATCAATCTAAGTTGTTGCATCTTATGTTCATTCCTTATAAAGATCAAACTATAGATTTACTAACTGAGTTACTCACCCTAAGACCATTTCAATATCTAGTTTCCAAGTTGAGAATGATTAACATCCATTCCAGCTTACGAGGAATGTTAACATATGTGATTCTTGAGTTTAGCATAATCAGTAATTAGTCATTTTCTTTTAGTTTATTAGCCTTGACAATTTGTATTCTATTAGTTGTATCAGTGGATAAAATGGTATTTTACCATTTATATAAATCTGTTTGTAATTGATAATAAGGAAAATATAGAATACACCTTTACATATATTAATTCTTTTTCTCTAAAATTTTTCTAGGATTTTCACAAAAGAAATTAATAACAAAGGAAAATATTGCAAGAATTTGTGAATTGCAGAGAGAAAGTTAGTGTCTTGGATGTATGCATATTAGCTTTGAGAGTAAGTTATAATTATGCGTAAATTATGGTAAAACGTGGCAAAAAAATATATGGGGTGTATGTAAAGCTGTCAAAATAGGCCTAGCCCGATGGACTGACCCGTACAACCTATGATCTAGGTCAGGCTAGGTTTAAAAATTGTGGCCTAGATAACAATAGGCCTTTTTTAGCCTGGTCCGTTTGGCCCGATGCCCATATGGGTTAAGGTCAGGCTGACCCGTAGGCTAATGAGCTGGCCCATTTATTTTTTATATTAAATTTTTGTTCTTAATTGTTATGTTGTCATACTAAAGAAAGAAATCATAGTGTCTCAGAGTCTCTATTCTCTTCTCCATCTCTTCTCTTCCTTTCTCACAAGCTCTTTCATCTCCTCTATTGCACTGCTCCTCTTTCCTTGTATCACCTTCACCACCACAGTTTCACGCTTTCGCCATAACTTCTCTGTTTCACATTAGGTTTGGTTCTTCCTTATTTTTTGCATTTCTAATCAAAACTTTATATCTGCTTTTGTTTTCCTCGTATCATCATGGATTTGTGTTGTTATTTTGTTAATATTTGTTGAGTTATATAAAGTAAAATTATTATAAGTATTAAATAGGTTTTTATGTTTTTTTCTCTCTAACGTTGCAGAGTTCTTATTTCCTATAACAACATCAAGGAGTTACTCCTCCAATTAGTGATCTATCTAATGATAACAAAAGAAATAATGTTGAACAAAATTGTGGAGAGACTAAGAAAGCAAAAGAAATATTGTAATATTTTTTGAATTTTTAATTAGGCTAAAAATGGTCCGTTAGCCCGTTGGTCTAACATAGGGTCAGACTAAGCTAAAATTTGTGACCCGTTTTAAAATATAGGTCAGGTTAGACTATTAGATTTTTTTTGAATTCCACCCGTAAGGTCAGACCAGATTGGGTCGGACCGCCTATTTTGACAAGTCTAGGAGTATGGTTATTAGGATTTATTGTAAGTAGTGAATAAATAATAAGAAGATAAATGATATAAAAAATTGATATAATGAAGGATATAAGGGTGGAATTCGATTATTCCATAAAAACATTGATACAAGAATTCGTTGATTCTTTGACACTAACTTATACTTTTAAAAAATATCTTAAGTTATGAATACATATAATTATATAATTATAACTATCAAAGTATTAAAATGGACAAATTAAAGTTTGTAGCTGAAGAGAAGGATCTTATTTCAGATTTTGATACGAGAGATAAAAAAAGAGATTTATTTGAAGACTCAATGGACTCTGAGTAGGTACTAATATACTAATATAAGGGTGATAAGTTCCTAATTTATGAGTTTTAAATTGATAAGTTGAATTATTTAGCAAACTAGTTTGATAAATTAGTTGGTAAGTGTGAAATGAGATAAAAGAGTATAACTAAGTTTTATGATATAAATAAAATATTTAATCCTATAAAAATATATTATTAATTATAATTTTAAATTTTTAAAAAATTAAATATGTATTATTTTTTTAGTATTTTTATTTATTGTTTAAAAGTTGTATAACACAAGTCATTTTATTTATAATAGCATCAATTAAATTATTTTTTATTTATTTTTTTATTTTCTCAATTTAAACTATTATTACATTTTTTTTACAATTCTTACTGTATTTCATCTTTATATTACACCATGTAATGAAATATCTACTTCAATTTTATATTAACTTTTTAACTACATAACAAAATTTAAAAACAATCCAACAAATATTAAAAATATTATAATCTTCAAAGAATATCTTCTCTTCAATTCTTCTCAAAGAATAATTTCTCTTTCAATTCATCATAATCTTATCGAGTTATCAATTTTACTTTTCATTGGTTGGATTCAAAATTTCTTAACCTTAATATGTCATTAATGATTATGACCTCAAAAAATATCCTTATATAATCAATATTTATCGTAGTCTTAAAACATTCTTCTCTCTCATTAAAATTTCATGTAAGTATCTAATCAACAAGATTGCTAAAAGTTACTATATTAAGACATTAAGTTGTGGTGAGAAAAAGATGAAAAGGATTAAATAAAGTTTGTGGTAAGTTAAAATTAATTTATGTATAAATTTAAATTTATCTTTTAAAATTATATTAGAACTTTTTTTTAAATTAATTTTGTAATAAATGAATTTTAATTTATTAAGATGTCAATTTTTTTTATCAAATTGATTCTGGCTATAACTAGGACTCGTATTTTTTAAAATATTTAATATAAATTTTTTTATATCCATCCCACGTATCTTATAGATTAAACAATTTTTAGTTAGGTATAACATTAAATCATATTCAATTAAAAGTTAAATACTTATTCTTTTATAAGTTACATTAAATTTTATTTAATTTAAAATCTAATATTTTTTATTTTTAATAATTATTATCAAATTTAATTTAAAAAAAAATTATTTATTTTGTTTTTATTAATTGTTTATTGTGTAATGGATCCAATAAATTATTGTTATATAAATAAATATTAAAAAATATTAATATATCTTTGTATGTACGGGTGAATTTATCCATTTAATTCATAAATTTGGTAAAACATATTTAGTTTATAAAAATTAAAAATAATTTAAAATACAAATTAAACTGACAAATTATTTTATAGTAAGAATTTATAAAAATATAAACTTAAACGGGTAAACCCACTCATATATATATATATATATATATATATATATATATATATATATATATATATATATATATATATATATATATATAAGTTCTAGTTCTCATATTATATGCAAACAATTGACCATCTTTTTCAGACATATTTTATGTGTTCCTTTAATCGAATGTCCTGTGAACAAAAGTTAAGGGAATAATCCAATTAGTTTGAGAGGCATATAAACACCACATATAACCAATACGTGCTGAAAGAATATTCTACCTTCAACATAAACTCTAGAGTCTTTAACACAACGAATTAACTATTGGACCACTCTTCAAGTCAACCAACAAATCATATTATACAATAAGCTACAATTTGTTTTTTTATCACATTTTTCAAAGACACTTCAATTTATTACTGCCAAAAGTTTTAAAAATACTTTAAAAAAATTAATATTGAATTATAAATTATAATTTAACAAAATACAACCAAAACTCTTTTCAATAGAATGCATTTTGAAGGACAATGAACTAGAAACATAATCACACAAGTGTTTATGACACCACTTCTAATCCAAAACTTTAAAACAATGAGTTTATGAGTCTTAGTATTTAATTTACTCATTCTTATCCAATGTGAGACTCCAACATCATATTCATATATTCTAATAAGCTCTCATCAATTGAGTAAAAAAAAAATAAGGATGTCATTTTATTTAATGTCTTTTCTATTTTTTAATAAAATTCGATCAATAATAAAGTGTTTACTAGAAAATGCGTTCTTAACCTTGGTCAATTTTAAATTTAAAGATTAAAGCCCGTCCAGCTGAAGGGTATATATATATATATATATTAATTTTCTCAATTGGACAGCACTTTTACGTGTGAAATTTATGATAAAGAATTGAGTATCCCTTAGAAATCTGTCAAATTTTAAAATAATTGTATACACCTTTCAACTTAATTCTGTTCTGTCAATTCTTTAACTTTGTCTCTTAGAACTCTCCCAATAGTTGGGAATTCATTATTTGGGACCTTTGATCCTAATGATGGGATACCCACTTTTATATTTAAGTATCTGCAGGCAATGTCATCCTGCAGAGAGTTAATACTTGGCTTTTGCTTATATTCTGCTTTGTTACATGCCATGTTGCAGTTCTTGTCATTGATTTTTTTCCTTTGCTTCTCCCATCCGAACAAAAAATGAGTTCATATTTTGAGGAAAGGGCACCTTGTTGTGGTTCTCACTTCTGGATTTTACTAAGCACTTGTTCGGCTTTTGTGTTATTTGCTGCTATCACATCTGGTCTTGCTCTAGGACTCTTGTCTTTCAGCCAAGTTGATCTTGAGGTTCTTGTTAAAGCTGGGAAACCTCAAATTCAGAAAAATGCAGGTAGGTTGTTTTTTGTTTAGGGTAATTTTCTTCATTTGAGTACCTTAACACTCAAGAACATATTGCTGTTTCTTACTCATGAAGGTTAAGACTATTTCAACTTTACCTATCTGGGAAGTTTTTTTTAATTACACTTAGAATTCAGGTTATATTACTTAACACGGTTTAAATAAAGTTGTACCGCATAACTTTTGCTTATTTTAGTTTTTTTAGTAGAATTATACTATGAAATGTGTTATCTAGCATGACTTGAATTCAATTAAATTTTTTCTTCAAAATTTAACTAAATTGAAGTCGAGCAAGAAAAAAAATTAAATAAAACTCTTATTAAAATTATGTTAGATTGTATGACTTGATCTCTTACTATAATTTGAAAAAAAAAACACAACTTAGATAAATAAATTTTAAACCTTTCTAACTCTATTCTGATGAAGGTTAAAACTATTTCAACTTTACCCATCTAGATAGTTTTTTTTTAAATTACATTACGAACTCAGGTTATATTACGTAACATAACTTAAAATAAATGTTTAGTTTATTTTTTTAGTAGAATTGTACTATGAAACTGTGTTATCGAGCATGATTTGAATTCAATCAAATTTTTTCTTCAAAATTTAACTAAATTGAAGTCGAGCAAGAAAAAAAAAGTTAAATAAAACTTGTATTAAAATTATATTACATGACTTTACCTCTTAATATATTAAAAAAAAAACAATTTAGATACGTAAATTTCAAACCTTTTTAACACTATTCCTGACAAAAACTATATATTGATATACAAAATTTAGTAAAAAAGTAGGATAAGTGTTTGTGATAGGATATGACATGGATATAACACATAAAAAATTTTATTTCATCTAGTAAAACATATAAAAGACATAAAACAAACCAACCGATGGTCTCATAAATAAAAGACAATTGGGTCACTACAAAATTGAGGAAAAAGTGAAGAATTTTTTTAATTTTCAGCTTAGTCTCAAGTACAATACAAACTTGCATTCATCAAAAGGCTATTAAAATCAAATTTATGGTGTATATTGACTTCAAAAGCACAAAATGTTACACTTAATAAGTTATTATTGAAGAGGAAATTTGGGGTATGAAACACAACTTTCATCTTATGAAGTGATGAAAACATTTTTTTATCTGCAGCGAAGATTATGTCAATTGTTAAGAATGAGCATTTACTTTTATGCACCCTCCTCATAGCTAAATCAATGGCACTGGAGGTATGTTACTCAGATCATTTCAAGGACCTTCACCTGATTTAAAGTAAACATTTGATTACTAAATGAAAACCAGAAGTTTATCTGTGACCATATACTAATTATTCCAAATCCAAACATATCTTTGGTACGAGTGATCTAAAATGCACGAGTGTTTTTATTCCTTTAATTATTTACAAAGAAAAAATATATGCAAGATTCATTACCTGCATATACACATTTTATCATGCTTATGGTTTAGCACCACTGAACAAAAATTTTGTTTATTCAAGGGGGTTTCTGTTTTTATGGAGAAAATGTTCCCAGAGTGGCTTTCTATATTAATAGCAGCCACCATTTTGGCTATCACTGCAGAGGTATAAAAAAATTATCTTTAAACTATTAATATAATTAGTTACATGCATACATTTGTATCATTTTTTTTACTCTCATCCAAAACTTTGATCTCAGATTATCCCTCAAGCCTTGTGTTCTCGATATGGTTTAAGTGTTGGGGCAACGTTGTCTCCCTTTGTTCGAGTTCTTATGCTGATTTTCTTCCCAATAGCATATCCACTTAGTAAGGTACTCCTATCTTTACTGAAATAAGAAGTTATCACAAGGTGTATTACTCACTGAGCCATATCTTAGAATGAGAGGTACATATTCAACAAATCAAACTCCAAGAAAAAAACATGCAGATTCCACTAGTAACATATCAATAAGATAAACAAGATAAAGGCTAAATGTTAGCTTTTAATATTTTAATTTTCTTTTGGCAAATCCTGCTATGGTAGTTGTTGGATTGGCTTCTTGGCAAGGGGCATACTGCACTTTTAGGACGAGCAGAGTTGAAGACTTTAGTCCATTTACATGCCAATGAGGTTAGCTTGTTTATTTGCTAAAGAATTTTGATAACATTTTTTTGTTATATGCTCAATTTCACTATCAGGCAGGTAAAGGTGGAGAATTGACACTTCATGAAACTAAAATAATTGCTGGAGCTTTGGACTTAACACAGAAGACTGCTAAAGATGCTATGACACCTTTAAGTGAAACATTTTCTCTTGACATAAACTCCAAACTTGACATGTATGTCCTCGTGTCTATATCTGATGTTTAAGCATTACTTTACCTAAACTTCATTTTTCCACTCTTTAGGCATACAATGGGCCTAATAATGAGCAAAGGTCACAGCCGCATACCAGTCTACTCTGGAAAACAAACAAATATTGTTGGTATCATCTTGGTAATCAATCAGTTTGATATGTTCAAGTTTATAGCAACTTCTATTTGGATCATTTTCTGAGGACCACATTTTATTGATTAACATCTAGACATTTTCTTTTGATATGAAAAATGTTTATCCATTATTAGTGCAGTAATTTTAATGAAAAAGAACAGTATATATTGTGTGGTTTTACATGGGACTCGAAATGCCCTTCAAGTAAAAACATTTATCAAGTGAAAAAAAAGGAAGGCTTTGAGCTTCTGAACAATAATCAAACCTTACTTCATGTTGTATATAACAGAACTGTCTGTTCAACCTTGATTTAGGTAAGGAATTTAATCTTCTGTCGTCCTGAAGATGAAACACCAATTAAATATATGACTATCAGGAGAGTTCCTAGGTATGAAACTTCCTTCCCTTTTTTTGTTGATGATAGAGTAGCTTTGAATGGAACATTTATTATAGGAAGATGGCAATCATTACGATTATGAAGGTGAAGGCGAAGATGAAAAAAGAAAGAAAGGAAAAAACAACATAACTATTTAGCCAACATAAAGCTCATTTGTTTATAATGCTCTACTAATGGATTAATCTCAGTAATTATCTGTGTATAGCTTATAATGTTCCACTTTGTTTATCAGAGTTGCTGAAGATTGGCCATTGTATGATATTCTGAATCAATTCAGGAATGGTCAAAGCCACATGGCTGTTGTCCTCAAGTGTGAAGAGAACATCAGAACTGCTGCAACTGAGAGAGAAGGAAAAACTCCAGGTCTGATTATACACAAACAATTCGCATTCAAAATCAATACCATCAAGAAGCCAAACCCCGATCCCATTATCAGCTTTTATATTTTGCA
The DNA here is from genome assembly GCA_030347555.1 of Lablab purpureus. NCBI lineage: Eukaryota > Viridiplantae > Streptophyta > Magnoliopsida > Fabales > Fabaceae > Lablab > Lablab purpureus. The sequence continues at coordinate 14,730,578 of CM059257.1, read as the reverse complement.
AAAGCAAATTTATTAGGAGTCCAACATATGTTTTTTTGGACTTTGCTCGATATAGAATCATGTTGGCTTAAATATAATTTTAGTCTCAAAGAACAAGTTTTGATTTTGATCCCATAAAAAAATTTCTTTGTTTATCCATTTTAACTTAGATAAATAACATTTTATTTTATGGATCTTCAAATTTTTTTCAAAGGCTGCATTATATCAGACACTAGTGGAGTAACTTGACATTTCGATCAATACAAACATTTAACTAGTATAACATAATACTAAAAATATAGGAGTTATTTTCAATTTTGCAAGAACTGATAGTGGAAAAGAAAATCAAAACTTTCTCATTTAACTAGACTAAAAACATATTTACGTCTAAACCCATTATGTGTTGTCACCTAATAGCATTACCTTCTGGATATTGGCTCTTAAAATGATATTCTTATATGGGGTTTCTATCCTAGATTAAATTTGGTATATGCTACTCCACCCTTTGAGCCTAAAGGGCTCTTGCATGAACAGCTTAAGCTTTTAGGATTGTGAATTCCTGCAAGCATCTAAACTCGTGGCTGTGGACTTTATAGGACTTGGCTCTTCATGTGAACCGGGAGATTATAGTCGCATCTCAACCGATGCATCAGATTGGCATTCACAAGAAACAGAATATTATAGTGCAACACTGAAGAGTGCCATGAATCGAGAGGGTGACTCAGATCTTCCACAAAGAAGATCAGAACAACCTGATGCAAGTTCATCCTTTGAGAATGTGGAGTCTCTTCCAACAGCAGAGGAGGAAGTGATTGGGATAATCACATTGGAAGATGTTATGGAAGAGTTACTTCAGGTTAATATTACTCACTATGATCCATATTCCCTTACAAATTTGGTTTTCAATTCAATAGTAACAGCCATATTATAGTTACATAACTATATTGTTACTCACAACAAGATAACTTGGTTTTAGTTTACACACATCAGACACATCCATTCCTGGTAAGAAAAATCTTAGTAATTTAGAAATCACTATTGAATTTGATTAAAGTACACTAGACAGTGTTAAGATTTTTATGTTATATATCATGTAATCATAATTGTCAGAAACAGGAAGATAATTGATTTTTGTAGTAGTTACTTATAGAGTCATACTAAGCTTATTACTAATTGATAGTGTAAAAATATTTGTATTGATGGTACATGAAAATTACTCAACCACAGATTTTCTTTTTCTGGTATTGTAAGATTGCTAATATTTTTATCTTTTCATTATTCAAGGAAGATATATTGGATGAAACTGATCAATATGTTGATGTTCATCAAAAGTGAGTGAAGTTTCAAAACTCCAACTTCATAATCATTGAGTGTATGTGTTATTGATTGATAGATTCTGTATCTTGTTTCAGTATCAAAATAAAACTGCAACATGCAAGAAGAGTGTCATCATCAGGGTCATCCAGAAGGGCTTCAAGTTCTCGTCAACAACGGAGAAGTTCAGATGCTTCTCGACTTTACTTTTTAACTCCTACATATGTTTTACCTGTTTCTCCATAACCCAAAACATTCACCAAGCATGTTTCTCCTCAAGAAATATTTGTCATAAATTTCTAAGATTATGTGCTGCCTCTTTATTTTTGTTTAAGAGGATGATGATAAATGTATAAAATCGTATAAATTTGGACTATAGTTTTTTTTTTTTTTCATTCTAAGAGTATTGAGATCGACTTATCATAAATGGCAATATATGATTAAATAAGTAAAATATCTTTACATTGTCTGTGCAATTATAGATACCTAAGAAAATGATGATAAATGTGTAGAATAAAATTGGCTAAATAAGTAGTTTGATTCTTATAAGTAACATCAATTTAAAATTGAGTTTTGTATGGAAGAAAAAGATATTTTGCTCCTACAGCTTTTGATTCCTATGTGAAACATTGGGATATTCTTACGACCTTTAGTAAAGATTAAAATGATAACATCATAATTATAATTATAATAATGATTAAGAGAGAGTGATTATAGTTGAAGGGGTCAAAACATTAATAAAAATAACAGTGATAATAATTTGCAAAAATAAACAATGATGATAATACTATACAATTATATGATGATAAGATTGGTTGATCTAGCGAAAATATTAAAATCTTACATATAAATATTTTTTTTTCAAAACAACTATTTTGTAATTAAAACATCATATTTATGAACTTGTATTTCAAAACCAATAATAAAAGATATTTTTTTAGTCATAAGTAAATATAAATTAAGTGAGAAAATTGTCATTGATGTTGAGGATTCGTGATGAGTTCATCCTTGTGACCTTTTTCAATCTACTTCCATGTCTTTATCTGCACCCCATAAATATGACAAAAAATAAAAAAAACATCACTCATCTTGTGTGCATCTACATTCCCTGAGATTAGAAGATTTTCAAGTTCTAAAATTCAGAAATTAATTTATAAAATATTTTTTATCATGCAATCAATACATTTTTTGGATTATAATATTTTTTTTTGGATTATAATAATTTTTGCATAATTCAAAAGTTAGTTTATTAGTACAAATTATTTTCAAATTGCAAGATCGGAAAACTTTTAATAAACAATCACTTTTATTTGTTGGACTATATTTTTTGGATTTCATGATTTGGAAGCAAACTTTTTTATAATTTGGAAGCAACTTTTATCTAATCCGGTAATTAAAATTGACCTTTAAATTGTGCAATATAAAAAGTTATTATATTTTTTATATTGTATTTTGGATTATATAATCCAAAAAGCCACAAAATTATGCAATCTAAAACAAACTCGAATAAAAAAAAACATAACTTCAAACAAAGAGCAATTTGAACATTTTGAATATTATGGAGACGCACTATCAAGATATGGGGCGGAGGAAGAAAGACCATTAGCCCAAAAATACTGACCCAATAAATTTGTTTGGGTTTGGCTAAGATTTCAGCCCAATTCTGATCTGATCGACTCAAGCTCATTCTTTCTTCACCTCTATCATCTTCACCTCTATTAAAATACCCTTTAACTACAAAAGAAATTACATTCATTAGCTATCTTATCTATGCAATCTGGAATACTTTTTCGATCCGAAACTAGATGTATATATACAGTTCGAAAGCTACTTTTAATCTAAATGGTATTTTAAAAATAATTCTAAATTATAGCATTCGAAAGTCATTTACCAGATTATACCATCTAAAATAATCTTTAATATCTAAAATGTTAAAAAAAATAAAAATAAATATAAAATTATAGTGATTTAAAAATAATATTAAAAATATTATTATCTTTTTATGTATGTTATAAGATGCATCCAACCATCTGGGCCGAAATGGCCCGATCCTGTTCGGAACCCTCCATTTTCTTTTCTCTCGAAATTCAAATTCCCGCTGAAAAGTGAAAATTTTTCAGAGAAAGAAAACTAAACGAAAATGTCATCATCAACCACAACAAGCAGCAACAACATGAACGACGTTGATCGCTTGTTCGCGTGCTTCAAGTGCGGTTTAACTCCTCCTAGTATGTTCTTCAATTTTCCTCTTTTCTCTTTCTCTCCCAAATCCCTAAGAATCAATGAAGTTCCAATTTCTTATTGTTTTGTGTGAAATTAAAAAAATAATAAATTGAAATGTGTTGTTGCCTCAGAATCTGCTACAAGGGAAAGGAAACGAAGCAGGGGAAGATTGGAGCAGGAGAGTTCGGAATCTCCAGGTCAAGGATCGGTTGGAGAAGAACTGAAAACCCCCTTATCGCGCATCAGAAAAACCAACATTGAATCTTCTATGGAGAAAGTAATGTAGTTTATGCTGTTAGTAAAGGACTAAATTTAAATAAAGCTTGTAGGTACTTTTGATGTTTTTTCTTAATCAAATTAGAGTTTCATTTCAGTGATCAGTGTCATAAAGGTTCATTAAATGTCAATATAGATTACGAATTAAAAATTCAATTCTGATTGAAGAACAATTCTAAAAGGTGCACGAGGAACTGTGTCTAAGTTCTTAGTAAATTTTGATTTTTCTCCTTTTTATGATGTATCGAGTGAATTATTCCATGTCTCACACAAGGCTTAGTTGTTGATGTGATTTAAATTTTTCTATGAATATTGTTGAGAACATTTAGGTTTTTCTATCGCAATAAGTTGGTCACAACTTTTATCCCTTTAAATGTCTTGTCTACCTAAAGTAAGTAGGTAACTTTAGCTTGCTTGTTAGAGCTTATTGGATTATTGGAGCTACAATGTTATAGAATTTGATGTATCTTCCAGTTTAAGTGGTGGGTGTTTGGTTTGAGAGCATATATCCTGTTTTCATTTAGTTTTAATTATACTAGTTTATTTTCACTTTGTTCTTTGTCTTTAAAAGTTTATATAAATTAAAATATATTTTATTTTTTACCCTCATTTTTATTTTCAACTTTTGCAAATGAAAACAGAGAATGCTTACTTTTATATAATTTTGTACAGTAGATTGCTTCATCTTCTACCCAAACTGTTTTTAAAATGTTGCTGTATTTCTCATATATGTGCAACTTGGCTCATATACTATCTTTCCATGAAAATTAAAAATACTTTGCATTATAATTTCAGCTTAAATCAGCAGTATCCAAAAAAGCACAAAGTATTGGTCGTGGGAAGCAATTCTCTCCAATTGTATTTTATGGATCTCCTCATGGTGTACCTCCCAAAAGACCAACCCGTATGTTATGGCGGTTATTACGAGAGATATGTCCCGATCTCTCTCAGAAAAAGAAATTGAACATAAGGTATTGATTTGTTAGATGCTGCATGTTGGTTCTACCCGTTACACTGACTGTCCATATGTTTACTGATTTACTCTTCTTTTACTTGTGTATGTATTGGAATATGACTTGCATCCTGCTTTGTGTTTGTATAGAAAGGAAGTTTGGATGACATTCCCTAGGCAGGATGAAGCAGTGAAGTTTGCCAAAGGACAAACAGATGTTCGTGTTTTCAGCTATCAAGACCACTTTAATGGCCAAAGAAGGTTTCTCGTGTCTACTTATGCAGAATTCTGGCGAAGGTTTCCTTCACATTCCTTTTTCATATGATTCATTATTTGCAAGTAATTAGTAATATCCTTGTGTCAATATAATTGCTGGCGACTATACACTCAGGTACAAGAATATGAATCCCAAATTCCGACATCATTATGAGGTTATTCAAGAGGTAATAATCATATGTTGTTTTACTCACTGATTTAACTAGCGAAACAAGGCTGTAGTTACAACTAGGTGCATATTTAATCATGTTGTTTTTCCAGTCTTAATGTTTCTTTTTGCTTCTAGGGTTTACCATGTCACCTTTATTTTGATTTGGAGTTTAATAAGAAAGTCAACAAAGAAAAGAATGGAGAAGAAATGGTTGATATCTTGGTATCAATGGTTCTAGAAGCCTTACATGAAAAATATGCAATCCAAGGAGACCACGATTGGGTTTTAGAATTTGATTCTTCAACTGAAGGTATGGCTTTTGTTCAGGTCTATTACTGTTATGTATGGAGCCTATATCTTTGATGAGATTTTTCTGTGTGCTTACACGAATTTCCTTTGTAATATTTTACTTTGACGCATGACTTGAATTCTTGATCCTGTAGTTTTCTTATGCCTTCCATCCGTGTACAATTTTCTCTTTTTCTGCCAAATGTAGTTTAACCAAGAATTTGTGGCTAATTCATGTATACATTAACACTTGCAGTTTGCTTTGGCACATATTGATTACACTTAGGTATCAGTGTTGATTTGTTTAAGATTAGATGGCAGCTGTCATTGGTGCTGTTTGTCTACCAACACATTGGAAGTAGTGAATATAAAAAAAAATTTGTCTTGTTTTCACTGAAATGCTTTTGTTGGAGGATTCAGTCCCCAAGACTTTGTGCCAAGTGCTAAGGACTTCATCTTTGAACCAATAGACTCCTAAAGCACTTTCACTATCCTAACTAGTTAAGAATACATATCATGAGACCAAGAAAAATGATAACAAATTCTAAGAGATAATGAGAAATATGGAGAAACTACTACTAAAAGATAACTCAAGATACAAAAATAATTTTTCATATATTATAACATTGTTAATTCCAAAATCATTTTAAAGTAGCTTTTCTTTATTCTCTAACTTTTACAAGTAAACAATTGTTGAGTGCTTCTACGACATGAATTCTGATTTTTCCTGTCTTAGGAATGACCCTTATCTCTGCAATTGCAATTGCAGATAAGTTCTCTCGTCATGTAATAGTTCGCATACCAAAGGCTGCATTTAAAGACAACTCTCACGCAGGTGCATTTGTTTCAGAAGTAAGTCCGAGTATTCTATTATTTTCAACCTTAGCTAGATATAAATTTTGGACTAGGATGGTTTTCTTTCTATTCTTTAGATTCAGTAAAATTATGAATGATTCAATATTGATTACCCTTTATGAAAATGTTTTCGTTAGCTAGTAAGAGAGGAAGTTTATTTTAGTTATGCAATTGTCTATCTATGATATTTATTTTGTACAGCATTCAGTATCCACTATCAACCATTGCCACTCTAATGACATATTTCCAGATATGCTCAAGAATTCGAAAAGCAAGGACGAATGATAAAACTTTTGATAAATTGTTTGTAATGAAAGATTCTAGCAGCGATGAATCTGCAGACCAACTTTTTGTGGATACTGCAGTATATTCTCGGAACCGTTGTTTCCGTCTTCATCTTTCTTCAAAAGCAGGGAAAAGTTCAGTTCTTCTACCAACAAAGCGATTTAAGTGCAAGGACTTGGTGTGGTACTTTTTTTACTAATATTTGCTATATAAATTATTCTACCAAAATAATGTTATTTGTAAAGGGTTTTTCCTGTAAGAAAATTACATGAAAATTGGAATATTTTAGTATTTGTACTTGCATCATAAAAAATGGAACAAGAATTAGACCCATTGAATTCTGTCTGTTCTAATAAATTTTTTTTAAATAAATGTATTTATTTAAAATTTAAAAAATAAAAATACATTTGAACATTTATTTCATTTATTTTGATAAATAAAAAATGAAAAGCCATTATATGGACATAGAGCTCCTTTAAAACAATTTGTCATTATCATGATTCTTTAGACCCTATGGGTATTGGGTATATGAAAAAAAATTATTTACCACGTAGAAAGGATAATAACATGTATTGTTGTCAGTTAATTGCCTAAGCTTTCCTGTTGAAGACAGTTGTAGGATCTTATTCAATGCAATGAAAGCCAACAATATTCATTATCATGAGCAAACTAGTGTATATATGTCTTCATTCTGCCTTTTATTCATTTTGTGCAATTTTTTTTTCACTTAGTTATTTTTCTGTTTGAATTTTTTAAGTGACAGGGTGAAGAAGACATGTTCATGGCTTCCTTGATATGCAATATGGATGTTGATTGCCAAACATATTTGGTCTGCAAAACAGACTTAGATTGTCTGAAAACTCTGCATTTTGATACAGAGGTAATTTTGGGCTTTAAATTTATAAATCTTTATTGCATCAATTTTTGTTTCTTGAAGTTCCAATTTGGTGCTCGGATATGTGTTTGTTTGGGCAATACGATTATTTTAAACATAATTGAATATCATACATATTTAAAAATCTAATAAAAATTCATGAAGCATAATAAATATATAATTGAATTTCTGCAAATCTAAATTAAAAAATAGCTTTTTAAACATTGCTAAACTAAATATAACAATTATAAATAATTCTCATTACTTCCTAGGAAAAAGAATAGTACTATTAATCTCTTTTCTCTCTTGAAATAGTTTATAAAGAGAACAAGTTTAATCTTCTCTTATCAGAAGACAATATTTTTATGTTTTTATATTATACATATTTGTCTGTTTCATGTAGTTGGTTGAGTATAAATCGTTTAAAGGTGTGGACACTTTACCTGTACATATTTGATATTGGAGGAGTATCTAAAGTATCGGTATCAGATACATGAAACAAATGGAAATATTGTTGATTCATAGATTTAGATAATTCATTAATATATATCGATAAAGCATCCAATAGTATAGTATAGTATCAAATGTAAATACGTGAAGTAAATTGAAATATTTGTGCTTCATTTGTGGGTGTCATTATTTCCGACAATATAAAATTTACTTTCTTTATGTATAAAGTGTTATCATTAAATCTGTAGATTTCTACTAAATTTTTTAATGGGTGCACATACCCATAACTGGACAGCTTCCTTCAAATTTAAGCTTTCATGCGCTTAATGCCTTAATTATTATACTTATTTAACTTTGACAGGAGAGTAGTAATGTTGAAAATTCATGCCAAATTCTTCAAGAATGTACATTGGATATTGGCACAAGTGATGTTTCAACCCCATACTTCATGGGAAAGTCACCATTCCCTTTTCTGGACAAATTTATACTATCAGTTGCCTCCGTCGGGAATATACCAGGTGATACATGTCAACTTGTAATATTGACTTTATTACTTTAAGCATGTTTTTGTTAAGTTAATGGACCAACTTAATAAGTTTGATTTGTTCAATGATTTACTATTTTTAATTTTAGTAGTGATACTTGTATGCTATATTCTCTATATACACTCCCATAGAAGAAGTGTATCAGGTATTCAGATGAGAGATGGCAGTGAGAGGAGCAAATCTCAATTGTATAATTGAAATGGATGGTTAAATTTAAAACTATCTTAACCATCCATTGGTTGTATAGTTAAGAATTTCTCCTCTCATGAATTTTTTTGTTTTCATGTTGTTCCTGAAAGTTTTCAAGCTTGAGATTTCAGTATAACCCTAGTCATTTTGTTGACTTTTTGCTGCAATTATAGGAAACATCCATAGCTGGTATTTTTTCTCGGAATTTGGACTGATGGTCTACAGCATGACAAAAAATAGATACTGTGAGCGAATTGGCAGACAGCATAAAAGCAATAATGGTAAATCCCCCGAAAGTGCTTTGTTTTTTTCTCCTGAAAGCCTGGAACTTTGGCCATCTCTGAATCTTAAGTATCTGCTCTCAAATGAGTTTTTGATTTCTAGGGTAGAGATCCCTTGTATTTTGATTATGGTTGTAAATTTAGCGGAGTCAGGGATGTTTTTCTTGTTTCTATTTTTAGAAGTGTGGTTGTACCATGTCTTCAATTTTGCTGTCTTCTCTATTATCTGGTTGCAACATACTAATTTAATGATTTACTGGTCCAGTGATATATGTAGTTGATCTACGAATGGCAGTGTATTATCAGAAATGTCATGATCCCGACTGCAGAGGTTGATATATTTACAGTGAAGCCTTTTCACTCTCGGTTCTGCATTCTCTTTTAACATGTTTATGAATTCATTATTCATGGAAACAGGTTACCGGTCTCCGTCGCGACAAATCCCAGTTCATGTGTTCTCCACTCCTTTAGATGTAATTCATTCCTCCTTTGGGTTGTTAGATGGTGAACAATCAGTGGATAATACGTGGAGACCTCAACTTGATGATAACAAAGAACAAAATTCTCTTCGATATGATGATTCTGTTGAGGACAACTCCAACAATTCTTGGTGGCTAGAAGCCATAAGAGTTGTTGAAGATATGGAGAATAAGCAAACAAAGACAGAGATAAACACTATGGTTAGTAAATCTTAATCTTGCTTTTAACCCTACCATTTACATTACAATGGCCATAAGACTCCCTTGTTAGTTGTTATCTTGCTCCAGTATAGGACTAAAGTCCATGCCCTTTATTTAGACCGTGGTGGCAGATTGTGTTTTCCAATGTGGTAGAATTTTGTTGGAAAACTATTGGGCGAGGGCGGATCAAATCTAATTTGTGCATTCAACGAACTCAATCTAATCCAAATTGGTTCAATTGGGTATTTTGCTAAAATGGCAATTTGGATTGTAAAGAATGGAACGTGATAGTTTTATCCAATCCAATTTGAGTTTAACATTTTTGGTTCTGGTCACTTATTATTTGATCACAATCTAACACAAATTAATTTAGATTTCATTGTATTTCAAATTCGACCCAATTTGACTTTTGATAATATCCTTAACTATGTGACTTTTTCAACGGGTCCTTAAATATAGAAGTAGGGTTATATTTGAATTGAAAGTGAGAATCAAATGGGTTATTTAAGAGGTGTCAACTAGCTCAGCTGGTGAAGTCCTTTGCAGGCGATTGTGAGGACCTGAGATGAATCTTACCTTTCTCGCTCATTTGGAGTAAAATTTGACCCTTATCCCTCCCCATGTGTAGCGCGGTGGGTGAGGATTTGTTTGTGTTCCTGAATTGCTGTGCTGGCGTGAGTCAATTACTGGTTGAAATCTATAGAATTTCCTAGAGCAAATATCTCTTCCGAAAGAATAATTTAACCTTCTTAAAATTTCTTGTTTGATATTATTTTTTATTACTGTAGTGAATCTGCTCACTTCCTCATTTTATGTTTTTGGTCCATGGGTATCCCCTCTCTTGGTTAGACAGACTTTATGCATAGACACAGTGACTCTTAAACACTGATGTGTCTTGTGTTAATAGACCTTAATGGTGAGTGACTTATCGATAGACCCTTATATTAAATGGGTAGAAGTAGTAAAAGTGTTAAACCCGTTCTCATTTAAGTTTAGTATATTATCAATTTAATTCTAAAATTAAGATCCATGCGTGTATAGAGAGACTCTTTTTTCAAGAAGAGATGAAGCACCACCTAAATGAAGAGGGCATTTATCTCCATAGAAAAGACAAGCCTTTCTCCTAGATCATGACTGCGCTGAAGATGTTTTATTTATCTTATTTGGCCACACGATTACATGTACAGAACACTGAATATTATTCAATAAAATATCTAAAAGCAGGAGGTAATTGATGATGAAGACGAGGAGTGGTGGCTGGCTGTAGAAAGTACTGCATCCCAGGCTGAACTGGCCAGCTTCAGTCAACAAGAATTTTGCGCCATCTAAGTCCATTGAGAACAAAGGATTTCCTACTTCTGGGATTAACCAATAGCTTCAGGACCCTTGATAGCTGAAAACCCAGAGCATGTTGCACACATATCTGTTGCAAGCAACTTGGGGATCCTGAGAATTGGTCCTCCAAAAGGATAGAAAATGCTCTTCAAGAGGATTCACAGCTAATTCCACACACGACCTGTATGAGTTTTCCTGGAAGTTTTAACCATTTGCCATGTCCATGTTAATAATGAAGTCAGTTCTTCTAGCCATTCCATAGTGAAAAAAATTGAGTTAACACGCTAGTTTTTTTTATTTTTTTATTTTTCAAGTCTTCTCAATCAATTTCATTTTATAGCACTTTCGTTAAAGCCGTTCCGTTGTTATAGAATTAACTTTTTAAGATTTATATATTTGGGAAATCTTGTTAAACACGATTTTATAACCGAGATTGCGTGTATTCTTGAAATATAATTGAATTATTAGAAAATTACGGCAAGGAATTGTTATAACTCATGGTTTGGAATTTGACGGGAAAGTAATTTTGTTTAAATTTATTTAACGAGTCTAAAACTTTTTATAGCCTTTAGTGATTTTGTCAGACTCAAATTTGAAAAGAACATAGCAAAATAAATATATGTAATCGTGTAAGTATTTAGGTAGTATCTAAATATAGGCATAATTGATTACCTGTTTATATACAAGCTTAAATTGTTATGTGCATAAATTGTTCCGAGCAAAACTAAAAATAATGTTGAAGGTGCATTTCAAATAATTTTTGTTGACTCAAGTTGAATCAGACAAGCACCAATTCTGTCTATATATATATATGATCTCCTTGAAAATATTCATCCTCAACAGAGTAATGACTAAGGAAATACCACGTTGAAACCATTTACGTATACTCTAATGGAAGATGTTAGAGTAATCTTCCTATTCAAATCATTGAATTTATAGTTCAGCAACATTTGAGTTCAAGTAATACGTAGATTTTCTACTCATGTAAAGCCTAAGTTGTCTGATAGTTCACTGGTTAGAACATTAAAACTGTGATTCAATTAGTATTAATTAGAGTTTAATTGTGATTTAATTAGTACAAATAATATTCACATAGCATTTTTACACTGAAAAGAGGAAATGCGAAACTCTGTTAAATATTTCATACGTGAATGTAAAGTGTTTAACCGTTGTATCAATACATCGGATTCATAAAGTAATTGTAGTTATTCATTAACTTTATTGAATGTATTTTTTATTTCATATTTAAATATTTTACACTAAATTAAAAAAATTAAAAATATTATTTCAAATCTGTTTTTTACGCAATTCTTGAAATATTTCACTTTTTCTAGTTAGCACATCAATCATTATATTGATTGCTAATCTTTCAATAAAAAAATGCAATCTGTATTCCACTAATTTTCTTTTTTTAATTGTGAGCTCTTTTTAGAGGTGAAGGATTTATTCGTAGTGAATATATTCTCAATTATATAAAAATATATTTTAAATTATACAATTTACAAATATAATCATAACTTTTAGATCAATCTAAAATATTTTTTAAATAATTTAAAATTATTATATTATATAATATCATTTAAAAATTTTCCCATGTTAATAGAGATAATAATAGGTTACATAATACTTACCTACAACTCGATCCGTCTAAATAGAAAAAATATTCATGAATTCTTTTATACCACAGGTACCCATAAATATTTTTTTTAATTTAAAATTTTTACTTTTAAATAAGAATATTTAAAAATATTAGTTAAAATATAAACTTAGATAAAAAATTATTTTTGAAATATAATTTAAACAAAATTTTATAAACAAAATTATACAAATAAATCTAAATAAGTTGGATTTTCAATTTTATAAAAATAAATAAATTAAATTAAATTCTGAATAATCTTTAAAATATTAATATTTTTTTTATAAATAACTTTAATTTGATCACATAATTTTCTTAAAAATATTTAAATAAAGTTTACTAACAATAATTAGTGGGTACCTACCAGGTAACAAGATAAAAATCGTCATGTCTCTATTTTTGTTCTGTCAATAAAATTTTAACATATAATTAAAATAGCTAAGTCAACATTCCACTAACTTATGTAACGTTGATAAGTTTCTACTACTGATATATTCCTCTGTTACTATTTCTCTCTAAAATTTTACTCTAACTTCTTTTCAATCAAAAGATTTTAAAATTAAAAACGTATGTCATATTTATTTCTTCTTAATCTTATCATTTTTCAACATTATTTATATCTTCACTGATTTTTTTCATCATATTTTGTTGTATGTTTTATTCTTTTCTCTTTCATTTAGAAAGTGTATTCCAAATTTTTTATAAAATAACACTAAAATTAACGTTCACATCAAAATATATTGGTATGAACTTGACTGGTGATGAGCTTGACAAAAAATAATTGATAAAATACGTGATACTATTCCTAATGATCTTATACCAAAAATTGGATTAGTAGAATTTGACTCGAAAAATGTAGAATATGATTTTTACAATTCTTGTGCTTATAGAATGGATTTTAGTATAAAGATCAGTAGAGGACATATAGATCATGATAGAAAGTTGATTGATAAAGTCTTTTGTTGTTTATGTCAAGGTTATCACGGGAAAGATAAATGAGAGGATAATACCAACAATCCTCATGCATAAACAAGATTTGGTTGCTTAGCTAAGATGAAAGTTAATAGTCATTTAACGAAAAAATATGATGTTATTAAACATACATATATGCGTACAACTCTTAGCAAGATTCATTTGCATAGATTTCAAAGATAAATATCTACTTCTTAAGCAACTGAGATTGATTTAGCTAAAAAATTCTGGAATTACTCCAAAAGCAAATTGTGAATTGATAAGTAGGCGAGTTGGTGATCGTGAGAATTTAGGATTCATTTTAGAAACTATAGAAATTATTTACGTTATAAGAGAACCATTCAAATGAGGTTAGGAAATACTGGTGACATGTTAGAGTATTTACAACAAAAAACCCTATCTTTTTCTATGCAATTCAAGTGGATGAGGATGACTTGATAACTAATATTTTTTGGGTTGATGCAAATATGATGGTTGATTATTCATGTTTTGATGTAGTTTGTTAAAGATCATCCATTTGCAATGTTTGTTGGAGTGAATCATCATAAACTTAGCATTATATTTGGTGTTACATTATTATATATGATGAGATTACAGAAAACTTTGTGTGGTTATTTAACACTTTTGCTAAAGCTATGTCGGGAAAGAAACCTCAAACTATTGTTACTGACCAAGATGCAGCAATGGCAAAAGTGTTATTTTTGGTATGGTCAAACACATGTCATCGTCTTGTATTTGGTATTTATGTTAAAATGAAGTAAAGAAACTCAATGTTGTATTTGGAAAGTTTCAAGACTTTGCTATTGATTTTAGTAATTGTGTTTATGAGTATGGAGAAGAAAACTTCCTTGTTGCTTGGAATAATATGCTTGAGAAGTATAATCTTCAAGATAACAGTTGGTCGAAACAAACTTTTTCTTTGAGAAAAAAATGGACATTATTTTATGATCGACGAAACTTTTGTGCTAATTTGACAACTAAACAACATAGTGAGAACTTTAATAATGTAATTAAAAAGTATGTGAGGCACCAACATGATTTGCTAAGATTTTCTCAACATTTTTAGAAATTAATTGAGGATCGTTAGCATAATGAATCTAAGGTTAATTTTAAAGCAACCCAAAGGAATTTAACTTTGTCATTAATTTCTTATGATTTCTACATTATTGCTAGAGTATAAATTGTTGTTGCATGTCTCATTTCACATCAAATGACAAAGTTAATCTCCTTTGGATTAAAATCTACCTTAGATTCATTATACAGTCAATCCTCAACTAATCTCTGAAAATGTTAGAAAAATCTTAGCAAATCATGTTGATAACTCATATACTTTTTAGTTACATTATTTAAGCTCTCATTACGTTGTGTAGTTGTCATATTAACACAAAAGTTTCCCTAACCATGAACTAATGTCCATGTCCATTTTTCTCTCAAAGCGAAAGTTTGTTTCAATCAACTGTTATCTTGAAAATCATAGCATATTATTCCAAGCAACAAGGAAGTCTTTTTCTTCTTCATACTCATAAATGCAATTACTAAAATCCTTAGTGATGAAGTCTTCAAACTTTCCAAATACAAAGTTGAGTTTCTTTAATGTATTTTGATATAAATGTCAAATACTAAGCAATCTCATCATATAACAATGTAACATCAAATATAATGTTAAGCTTATGATGACTCACTTCAACAAACATTGCAAATGGACCACCTTCTTTATTTTTTCTATAAGTAGTGTCAAAACAAACTACATCACCAAAATATGAATAATCAACCATCATATTTGCATCAGCCCAAAAGATATTAGTTATCAAGTCATCCTCATCCACTTCAATTATATAAAAAAAGTTAAGTCTTTTGATTGTATTTGTTGTAAATACTCTAACATGCCACCAGTATCTCCCAACCTCATTTAAATGGTTATCTTATAACGTAAATAATTTCTATAGTCTTTTGGAATGAATCCTAGATTCTCACAATCACCAACTCGCCTACCCATCAACTCACAACTTGCTTTTGGAGTAATTCCAAAATTTTCAACTAAAACAACCTTAGCTACTTGAGAAGTAGATATTTTTCTGAGATCTAAGCATATGACTCTTGCTAGGAGTTGTAGTCATATGTGTATGTTTAGCAACAAATTTAGTAACACGATATTTTCTGTTAAACAACTATTAACTTTTATCTTAGTTAAGCAACCAAATCTTGTTTGTGGATGGGGATTCTTGGTATTAACCTCTCACTTTCTCGTGATAGATAACCTTGACATGAACAACAAAAGACTCTACCAATCAATTTTTCATCACGATCCCTGTGTCCTTTGCTGATCCTTATACTAAAACCCACTCTATAGGCATAAGAATTGTAAAAATCATATGCTACATTTTCTAAGTCAAATTCTAACCCGACTTTTGGTACAAGATCATTAGAAATAATATCATGTATTTCATCAATTAGTTTTTTGTCATGCTCATCACTAGTAGGTTTTTCTATGCTAAATGATTTATGCTCTTCTTCTATCATGTAACTGTCTATATCAACACATTTTGATAAGAACGTTAATTTTAAGTGTGTTATTTCATAAAATTTTTGGAATGCACTTTCTAAATGAAAGAGAAAAAAAACATACAACAAAATATGATAGAAATAAAAAAAACAATAAAAATATAAATAATATTGAAAAATGATAAGATTAAAAAGAAATGAATGATATACCTTTTTAACTTTGAAATCTTTGATTGAATAGAAGAAAGTGATCACTGACAAAAAAATTTTAGAAATAGTAAAAAAATGAAAGAATATCAGTAATAGAAGCATATCAAATATTCTTGTGTTTGAAATAAAGTAAGAAAAATAAATATTAGAAAGACAACATTAAATACATATGGATAAAAAATAGAAAAAAAGTTAATAAAATAATAACTTATCTATTTTAATTATGTGCCAAAATTTTATTAGTAAAACAAAAAGAGAGACAAAAATGTGAGAAATACGATTTTTATCCAAAAGAAGAGACTCCAAAACCAAGATTGTTAGTCAGACCGATGAAACCAGTCCAGTTTTGGAGAACTATTGCGATAATGGGCATTCAAATTACCAGCTTTGCAGTCACATTAAAAAACAGTAGTTCCACGACTGGGCAAACTTTGGGTTCCAGGTGCTCGTGCCACTGAATAGACCATGGCACCCTTTAGCGGGATTCTTTCTGCACATATATTCAACCTACATCTCCATAATATTTAAAATTCTAAAATTATTCTAACAATTTTATATTTTGTGAGTTCAAGTTCATTCTAAATTGTAAAATCCAGAAACTTAATTTGAAACACACTTTGACTTCTATAATCCTATGGGGGTGGAGGATGAAATTATGGCTGTGGCAAAAGAAGCACCCCACCCTTTAAGTCCAGCGAATTTAAAAGGCCCACTAAATATTCGGGGTCTAATGCCTCTAGTTGTTTGTCCAGTACTTGCAGGCTTCAGATATTAATCAACAGAAAGTGATGAATACAAAAAGTGTAGATAAGATAACAAGAGTCAGGACTAAGGAAGCAACTGGGGAAAAATTTACTTCCAACTAAAATAATGATTAAATGTAATTCAAACTACATAACCTGATTGGCATGTACATGGGATCTTTTTCCCTGCCTTTCACTTTTTATACACAATCATTGACCAAAGGCATACAAACCATACAAAAATCACGCAGACGATTTTAGCATTCATTTTGATGCGTTTGCTTCATTTTTTGCTGCTTTGGGTGAATTCTTGGAAATAGTATATCGTTGAGTTGTCTCTCAGCACTGTATTCTGATGTGGCCTGCAAATTAATTTTCAATAAGTGAAAATAATTGGGATAAACCACTTGGACATACATAGCAGAACTAATATCAAAACTTATGAAATGTAGAAGTATTTAAACTTATATCTATGAAAAAGAACTTGTGTACCCTTTTCTTGAATGAAAATCTCAGTGTTTGAATCTGAGTCCCAGAACAAACTCTTAGGTCAAATCCGAGCGAGTCTACACAGATAAGTTGTGCCTCCTGCAATAAATTGCAATCAAAATGATTATTGATTGGAGCGTATGTGAATGAGCATCTACAACAATGAAATGCAGTAGAATAAGAGAGTGCATTAACTTGATGGTCCAGTTGAATCAAATGAGAAAACCATCAAAGACTCTAACCGAAGCATGCCAAAATTGTTCACAAAACCATTCATTTAGAGAAAATTCCTAATAGAAGTGCTCTAAAGAAATAATTTTCAAGAGTTTATGCATTACCTCCACTTGAATGCCCTTGCATCTCCAACAGAGGGACTTAAGGGCTTGCAAGGTCTTTTCTCCATCAGCTTTCAAACGAGATATGATTTTGGAAGCAGAGTGCGCAATAACATCAGGTTGAGCTTTCATGTAGTCTTCTACTTCAAGGACAGTCTACAAGAATCAGAAGCAAAATTTACTTTTAAAAACAGGTCTAAATAACATATACTTCACATGATGACAATAAGCCAGGCAGGTCTAAATTATTCATATTTAATATTGGGATAGAAACCAAGGAGTCGGACACAAGTGATAATTTATCTGCTCGTGCCTCCATCAATTTATAGTTATTCTGTCATGCAGTAACTAGAAGTATAAGCACAAATGAATCATTTGGATGAGACACCTCTTTTCGTACAGAAGTTGTTCCAGAAAAATACCAATTTTGCCAAATTTCAGGTGAATACCTATAAATTATTGTACATGTCATTGCTATTTGCTGTATTTTACCTTTTTTCAGTAAAATATTCCATATTACTTAACAAGGTTAAGGTAGCAAATTGCATGGCAAGGCACCAGGATCAGTGAATATGAACAAAATGCATGATCAATTGCACGAATTCATAGTAGTTGTCTTAAAACAAACACATGCAAACATACAAGTCAGTAAGCTTACAGGTTGCCCTTGTGCAGAAAACACTTGAATTTTAATCATCTCCAATTTGTAAAATGGAGTTTCACTAATGGGGACAATACTATTCCCATTGTTTTCCACCTGCTGTGACCCATCATCTCCAGAAGATTCTGAATTAAGCACATGACCATTAATCGCACCAATATTTTCCCCTTTACTTTCTATGGATTTACTTATGTCGGTGTCACTGGATTGACCAGCAGACAGGTGCTTCTGTATTGTAGAATGTTCTTCAACAAAGGCAGCTCTTATAACCCCTTGGATAGCCACACAAGCCGGAGGCTGCTCCATCCAATCAACAGGATCATCTGAAGCAATCTATAATAATAATAATAATAATGAAGCCACTTGATACCATAAACCAGGGAAATTTACAATATAAAGGACTTTAGAATTAGGTCTCTTAAAGCCACAAACTAGGTCATTCAGAGGCATTGATATAATCAACATGTTGACATTCATATCTACCTCAGCTAACTTTTTGGCAAAGTACATCGGATGAGAAGATTGCATAGTCTCCAATTTTGCCCAGTCTGAAAGTGTTTCATCGTCATCCTGCTCATCATCATCTGAAAAAGCAGCCACCCATTCCTGCAAAACAATAATATACAAATAATGAATACCCTTTCCTATTGATGGAATAGAGTTTATAGTTCATAAATGAATATAAAAAAAAATAGACCGAATCATAATCTTCATTCTCATTTTCATCTTCGTCTTCACTCTCTTCATCACTGTCATCTAAATCCTCAACATCTTCATCATCAATTTCTTCAATCCCAAAGTCAATTTCTGAAGGACCAGATAAGTCCATCTCGGATATCATTTCCATGGAATTAATACCAACAATGACTTGCTACAAGATGCAAAACAAACAATCCATAAACCAAACATTATAACATGTCATTAGACACAAACTATGCAATTATGCAACAGAAAAGGAGACTCGAATGAAAGATGAAAAGTCAACTGAAAAAGTAGCACACAAATAATGAAAAAAGAATTGATTGCTTGTGCTTCAAATAGTATAATAAAACACAACAACCAAGTAGTGTAGAATATAAACAGATTGTTGAAGCCCAAAAGTTCACAAATTACATTTTGAACAATATAGAATGATCGCCAAGAAAATGCAGGAAATTTTAGTAATTTCTAGTACATAAAATGTCATTCATAAAAATCACGCGATCAAATTTAAGTAAAATGAAGCTTTCCACTAAATAGATGTTACACAAAATGCATGTTGGAACACTTGAAGTTAAGCTGACTGTAACTATTTGAAAAATAAAATATTCGAGGACATTATCTAAAATGTTAGGCATGGCCATACCACAAAATTATTTTCCGTTGTTAGGGACTGCAGAACATCTTCACCGTTCTTTACTTGAAAGTATATATCTGCAATGCTTACAGAATTTAGTTATGTGGATGAAACTTACCAAGCCCAAGAAAATTGATATGATAAATGACAAACATGAAGTTGTCACTTACTTCCATGCTCATCAGTCAAATAAGGCAAATCTGGCCAAATAATATTTTCATGAAATTCATCACTAATCAAACTTGAGAACATCAGTGTTGCTTTGCTGTTAACCTAAAAATGATATACCACAATCATCATTAGCTAGCAATCCTAGTTGTAATAATAGTAAATGCAATTGATAATATTCTTGATATAGTTCTTCTCTTCAGTTCAGAGTTTTCGCTAAACGTGTTGAGCCTGGGGATAAAGGATCCAAGGCTCACAATTTGTTACTACCAAACAATTTCTTCCATAATTAAAATATTTGATAGAATAGAATATTTACATATTTTTGGCATTAACTTTTCAAAGACAGATTCAGGCAAGATGAGTTCAATGATTTCGACTGGAATGAAATGATAATTCTTTTAATAAACTTCTATAACTTCAATAATTCTATTAAAAAGAAACTTAGCCGGTTATTTTGACTTAAAGTTAGCAAATCCAACAAATTTTCAATACTTTTTCACGTATAAATTTTCCAGCTATTCTTCCGTAGGATTGCAAGAAACCTTGTCAAGTTCTATACTTTCCATGTGTCAAAACAAAGCAGAAAAAAAACTTATGGAGCGGTTCTTTACAAAAGGTCAATTAATACCTTGGTCCAAAAAAAAGAATAATACCTAACAAAAGAAAAACTATTCTCTTATTTTATCTGGTAACTAACTACATACCCAAATATAAACCTAAAAATAAAATGATGTCTTCCTTATTTTCAAATTTTACATATATTTTGAAAAACAAGTAAATGCTAAATCAAACCTATAAAGAAGAGAACAGAACACTTCTCTAAAATGAAAGGGAGACACCAGCTATTTGTTTCGACATCTACTTCTACCATCATTAATTTCTTCATATATGAAGCTTACAGATTTTGGAACATAGGGAATTTTCTAGCAATCATTTAATCCAAACAGAAAGCTCTTCTTTCTTGGTTGCATAATTTAGCAGTAAAATGAGAAAACCTAAACGTTTACCAAATTTTATTTGCACCTTCTTTGAGGTTACATAATAGATTAGCAAAATTAATACAACTGAGTACCTCAATAATTGTTCTACTTGTTTCTGCAGCGGTAAGTGTAGCATCTTCAGTATTCTTTGACGATGACACCGCAAGTTCTTCAAATGGATGATATGATGGCTTCTCATTTTTCTTTACAGGATCCTGAGATGAGCCCAGATGCTCTGATGTTGCCCTAATTCTATTCTTTACAAGTTTGTTTCTTCTGGTGAATGGAGTGCCTGTGTATATTTTACTTCTTAACCTGTGTAATTATATTCATTTATTATACATTTCCTCTAAAAGCGTCTGGTATTTCTAGACATGAAAGTTAGCCAAAATTTTCAAAATAAGCATTACAGATAAAAAAAGTCGTTTCTGAATTCATCAACACACTTTGCCAGATGTCTGTCAGATTAAAGAAAAATATAAGTTTTGAAAGTATGCTACTTTAGGGAACTGCACCTGACATTGCTTCAAAACACGCACTCATATAGCTTTCGCATGAAAGCTGCATTTTATCTTCCTTTACATTAATGGCCAACAGTCCATCTAACTGAATATTAATATTTAACACAATAGCACATCATTCAGTTCAGCATCAAATGTGGAAGTAGAGAATTTTTCAATCCTCATAAAAGTTGAAAAACAAGACTAATTCATAGTGGGCGCCATTAACACTAGACCTTTGCCCATTTTCGGATCTTTTCATCTGTAAACTATTAGTTTGAAGCATAGTAAACCCTATCTATCTATTATACCCTACCCCACCAAAGAATCTATAACAATTACATCACATTACACGAAACCCCATTCAAGCATTACTAATGTCACTGCCATTTTGCATTGACAATCATGCATATTTTACAAGAACCTCAATAAAGGGCAGTTGTAGTGTTTTCCACCTCTAATAATAATTCTAGCATAATAGCCAGCATGAACAACACAAATGATAGTGATTCGATAGCAATTCCACTGAAAGAGAAAGTTCCAATTATCTCGATAACAACAACAGAATAATTAATGGTTTGAAAGTGAAAGCAAAAAATTATTGTGGATAAAATTATGAAAAATGAATATTTGCGACCGTGGTTATTATTTGAAAATAAGTGAATAAGATCAAACCAATTCTTTTAATTAATCCATACCACTTGGAATCTTATGGGTGAAAATCTCAGCGAGTTTCATTCCAAAGAGTTTTGGCGCTCAAGTTTAATAATACACTATTGTAAATATTTTTTCATTGTCAACCAATAAGAAATCATCTTTAATACGACATTTAAAGTAACTATTACAAAACTCACTATTACTGAAATCAACAATTTTCAATCATACAAAATCCACGATTGGATAGTATTATAATTAAATTCATTTGAGGTATCCACATTAACAGCATCCTTCAACGATTATCCATTACTTTTGTAACCGCAACACAGTATCTACATAACTAATTTTCACAATTCCATTCCATAATCATCTAACACACTTCTCTACGTCATAAATAATCATAAGATACCAAAGTCGGCATACCGAGGCACATCGAAACCGCAACTGCAAGCGAGCCAGCACGACGCAACAAACCGCACACCGTTCACGTCATCAGTGCTCCACATTGAACGGTTATTATCTACCAAAAAGAGCAACTCAATCAGCGAATACATAATAACAACTATTACACCATTCGAACAGCAAAACACCGCCGTTTTAAATTAAAACATCTCACAACATCATATTCAATGGGTCAAAATCAAAGCTAAGGTGTCACAGAAAACATTCGTAAAACAGAACCAAATAATTGAAAGAAAGAATATTAGCCAAAAAAAAATCAACGAGCGAATGAATAACAACTGCTGTTACTCCATTCGAACCCCAAAACACAGCAAAACGCCTCCGTTTTGTCTCCAACATCACATTCCATGAATCAAAATCAACCGCTAAGGTGAGTTGGCGAAAGCATTCGAAAAACAGAACGAAACAATTGTAAGAAAATAAATAGAGAGAGAGATTGAACGGTAAAGAGAAAGTACAAGGTGGCGCGGCGGCTCCGGCGTGGAAGCGGACGGCGATGGGAGGCTCGATTATCATCATAGTATATTATTGATTGGCGTGGTTTTTGGTTGGCAGAGAATATTACGAGAGATCCATAAGATTTGAGTAGAAGAAGATTAGGCTTTGTTTTTTGCTACCGTTCGTGATGATCAGGTACGGACAAAAGCACTGTAAAGTTTCTACGCCTGGTCATCGTCCTATTTTTGACGGGTCGATCCAATTTTATCCAACATATCAAATTCATTCGGGTCGGAAAAAGATTTGGATCTATCAATGCATTTTCTTTACCCCATTACATCTTTTACAGATTTTATCTTCCTAAATTAATAGAGTAACCACATAATTAAAATTATTAAAATTTAATAAATTTGTAAAATTTAATAAATTTGTAAAATTTAATAAATTTGTAAAATTTATAAAAATTGAAAAATTTGATAGTAAAATATAAAAAAATAAAACTCCTAAAATAATGATAACCAAGCATGAATTAGTTTTGTTCTTCTTTTCTTTTTCTAAACTATGCTAAATGAATAAATATGTATGACCCAAACGGGATCCAACCCAGTTTTTATTAGTCGAATGGTTCGGGGAAACTGGTCCTATCCAACCTACCTGACCCAAGACCCGAGTACAAGCACGTGACTCCACAACCCTACCTTACAGGAACAGAACGCCATCGTTTCGTGTAGAGCAATAAAAAAATATCCATCCCAAACTCCTCAGCAGTATTTCATTGTTCTTCTTACAGTTATAATCATCTTTCTTTATCTGAAATGGTGGAAAAGGGTAAGAGTTCAAATCGCTGAGTCTCAAGTTCAACAACACTGTGTATTAAGCCGTGGTAGGTTTATTTTAGTGTATCTCTTAAATTTAATTTTCAGTGCAATTGCACCCTGTAATGATGACTGTTGAGTGGTTGTGGTTGAAAAGAATCATTAAGATGACCACAAGATGTAGATTTATTAACCTTTTCATTGATTTGTTTTCCCTCGTAGAGCTAATTAATCGTCAATTTGAAACTTAGTAGCTGTTTTTAATGTCTAAAACCAAATGAAATGATGTAGTTTACACGTTCCTTATGTGCAAATGATGCTGGGGGATGGATTTATAAAAAAATAACAGAAAAAAGAAAAATACTTTTTTAAATATTTTCTTTCTTTGTCGTATATTGTAATACATGCAAATGTCACAGTTTGGTATTTTGAATGGTTACCCCCTTACTTTATGCCTGAAGCTTCTCTTTCAATCTTTATAAGATTTCCTTATTCTTGTTTAAAACTCTATATGTAATGCATAGATATTTTAAAATTAGTGATGAATCCATGTATTGAGTGATCCATGTTCAGTATATGAATGATTTTTCACTTTAGCTGTTCAACTAACACAATTCTCCTTCTTTACCTGGGTTGGGGAGGGTGTTGTCCTAGATGTTGTTATCGTAGTTCATTGAATCCGTATCGGAAGCTGACACTTGTACAATATACTTGCATTCACATTTTTTTACTAGTTAGTCCCTTTTTTATTTTGTGAATATTTACCATGCTTAATGTCTTATTATTCACAAAATCTAAGATAAAATTTAACTCCCATTTTCGCCAATTCCCTTCCTAGGGTAAATGTGTATTTTTTTCTGTAAAACATAATGCCTGATAATGAGATACTTGTTGAGGCACCATGTAACATAGTTCGATGTTCATTCAATATTTGTGAGTGTATATACAAATGGCATTTTTAAGCTTTGTTTTTTGACTGAATGGCCACTTGACCTAGTTGTAACAGAGGAAAAGTTGCGTCATTTCAAATAAATGCATAAAGAAAAATAATTTCTATAGTTTTCTTAAAACTGGTAGCAAGTATTGTTTTTATGTATCAGGCTAGCTATCATCTTAATCTACTGTTTATGTTTTGATACACTGAAGCTGGAATATGAAGAATCATCTAAAAGCAAAAATTTGAATCAGAAACTGGCTAAATTGCTCTTATCTTCAGGATGATTACTGCGAAAACATTTTTCTGTTTAATATTTGTTGTTATGGCAAAAATTTCCCACTGACACCAAACAGACAGTCAATAATTTGTGAAAAGCAAAAATAACTCTGTACTATTTCCAAGTCCTACAAATTAGTTATGTCCTCTTGATGTTCTGTCTTCTATCTTAGGTTCTCAACATGCTTGCACTGACAGATTCTCCTCTACTTATTGCTAAAACATTTGAAGCAATTAAAATACCAGCAACTACACGAGGCACTGTGGTAAGATCCTAAAATTTTCAAGGTGGCATACTTTTAACATTAGATGTTTTAGCTCTAGGAAATTAAACAGTAGGTGAACTCGTCTCAATTTCATTTTCTAATATCAGGTATGTGCTGCAAAAGGTCCAAGACCAAGATATCCCCGAGTTTGGAAGACCAATAGAAGAATTGGGACCATTTCCAAGGCCGATAAGCTTGTTAAGTCTGTAAGTCCTTTTGTATGGCATTCCCTCTGTTACAAGAGAGAAAATAGAGGGCATTCAGCATAAAACTGTGTATTAGAATACACCACAGAAGTATGATTATACAGACTTCTTGCATCAGTTACACATGATCAGAGGGTATTTTATTTCCCATAAATGAGATATTCATGCCCATAAACATAATTTATTACAATAAGATTTAAAATATGATGATTTGATTCTCAACATCCCCCTCCAGGTGAAATGCACAAGTCATATCCATGCCTAACTTGTTATAAATGTAATCAATCCATGGTTCTCTTAGGAATTTAGTAAAGACATTTGTCAACTGGTCAGCAGAGTTGACAAAACTTGTCATAATGTCCCTTGACTTGATCTTTTTCTATGATGAAATGAGATTCAAGTTCAATATGTTTGGTCCTCATGAAATACTAGATTTGAAGCAATATGAAAACCAACTTGGCTATCTCAAATGAGTGTCATCTTATTAGTATCTTCAAACCTGAGTTCTTTGAGCAATTGTTTCATACATATGATCTCACCTGTTGCTAATGTCATGGCTGTATATCCTTCTTCAATACTTGTCATCGGCTCTACATCCCTTGGTAGGCTCTATATTCTGTTTCATCCTTGGATTGGGAAATATCGAGGCCTAGTAAGTATTCAAGCCTACCAAGGTCCTTAGTTTGAAATTGTTGACAAAGATACCTTTCAAAGCTACTAATGCCCTATTGATCACTCCCGGTAATAATATCATGCACATAGACGATGAGTGTTCCCACATTGGTGCCCCCAATTGTGCAACCTCTTCAAACATATCAACGTCGACCTTAACATCTTGATTGTCCCACACTGATGGTTCCTGATGCTACAATAGAGGCCATAAAAGACTCTTCTCCCTGTCATCATCTATAATCCATTTTTCCGACTTTTTCCCCAAATGCATTGGACCTAGCTTTTTCAAGCCCATTGGCCCTGACAATTTCCCAGCTACTCTTGTCCCAACCTTTTTCAAATTTACTGTGCTGATTTATCTCAATTTTTATGTTTTTTATTTTTATTTAGGGGTGAACTAAAATAAAAATAAAAAACATAAAAATTGAGATAAAGTCATGGCCTGTGAATCTAGAAAAAGTCATGGCCTGTGAATCTAGAAAAAGTCATGGCCTGTGAATCTAGAAAAAGTCATGGCTAGTGCATCTGGGAAAGAAGTCAAGGCCAGTGCATGTAGAACAAAGTCGGTGAACAACTAAAAATCCAAGTGGCAAACAAAATTAGGCACAGCGGAAGGGGTGACTAATTAGCGTTCCAGTTTGTTTTGTTTAAGGTAACTCAGCAAAATAGTGACAAAACACATCACAGAGAATGATACTGCATTGATGATACCATGTTACAAGTGAGAAATGGAGGCAGATTGAGCATTAAACCACATGTCAGAAGCACCACAGAGGCATGATTGTATAGGCTCATTGCATTCGTTACACAAGATTAGATTAGAGGATATTGTGTTTCCCCTAAATGAGATATTCATACTACAAACTAAATTTATTGCAGTAAGATTCAGAATATTATTATTTGATTCTCAATACCCTCATTCTTGTTGTTAATTTAAGCTTCATTTTTGTTTTCTCTGGGAAGTTGTGGCCTTCTCATTTAATTCAGAACCTTTTGGACTGATTTTTGTTGGCTTGTTTTGTATTTCTGAAAAAGTAATTTTTCTAATGTCTTATACAGATTAAGGAACTGTCAAATGTCAAAGAAGAAGTTTATGGAGCTCTTGATTCCTATGTTGCTTGGGAATTAGAGTTCCCTTTAATTACAGTAAAAAAGGCACTCAAGACCCTGGAATTCGAACAAGAGTGGAAGCGTGTAATACAGGTACTTCAAAAATAGGAATGTAAAGTTGCACTGACCCATTGCTTTGATCTCTCTAAAAATAGATGTTCAGCCCGAAATTAGTAATTTTTTTTTCTGATGTTATTTATTTATTTATTATTGTTCCCTATTATTCGAATGGCCTCTGTAGCTACATTCCATCTGGGGATAGTCTCTGAACTAACATCCGATTATGCAAACTACACGTGCTACTGTAGGTAACAAAATGGATGTTGAGCAAAGGTCAAGGAAAGACAATGGGAAGCTATTTTACATTAATTAATGCTTTAGTTAATGATGACCGACTTGATGAAGCTGAAGAGCTTTGGGCAAAGTTATTAATGCAGTATATGGAAAGTTTGCCTCGTAGATTTTTCGATAAAATGATATCTATCTACCATAAGAGGGGCATGCATGAGAAGATGTTTGAGGTATTATGATTTGCAACTCTATCAATTTAAACTATTTACTCAGTAACATTACTGAGTAATAGTTGTCAACTTAATATGTCCCGGTACTAATGAGTAGAAGATACTTTTTTAAGCTACTTTGGACTTAACACGTCATGGAAATTCACTTCTTGATTTCTCCTGTAGATATTTGCAGACATTGAGGAGCTTGCTATGCGACCTAGTACTTCTACTGTCTCAATGGTTGGAGAAGCCTTCAAAGAGCTGGGTATGCTAGACAAATACCATAAGCTACATGCAAAATATCCACCACCACAATGGGAATATAGATACAACAGAGGAAAGCGTATAAAAGTTAAAGTCCAAGTTCAATCTAGACAGGTCAACACATACACAGAAACAGGAAGGCTTGAGAATGTTGAATCAGACTCAGACTTAAACAAGAATTATGGATCTTCGGAAGAGACTTCAGAGATAATTGATGACCAGCAACTCGGACAGGATAATGATGTAACATTAACGGAACCTGAACAAATTTCAGACTTAAACGAGAATTATTTATCTGAAGAGACTTCAGAAATAATTGATGACAAGCAACTCATGCAGGATGCCGATGTAACATCCATGGAACTTGAACAAATTTCAGACAATTCATATGACAGTATGGAACCTATTTTAGATGTCTAGTGGGAGAAAGATGATATAAAATATCTATCATATGAGTTTCTGTTGGCAGTTAATGTTAATCATTTTGGAATCGTTGTTCAATGGGAAACCTAATCACATAAAGATGAGTTTCCATGTCCATCTCCTACAAGTTGTTCGAAGGTTAGAGTGAAGACACTCTATAAGTAGAACAAGCAAATCGTGTTTTTAAAATTTTCACAATGAGATTAAGAATCTGCTAATGGCCATTTCATTTGAAGATGACAAATACATCATTTAACATGCCTACAATCAAACGACTCAAGCATCCTGCAATCAAGCAGCCAAAGAGTGGAGGATCTACCAAGCCAGTATCAGTGTATAATTAAAAGTGGGTGCTATGACTTGAAAATTTCCTAGATGCATAACTTTATATCGAGAGTGGGTGACCTTTTCTGCATTAGAGAGACATTGATTAGGCCATTATCCAGGCTGTTGTTGTATTATTGCTCATATGTATATTATTCAAGTTCAATTTTATGGATAACTTTTTCAAAATCCAGACTACTGCGTGGCATGATATTCTTGAACTATTGATTGCATAAATTTGTCTACCATGTATAAATTTCCATGCCTATAATGCTCATAGTTTTTGTCCTCATGATCCACTATGCATCATATCTAACGATATTTCAGGTGATATTTGTTGTGAATCTATCTTAAGATATGATTAGATAAGATTTTATAAATACTTATACTGAAAAAATAAGAAAAATAAAATAAGTTTTTTTCATAAACTAAGTTGGTTACTATACGTCAAAAGATATGTTTTGAAAAAAAAGTAATACTCTTTTGTTATACCATACTAATCTAGTTGATAATACTGAAATTGTAGTTGGATTGAATTAAACATTCATGTACTGAGTGAAAGTAGGTTAAAAAAATGTGAGATGTCTATCATAAATTAATTCATGTATAATTTAATTTAAATTTATTGAGAAGGAGATTATTGAAGTTTTCACGCAGAAATAGTAACGAATTTAATGAAATTTCTTATGAACCTTTATCTTAAATTAGGTTTTACTCATATCTGTGGTTTAACGTGTGATTTTCATCGTACTTTGGTTGTTTAGTGAAGAAGAAGGTCGTCCAAAATGTCTTTAAATAATGTTTTTGGTACTGGAATGCATTTTCCTAACAAATTGGTAAATATTTATCCAAAAGGTGGAGAAAAATAATATTGGCTTTTGTACATTTGTAATTTTATAGACAACCTACTAGGATGAAAAATTCTAATTACAGTGTCACAAATTATAATTTATTAAAACCTGTTTAATTGTTTGTTTGAAATAAGTTTTAATCATGAAAGACATGGTCCTCTTACTTTTTCATAAAATTAACTTTAAATCATTAAACATATTTAAGACGTGTGCTTCAACTAATCCTAGTTATAAGATTATATTGAACCATAAGTTTTTTTATAAAAAAAAATGAGATTGACACAAATAGTTGCTTGTTGGGACATAGTTGCATTGAAAATTATATTACCATTTGCTATAAAGGAGAAATCATGGCTACGGTGGGAAAGCATGGATTTGTCCGGGTCCCCCCTCCTAAAAACCGTTTTTAGTAACTTTGTCTACTTGTTACCGGTTGTAGGTGCTGACTTAGGGATGCAAAATCATCTATCCTCATCTTGTCACGAATAAAGAAAGAGAAGACCTATAACCTTAATTACGAAGATGTATGAAGATTAACCCTCAATTTATCTGGTAGGTCAAAATACCAATTTTGAAAAGGTCATTTCTAGATATTAGTAAAATGTATAAAGTAGAAATAAGAAAGCTTCTAAAATAGATCTACTAGTCTCTTAAATAGATTTAGTACTTTTGAACCTTATATTTAGACAAAGTAGAATAGATGTTTAGGCTTGTATTTTGACCCACTAGTGTAGGTAGAAATAAAAATAGGTGTGGGTAGCTAAATAGGGTATGCAATGGGAAACTTAATCTCATGAACAACCCTAGGCCGATTACGGTTTATGAAGTCATTTAGAAGCTTTTCACATTTTTCAAACATGTAAATGTGGAAAGTATGAGTGTGCCACATGGCACTTGATCCATGAAATGCGACACCTATCTAGGAGCATATGGGGCAATTCAATTCGATGTTCCCTCCATTTTGTTCATCTTTGGACAGACCTCACGGTCATCCATCACCTATAAATAGACCTTCCTACCTCATGTAATTTCACTTTTGAATGGGTATTAAATCAATGCCAAAATTCCGTTTCAATCACTCATCTTGAGTCTCTTTAGGTTTAGAGCCTTCTTAGTCTAGAATACAAGGAACATTCCTTATGAAGTAGGCTACCTCTCGAGTTCTTCTAGAGCTTCCTTGGACGAATTCTCTTTCAATAATCTCTTTTCTTCTATTAGCTTCTCTTAATCATCTTCCAACCGTACGCATATTGTGATACCCTCTACCCACATCATATATCACGAGAACAAAAATAACACGTTTCATAAGGCTTAGAGTAACCTCATAACTAATAAAATCTATAATACTAGTGTATATAGGATAAATGATTCACATTCACTAATAATATTACATAATGTAAAGTAGACCAATTAAAGTCTCAATTGAAAATAAATAAATAAAAGCAAGGTTCTAGTTTTCTAGTTTTATCCCGGTGTCACATATCTTATCAGAGCAGTCCCATGAAAACTAAGTTTCACCACTAAAATCATCAACACCAAACTGGGGATCACTTGTAATACGAAAGGAAAAAACAAGACAAAGAAATAAAGATACTGATAAATATCTCACTTTGGTTGTGGTGTGAAGACACTAGAAGATAGTTTCACACATAACAAACAATTAATCATATTTAATCACGTTCAAACATGTGAAACAAATTAATTTAACCTCCACAAGAATTATTCACAAGTTCAACTTATTCATATCACAATCACACCATATGAAATTCATGTCGTACCCATGGACACATTAGGATGATGAATGCATGTGGCACCAATTACGTATCACACTTGATCACCAAAGAGATACATAATGATCTCACTTTATGATCTCACGTTATGATCTAATATTATGATCGCATATTATGATATCACAATATGATCTCACATTATGATATCATAATATGATTTCACATTATGATGCATGTTCACATAAGTGCAATGACTTCTTATACACTCATACACTTCTCTTTTCACTTTAGTTCACCTTTACAGTCACAATCACCTAACACATAACTTTTATCATAATTAGTGGATAAAACAATATAATAATATCCAATTAATACACATTATCATTCATTCATTATTAAAATTATATTACCCTTGACTATTACCTTCTTAGGGTACCATAAGAACCCTTAGGATGCTTTACAACAATCAAAATATTATCAAATTAAGAAATTATACATATTATTCTTCAATTCACATTATAAAAAGCATACAAAAGTAATTAGGAATCAAACAGAGATCAAAGAAAAAAAGTCCTCTTTCATGAACACACATAACATAAGGAATTGGGGTAAACAAATCAAAATATTATCAATTTAAGAAATTACATGTATTGTTCTTCAATTCACATCATAAAGAGCATGCATACAAAGAGTAATTAGGAATCAAACAGAGATGAAAGACGAAAATCCCTCTTTCAAGAACACACCTAAAATAACGAATTGGGGGCTAATTCTGCTATCCAACAGATATCCCACACCCCAAAGTTAGTTCTCACTCCTCCCTTACCTTGTTGATGTGCAGACCATGCTCCCGAAATCCTAAAATTTCCCTCTTGCTCTTCTCTCCTTCCTTGTTAAAAGAGAACAAAAAAATGAAAAACCCCAAATCACAACTATTGTGTGAACTGGATATCTCCCTACTCAGACCTCTTATCAACAATCCAATCGGTCATAATGAAGAACTGGGGTGACGAACTAGTTGTTAAATTCCAGCTGAATCCAAAGTTGAATGAATTCGACAGAGTATTTTTACCGTAGCAGCCTTGTGAAAAACGAGAATGACTTTCTCTCTTTCAAAATGTTGATGTTCTGAGTGATCTAAGACTTCAATATTTAGTTAAATAATATGTCATATTCTAAAATTAATTCTTTTATAATTATAAAAATGAATACTATATATTAAAATCAATCGCACAGTAAATATTAAAATAATATAAAACAACCTATATTAATTAAATTAAAAATTCTGAAATTTTCTAAAATATTTAATTAATCTCATAAAAATTTGGGGTGTTACATATGTGGAGCTCCCTCGATCCAAGGCTCAATAATTTAGTGCTTGGTGCAACTTGGCTTGCCATTGTAGGACATCATATCTCAAACTATAATGCCTTGACTATTGAGTTCCACTTAGGGATCACTTTATTACTTTATGTGAAGAGAAACCAAAGTTGCCTAGTCTTTCTTAGTTTCATCATTTGAGCATAATGCACCATACTACTAATATTTATGAAGTGTTTACCTTACATGTCTGCATCACGAATCATGATTGTCTTGTAGATTAGTGGTTAGACATCCCTACTGACGTTGAACTTGACATTGCATTTTTGCTACTCATGTAAAAATTTGTTTTTTATATTCCATCTAGCTTACCTCCTCCTAGATCATAGGATTATCTCATAACAAAAAAACAAGAAATTGAAATTATGGTGTTGGATTTGTTGAAGGAGGGACTTACAGTTCCTAGCACAACCCTATTTTCCTCTCTTATTATCTTGGTTAAGAAGAAAGATAGTACCTGGAGATTTTGTATTGATTATAGGACTTTAAATGATATTACTATAAAAGATAACTTCCCATACCAATTGTTGATGAGCTTATCGATGAATTATTCAGAGCTAAATATTTCTCTAAGTTGGATTTAAGGTTATTGTGACACCCCAATTTTTTTATGAGATTAATTAAATATTGTTAGGAAATTTCAAGATTTTTAATTTAATTAATATACATTTTTTTATTTGATTTTAATATATAATATTTATGTTCGTAATTATAGAATAATTAATTTTAAAATATAAGATCTTATTTAAATAAATATTGAAGTCTTAGGTCATTGAGAACACCTGTACTTTGAAAGAGAGAGGAAGAGAGAAAGTCATTTCTGTTTTTCACATGGCTGCTACAATAAAACCATTGCTGCAAATTGGTTCACCGTTGGATCGAGCTAGAAATTTAACAAATTGTTCGTGACACCTAGTTCTTCATTATGACCGGTTAGATCGTTGATACGAGCTCTAAGTAGGGAGATATTCGGTTTGCATAGTAATAGTAATTTTGAGTTTTTCATCTTCTTTGTTCTCTATTTAAGAAGGAAGAGGAGAAAAGCAAGAGGAGAAATTTTAGAGTATTGGAAGCACCATCTGCACATAAAAAAGGTAAGGGGAGAGTGAGAATTTGCTTTGGGGTGTGAGATATCTGTTGGGTAGTGGAATTGACCCCCAATTCCTTAATTTGGGTGTGTTCTTGAAAGAGGAGTTTTCCTCTTTCATCTCTGTTTGATTCCTAATTACTCTTGTATGTTCTTTATGATGTGAATTGAAAAATAATATGTGCGATTTCTTAATTTGATAATATTTTGATTGTTTGACCCAATTCATTATTTTAGGTGTGTTCTTGAAAGAATGATTTTCCTTTTTCGTCTCTGTTTGATTCCTAGTTACTCTTATAGGCTCTTTATGATGTGAATTGAAGAATAATATGTATAATTTCTTAATTTGATGATGTTGTGATTGCTTTGGAGCACCTTAAGAATTCTTGTGATATTCTATGAAGGGGATGAGTTAAGGGTGATATAGTTTTAATGATGAATAAAGGATAATGTGTGTTAATTGAATATTATTATATAGTTTTATCCATTGATTAAGATAAGAGTCATATGTTAAGTGATTGTCTGTAAATGTGAACTTATGTGAAGGGAAATGTGTATGAGTGTATAAGAAGTCGTTGGACTTATGTGAACATGCATCATAACGTGAGATCATAATGTTCATTGTGTATCGCTTTTGTGGACAAGTGTGATATGTGATTGGCACCACATGCATCATAATGTGAGATCATAACGTGAGATAATTGTATATTGCTTTTGCGGTCAAGTGTAATATGTGATTGATACCACATGCATTTATCATCATAGTGTATATACAGGTACGACATGCATTGCATATGATGCAATTATGATATGGACATGTTGAGCTTATAGATAATTCCTGTTGAAGTTAAATTAACTTGTTTCTAATGTTTAGATATGGTTAAGTATTGATTAATTGTTTGTTGTGTGAAACTATCCTGCAGTGTCTTTACATCGCAACCTGAGTGAGATATTTCTCACTCCCTTTGTTTTCTTGTCGTGTTTTTCCTTTCGTATTGTAGGTGATTTCCAGTTTGATGTTAGTGAGTTTAGTGGTAAAACTTAAGTGTTCATGGGACTACTATGATAGGATATGTGACACCGAGATAGGACTAGAAAATTAGAACTTTTTGTTTATTTATTTTAATTAAGACTTTATGTGGTTTATCTTACATAATGTAATGTTATTAGTGAATATGAATCCTTTATCCTATGTACACTATTATTATTTTATTAATTATGAGGTTACTTATAAAATGTGTTACATTTATTGTCATGATATATGATGTGGAGTAGAGGGTGTCACAATCATGATATCACCAAATCCTTCTTAATCTAGGGGATAGACATAAAATTGCTTTTAGAACTCATCAAGGTCATTATGAATAACTTGTGATGCCTTTTGGACTAATTAATGCCCTTGCTACTTTCCAGAGTCTCATCATTTGCATAATTCACTTTTCTCTCATTGATTAATGTTTGCATTTGTTGCTTGCTGGTTTTATTTGTTATGTGATGTTTCGATTCCTACAAACAATTATTTGTATGGACAATTTACTATTTTTAATGTTTGTTGATTGTTTTTTGGTTGTTTATATTTTTTTGTGCTATACTTCACATTCTTTCCTTCCCATATTTGTTGATTTCAAAGGGGGAGAATGGATAAAAAATTCTAAGCTATTTTGCACGATCACCCTCTGATTGCAATCATCAAATAGTGGAGTTTTTAGGAGGGGGAGCATGGAGCATGCTGAATTTGATAATTACAATCACTCTAATTACAAGCTTGCCTTTGGGTCCTTCTAAAAGAACATCTCACAAGTTAACCAATAGAAAAAAGATCTCATATGTTTAGTCTCTCAAAGATTTAGTTAGCATATGTTCTAGAGAGAAGAGAATTAGCTCGAATTTGAATGCATTAAAATGTATCTATTTAACAATACTAAATAATTTAAAATATTTAAGAAACATAAAAGGTGTTTTTGTAAAAAGAATTTATAATTCTTTTACCTCAACTTTTAATGGGTTAAAACTGAGGTAAGTGATTTGGTTTACCAAAAAAACTAATTTTGCTCTAACAATTTTAAGTGCCTTTTAAAAACATTTTTGATACTGAAAAACGGTTAGCCCTTTTAAGAATATTTCAAGATTACTTCTGAAAAACAAGCGTGCAATCTTAGAGAATTTTGTCTAACAAGCAGTGATTTTTCTTTCTCTCTCAATAATGCACGACTAATCTTGTTTGAGGAAGTTTTTCTTCTCTCTTGTTTTTCTTTGTAAAAATTTGTGTTTGTGTAATTGTGCAAGGTGTAAGAAAATCTTGTATTTTCAATTTTGGTTTTGGGTTTGTAATTCATCTCGAATAAGGTGTTCAAGAGCAAATCTTGTAACAGGGTGTGACAAGTTTAGATTTTTCTTTCTTATAGGGTTCAAGAACTTAAAATATGATTGTGTGTTTCTTTTTGTTTTTCTTTTGTTGTTGTATAAAATAGAATATTGGATTGCTAAGATTTGTGGTTAGAAATTAGATGTAGCTCCTTGAGGAGTAAATTACTAGAAATCTTCTCTCTATTACTTTTTCCTACCTTTTATCTTTTTTGTTGTATTTTAATGCGATAAAACACAAACTTTGAATCTATATTGTGAAAATTTTGAAATTTATCAAAGTTTGTTTTAAAACTATACTTTCAATTTACCTCCCCTCTTAAATTGGTTATTGGTCTTTATAGTTTGAACATATATTTTTATTTAATAAACTTTTAAAATTTTATTTTAATGTAGTTCACACATTTATCATTTAAAAGATATAATTAATATATGATATATTATCCTAGTTGAGTTTATTAAGACTATTGTACCACTCACTATTGGATCTCCTTTTATTATGATGTTTGATATTCTCACTATGAACACTTAATGTTCTTAGCTTTAGAGAGTGTGTTGGATAACTTATATCATTATTTTTTTCTAATTGATTAGTAAGAAACTAATTCATATCATAATATTATATTATTGTTGGTTCGAAGGGTTTTCACATATATCAAATTCAAATATGGATTATATGTTAGACATTAGGTGAATCCATCCAATTATATTTATCTTATGTCTAAATTTAATGAGACAAAATAGATTAAAAATAGAATTAAAAATATTTGAGTTAAGTATAAGAATTTAATAATAAAATTTATTTAATAAGAATAAAATGAATGATTTAGTTTATTGTAATTAGATATGTAAAATTTTGTTCAAATATGTGTATTAAATCAATCAATTAAGTTGAAAGAAATGAAATCAATTTTATTATTAAAATATTAAACTTCACTCACTTATAATAATGTAACTCACTTAAATTAAATTTGTGGTCAATTGAATTTATATAATTACTTATCCAAAACTTAATTAAATTTAAGTCCCTAATAAATTTATTAAATTTAAATCCCTAATAAATTTAGATATTTTTAGTTTAATTATCTTTTAAAATTTTTATTTTTTAAAACAGTTTTTTTGTTAGATTTTGTTTTTAAATAGAGTAAATTGTATATTATATGACTTAAAAGTTTAAAATCCTTCTTAAATTTAATATTTTCAATTAAATTTCCATTAAAAAAATTTGTTATATTAAATATTTAAAATGTTTGTATTTTTTAATTGAATTATAACAATGTTATTTCACCGAGAACTAAAATGACATCATATAATTTTATAATCTTAAATATAATATTGCTAAAAATTTATTAAATAATAATAACTATTTAATTATAAAACTTTTTAAAATAATTTTAAAAATATTAACAAAATTATTGAAATATTTAATCATTAAAAAGTTAAACTATATTGAATACCACTCCATATGTTTTAAACATTTTTTTCATTTCTATATATTCGTCATGTTAGTTCATAAATTTAGAGTTAAAAATTTATTTTGACATACTAATAATATTTAATAAATAAAAATATTTTAATAATTTATAGTCTTTCGTGAAATATTATTTTAGAGTCTATTTATGAAAGTTTTTTGAGATAAAGTTTGACTTTTAATAAATTAATTAATAATTTTTAATTTTTTGAAATTTTACAATTAAAAATTAAAATAATTATTTAATAAATATTTAATGATGTTGTACTTAAAACTCTAAAATTATATATTCATATCATTTTAGTTAATAATAAAATAAAATTGGAAGAACTTAGTTAAAAAATATAAATATTTTAATATTTTTTTTAATAAAGTTTCAATTAAATATTAAATTTACAAAAAGACTTAAAATTTAATTTAAATAACTTTTTTTTATGTAAATACATGTGAACAATTATGGTATGAAATAATAAATATATTACCCCATCTAATATCAAAATTTAGTTTAGTTAAAGATTTGACTAACTTGTACCATCAAGTGCATTAATTATTCTTAATTTTATTATTATATAACTAATTATTTATTCAATTTCTTTCTCTTTATTATTATTTTATTCTTTTATTTTAATTTCTCTTTCTTATAACTCCTATAATTATGTAGTATATTCTGTAACACCCCAATATTTTAAATTATAAAGATATCAGAATATAAACATATTGTATTATAAAGATATTTTGTTATAAGGATATTAGATTGATAAAAATATTCAGGTTATAAAGATATTCAGTTATAAAAATATTATATTATAAAAATATTATATTATAAAGATATTTTGTTATAAGGATATTAGATTGATTAAAATATTCAGTTATAAAATATTATATTATAAAAATATTATATTATAAAGATGTTCAGTTATAAAAATATTAGATTATAAAGATAATACAATATATAAAACACAAAAGACTGGTTGGATAGTTTGTTTTCACGTACCTACATTCTCTCTATTCTCTCTCCATTCTCTCTACATTTTCTCTAAGGTTGAAATACTGAAAACCCTAACGGTTTCTAGATCCACAATAAGCAATAGAAGGCTAACAGTATAAGGAGGAGTTCTACCCGATCAGTTTTGAGAACGGGTAAGTCTAGGTCCGTTTATTCTTAAGAATTTTCTTTTGGAAAGTTTATGGTCTTTAAGGATTTTTCTCAATAAATTCTCTTTGTGGGGAGATGCTATCCAGAATTTTGAGATAAAAGAGAAGCTAAGGTTTGGGATTTGCAGTTTGTTTTCATCTGATCGAGGAGCAAAGAAAATCCAGGTTAGGAAAGTTAATGTTCAAAAATATATAAATTGATATTAAGAAAATTAATGCTATATATATATATAATTAGTATGTTTTGTATATTATTGTTGTATTGAGTGTAATGTGTGAAAAACCTTGTTTTTGTATTGTTTATGATGTTTAAATTGATATTTGGATGTTTGTTGACAATCAGTGGAATGGAAAATTTGTTTGAGGGGTAGAAAACGAAAGTTTCTTTCCCTGGAAGGTTTTGGTCTCGATCCTATTCTTGTTTATAAATTTAGATTATTATCTCTAAATAAAATTGAGAAAAATTGATTGGTTATGTATGACCTATGATGTTTTTGTGTGTGGGGCCGAGTAGAGCCTGGGGTTGGTGCCCATAATCTACCGATATGTTTGTGTGTGGGGCCGAGTACAGCCTGGGGTTGGTGCCCATAATCTACCGATATGTTTGTGTGTGGGGCCGAGTAGAGCCTGGGGTTGGTGCCCATAATCTACCGATATGTTTGTGTGTGAAGCCGAGTAGAGCCTGGGGTTGGTACCCATAATCTACCGATATGTTTGTGTTGGGCCAAGTAGAACCTAGGGTTGGTGCCCATAATCTACCGATATGTTTGTGTTGGGCCGAGTAGAGCCTGGGGTTGGTGCCCATAATCTACCGATATGTTTGTGTGTGGGGCCGAGTAGAGCCTGGGGTTGGTGCCCATAATCTACCCATATGTTTGTGTTGGGCCGAGTAGAGCTTGGGGTTGGTGCCCATAATCTACCTATATATTTGTGTGTGAGGCCGAGTAGAGCTTAGGGTTGGTGCCCATAATCTACCGATATGTTTGTGTGTGGGGCCGAGTAGAGCCTGGGGTTGGTGCCCATAATCTACCGATATGTTTGTGTGTGGGGCCGAGTAGAGCCTGGGGTTGGTGCCCATAATCTACCGATATGTTTGTGTGTGGGGCCGAGTAGAGCCTGGGGTTGGTGCCCATAATCTACCGATATGTTTGTGTGTGGGGCCGAGTAGAGCCTGGGGTTGGTACCCATAATCTACCGATATGTTTGTGTTGGACCGAGTAGAGCCTGGGGTTGGTGCCCATAATCTACCGATATGTTTGTGTTGGGCCGAATAGAGCCTGGGGTTGGTGCCCATAATCTACCGATATGTTTGTGTGTGGGGCCGAGTAGAGCCTGGGGTTGGTGCCCATAATCTACCAATATGTTTGTGTTGGGCCGAGTAGAGCTTGGGGTTGGTGCCCATAATCTACCGATATGTTTGTGTGTGGGGCCGAGTTGAGCTTAGGGTTGGTGCCCATAATCTACCAATATGTTTGTGTGTGGGGTCGAGTAGAGCCTGGGGTTGGTGCCCATAATCTACCGATATGTTTGTGTTGGCCGAGTAGAGCCTGGGGTTGGTGCCCATAATCTACCGATATGTTTGTGTGTGGGGCCGAGTAGAGCCTGGGGTTGATGCCCATAATCTACCGATATGTTTGTGTGTGGGGCTGAGTAGAGCCTGGGGTTGATGCCCATAATCTACCGATATGTTTGTGTGTGGGGCCGAGTAGAGTCTGGGGTTGGTGCCCATAATCTATCGATATGTTTGTGTGGGGCAAGTGTGTGTTAATGAGAATGTTGTGAGTATGTGTATTACATGATACTATGATTTGTGTTGTTACTTTTCAATTATTAAAGATGCATTAAATTTCAAAGCATTTAAGTATGTTTTATGATGAATGTGCATGAGAATGATATGATGATGAATACTACATGATGTTATTATTTTGTGTTGTTATATTTTTGAATGATTAGCTTACCCTACAATTGCCGATTGTTTGGCCTGCGATGATCGTGTTTTGCTACACGGGAGCAGATATCTTAATAGGTGAGCGAGATGCTTTAGAGTTCCAGGATTATAGTGAAAGATGAAGTAGTAGTTATATACATATATTTATATATGTTTTTATTTCTTATAATAGAATTTTGTACTAGTAGAGATTCCCTTTTGTATTGAATACAAATACAAATTTCAAATATAATGTGTTTTATTATCAGTTGATACAAGTTACATTTGCATACTAAGTATGATAAAAGTAGCGATTTCTTGGGTCGTTACATATTCTAATAAAACAATACATTATTTATAAAATAATAGTTTTAAAATAAAATAATATATTATTAATAATATAATTTCAAAATACAACAATATATTATTAATAATTTAAATAATTTAAATTTTTAATAAAAATATATGATTTAAAATTTTATATCAATAAAGAATATATTTAAATTAATAAATTGTTATTATTCCATTATACTATTAAAACTAATTTATTATTATTTGTTATTTAGGAAAAAAAAATAATATATGAGAAAGAATGTAAAAGGATAAAATAATAACAGTAGAACTCAGTTAAGAAAGAAAAAATAATAAAAAACTAAAAAAATAATAATTATTTTGTATCACTGGATTAAGAAGAAAATGGATATAGAAAAAGATATATTAACTATCCACTAACACTGAAATGTTTTTTTAATTTTTTATTTTTAATTTAGGAATTATGTGGACACTTTAATTCTTCATTATGTAATATTAATTTTTTTACTATATTTTACTAAATGTATAAAAACGTTCAAAAATAATTTTTATATTTTATAATTTGAAAAAATAACTATTTTAATTACCAACCCATTGGATCTATTAATTCAGTATGAATTAGACTAAATCAACATTTTAAAGATTAAACATTAAATGAACTGCATAATCCTACCACTTTATAAGATCATTTTGACTTCTATATTTAATAGTTAGTCACCATTATTTTACCTTTATTTTTTTTTAATTTTTCATATGTTAAGAAAAATATTTAAATATGTATCTTTAAACCTCGAATGAAAAAAAAAAGAATAAAAAAAAAAATCACCTTGGGTGAGTTCTGCATCCTTTGAAAATAACTGATTCTTCAACAGTGTCCCTCCGTCACTCCCTCACCTCAAAACCCCCATTCCCAACCCATACTTCATCCCTCCATGCTCATTGTATGGCTCTTCCGTCCGAGCCTCACCGCCGTGGCCGCCACCACAGCAACCACATCGCCACCTTCCTCCAATCCACCGCCTCCAACTTTGCCTCTCTCTTCAAACCCCCAAATCCTCCATCTCTGACGCTTCCACATACGCCATCTTCACTTTCTCTCCCTCTTTTTTTCGCGCCGTCGCTCTCCGCCTCGAATGCTCTCGACTCCGCCGCGAGCTCCGCGGAGCCAGCGCGTCCCGCCGCGAAATCGGTGCGTGTCGCGCGGCTCGGAGCCAATGGGAAGGGTAGCGGCGGCGGCCCCGCCTTCGTGGGGCAGGTGTTCAGCATGTGCGACCTCTCCGGGACAGGCCTCATGGCCGTTTCCACGCACTTCGACATTCCCTTCATTTCGAAAAGGTTCCTCCCTCTTCTGACGGATTAGATTTGTATTATTTATTCTTGGTCTTTTGAATTAGTTCGAGTTTAAGAGAAAAGGGATTGTTAGTTCCTTTGTGTTTCATTTTGAATTTGAATTACGAGAATGGCGTCTTTCATTTTGTTTTTAACAGGAGGAATGTAAATGTTCAATCCATTTTGGGGTGGATTTGAGTGGTTGGAACTAGGAAGAGAGAAACAAAGAAAAAAAATTAAAGGTGGTTGAGATAGTGATGTCATGAGAGTGGATGAGAGGTGGGAAAAAATGAAGTGGAATGAGATGGAAGAGAAATTGATTACGTGAATATAGTTAGTCAATACAAAAGAATGAAACATTTGAAAACAGAAAATAAAGTGAACAAAAAAGTGGCATTGTTATAATCAAAGATGAAATAAAAATGAAACTAGAGAACTTTATTTCATATCAAAACTTTCTACAATTTGTATAAGTATTTGGAAGAACTTATTTAAACATATCTTGTGGCGTAAGTATTTGTGAATGTGTTTAAGAAAGCTAATGAAAATAAAATGTTATGTGCACAAGCGTATTTCAATAAGCTCTCTAGATGCCTGTTTGGATTTGGATTTTGGCACAGTATAATTGTGTCCACTCTGAAGCTTAGTATTTATACGCAAGTCCTTATGTGATACCTAATAAGAATTTAATTAAGTATTTAGCCAAACACACAACCATATCATATGTGATGCTTGCATTTGGTTGCACTTAGTGATCTTACAATCAGAGTTAGATGCTAAGAGTGAATATGAGATGCCTGTTAGACAATCTCTTACTTGTGTAGCAAACATGGGACATTTTGCTTAGGTTACGAAGAAGCTTAGGAGTTGCTGATTATAGATTGGTGAACATTGAAAGGAATTTACAGCAAAGATAAAGATGCTTGGTTGAAATTGTTAGTCATATAGATATAGATTAAGCTTTTACCAACCTTATTTTTTTCTGAAAATATGATTTTCTCCTATTATATAACACCTGCAGAACCCCTGAGTGGCTGAAAAAAATGTTTGCAGCTGTCACCAGGAGTGAGAGGAATGGCCCTGTATTTCGCTTCTTTATTGATCTAGGAGATGCAGGTGAGATATATAAATGTTCTGCTTTTCTCTAATCCTTATATATATGCTTATATGTTGTAGCTTTATAATCCAGTTCTGTCTTATCATTTGCTTCAAGGTTGTTTTTGATGAATATTCCTATCTAGTTTTTTCTATAAAACTTGATGACATTTATGTTTGTGATGGTATATAAGTAGCATTGTGCCCTTTAACTCGTTCTAGGGCTGACTAATTTTTCTAGCCTTTGAATGTTCATTAGTATTTAAAGTAGAAAAAAACATTTTGCTAGAGTGGATTGAGGAACCTAAAGGTAGGGGAGAATAAGATATAAGCTATCTTGTGCAACTGAAAAAAATTGATACAAGGAAAAAATAGACTCAAGAATGCAACAAGGCTGTCCAATCTATGCATATCTGAAAAATGATATCTAAAATTAAAGTGGCCATGTGCTGCACACCAAATAAAAAGCAAAAAGCAAGTGGCAGATTGACACCTTTAACGATGCAAGCATTGGGTCCAATCAGGTGCATCAAAGTGTCTTGTATACTACATGCTGCCATAAAATCGTATCTTCCTTATTTTTACCATACTTTTGTATGAAACCAACAAAAATCGTTCCAAACTGAAGAGACTAATAAACTGAGCGTACACGCCCCAAGAATCCCAAAAGGATTTTTCCATACAGATTACCTGCAATGCAAATATACTGGCCTACTTTTTTCCAATCTTGATCTCATGCTGACTAATATATTCCCCTTAAGACAGTCTTTATTCTGTACTTTTATCTGTATTCCAATTTATCTGTGTTAACACCCTGATTGTCCATGAATTTACTCGTCATTAGTTTGGCTAATATTAATATCTGATCAATAATTACTTTTTCTCTAGTTACTGACCTTTTTAATGGCATTAGTTTCATATGTCAAAAAGTTGAATATTCCAAGCGGTGTGGTGGGTGCATGTCGTCTTGATCTGGCTTATGAACATTTCAAGGTACGGATGACATTTTCAATTAAATGTAGTTGTGTTGATTTAAGCATGCCCACTGAAGGTTCTATTAATATAATAATGAT
This sequence comes from Lablab purpureus, assembly GCA_030347555.1. Classification (NCBI taxonomy): domain Eukaryota; kingdom Viridiplantae; phylum Streptophyta; class Magnoliopsida; order Fabales; family Fabaceae; genus Lablab; species Lablab purpureus. Next base: position 14,685,963 of record CM059257.1, on the reverse strand, counting down.
GAGATTGTTTAAACATAGTGATGAATGCAGATTTATTTTCCTAATTATGGAATTTTGATATGTTAATATTCTTTCTTGCTTCTATATTTTTTGCTTGATTTATAACATTGTACATTACACTTCATGCAGGAAAAACCTCACTTGTTCCAGTTTGTTCCGAATGAGAAGCAGGTATTATTAATTGTTCATTGTTGTGTTTTTCTCTGCCGTCTGTATTGATAATACATACACCTCCATCAGGTCAAGGCAGCCAATAAACTGCTGAAGACAATATCACACCCTGGTGTCAGGAAAAAGGTTGATGGGGTGCCTGTGTTTAGTGCCGAGAACTTAGATATTGCAATAGCAACTACGGATGGGATTAAATGGTGTGTGTTTCTCAACTTCTTTGTTTCATGTGAATTATAATTTTTTCTTACAACTTTTTTATATCTTTTTAATTTAAAATTTAATATCAAACAAAATAATTATTCTGGATTTTCAATGGATGGATGCCTCTCTTTTTTTATTAAAGTAAGTATCAAGAGGAATCTTTCTACTTGTTTCTTTTCCAATTGTATATGGACAGGTTTCTTTTGGGATTATTTTGGTCAGTTTTTATCCTCAGTAATAGTAATAATGTTGATTTCGATATGCTATTTGTGTTAGGTTTTGGCTTACTCTTGATTATTTATCCCATTATGTTTTATTGATACCTATCTCTTTAGATCAGAAAAATGTTTCTACCAAAGCAAGGAACTGAATTATGCTTACATTGTTTCTCTTTGTTCAATCAGGTATACTCCCTACTTCTTCGATAAAAATATGCTTGACAATATTCTTGAAGAAGCTGTTGATCAACATTTCCATACCTTAATCCAAACTCGGCAAATGCAGCGCCGGCGGGATGTGGTTGATGACAACTTGGCCGCAGAAGTGATTGAGGAAATGGGAGATAGTCTAGGGGAGCCACCAGAGGTACGTTCAAATTCAAGAAAAAAATATTGGTTAATGAAGTACCTGATAGACAAAGAAACTTTTCCTTTTCCAGTGGTAGTGCAAAAGAATCTCGCAGATGGAGTTTTGGATATGAATCATTTATGACTAATTTAGAATTTAAGTAAAATACAAATAAGCAGGGTTGAGAATAGCTAGCTATAGTTCCGTGGTGGAGCTGAGTAGTGGCAAAGCTGATTAGCTCCTGGCCACAATGGTGTCCTTTGTAGTGGTGCAGTTCAAAGGTCGTGGCTGTAGTAACCAAATAGCAGCCAGGATAGTGCCTCTATTCTGTTTTCTTTTAATATGTTGCCTGTCTCCTGATTTGGCGTTTCTCTCACATCTCTTCCAGCCATAACTGGTGGTATTTTGTGGCTATCTTTGGTGGTGTGTTGCTGTTCTACAGTAGTTTGACCCCTTTTTTCACAACTTCTGCCCTTGTCTAGGGTTGCAGAAGGTTTTTTTACAGAAGAGAAGATGATAGGAATTCCGGGAGGAGGTGGCATCAGAATGGCTGATGTGAGAAAGTGGTTAGGGTTTTTTCATCTCTAAGATCAAAGATTGTTGGGCCGAGTCCAAATTGGGCCCTTCTATACTCAAAACTGTCCTATAAGAAACTCTGTAATGTTTAAGAATATAAAAAATATTCAAAAAATTAATACATAATTATGTATTACACAGATATTTAGTATTATATATTAGAGATAAATATGCAACATTTAATAATAAAAATAAATATATATATACATGCACACACATATAGAAATGTAATAACTAAATATAATTAATATAACAATAATATATATAAAAATAATTACAATAATAAGCATTAGAGTTATAATAATATATGTGTGTGTGTAAAAGAAAATTTCAGATTAGCAACCATCCGGCCATATGCAGTAGTGTTTTGGGGGTTGCTGCTTTGTCACGAGGGATCATAAGCAATAAGTGACATGATAATTATATATGATATTAATGAGGTGCTTTAGAGAGTCACAAGAAAGGGGGTTGACTTGTGATTATTGAAAATTCCAGTCTTAGTTTTCTTTTTCGTTTTATTAAAATGCAAATTTGGTCTTCAGAAAGCTGCTCAAAATCAAAAGATGGTCTGTCTAGAAGGTTAATAATGTCAAAAGAGCCAGACAGCCTATCGAATCTTTTGAAGTGATAAATTAATCTTTTGATGGTAAAACCTTGCTAAAGATACCTTTATACTACTAATAGACACAATACAAAGAATGAAGTTAATACACAGTGAATAAAGTTTTTAAAACTTGTTACACAGAAAGTGATACCCTGTTGTTGTTTGGAAAAATAGATGTTGTTAAGCTTAAAACAATTTTCTCAAATCTTTAAGTCAGATGATAAACAACTTCAGATGATATATAATAATTTGATAGTTCATTAGAACATAAGTTTAAAGGAGTTGGTGTATTCAAAAGCTTAGGAGAATAAACATGGTAATATGTGAGAGTGGAATATGCTGCACAACTTTTGTCCTAGTTCTCCTCCTAAAATGCTAGAGGTTATATTTGCCTTGAGTTTTCTGATACATGATCCGCTGATGCTAGAGACAATATTATGAAAGTGTTATATTTAAAATCCTGTCTCAGTGACTCCTTCATCCAGACTTCAAATCCTTTCTTTTTCTATACATTTAAGAAAAAACTATCAGTAACAGTAATTTAAAAAGACTTAAAATTCAATATAGAATAGAAGGCCCATCAATTCAAAATGGTATTCAAGATGGTCTCAAACTAGACAATTGAAGGCACCCGATATGATCTCATGTAACTTGTTCCTGAAAATAAAGAAGTTGTGTTCAGTGCTGCATTCATTATATTTCTTTAAGAGGATGAAATAGAGTTATTCATAACATTAATATCTAGTCCTGTTTCTCTCAATAAAAAGGGTAATTATTGTTGATTTTTCCTGACAGGTTCAGGAGTTGCTTGACGAAATGGGTCATCCTAGTATACCCCTAAGTGTTATTTCAAAAGCTGCAGAACTCCAGTTCAAGTATACTGTTGACAAAGTATTTCTGGGTAATAGGTGGTTGCGGAAAGCAACAGGCATACAACCAAAATTTCCGTATATGGTTGACTCATTTGAGAGAAGGTATATTTATGTTGTTTTTGAGCCTTTGAATTTTAAATGTACAATTCATGACATTTGAACTCATGTCTTTACTTTAGTGGTTTCCTAGTCGGGGTTTTTAATGCATTAAGACAAAGCTTTTAGCAAATCTTGCCTAAGAATAAATAATATGTACAATAATTCATTCAGATAACTTTGGTTGGATATGTAATTAATTTAGCATAATTTAATGTCCAGGTTTGTTGTACATAGGTTAAACAGGGAAATCAGGAGCTGAATAATATTTATACTAATTCATCTTTTTATGCTGTGCCTTGACACTAGTTTTTCAGCTTATGCTTCTCTTTTTTCTCTCAAAAGCTTGAATTCACTTTATCATTGCACCTGTGAAAATGTGTAAAGTTATTAAGATTTTGTTAAACTTATATTATTGGTTTGTTGGGCTCCTGATCTAAATAGAGTTTTTTGTCTCAACCACAAAGCATGTTCTGTCACTTCTTGAAAGAAGCCTTTCCTATTAGTTATAACTGTAGAAATGCAGAATGGACAGAATTATGGAGGGATTTAAAATGAGAAGTCTGTCATCAGTCATGCCCCCGTTCTCTTCCATAGAATTTGTCTTTGAAGCTTTAAAATCCACTTATATTTGACACACTTAGTGTAAGCTCACTTGAGGAAGTTTTATTGTTCTATAAAAGTAATTTGATGTCTTTTTATCATCTCAAATGAGTTTTTATATATTTCATCACACTTTAACAACTCAACTTGAACATGTTTACATTCCCCAGCACTAGTAGTTTAGTCCAGTTTTTTTTATTTAGTGCAACTTTTTGGAAGAGTTTATTTGATTGGTCATTGACATATTTTGTTATTAATACTGGAAAGGGAATTACAAGTTCAGAATCGAGCTCTTTTTACTCGAAAAAAAAGGGTTAAATTAGGAACTACACTTTAGGAAGGAACTGTTAAAGATCATACATCAACTCGAAATATAATCAAATTATAGTATATTAGCAAGTGCAAGATTTAGCAATTGCAAATTTTATCTTACAAGTTAGTTTTGCAATACTGAGTTAGGTTTACTGTTCACTTTTTAAGATGGTGAGAAAGCCTATTTTTTGTACCATGGTGACAAAGCCAATTTTTTGTACCACCTGCTATCGAATTGTTTTCAAATCACTTATAAATATCTATTTTCATGTCTGAGATGTCAAGTCCTCATTATGAAAGAGTGTGTTGAAAATTTTATATTAACTTCAAATATGGTCAAATTATAGAATTGAGGTAGGATTAAACTCACTTTCTAAGAGGATCATCAATGCTAGAAAAGGTAGATGAATAGAGCTGCCAATCACGTATTCTACTCCTTGCCCTAAGCTACCCAAATGATTATTGTGCTCTTCAAGTCTCTAATTATGGGATTGCAGTAATTACTGTAATAATGTCTAGCATCTAAGGAAATAGTGAAACAATATAAAAACAGAATTAGCATATTATTAGAAAATAATCTGCCTATAATCAGAATTGTCTACCCAATAATTTACCCCATTCTAGAGCTTGCAGAATACCAATGTAAGTGGCAGCTGCCAATTAGCAGTGAAAGTGAGATTGCTGTTGGTTTGGCATGACTGTATGTAGTGGCCACCACCTCTACCATTTCAAAGGGCCCATAAAAACAAAGAGCTAATTTCTCATTGAGGTGTAGAGCCAATCTGCTTTTGAAAAAGGGCCTTCAAATAAACCATCTGTCCTACGTGAAACTCACTGCACAATTGCTCAGCACTTAGCTGCATCCGTATGGAGTGGGTTCTATTTTAGCTCCTCCTTTGTACTGTATCTGACTTACTGCTATCTGTTAACTTCAGCTACTAACATGCTGTCCAGTCCAGTATCATAGAGTATTAGGATGGCTCCTTGCCATAGACTGACCTTATAAGACACATCTTGATGGAAACATTACAGGAGTTGGACAATAACTCTCAGGCTATTGCTTACGATGTCAGTTAATGATGAGAGTAATCATTCGCAAGGTGCTACAAATAAGTTAGAAGGTGTCATTTTGGCCACCTGTTTTGTGGATCATACGCTGCATTTAGCTTCACTTGTAGTAGCCGGAGCATAACCAAAATTGATTAATGAAGTTGCACCCTTCTGAAACCATTAAGCTAGGAAACTCGTGTGATCCAACTACCCCATTGATAAACAGTGCAGCTGCCTCCTTGGCTCAATGCATGCAGCTGAGAGGCATAAATGAGCATATTTACTCAAGTGGTCTATTGGCACCAATATAAAAGATCTGTTCTTCTAATAACGGCACTCAAAATCCATTGCGATATCCCTCTCTCTCACTCTCTCATACCCTATAATTTGAAGGAAGAGAGATTTTGGATGGATGTTTTCTATAGATTCTTTTCAGTTGTATTTTAATTTTAAAGTTTAAACTTTCCATTTCAATGCATTCATTTTTTTCTTCCTTCAACCACAGCCGATGTACTCGTGCTTAATGTAATAACTTTCTGAATATCGGAAATCTTGCCTGAAAAAATGTTTTAGGTACCAATTACATGTTTAGAAAGTGTTCTGTTACGCTAGCTAAACCCCTCATTTCTTTTCATGAATTTTATGTACGTTAGCATTTGAATAGCACTATGAAAGTCCAAAATAATTTTGGTAACCAGTTGACCCACGTCCCTGTTCTTGAGTTGGAAGCTTTGTTTGACAAATCAACTTTACATCTGACTAGAGATTAATCTACAAATAAGCTCAAGCAAGCGGCGGTGCTTGATAATATTTCAATTTTAATACAACGGCGGACAATATTGAACAGAACTTTTAAAGTTGGATGTCCCATGATTTTTAACATTGTATATGTTATCCTGCAGAAGTGAAGCTTCTTATCAGAGAGCTACCGAGTCAAGCCACTGCCTTGAGAATCCTAAAGTAGAAGACGATAGGAAAATTTCTGAATGCATAAACTCTTCTAATTGCACTTTGGATGGTAATACTGAGGCAACCAGACAACTTAGTTTCAGACTAAGTCTACCATTGGGTAATTGGTTTCATCACCTATGGCCAAAACAGTGTCATGAAAAAGCAGGGTCATCTAAAAAAGGTGCAAATAAGGAAGATATGAAACCAACCCTCTTTCTTCCGAAAGTTACAATGGTTGGTCTATCTACAGAGGAAGGAGGCCACATGAGCAAAGCAAATTTAAAGAAGACAATGGAGGATTTGACAAGAGAGTTGGAGAAGACAGAACTAGATAATATGACAGGTGGTGACTGTAAGGAGTGCACCATAGAAGATAGGGATCCTCTATTTGTGGCAAATGTGGGTGATTATTATTCTAGTTTGGGAAGAGCAGGATCTGGTCGCTGGATTAGAGGAGGATCCAACTAAAACCTTTTTTGTCACAGATTTTCATTTTCAGGTGATCTATTAACTTGTTACAGTGTTCGAGCTAAAAAGTAAACCTAGTTTGCGGTGAATACTGAATGTGGATGGATCAAGCTTGAGATTATGTCTTGATCAATGTTGTAAATGGATCAATGTTGTAAATGATTATTTTTGTAATTCATAAGTGATGCCCATCATGCTTTGGGAAGTTAAATAAAATTGTTACAGAATGACAGTAACTATGTATAAACTTGATCCTGGTTAAAGAAAGGATTATCAATCTTGTCTTCAGATAGGGACTATTTGGTCATGGTTTTCTACATCTGGACAAGAATTAAAATTCTGTTGCTTACTCCAATGAAGCTATAGCTTTTACAATATCTCCCTCAAAAAAGTTTAGAAGTTAAATTTTGGAAAAGTTAATATCAATTAATTTTTACGACTTAATTTGTAGATATCCAATTATAGTTGAAGAAGTTACTATTATTTGTTTTTAATATTTGAAGTTGCACATGGAGATTCGGATTACTGTTCATTAGAAATAATAAGTAACAATAAAGTTTGGCAGTTTCTTCCTGCACCTTCGTAACTTCTCGTGCATTCCCATAGGTTATGTAAAATGTGTTTTATGTTTCTTGGAGTGTGCATTTTCACAAATTTGTGGAATTGGAATATTTCAATATATTTTTGGATTGGATATTTTGGAATATTTTTTAAGAACAGGTGAATCTGAGATATATATTAAAAATGGTAAAACTTCTATTCTAATTTTTTTTCTAAAATATAATTGTATAATTTTTATGTTTTTTTTTAAATATATATTGATAACTAACATTTTAGAATATCTATTATAAAAAATTTTCAAATAAAATAAGATAATTATTTTAGAAAATATAAGAGTGCAGAAAAATCTATGGAAATATAGGAAGAAACAACCTAATGCTTTTTCTATTAAAAACTCAACCTAACAGTAAAGAGAGAAGAAAACGTCTTTGTTCCTATTGTAAATGTCCTTTTTATACTTACAAAAAATATTTTAGAAAAAATATGTTTTGTATGAAAATTCTGTTGCAAATTTCCAGTTAGATCCACCTTTTTTATTAAATATTTTTCAGATGTTTTTTTTTTAATAAACTTAGATATGTAATTGAAATTTAAACTTATTTTGAACTGAATCAATATTATTTGTCATAGGTTTCAGACTGATTTTAAACGAAATTGTTATTTTTTCCAACTGATTTTAAGTCAAATTAACATTATTTAATGTAAATTAGACAAATTACTAAAAATGTAATATTGTTTAATTCAAATTGTATGCAAATTTTTAAGTAAATAAAATATTATTTTTTCTTGCAGGTTCCATAAAGATGAGAGAAAAATATTTAACTATTATCTTAGACAAAATTGAATTAAAATGGTAATTTTTATTAATTTCAAACAAAAAATTGTAAATATTATTACCATTTATACTAACAATTCAATATACCTGTATATTCTTATATCTCGAAATCTGCCATAATGAGAATCTATTTAAACAAAATCTTATTTTATGAAGAATTAAAAATGTCCAAATAAATATAAATATACTACACAGATCCATACAAACATCCAAGATCAAAGATTATCGGCTGATTTCGAAAATTCGAATCAATTCAACTCTTTTTCTTTTCTTTTCTATTTTCATGAAGGACACATTAAAACATTCACAAATTCAAGTTGTCTCTTAGACTCACGTGAATAGAGACAATTGGTTATATATTAATTAACTCATTATCATTAGAGACGATAATTATATATGAAATTTTTGAGGTTTCTGACACGAAAAGCTTTGAGAAGACCAACAATTGCTCTAACTCAAAGCTTGAAATGGTTCATCACTCACTTTATTATCATCTCATTCTCTATCTATTGCAGATAGAAAAACAGGCAAAGAGCATTATCCATTTAACACTTAGTTTTTTTACTAATACTTATTAAGTTAAGGACTATGCAATCATTTTATTTTTAGGAAAAAATATTATGTATTTTAATTTAGTCTCTAATAACTATTTTTTATTTAAATTTAAGGATTATAACATTTGCAATTTAAAAATTTTATTTATTTTTTAAAAATCATTTTAAAACTTAATCATATATTATTTGCATTTTTATGAAATATATTATTTATACTTTTATGAAATATATTACTTATATCTTTAAAATTTTCAAATTCTGAATATCAAACATCAAACTTTGCCTTAAAATATATTTAAAACAACACTCAAAATTTTAAAATAAAAATAATGACAATTATTTTAAATTAAAATAATTTTAAATTTTAAATTTAAATAAAAAACATTTTAGTCAGATTAAATTAAAATATGCATTAATGATATGATAGTAACTTTATAATTATCAGTAAAAAAATGTTGTTATTAATTATATTATTAACTTATAAATTAATAAAATTGGTTACTAATTAAATTATAGATTAATTTAAAATCTGATTTAGTAAATAATAAAACTTTTAACTAATGTTATAAACTAATTTAAATTTTAATTTAAAAATTAATTTAACCATTATTATATATAAATTAATTTCATAATTTTTTTAAATTAATAGTCATTAAAAAATAATTTTTATTATAATAAAAATTATTTTAAAATACTAATAATTTTTAGTTTATAAAATAATTTTTAATTTAGTTATTATAATAATTAATTATTTTTATATTTTTGTTTATATTTAATAATTTTCTTGATATGTAACTAAAATTCTTAAAATTTAAAGAGATACAATAGAATTTTTTTTAACTAAAACCCTTTAAATGAAAGCTCAATAATATAATAATATAATGATTGGTATTAATATGTTTGAAGTTAAAGGTGATGAGTCTAAGGTGAAAAAAAATGAGACATTTAAAAGGAATATATATATATATATATATAAATGGTGAATGTTGTTTAGAATAAATTCTAGGTGAACTTAGGTTTGAAGTTGTTATGTGAACTTTCTGATAAGACTGAAATACTATAAAAAAAATGCTTATATGTAAAAGGTATTTGGACAACAAAATTAATAAAAATTTCATTAGATTGACAATATAATGTTTATGTTAATTATATTTACAGAGGTTTGTAGCATGGAAATTATGGGGAGGGATGTAGACTTAAAGATGATATAGAAAACATGCATGACGTTATGCATATAAAGTTGTAAGCATATGAAAATAAAGACGTAGGAACATAAATATTCTCTTATGCATTTTCTTTTCATGTTTTCACACTTTTATGCATCTTAGAACACACATCAAAGATCCTTATTATTTAAATGGAGTGATATCAGCAAAATATGCATACGATCATTTTATTCCTCACTACTACTCAAACTTTTCCTTATATTATTGGTGTCAATATTAAGCTAAGAAGGAATGAATAAAAAACTTCTAATTATATATACATATACATAGTAAGTTTTTCATAAATATTTAGGAAATAAGTTTATTTTAGAATTAACTAGAAGAAAATACTCCATATTTCATTAAAGAAAAAATAAATAAAATTTTGCATAAACTAGTTTATGTGTGAGTTAAAAATCATATCTTACAAAGGGTAAAATTTCACATACACATAAATTTTTTTCCAACATTTTACCTACATCATCTTTTTTATCAATTTTAATTTAAAAATAAAATTAATTAAGTTTATGAGAAATCATTCATATTATAAATACATGTGTTACATGAATGGATAAAAAAATATGAATATCTATCTATCAGTTTCTTTAAAAAAAGTAATACAAACAAAAATTTTTACAAATTAATTTATATAAATTAATTTCATTTTATAAAAGAAATAATTTTTTTTTCTTTTTATTTTTCTGCTGTTAAAAAGTTATTGCTAGAAAAGTTTCTTAAAAGATAGTATAAATTAGAACTTGTTGGAATAAATGGCTGAGTTTAAGAGGGGGTGAATTAAACTCTTAAAGATTTTCGAAATTCAAGGCCTATTTAGAAAAACCAGATTTAAAATGAAGAGAAAAATCAACTCTTTAAAGGTTCTTGAAGTGTTTTTTATCAATGTATCATATATCCAATTCAATTAGGAATTCAAATTTCAATTACAGAAACTAAAAGAGTAGAGAAAGAAGATCAACACAAAAGATTTATACTGGTTCACCTTTCAACAAAGGCTACATCCAGTTTCCTAAATACCCAATCATGCTCCCTTAGCTTTCCAAAAAAGTGCAGCAACACTCATTGTTGTCAAGTCCTTAGATTCAGAAATTGCTGTTACTTTGGGTTGCCAACTTCTATTCAAACATTTTCAGCACTTTTATGTTCAACTCCTCTTTCTCAAACACTTTTCCAAGACCTATTAGATGATTTATAATGTGTGTAAATCTTTTCTGCACATCTGAAACAGTTTCTCCTGGCAGCATTCTAAACATCTCATATTCTTGGATTAAAGTGTGCTTCCTAGCTCTTTTTACATCAGCAGTTCCTTCATGTGTTACCTCCAACACTTCCCACATTTCTTTGGCATTGGAACACTGTGAAACACGAAAAAATTCATCAAGATTAAGTGCAGATGTTATAATGTTCTTTGCTTTACAATCATATTCACTTTCTTTTGTTCATCAGCATTTAAACTTTCCCAAGGTTTCTCTTCTTTAGGGATATACGGTCCATTGATTATAGCATTCCAAATACCTTTATCAATTGATTCAATGAAAATCTTCATTCTTACTTTCCAAAATGGATAATTTACTCCTGAAAACATTGGTGGCCTGTTTATAGAAGCACCCTCTGCAAAAGGCAATTTTCCTTCAGCCATGTTTTGAAATTTTCAGAAAACTTGAATATTTTTCAAGAACCAGCTCTGATACCAATTGTTGGAATAAATGGCTGAGTTTAAGAGGGGGGGTGAATTAAACTCTTAAAGATTTTCGAAATTCAAGGCCTATTTAGAAAAACCAGATTCAAAATGAAGAGAAAAATCAACTCTTTAAAGGTTCTTGAAGTGCTTTTTATCAATGTATCATATATCCAATTCAATTAGGAATTTAGATTTCAATTACAGAAACTAAAAGAGTAGAGAAAGAAGATCAACACAAAAGATTTATACTGGTTCACCTTTCAACAAAGGCTACATCCAGTTTCCTAAACACCCAAATCAAATTGATGGATGTCTAGGAGGCATTGTATGTGTTGTAGGATCTCTCAAACATGTGTAGAAGCATAGGAAATCAAAATAACATGAAGATTATCATAGAAGAATATGAAAACTGAAATTCCCCCAAATGTTAGGTTTCCAATCGGTGCAAAATCTTTAAAACTTGAAAAGAAATCAATTCAACCGATTAAAATCAAGAACACATGCATAGGAAGGCATAGAATGAATTAAACTTGAATTTAATGGGTGCAAATGGCTAGAATTGATCCATATAGGTGCAGCACATGAAGAACAAAACAAGAACATGAAAAGGAAAACATGGAAGAGAGAAAGAGATGAAGAACACGCCACTTTTCAAGAGAAAAGATAAGTGCAAAAGACAATCACCACTTAAATTTAGGAAAACTCAAGATAAGACTCAAAGAAAATGAGGAATACCTCTTGAACTTCAAAGAGAAATGGCTCTTGCTCTCAAATAATCTTCAAAGTTATGTTACAAATGAGAGTTACACCCTTATATAGAGGGGAAAACGAAAATGCATGCACATGGGTGGAAGGTGAATGGTTTAGGCCATGTTTGGAGATGCTCCCTAGCTTCCCAAACAAGGCCCTTCCCACTAAATGTTATCCTTATGTCCAAACACCCCTCCTCTTGTGTTTATTTGTGACAAAGTCATAAAAGAAACTAAATTATTTTTATTTTCAAGGAATTTACAAGAACTATTGATATTTCTAATGTCGTCTTCAAGTTTCTTGTACATTCCTTTTGTTTTTCTTCCTTCCTTTTCTTCAAATCTTTTTGTAAGCTCTTTTTTCATAATTTCTTTTCCTTTTCTTCTTGTGGTGACTCCTCCTTGCATTGATTGAGGTTCTTCATGGAATGAGATCACATCATCCTCCCCCCTCTTGAAAAGAATTCGTCCTCGAATTTGGGGCACCTACATCATATAAAGATAAATCACTCACATTAAAACTATTGCTTACTTCATATGTGGAAGGTAAATCTATTTTGTATGCATTGTCATTTATTTTTTCAAGAACTTGGAAAGGTCCATCCGCCCTTGGCAATAGTTTAGATTTTCTTTGAGTAGGTTATCTTTCCTTCCTCAAATGAATCCATACCTAATCACCAGGTTCAAATGTCACTTTCCTTCTTCCTCTATTGGCTGACTTTGCATATTTTTCAACCTTCTTCTCAATTTGAGCTTTGATCTTAGAATGTAAATCTTTCACAAATTTTTCTTTTTTCTAAACCATTACTACAGATCATAGCATCAAGATTGGGAAGAGGTAATAGGTCCAGAGGAGTCAAAGGATTAAATCCATAAACCACTTCAAAAGGAGAATGGGAGGTTGTAGAGTTCACCACCCTATTATAGGCAAAATCCACATGAGGAAGAAGCTCCTCCCACTCTCTTAAATTTTTAAAAATCAAACAACGAAGTAGTTGAGATAAAGTTCTATTTACCACCTCTGTTTGTCCATCTGTTTGGGGGTGACATGTAGTAGAAAATAAAAGTTTAGTACCCAACTTACCCCATAAAGTTTTCCAAAAGTGGCTTACAAACTTTGAATCTCTATCAGATACTATGCTCTTTGGGAGCCCATGCATGCGCACTACTTCTTTAAAGAAAATATTCGCAATGTGACAAGCATCATCCACTTTGTGGCATGAAATAAAATGGGCCATTTTTGAAAAACGATCCACTACCACAAAAATAGAATCATTACCCGTCTTGGCCTTTGGAAGGCCCAACACAAAGTCCATTGAAATATCAGTCCAAGGCATATTGGGAATGGGAAGGGGAGTATACAGTCCATGAGCTAAGACCCTAGATTTGGCCTTTTTACAAACAATACATTTATCACAAATTCTTTGTACATCTCTTTTCAAATGTGGCCAATAAAAATGCTCTTTAACAACTTCTAAAGTCTTTGTGATCCCAAAGTGTCCCATCAAGCCTCCTTCATGAGCTTCCTTCACAATTAACATTCTTAAAGATCATTGAGGAATACATAAGCAAGTAGATCTAAAAAGAAAACCATCATGAATGAAAAATCCCTCTTTAGAACCTTTAGAACATTCTTGAAAAATAGAAGAAAACTCAGAATCATGTTCATACAAACCTTTAATATGTTCAAAACCCAAAAATTTTGTTTCAACCATAGTAAGCAATGTATGTCTCCTAGATAATGCATCTGCTACTATGTTGACTTTCCCTTGTTTGTGTTTAATGACATAAGGAAATTGCTCAATAAATTCTACCCATTTGGCATGTCTCTTGTTAAGCTTGTCTTGACTTTTCAAATACTTCAATGCTTCATGATCACTATGAATGAAAAATTCTTTTGGAAGCAAATAATGTTGCCATATATGCAATGCTCTAACAAGTGAATACAATTCCTTGTCATAAGTGGAATAATTCAAATGCCCTCCCTTTAACTTTTCAATAAAATATGCAATGGGATGATTTTCTTGTAACAAAACAGCCCCAATCCCAATGTTTGATGCATCACATTCAATTTTAAAAGATTTAGAAAAGTTAGGAAGTGTAAGAATAGGAGCATGAGTCAAAAGTTCCTTCAATTTTTCAAAAGCAAGTTGTTGCTCCTTTTCCCACTTAAATCCAACATCTTTTTTTACAATTTCATTTAAAGGAGATGCAATGGTACTAAAGTTTGGAACAAATCTCCTATAAAAACTAGCTAAGCCGTGAAAACTCCTCACGTCATTGATAGTGGAAGGAGTAGGCCATTCTTGAATTGCCTTGATCTTTTCTTCATCAACCTGCACTCCTTTATCACTTATCACATAACCAAGGAATATAATATTATCCATGGAAAATGAACATTTTTCTTTATTAGCATAAAGTGAATATTGCCTCAAAGTACCAAGGACCATTCTAAGATGAGAAATATGATCATTCAAAGTAAGATTGTAAATGAGAATATCATCAAAATAAACCACAACAAATCTACCAATGAAAGATCTAAGCACATGATTCATCAATCTCATAAAAGTACTTGGAGCATTAGTAAGTCCAAAAGGCATAACCATCCACTCATAAAGTCCATGTTTAGTTTTGAAAGCGGTTTTCCATTCATCACCTTCTCTAATCCTAATTTGATTATAACCACTTTTCAAATCTATTTTCAAAAATATTTTTGAACCATGGAGTTCATCAAGCATATCATCAAGACGTGGAATATGATGTCTATATTTAATAGTAATATTGTTTATTGCTCTACAATCAATACACATTCTCCAAGAACCATCTTTCTTAGGCACCAATATCACGGGCATAGCACAAGGACTCATGCTTTCCCTTATCCATTCCTTATCCAAGAGTCCCTCAATTTGTTTTTGAATCTCCTTTGTTTCTTGAGGATTACTCCTGTATGCGGGCCTATTTGGTAGAGTAGCTCCAGGAATTAAGTCCATGTGATGTTCAATACCTCTTAAGGGTGGAAGTCCCTTTGGAGGATCTTGAAAAACATCCACAAACTCTTCAATCACAGCCGCCACTTCTAAAGATGAAATAGATGGTGAAGAAAATGTAGAAGACAAGCAAACTTTGTTAGGCATAATTAAAAAACAAACTTTATTTTCATTAATTACCTTCCTAGCCTCTTTGGAGGACATGTAGAGGCTAGTTTTATCCTTCTTTTCTTTATTTTTGTTTTCATGTGCAGATTTGGATACTCCATGCTCATGGTTTGCACTTTTCTTTTCTTGCTCTCTTTTCTTTCTCATTTTGATTTGGTCCTCATGAACCTCCCTTGGTGTGAGTGGTTTCAAAACAATTTTCTTTCCCATGTGTTCAAATGAAAATTTATTGTTTAGGCCATCATGATACACTTTTCTATCATATTGCCATGGCCTTCCCAATAGTATGTGACTTGCCTCCATGGGAACCACATCACAAAGGACCTCATCTTTATACTTTCCTATGCAAAAAGAAACAAGAGCTTGTTTGTCAACAACTATCTCCCCCTCTTCACTTAACCATTGTAATTTATATGGTCTAGCATGAGATATAATGGGTAAACCAAGTTTTTCGACTAATCTCTTACTAGCCACATTTGTACAACTCCCTCCATCAATGATAAGAGTACACAATCTATCCCTTATGAGACACCTAGTATGAAAAATATTTTCTCTTTGGGTATCATCAAAATCTTTGGATACTTGACCCAACATGCGCCTCATAATCAATAGATCTCCCTCACTTGGAGGAATACACTCATCATCACTAGAGTTAGGTGAAGAAGAATGAGATAAAGACTTAGGAGAAGACTCTTGAGAAGTGTGTTCACTAAATACTTTTCCTCCTTTCAAGACCATGTTTCTTTTGGATGGACATTCGGATGCAATATGTCCATATCCCAAACATTTAAAACATTTTGTTGAACTTGATCTTGAAGAAGTTGAAGCATTAGGTTTCTCATTGGATTTAGAATAAGAAGACTTACCTTGGCTCTCGGTTGGCTTTTTATGATCCTCCCATTTGTTTTTACTTTTATCCTTCCAAGAACTAGGATTATATGTCTTCTTTTGAGCTCCTCTCCTTTGAAGTTGTTTTTCCACCTTGGTGGCTTGATGCACCATTTGTTCCAAGGTGTGATACTCTTGCAATTCTATTACATCTTGAATTTCTCTTTGGAGACTATTGAGAAATCTAGCCATTGTGGGCTCCAAGCTTTCTTGAATTTCGGCCTTAGCCATGGTAGACTCCAAATCCTTGAAATATTCTTCAACACTCCTTGTTCCTTGTGTAAGCCTTTGAAGCTTTAGATACAATTCTTTCCTGTAAAAAGAAGGAACAAATCTATCTCTCATACACATTTGAAGATCATGCCATGAAGTAATGACCAACCTTCTACCATTAAGAACTTCTTTTTGGATTTGATTCCACCATACCAAAGCATATTGTTAATGAGTTTAACTTGTATAAGATCTTCAAAATCATACACACTTAAAATTTGTTCAACTTTGGATTTCCATTCAAAGTACAATTCGGGATTACTATCCCCAATAAATTTAGGGAATTTTACATTGTTTTTGTTTAAACTATCTTGATACAAATTTCTTCCTCCTCTTCTTTCTCTATGATAGGTGCGGTGATGATCCTCATGGGATTCATCACTCTCTTCATGAGGAGTTCTTCTTCCTTTTCTCCTTCCCTCATATGCTTGCAAGTTGAGTTGAGTTTGGGCTATTTGTCTTGTAAGTTCCTCAACTCTTGCATATCAGTGGGCATGTCTTGGAGATAAAGGAGGAGTTTCTTCATGATTAGACATATCTACACAAGAAAACAACAAACAACTACAAGTATGGGTTAGCAAAAACACTTTATATGTCTCGGCCTTGGTGATATTAACTTGCAAAATCTCACTCTCTGTCACTTTAAGCAAATCTCTTAAAAGGTTTTAAGCTGCTTCTTCAAAATCCAAGAACCCAATTTGGTATTCTATTCAAGTGAAAGATGTAATGATTGGCCAAAACACTTAGAGTTCCAAAGGACAAGAAAACTACAAGACAAAACTTATAGGAGTTTTAAAGACTAAAAAACTAGAAAGGGTAAAAGCAAGAAAGGGACACAAGAGAGTAACTATTAATATGGCAATTTGGAACAAATCAAAACAAGAAAAGCACCAAGAAAAATGGAAAGATTACTCAAAAAATTTAGCACAAATTATAGTCAAGATTTCAAGTGAAAAGAAGTTCACTAACATCTACAAATGATAGGACTAATTTGCCAAACCAATGACCAAACAATCAATCAATGTGTATAGGCAAGGAAACTTGATTTTCTTTTTGATTTTTGATGCACAAGTATTTAACCAAGGCTTGTTTGAATTCGGCCTTAGATTTCTTTTTTTTTGTTTTAAATTGTTCTTTTATGTTCAATGCCTAAACACATCCACCAAGAGTTAGTCTCACAAAGTTTGAACACTTAGCCCCTAATGTTTGGAGTCCAAATGATCAATTCTAATCACAAGAAGTCCTAAAGAGAAATTGAAACTAAACAAATCAAGTAATACAAGAATTAGATAGAAAAGAAAACTTGACAAACATATGACTCAAAAACAACAAAAGGAAGACACATCTAATGGTAATCAAGTGATTAATAAATGTTCTTTTATCAAACACCTAATAGGTTTCATAGAACATCACTTCATTAACCAAGATTAGCCAAGAAAACATGTATAAAACTGGAAAAACAGATTGCAACAATCAAAAACACACTTTCGGAAATTGCACAAACACAAAACAGATTAGAAACCAAACTAGAAACAGATTTAGAGACGGAATTAGAGACAAAATTTGCAGCAGGTTTTGGAGACTGAAAAAACAGAAACAGATTTAGAGACAGATTTTTCAGAAAATCCAGATTTAGAGACTGAAACTGTTTTTTTTTTTTTGCAGATTTTGCTATGGTTTTCAATGTCCAACTAGTTTTGAAACTTTGAACACATCACAAACCATATAACCAATATGAAAGATAGAAACTGCACCTTTCACCATGTTCTTCATGTTTTTCATCCCCACACATCATGTTTGATACCTTAGAGCTTTGATACCTTAGAGCTTTGATACCAAATGATGGATGCCTAGGAGGCATTGTATGTGTTGTAGGATCTCTCAAACATGTGTAGAAGCATAGGAAATCAAAATAACATGAAGATTATCATAGAAGAACATGAAAACTGAAATTCCCCCAAATGTTAGGGTTCCAATCGGTGCAAAATCTTTAAAACTTGAAAAGAAATCAATTCAACCGATTAAAATCAAGAACACATGCATAGGAAGGCATAGAATGAATTAAACTTGAATTTAATCGGTGCAAATGGCTAGAATTGATCCATATAGGTGCAGCACATGAAGAACAAAACAAGAACATGAAAAGGAAAACATGGAAGAGAGAAAGATATGAAGAACACGCCACTTTTCAAGAGAAAAGATAAGTGCAAAAGACAATCACCACTTGAATTTAGGAAAACTCAAGATAAGATTCAAAGAAAATGAGGAATACCTCTTGAACTTCAAAGAGAAATAGCTCTTGCTCTCAAATAATCTTCAAAGTTATGTTACAAATGAGAGTTACACCCTTATATAGAGGGGAAAACGAAAATGCATGCACATGGGTGGAAGGTGAATGGTTTAGGCCATGTTTGGAGATGCTCCCTAGCTTCCCAAACAAGGCCCTTCCCACTAAATGTTATCCTTATGTCCAAACACCCCTCCTCTTGTGTTTATTTGTGACAAAGTCATAAAAGAAACTAAATTATTTTTATTTTCAAGGAATTTACAAGAACTATTGATATTTCTAATGTCGTCTTCAAGTTTCTTGTACATTCCTCTTGTTTTTCTTCCTTCCTTTTCTTCAAATCTTTTTGTAAGCTCTTTTTTCATAATTTCTTTTCCTTTTCTTCTTGTGGTGACTCCTCCTTGCATTGATTGAGGTTCTTCATGGAATGAGATCACATCACAAATCAATTCACTAAACTTCAGTTTTTACATGAACACTACATGAAAAACTAAAACCAAAAAAACTGCACCTGATCTTGAACCCTACAAGACCTGTAAATTCTTGTAAAACCCTATTACAAGAACACCTTAATCACCCTGATTAACAGACGCAAACACAGCAAACAATTACATAAGAAATTGGATTGAATTCACCTGGAAAATCAGTCCAAGACTGAAAAACAGAGCACGCGTAAGAAGAAAAACAGAGTATCAATTCTATGACAAATTCTCTATTCAATTTGATTTTGGACTTCGTGGTTGGTTTTGCAAATTGATTTAGAGTATTAGAAAAGCTTTCTTGCACAGTGGGTTTCTCTGTAATTGATTCATCACTGAGTTCTTTGAATTTTAAAGTATTTATAACAAAGTTGTTCCAGTGGTTTAAAAGTGTTTCTGATGAAAACAGTCGGTTGAAACGCGATTTAACTAGTTGTTTTCATTAAAATGAATTTTCCAGAGAGCACCCCTTTTCTGAAAACTTGAAAACAGTCAGTTGAAAATACGATTTAACTAGCTTTTCCAGAGAGCTAGAATTTCTTAACAAAAGCTCCAGAATTTCAACTGGTTTAAATTCAGAAAAAATAGCTAGCTAAAATTAGCTAAAAAACAAAGCTTTAAAATTGAAGAACAATTTAACTAATTGAAATCACATTTTTAATCAGTTAAAAAACAGTTAAAACCTTTGAAAACATTTTAAAACCTTTTAAAACATTTCAAATCATTTTAAAACACAAGATTAAGTCCAAGATTAATTGAAATGCATCTTACCACACATCCTAAGACACTCTAATCCTAAGACACAATCTTCATTCTTCAAGCACCATCATCTTCATCATCAAAGGTGGTTGGAGACATAAAATTCACTTGAAACCAAGTCTTCAAGTCCAACAGAACTAACTTAATATAAGTTAAAATTCTAATATAAAAAAAATTAAATGAGAAAAGTTTTATGTACCAAATAATTTTAACCTGCAAAAACATATTTTATTTTTTATTTTTTAGTATTTACAAAAAGTGTATTCAAAGATATATTAAATCATAGTATTACTTTTCAATTCCTTTCCTATTTAAGTGGGTTTCGTCACAAAAGAGGATGATGCTGAAAAAAAGTGAGAGAGATTAAGTTTTGTAGAGTATTCCATTGGCAAGCCAACCAAATTCAAATGGAATGAACAACAATCTTTGAAATATCTCATTCTTGTACAACAAAAGAACAATGAAGAACAAAGGGTTTGCATCTAATAAAATAGTGGTGGTCCCATGCATACACATTTTAGCTTCCTTAAGGTACCACTTATATATATGCTTTCATCACCTTCTTATCTTTTTTTTTAATCAATGCCAATGTCAATGAAGAACTTTCTCCTTGTCTCTTATAATAAAAAATGTTTCATGAACTTTTCTCACAATCCATCATCCTCAATGATTCCCTATACATGTTCTCAACCCATATTCCTATGGTGATTTCTTTCAAGTAACATTGATACTCCTGAGTGAGTTTCTTTAAAAATTTTGTTGAGAAAGAAAAAAAAATTCATATAAAAAATTAAAATGATTTAAGTATAACTTATATATTAATATTAATAGACAATTTCATCAATATTTAATTGATTTTATATTAAAATTTAACATAATATTGAAGTGATTTATTTATATCATTTATTTTAATTATAAAGAGTATATTTAAACAATCACATTTGTAAATCTACGCTTTCGAAATTAATTCCTTAATATAAAGAAGTGTTAAAAATAAAATAAAAAATATGTAAGTATAGTTTATAAATCAATAAACAACTTTATTTGTAATTAATTAATTTTATATTAAAGTGTAACAAAATTAGAATTAGAACCAAATCATGCACATTTATATATCATGAGAAAAATCTCTTAAAACTTTATAGTATATATAGATTGAGGAGATGCAAGTTATTAAAGTCATTAAAATAACATCTTATTATAAGATAATCTATCTTTCATTTCATTTGAAAACAATTATTTAGTTATTTTAGCTTTATTGTATAGATTTGACATGGATTTTACAAAAAAGAAAAAGAACTCTTCTAAAGCTAAAACAATGTTATGATGGTTTTTTTCAATTAAAACCAATCTGATGACTTGGTTAGTTGTTTTTTAATTTTAATATATTTTAGACTTTAATTTTCTATCTTATCATTTTATCGTGCTACCAAGTTTTTATATATTTTTAATAAAATATATAAAGTTGTAACTATAGAAAAAATATTAAATAACTTAAATATTAAGCCATTGAAGAGCATGAATTAATTACACTCATGGATGATATAAAAAAATACTCACAAACAACTCAAAGTGAATACTATATTCATGTCACACTAGTATTTTACATTTAATTAAATAATTAACTACATTATAAAAAAAGTAAACATTTATGTTTTTTACATTTAAAGGCGGAAAATCTCTTTCATTTTCTTCTTTTCTTTATTTTTTTTCATTCAAACTATTACTAAGGATGACAAATGAATCCGTCCCCGTAGGTATTAACCGAACCCGCTTCGAGTTTGATGGGGAATCTTCGCATTGACTGGGCATGGGTATGGGTACCCGTCCCCGTTTGAAATTACTAAAACACCCATAATATTTTTAGTATTAATATATTTCTATTAAATTAATTTTAAAATTATGTTTGAAAATAAGATTTAATTTAAATATTATGAGTGAATGTTAATTTTTAATTGATACCAAATATGATATTTAATAAGTTAATAACTTTTTACAATAAATCATAATTTTATTTAGGAAAAAGAGATTTGTTAGTTAATACTAGTAGCCAGTGAAGAGAACCTTTCTTATTTATATCTTCCAAACTTCTCATTGAGCATGTTAGAACCTTTTGTGACTATAACATATTAAATACATGATTTCATAACATGTTAAATACATGATTTCATAACATGTTAAATACATGATTTCATAACATGTTAAATACATGATTTCATAACATGTTAAATACATGATTTCATAACATGTTAAATACATGATTTCATAACATGTTAAATACATGATTTCAAGATAAAAGTAGAAAGCAGGAAAGAGAATAGAAAAAGAAAAATCTATGTATTATCACTAAAAGAAAAATCTTATTTATAAAAAAATACAATTCATGAATTATCAATATTTAAATCATAAAAAAATTAATAAATATGAATAATACAAAACTAATTAAACAACAAAAAATAACTCATAATAATAAATTATTCATCAAGAAGGTCTATATATTGGTGATAAAATTTAATTTCGCACTTTTTTTAAAATATAATTACCATTCTTGTTAATTGCACAAATCTTTATTAAGAATTTATTTCTTTAAGAAAAAGAATTTGTTACGCGAAAAAATAATTATTACTAATAACATATTTTTTGGATAATTAATGCGGTTTGCAAAGTATTATTACCAAACTCCAAGTGGTTGTTAGACAAATGGTAGAGGAGGTGAATTGATGCTTTTTAAGATGTTACAAATAAAATTTATCTTTTTTTTATTTTTCTTGGTTTATCTTTACCGAAGCGGAAGCGAAACAGTAAATAAAGTAAAAAGATAAGGGAAGAGAAGTACGCAAAGATTTATACTGGTTCGGGTATAGCCAACCCTACATCCAATTTCCAGTCACCTCAATTTGAGAATGACTCCCCAATCACTATCTTTAGAAAATTCGATTACAACCAATATAACAATTGAAACATGCAAAAGAATAAACCTAAAGATTGAACACCTCTCTTGAATCCCACAAGAGATGAAATACCTCGCTTAAAAAATCATAAGGGATGAAAAAACTACACCAACTATGGTGTTTACAAATAATCAAACAACACAGGAACAATATCACCTGGAAAGAGAGAATTCAAAATGGTGGCACAAACCGTCAGCTCCTTTCACAAGTGACTTAATAAAAAATTGTAGAACAAAGATTGGAAATCTCAATATTTTCGTGCTCAAGGTCAGTTCTGTGCAGTCGTATTTTCCTCTTAGGTTAATTATAAAGGAATTATTTTGAATTAAATTTAAAAAATAATTCAAAAGAAAAATTCAAAAAATAAAATTAATAAGTTTGAAAATCAGTTTTAATCCTCTGAATAACTAAAGGAAAATATCTGAGAAAATATTTGAAAACGTTCACGTTTTTTAAAAATCAGTTTATATTTTAAAAAAATATTTATTTTTGAAAATATGTTGCAGATAATCGATTACGTTTTGTCCATAATCGATTACGTTATGTCCATAATCGATTATGTGAGTATCAAAAATGATATTTTTAAAAAATATGACATAATCGATTATGTTGGAAACATAATCGATTATAACAGAGCGATTTAAAAAAAATTAAGTATCATAATCGATTATGTTCTGGGCATAATCGATTATGTAGGCAAAAATCAGTTTTATCCATTTCTTAAAAGATCACTAGTGAAGGAGTGCTTGATCTATATTTTCCTCTTTTGATTTCTCTTATTCTGGAATGATTTGACACACTAACTTCTTCAACTTGAGCTCCAATTCTTCATCTTATGATCTTGATTTGACTTATTTGAGAATTTATCAAAACTTAATATTTTATCTTCAAAGAGTGATGACTTGAGCCTCTTTGGTAGCAGGGCTATTAATATTATTGATAATAACATATTGATTAATATTATTTCATAAAATAACTTATTTTATAATCAAGTTGAAGTTTTGTGAACAAGTGATCAGCACCACTAAAGTTAAAGACTATCCCCACAAAAATTTAAAAAAAATTTGCTTTTATTGAATAATAATTTGTTTTAACTATACTTTTATTGAGACTTTGAATAAATAAATATTTTTTATAAGTAAAATTAATTTAAACACAAATTAAAATATAAAAATTTAGAGAAAATATTTGAAAAACTTGTATAAAATTTATTTGTATACAAGATAATTTTAATTCATAAAAAATCTTATCTTATTTTATTTCTATTTTTTAAAACATTTTTATAAAAAGTTTGTTTAAATAAATCTTAAGTTAAGATCTAACATTTTTAGATTTTTGAAGAAAATATATAAAAGTTTTTATTTTATATTTTATTTAATCTTTTATTTGTGGGGCCCACAAAATATGGTGAAAGACCGAACTGTCTATAATTAATTAGTGATTATGATTAATTCATCATGTAAAATTATTAATTCATATTTATATTTATCTATATCTATATCATTAATAAAAATGATTAATTTTGTAACTTTTTTTCTCAATACACATCTTATAACTTTATCTTATATGTAACTATTTTTATGTACATTTTTCTATTATTTTTATTCTTTAAACTAAATTAATTTTAATATCGATAAAAGAGATATCCATAATGTTATATATATTTATATTAAAAATTTATTTATTTTTATAACAGATTTTTATGTACATATTTTTATATTTTTAATATAACTTTTAGTATATTTTTTCATTTTAATAATAATAATTAAGTTTTTAATTATATATTTTTTATTATCATAAAAAATAGACACATATATTAATGAAAAAATATAGTTAATTATATTTTTATTCATGAAAGTAGAAACACAATATAAACTGCAAATATTAAGAATGGTAACGGGACGGGGCGGTTCCTATAATAAAATTTCATCTCCATCCCCGTTTCCATATCCAACGGGTATGAAAATTTTGTCTTATTCCTATTCCCACCAGGTACGAGTTATTCTCACTAAGTAACGAGTATAGTTGTATTCATCCTTTGTTATTTTAAATATTAATTAAATAATTATTTTACAAGAAAATAATAAAGATCATAACAAAGAAAATTTGATATTATAGATGAATCAAAGTCAAAATGATACATATATTCTTTTTCCCAATAATAAATATCAATAAAAAATTATAATTATATAAATCTGAAATTAAAGTATCATCAAATAATAACTAAATAAAGTTCAAATAATTATAAAAAAGTAAAAAAAAATATCAAATATATGCTATAAAAATAAAATACAAAACTAAGAACTAAAGAAAAATTAATATAAATTTTTAAAATTACTTAATAAACTAAATGTGTTTTAATAATTTAAAACAAGAATAAATATTGGACATTGGGACGGGTATGGAAGCAGAGACGGGGCAGGTATGTATATGCCCATACATGTCCCCATACCCAATTTAAAAAGTTGGATATTACCCATATTCATACTCATACCCAATCAATGCGGGGATTCATCGTCAAAATCGGGATGGATTCGGATAATACTCACGGGGACGGGTTCATTTGTCATTCCTAGCAAATACACTGCAAAAATGTTATTAATTAGTTGTCATAAGTTAATGTCAATGATGAAATGGACATGATTAGTAGTGTTGGTCTAACCTATTCTAATATAACCTTAAAATAAATACAAAATTTGGAGAAACGTTAAACCTTGTTAGGAATTGTAAAAGTAAAAAATATTAGCAAATATTTAAGGTAGCAGGGCAGCTCAAGACTTTAGGATGCCTAAAACAAACTTTAAAGATGAGGCTTTTTTATTTATTAATAAAAAAAAATTATGCTAAAATGTATTATAATTTTATTTAAAATTTATTTTTCGAACTTTTTATGATACAAAGTTATGTATTAAATTGTCATAATTATTTTCATTTAATATTTATTTTTCAATAGATAATAAAGTCAATCCGTTTAATTTCTGTTGAGAGATTCTTGATCATAAATAAGTTTTTATTATCTTTAGTTTTGAAAAATTTCTTTCAACTAAGGCAACTTATATTGGAATTGTTAACATTATTCTATAAGCTATATATGCATTCAGAAAAGAATATATTTTTTTTATATAATTAAGAATGTCAATTGATTTATGATTTTCCAATCCTATAATTTCTTTTAAGATATTTAATTCTGAAATAAATTCAATCCATCAAGATCCAACAAATTATCATGTTTCAAAGACTTTTCAAGATTTAAGTATTTTTCTTTCAAAAGTATATAATCTAGTGATTTTAAATTTTTAACACTAAATAAATAATAACAAATATCTTCATATATTTTAAATTGTTCAAATCTACTTTGAAGTGTGGTAATTGCTTTATCTACAATGTACAAAAAGTAATCAAATTCTAAATGATTCTTGAAGAGATTTTACAATTTCATTCTTAATATTTTCATCAAATTGCTTCTTTTTATGACTAATACGTTTTTTCACGAAACTAGGGATAGCAAATGAACCCGTTCCCATGGGTATTAACCGAACCCGCCCCGAGTTTGACGGAGAATCTCCACATTGACTGGGCATGGGTATGGGTATGGGTATGGGTAATACCCGATTTTTTAAATTGGGTATGGGGACGGGGATGGGTATGTACATATCCGCTCCGTCCCCGTCCCCATACCTGATCCCGTACTCATACCCGTCCCCGTTTAAAATTACTAAAACACCCATAATATTTTTAGTATTAATATATTACTATTAAATTAATTTTAAAATTATGTTTGAAAATAAAATTTAATTTAAATATTATGAGTGACTGTTAATTTTTTATTGGTACTAAACATGATATTTAATAAGTTAATAACTTTTTTCAATAAATCATAATTTTATTTAGGAAAAAGAGATTTGTTAGTTAATACTTGTAGCCAGTGAAGAGAACATTCCTTATTTGTATTATCTTACTAATATTTTTATCTTCTTTTTTTCTCTCTTTGTGACTTCTCATTTCCAACCCTAACTTCATATAAGCTTTGTCTTTTCTCTTCCAAACTCTCAATCTCCAATCATCTCTTTCAAAATCAAAATTCATATTGTGATCTAGAGAGCGAAAGGAGTATTTCTATCCAATCATCTCTTTCCATGTTCCCTCTTTTTTTTATTCCTCTGATCTTAAGGATTAAACTTCCTTATTTGAATTGGACCTTGTAAGAGAATCATTAGACACTTGGCTTGAGGTGTTATGAGAATATTATTTTATGTGATGATATATATATGTGTGTGTCAAGAATTGCTATGTCTTTTATTAAATGGCAGAAATTTTAGCTTTTCCTTTTTTGAATTATTTCTATAATCTGCAATGATGATGTTAATTTTATAAAGGAGCAGAAAATATTATAGGGGCATAGTAAATTAAGAAATAGAGAAAAATAACTATTTTGAGTGATTGTGATCAACATGATACATGTTAAAGTTTGCATGTATAATTTTTTTAAGAAGAGGAATTTATTTTGGAAAACATGTATTGACATCTATGTATATATATACACACAATTATTTTGACTTCTTTTTAATATTTTTATTTATTGTTTATTTTTATTATGTAAAAATGTATGACTCTCAATTTTTAATTGAATAAAATTTAAGTTTTTATATAATTATGATTTTTTTTAATCCTTTTACGTTTAAGATGATATAATTATTTATTGATATAATATTTTTTAACAACAACAAAAATTGATTTAAATCCAAAAGATAAATATGCATTTGTAAATTCTAATTATTATTAGTTTATTTTTTTTTTCGTGCAATTTTGTTCGCATTGTATATTATAATCTTTATTAAAATAAAAAGAGATCTTAAGAGAAATTTAGAGAAGGGAAATAAAGAGACATTTGAAATAATTTTGAACTTAGACTATTTTTTTTTTAAAAGTAATTTTTAACTTTATTAATTTGTCATTTGTTTTTCTTCATGTCTTATATGTGTTAATTTGTAGAAAAAAATGAGCACTGAAGGTGAAGATTTGCAAGTACCAACCCTACAATATTCACAACAACCAAAACCCTTGCAAGGTTCCAACAATGCAAGTCAAGCTTCATTGAATGAGCCTGTACAAACATCTTCCGATGTACCTGATGAAATAATTCAACACATGTAGAATCTGGGAAAGGGAGATTGAAAAGTGTTGTGTGGCAACACTTTGAAAGGATAAAGGTTGATGGAAAACATAAAGCTAAGTGTAAATATTGCAAAAAACTACTTACAAAGCACCTGCACCACTATCTAGACATATGTATTCGGAAGATTGCTTCAATAAGGGAAAAATGTATTATATTTATTTTATTAACTAAATTTTTAATTTCATTTATCTATCTAATTTTTCTCCTCTTTGTAGGTGGATTGAATCCAAGTGAAAATACTCAACATTTGGAAGATTAGTAGATGTTTTGGTTATGAAAATTTTTTAGTTTTATGTAATTTCTAAATTTTTTTATAATTATTTGACTTTTATCCAATTGTTATTTAGTACTCTGATGAGATTTATGAATTTATAATTCCTTTTTTATTTGATATTAAATCTTAATAATATCATAATTATTTTTTTGTGATCTGTTTATTTTTTGTAAAAATTATTTATGTAGAATAATAAGAATGCGGGTATGGGCATGAATATGAGTATATACCCGTTACCCGATGGGGATGGGGATGAGAATGGATTTTCATACCCATTGGGTATGAGGATGGGGATGTAGATGAATTTTATATTAGGGATGAGGATGGGATAGTGAAACCCGCACGCCTCGTTGCCATTCTTAGTATTTGCTGTTTATATTGTGTTTCTACTTTCATGAATAAAAATATAATTAACTATATTTTTTCATTAATATATGTGTCTATTTTTTATGATAATAAAAAATATATAATTAAAAACTTAATTATTATTATTAAAATGAAAAAATATACTAAAAGTTATATTAAAAATATAAAAATATGTACATAAAAATCTGTTATAAAAATAAATAAATTTTTAATATATATATATATATATATATATATATATATATATATATATATATATATATATATATATATATAACATTATGGATATCTCTTTTATCGATATTAAAATTAATTTAGTTTAAAGAATAAAAATAATAGAAAAATGTACATAAAAATAGTTACATAAAAGATAAAGTTATAAGATGTGTATTGAAAAAAAAAGTTACAAAATTAATCATTTTTATTAATAATATAGATATAGATAAATATAAATACGAATTAATAATTTTACATGATGAATTAATCATAATCATTAATTAATTATAGACAGTTAGTCCTTCCAGGTCTTTCACCATATTTTGTGGACCCCACAAATAAAAAATTAAATAAAATACAAAATAAAAACTTTTCATGAATTTTCTTCTAAAATATAAAAATGTTAGATCTCAACTTAAGATTTATTTAAACAAACTTTTTATAAGAATGTTCTTAAAAAATAGAAATAAAATAAGATAAGATTTTTTATGAATTAAAATTATCTTGTATACAAATAAAGTATCATCAAATAATAACTAAATAAAGGTCAAATAATTATAAAAAGGTAAAAAAATATATTAAATATATGCTATAAAAATAAATTACAAAACTAAGAACTAAAGAAAAATTAATATAAATTTTTAAAATTACTTAATAAACTAAATGTATTTTAATAATTTAAAACAAGAATAAATATTGGACATTGGGATGGGTATAGAAGCAGAGACGGGGCGGATATGTATATGTCCATCCCCGTCCCCATACCCAATTTAAAAAATTGGATATTACCCATATCCATATCCATATCCAATCAATGCGGGGATTCCCCGTCAAAATCGGGATGGATTCGGATAATACTCACGGGGACGAGTTCATTTGTCATTCCTAGCAAATGCATTGCAAAAATGTTATTAATTAGTTGTCGTAAGTTAATGTCAATGATGAAATGGACATGATTAGTAGTGTTGGTCTAACCTATTCTAATATAACCTTAAAATAAATACAAAATTTGGAGAAACGTTAAACCTTGTTAGGAATTGTAAAAGTAAAAAATATTAGCAAATATTTAAGGTAGCAGAGGTGACTCAAGATTTTAGGAGGCCTAAAACAAACTTTAAAGATGAGGCTTTTTTATTTATTAATAAAAAAATTATGCTAAAATGTATTATAATTTTATTTAAAATTTATTTTTCGAACTTTTTATGATACAAAATTATGTATTAAATTGTCATAATTAATTTCATTTAACATTTATTTTTCAATAGATAATAAAACCAATTCGTTTAATTTCTATTAAGAGATTCTTGATCTTAAATAAGTTTTTATTATCTTTAGTTTTGAAAAATTTCTTTCGAGACAACTTATACTGAAATTGTTAACATTCTTCTATAAGCTATATATGCATTCGGAAAAAAATATATTTTTTAATTAAGAATGTCAATTGATTTATCATTTTCCAATCCTATAATTTCTTTTAAGATATTTAATTATGAAATAAATTCAATCTATCAAGATCCAACAAATTATCATGTTTCAAAGACTTTTCAAGGTTTAAGTATTTTTCTTTCAAAAGTATATAATCTAGTGATTTTAAATTTTTAACACTAAATAAATAATAAAAAATATCTTCATATATTTTAAATTGTTCAAATCTACTTTGAAGTATGGTAATTGCTTTATCTACAATGTACAAAAAGTAATCAAATTCTAAATGATTCTTGAAGAGATTTTACAATTTCATTCTTAATATTTTCATCAAATTGCTTCTTTTTATGACTAATACGTTTTTTCACGAAACTTAGGCTCTATATCCATTTCAATAACAATTTCCTTGGCAAAAATTAATCCATTTTCTTTGTCCTTTTCAAAAAATGAAAGAAGACCTTTTGATTGTTCAATAGCTTCATCAGTGCACATATCTTTTGATTGTAAATTCTTACTGAGTTAACTCCATATAAAATGTTATACCAAATATTCATGCCTAACAAAAATTCAATGTAACAATCAACTTCACTTTTTATTTTAGGATAATTACTAGTTTCAGCTAATTCAAATAAAACATCTCTTATTTGTGAAGTTTGAAATTTTATAACTTTCCCAAACATGCAAGTTTAACCCTTAAGAACAGAGGAATAGAAAAAGAGGGAACACAGAGAGAGACAAAACTTACCTGAAACTGAAGTTTATCTTGTAGAAATACTCCTCTCCCTAGGGATGGCAACAGGGCGGGGCGGGTGCGGGTTTCACTATCCCATCCCCATCCCCAATATAAAAATTCATCCTCATCCCCATCAGATAACGGGTATATACTCATACCCATGCCCACACCTGCATTCTTATTATTCTACATAAATAATTTTTACAAAAAATAAACAGATCACAAAAAAATAATTATGATATTATTGGGATTTAATATCAGATAAAAAGGGAATTATAAATTCATAAATCTCATCAGAGTACTAAATAACAATTGGATAAAAGTCAAATAATTATAAAACAATTTAGAAATTACATAGAACTAAAAATTTTTTATAACCAAAACATCTACTAATCTTACAAATGTTGAGTATTTTCACTTGGGTTCAATCCACCTACAAATAGAAGAGGAGAAAAATTAGATACGATAAATGAAATTAAAAATTTAGTTAATAAAATAAATATAATACCTTTTCCCCTTGTTGAAGCAATCTTCTGAATACATATGACTAGATGGTGGTGCAGGTGCTTTGTTCCGTTCCTTGTTTCTCCTCCAAGTAGTTTTTTGCAATATTTACACTTAGCTTTATGTTTTCCATCAACTTTTACCCTTTCAAAGTGTTGCCACACAACACTTTTCAATCTCCCTTTCCCAGATTCTGCATGTGTTGAATTATTTCATCAGGTACATCGGAAGATGTTCGCACAGGCTCATTCAATGAAGCTTGACTTGCATTATTGGAACCTTGTAAGGGTGTTGGTTGTTGTGAATATTGTGGGGTTGGTACTTGCAAATCTTCACCTTCAGTGTTAATTTTTTCTACAAATTAACATATATAAGACATGAAGAAAAACAAATGACAAATTAATAAAGTTAAAAATTACTTTTAAAAAATTAAAAAAAATAGTCTAAGTTCAAAATTATTTCAAATGTCTCTTTATTTCCTTTCTCTAAATTTCTATTAAGATCTCTTTTTTATTTTAATAAAGATTATAATATAAAATGCGAACAAAATTGCATGGAAAAAATTAAACTATTAATAATTAGAATTTAGAAATGCATCTTTATCTTTTGGATTTAAATCAATTTTTGTTGTTGTTAAAAAATATTCATATCAATAAATAATTATATCATAGTAAACGTAAAAGGGTTAAAATAATTATATAAAAACTTAAATTTTATTCAATTAAAAATTGAGAGTCATACATTTTTACATAATAAAAATAAAGAATAAATAAAAATATTAGAAAGAAGTCAAAATAATTGTGTGTGTGTATATATATACATAGATGTCTATACATGTTTTCCAAAATAAATTTCTCTTCTTAGGAAAATTATACATGCAAACTTTAACATGTATCAAGTTGATCACATCACAATCACTCAAAGTAGTTATTTTTCTCTATTCCTTAATTTACTCTGTCCCTATAATATTTTCTGCTCCTGTATAAAATTAACATCATCATTGCAGATTATAAAAATAATTCAAAAAAGGAAAAGCTAACATTTCTTGCATTTATAAATTGTTTAATAAAAGACATAACAATTCTTGACACACACACACACACACATATATATATATATATATATATATATCGGTCACATAAAATAATATTCTCATAACACCTCAAGCCAAGTGTCTAATGATTCTCTTACAAGGTCCAATTCAAATAAGGAAGCTTAATCCTTAAGATCAGAGGAATTAAAAAAAGAGGGAACATGGAAAGAGATGATTGGGTAGAAATACTCCTCTCGCTCTCTAGATCACAATATGAATTTTGATTTTGAAAGAGATGATTGGAGATTGAGAGTTTGGAAGAGAAAAGACAAAGCTTATATGGAGTTAGGGTTGAAAATGAGAAGTCACAAAGAGAGAAAAAAAGAAGATAAAAATATTAGTAAGATAATACAAATAAGAAAGGTTCTCTTCACTGGCTACTAGTATACTAACAAATCTCTTTTTCCTAAATAGAATTCTGATTTATTGAAAAAAGTTATTAACTTATTAAATATCATGTTTAGGACCAATAAAAAATTAACAGTCACTCATAATATTTAAATTAAATTTTATTTTCAAAGATAATTTTAAAATTAATTTAATAAAAATATATAAATACTAAATATTATGGGTGTTTTAGTAACTTCAAACGGGGACGGGTATTGGGACGGGGACGAAGCAGATAAAACCTTAGTAACTAATGTTAGAGACTAATTTAGATTTTGATTAAAAAACTAATTTAGCTATTATTATATAAAAATAAATTCATTTTTTTAAGATTAGTAGTCATTATAAAAGTTTATTAATAATAAAAATTATTTTATATATCAATAATTTTAGTTTATAAAATAATTTCTAATTTTAGAGATAATAAAATGATAGGATAAACAAAGCATTTCAGCCATTTATAAACTATTTAATAAAATATAACACCACTCTCAAGAAAAGAATATTCATCAATCCTAAGAATTTCGACAATTTAAATAAACTTCCTTTACCTTG
Organism: Lablab purpureus; assembly: GCA_030347555.1. Lineage (NCBI taxonomy): Eukaryota > Viridiplantae > Streptophyta > Magnoliopsida > Fabales > Fabaceae > Lablab > Lablab purpureus. The sequence goes on along the minus strand of CM059257.1, from coordinate 14,652,371 downwards.
ACAGTTCTTCCGAGGAACTAGAATTCCAACTCCTAAAATTTTTTACTCAAAAAAGAAAGAACAAAATCCTAGCTTCAACACATAAATAGTTAATTTATCATAATTCAATACAAGGAATTTTGGACAATGGAAATCTTTCCAAATCTACTTAAAGCACACTTACAAGGTCTAATTCGAAATGCAAGCTTAACACACATAGGAACATAAGAAGAGGGAACATGGAGGTGAGACAAAACTCACTTGAAATTTAAATTGATCAGGTAGAAATAATCCATTCGCTCTCTAGATCATAGATTGCAATTTTTGAAGAGAGTGGTCAATGCTTCTATGAAATTAGGGTTGGAAAGATGGATGACTATGTGAAACTGAAATTCTAATTACGTTCAATATTAATTAAAATAACAATATCCTTAATTAATTAATAAAATAAAATATAAAAAATCCAGTCTTACATTTCTTCCCATCATAAAATAATTTTCATCCCCAAAAATTTACTTACTTTCAAAACAGTTTAGGGTATTATCTTTTCTAGTTTTCAAGTGGAATAATTTGACTTAACATAGCTTCACCATACTAATTTTTCTACTTCTAAGTTCCTTAATTTATGTATCTTCATTTCTCAATGGTCTAGTTTCAAAAGACAAGTCCTCAATGACTTCCACTTCATCCATTTCAAGTATATAACTAGTATCAAGGACCATAGAGTTATTGATATCAGATAATTAAAAATATTGATAAGTAAAAAACCTTTTATGAAAATATATTGGATGCTATAACAGATTATGGCAAAAGCAGATATATATATATATATATATATATGCTATAACCGATTATGACTTGTAGTTAATTTTGAATTTTATTGATATTTTTAAAAAATTTTGGTGGGTTGGCTTGTATGACCTACCAAATCGTGGTAAGCCGGGCCGAGCCAGAAAAGTTTTGAAAAATATAAAAAAAGTGAGCTGAGTTGGGTTGACCTGTTTTTAATATGGGTCAAGGTGGGCCGACCCACATTAGTGTGTTTTGACAACTCTAGTTGAAGCATTAGTCACTCCAAATGACATCACTACATACTCATAATGTCATATCTAGACCTAAAGGTCGTCTACTACACATCTTCAACATTAACTAGAATATGAAGGTAACCAAATCTCAGGTTTGTCTTAAAGAATATTGTTTCCCCATGAAGCTGATCCATCAAATCATCGTCAATCCTCAACAATGGGTACTTTTTCTTGATAATGAGCTTATTCAACTTCTAATAGTCCACATATAGTCCAGATCAACCATCCTTCTTCTTAACTAATAATATTGGTGCTCCCAAGGTAATAGACTTGGTCAGATAAATTATTTCTCTAGTAACTCTTTAATTTGTTTCTTTAACTCTATCAATTCATTTGAGGCCATTCTATGAAAGCCATTGACACTGGTTCTACTCCAAGTATTAGGTCGATGGAAAATTCAATTTCTCTCTTAGGTGGTAATCTTAACACTTCTTCCAGAAATACTTCCATAAACTTTTGTTCTACTGGAATATTCATCATTTGACTAGTGTTTTCTGCTCCCATCTGAGTTAGAATAACAAAATAAATGACTCTTCTCTTCAATTCACCCTACACTTGTTGTACAGTCATAAACTTTCCTTCCATTAGGTTGGAAAAAACCACTTTCTGCTAGCCACAATAAAAATGTGATTGGAAAATAAACAATCCATTTCTAAAATGATATTAATGTCTTTCATGGTTAGACAAATCAAATTGACTGTAAATCTGTGCTCCTCAACTACTACTGTGCACTCGGCACAATTGAGGAACCTCACACCATTCTAGATGCTCGTTTTGGGACTAGCAGATCAATTGAAGCTTCTGGATTGACAGCCTAGGCTTTTCTATAGACCTATTTGACACAATGGAGTGTGTCACTCCATAATCAAACAAAACCTTTAATGCATTACTGACAATTGAACACTAACCCTAAACTAGATTACTTGACTTTACGACCTTTACTCCAATCAAAGCAAATACTCCTTCAGTTACTCTGAGCCTGTTGCCCTTACCCCTTATTTGTTGTGCACTTCTTGATGTTGCTACCCCCTTCTTACTTGGATACTCTTTGCCCATATGTCCTGGTTTTTTATATAAGAAACATTTCCTCTCATAATGGAGTTGAGAGCAGTCCTTCATCATGTGAGATCTACTACAATGAAAGCATATAGCGCTAAAAGATTGGGGTTGTTGTGGTTGAAATGGAACTACACCTCTCTTATGAAGTTGGGGTCTAGAATATGGTCTCTAGTGACCCACCCTAGCCTTCCCACTAGAAAACCCTCCATCATGGTGTATGATCACTAGAATTAGAAATTCTTTAATAGACATGGGAGCCATATATCTATTCAATTCATACCCTAGCCCTTTCTTCGCACTTCCTACATCTCTAAGCTTCAAAGGTAGCTTAGGTGTAAAACTTTGCTAGGTATTCAAACTTAGGAGCAAATGTATTGACCAATATGCTTCCCTATTTGATGGAAGACTTGTGAGCAAGGGACTAAACACCAGGACCATGGCTAGAAAGACGCAAGAAGATTGGATCTCTATAGATCCAAGTTATTATTTACATGAGCCATCCTAGAAGAAGTGTAGATAGAATAATGAGGTGTGAATAGTATTTTGTTTGGATTTGTATTTTAGCCCATTAGAATAATGACTAATAAAGAAGTACATATAGAAAAATAGAGGTGTGTATAGTTGACGTGAATTTGTCCAAAAAACGGGATGAACAGATCGTTCTGACAAATTTTCTCCAAAATCAAAGATTAAAAATCGAAAATGCGGAAAGGGATTAGGGATGGAGAAGACGCCACAATCATTTCTGACTGATAAGTCCAGTGAGGATTCGCCACTCTGAATTCGAAAATTCACAGATAAGAATCTAAAGTTCTACTCGAGAACCAAGAGAGAATTCACGGAGCCAAAGTCTCAACTCCTTAAAATCTGAATTCTGAGTACAAAGAGTTATGAGAATCCTATTTATACTAATGGACCTAAGACAAGGCCCATTAACTAATTAGGCCCAAAATTGGAAAAAGAACAAAAATACAAAGCCCAATAAAGGCCCACAAAGAAAATTAAATCCAAATTACAAAATATTAAAAATTAAATTTAGAAATCCTAAAACTATAGTTGTCATCTTCATGTTGTATCAATAGTAAAGAAGTGTAAATAGCAAAACAGAGATATGCATAACAATTTTTTTTGGCTTATATGTTGGCCCAGTAGTATAGGTAATAATAAAAGAGATGTGCTTAGATAAAAGGTAATTCATTGTTTTCCCTTGAATGTTCAGAAGTGTTCCAATTAATCTATCACACTCATTTCTCTCCACATGCATTACATTTATATAATATTTGACATGTAACTTGCATCAATATGGGAGATAAAAGAAAATGGACTTCTTCTTCCATATGCCTGTCATATATAATATATGACATGTAACTTGCATCAACATGGGAGATAAAATAAAATGGACTTCTTCTTCCATATGCTTGTCATAGTCGATATTTTTTGTTTTTCCAAAGACAACATTAATGTGCTTCACTTTTTCATAAATCTGAACACAATAAAGCAGACAATTTTTCATCCACTTGATGTCTATTAAAAGTTTTTCCCAATATTTGGAATGAAAACCTTTTAGAAATCTACAATGCCAAAGATATGTTGTCTTCTTTCCATATCTCAATGTCTTTTTCATATACAAATTACAGTACGTAAGAAAGAAAGTCACTAAAATGCAAAAATAACATGATATGTATATAGAAAAATTCATTGAAAAACTCATGAAACACTTTAACCCCTTTATTCCACAATAATCTCAAATCTTCGATCAACAAATTAAGCAAAACCTCTATGTCATTTCCTAATAATGTTGGACTAGATATCATCATATATAACATAATGTATCCACACTTCATGCAAATCCTTGGAGTTAAGTTCTAAATAGCTAGCAAAATGTTTCATAAACTATGGTTATTGCTAAAATTACAAAACAAATTCATTCCATATAGTTAGTCCAAACCTAAGATTTCTTGACTTATTTTTAATTGGGAAACTCATTATCAATGTTTTTCCATGGCAAAGAATTGACCAGATGGTGAAGTTTTCCATCACATTTCCTCCCATTTATATGTCACCTAAGATTTTTAACTTCATTTGAATTCACAAAAAGAATGTTTAACCCTTAGGCTGTTGTTATCTCATTACTATTATCTTAATAATTTCCTTAACCTTGTATCATGATAATCTATACCTAGGAAATTTTTTCAACTCTTCAAACTCTTTTATGTAAAATATGTAATCATTAGGGCATGAAATGTATGTTTTTGTACTTCATAACCATGGGATGAAATATTTTCTTTACTTCATAATTATGATTAGGTAGTGCATTTCCTTCTAGAAGCATGTCCTTCAACAAAGGAAACAATTCCATGATCTTTTTTCATACCACTCATTGATTTCCTTCAAATTTAGCAACTTTAGCATCTATAACAATCATGTGAAGTCAATTAACCAAGATACAATGAAATCTTTACATAGCTAAACTTATCTTCATACACATGCACTTACACAAAAAATCATATTGCAATATCATGAATCATATCCTCCAATTGGTTATCCATGGTTGAATTAACAATCTTCTTAGTGTTGATACATGCCATGTCAATATTATATAACTTCTAAGAAAGCCTTCACATAGAAGATGCTAATTAATTTTTTTAACATCTAGTCTTCTTTCATTTAAACAATTCACATAAGGACAAATAAACTTTCATTGCCACCAATAGCACCATTATGTTGTGTGAATTGTGGAAAATTTTCACTTCTCTTTCATACTCCTCAGTTATGGGTGTTGAATTAATTCAACTTTGATTCTACATGTATGTGATGAACATTCAATTTTGTCAGAATGCATTCAAATATCACTTTTTAAATAAGATGTGAGATGTTACCCTTTTAGGAAGATTATTTTTATATAGTTAAATAATACGTAAATTTTAATTAACAACTCATACTTTCTACAAAATTTTGGCAACATTTTTTCATTGGTTTTCAACTAACACAAAATGAAAATGGTGGCAACAAATTAACCATAATATAATATGAACTTGAAGATAAACACATAATGTAATTAACTAAAATCCCATGGAGTATATGAAATTCTAAAATACATGTACAAATGAGCTATAAAAAATATATTAATATTTTAAAACTATCCAATCAAAAGTTGATAATTCGATAAAAAAAGATTTTTATGAAAGAAATCAAGGATGATTTAAAATAGAAAGGATACTTAATTTTTATATTGAATCTCCAACAAGAAACCAAGATTCATTCAATGTAATCACTACAAGAAAAATTGCTTGTAAAAGTTATATTACTCATTTCTAAAATGATAAAATATTAGTCACTAATATAATTGAAGATTCATTTAGAATTTAATTTGTAAGTACCTAAAACCTTAGTAACTAATGTTAGAGACTAATTTAGATTTTGATTCAAAAACTAATTTAGCTATTATTATATAAAAATAAATTCATTTTTTTAAGATGAATAGTCATTATAAAAGTTTATTAATAATAAAAATTATTTTAGATATCAACAATTTTAGTTTATAAAATAATTTCTAATTTATTTAATATAATAACTAATTATTTTTTCTTTAAATTAGTTAATATTTAATGAATTTCTTATTTCTTATAATAAATATATCATACAAATATTTCAAAATTATACCACTTGAAATAAATACTTCAAAAATTAATTAATATAATCTATGTAACATCGCAAAAATCTAAACAATATTGGCACACTTATGCACAATTACATGTGTATATATAATATATATCATACAATTATTTTAAAATTATAAAACTTGAAATACGTATTCAAAAATTAAATAATATAATCTCTACAACATCCAAAAATCTAAACTAAACAATATTAGCGCATACATATGCACAATTATATATATATATATATATATATATATATATATATGTGTGTGTGTGTATATATATTAATGACAACATAACATCCCAAACTACAAAAATAAGTAACAATACCTATATTATATATATGTATATATGTATATATATATATATATAGATATTGATATATGTTTTTAAAAAATAAACTTTCCCTTTTAAAAAAATTATATATCCAAAATTTAACATGCATGTTAACAACAATCACTTCAAATAATTAATTTTTCTCTACTCTTTAAATTGATCACTTTCTTTGAGACTTTGTTCTTAGAATATTCTCTGCTCCCGTGTATAATTGACATGACCATTGGAGTTTAATAGAGATAATAAAATGATAGGATAAACAAAGCATTTCAGCCATGTATAAACTATTTAATAAAATATAACACCACTCTCAAGAAAAGAATATTCATCAATCCTAAGAATTTCAACAATTTAAATAAACTTCCTTTACCTTGACAGTTTTTCCAAGGAACTAGAATTCCAACTTCTAAAATTTTTTACTCAAAAAAGAAAGAACAAAATCCTAGCTTTAACACATAAACAGTTAATTTATCATAATTCAATACAAGTATTTTTGGACAATGGAAATCTTTCCAAATCTACTTAAAGCACACTTACAAGGTCTAATTCAAAATGCAAGCTTAACACACATAGGAACATAAGAAGAGGGAACATGGAGGTGAGACAAAACTCACTTGAAATTTAAATTGATCAGGTAGAAATAATCCACTCGCTCTCTAGATTATAGATTGCAATTTTTGAATAGAGTGGTCAATGCTTCTATGAAATTAGGGTTGGAAAGATGGATGACTTTGTGAAACTGAAATTCTAATTCTTCCTCTAAGTCCATTACATTCCTCTACCCGCCATTAGGTTCAATATTAATTAAAATAACAATATCCTTAATTAATTAATAAAATAAAATATAAAAAAATCGTGTCTTACATTTCTTCCCATCATAAAAATAATTTTCATCCCCAAAAATTTACTTACTTGCAAAACAGTTTAGGGTAGACTTCTCCCATTATCTTTTCTAGTTTTCAAGTGGAATCATTTGACTTAACATAGCTTCACCATACTAATTTTTCTACTTCTAAGTTCCTTAATTTATGTATCTTCATTTCTCAATGGTCTAGTTTCAAAAGACAAGTCCTCATTGACTTCCACTTCATCCATTTCAAGTATATGACTAGTATCAAGGACCATAGAGTTATTGATATCAGATAACCAAAAATATTGATAAGTAAAAAACCTTTTATGAAAATATATTGGATGCTATAACAGATTATGGCAAAAGCATATATATATGCTATAACCGATTATGGACTGTAGTTAATTTTGAATTTTATTGATATTTTTAAAAAAATTTGGTGGGTTGGCTTGTATGACCTACAAAATCATGGTAAGCTAGGCCGAGCCAGAAAAGTTTTGAAAAACATAAAAAAAGTAAGCTGAATTGGGTTGACCTATTTTTAATATGGGTCAAGGTGGGCCGATCCACATTAGTGTGTTTTGAAAACTCTAGTTGAAACATTAGTCACTCCAAATGAAATCACTACATACTCATAATGTCATATCTAGACCTAAAGGTCGTCTTCTGCACATCTTCGGCATTAACTAGAATCTGACGGTAACCAAATCTCAGGTTTTCCTTAAAGAATATTGTTTCCCCATGAAGCTGATCCATCAAATCATCATCAATCCTCAACAATGGGTACTTTTTCTTGATAATGAGCTTATTCAACTTCTAATAGTCCACATATAGTCCAGATCAACCATATTTTTTCTTAACTAATAATACTGGTGCTCCCAAGGTAATAGACTTGGTCAGATAAACTGTTTCTCTAGTAACTCTCTTTAATTTGTTTTTTTTAACTCTATCGATTCATTTGAGGTGATTCTATGAGAGCCATTGACACTGGATCTACTACAGGTATCAGGTCAATGGAAAATTCGATTTCTCTCTTAGGTGGTAATCCTAACACTTCTTCCAGAAATACTTCCATAAACTTTTGTGCTACTGGAATATTCATGATTGGACTAGTGTTTTCTACTCCCATCTGAGTTAGAATAACAAAACAAATGACGCTTCTCTTCAGTTCACCCCACACTTGTTGTACAATCATCAACTTTCCTTCCATTGGGTTGAGAAAAACCACTTTCTGCTAGCCACAATTAGGGATGGCAATGGGGCGGGTGTGGGTTTCACTATTGTTAGAATAAATGGCTGAGTTTAAGAAGGGGGGGTGAATTAAAATCTTAAGAGATTTTCGAAATCCAAGGCCAATTTCAGAAAAATAGATTTTAAATGAAGATGAAAATCAATTCTTTAAAGATTCTTAAAATGCTTATACCAATGTATCATATATCCAATTCAATTAGAAATTCAATTACCAATTACAGAATTAAAAGAAGCATGGAAAGAAGATCAACACAAGAGATTTATACTGGTTCACCTTCCTATGAAGGCTACATCCAGTTTCCTAAACACCCAAATCAAAGCAATTCACTAAATTTCAGTTTTTACATGAACCCTACACGAAAAACTAAAACTAGAACAATAAACTTGATCTTGAACCCTACAAGATCTGTATACCCTTGTAAAACCCTATTACAAGAACACCTTAATCACCCTGATTAAGAAGAAACAAACCCAGTACAAGATTACACAAGAATTTGGAACGAATTCACCTGAAAATCACTTTCAGAAACTGAAACAGGACAAAAAATAGGAGATGACCTTCTATGGAAAGATTCTCAATTCAATTTGATCTTAGACTCCTTGATTGATTTCGTAAGTTGATTTAGAACACTTGAAAAGTCTTCTTGAACAATGAATTTCTCTATAATTGATTCGTTGCCCAGTTCCTTAAAACTCAAAGTATTTAAAACAGAACTGGTCCAGTGATTTAAAGTCTGTTACTGATAAAATCAGTAAGTTGAAACGCGATTTAGCTAGTTGTTTTCATTAAAATGAATTTTCCAGAGAGCACCCCAAATCTGAAAACTGAAAATAGTCAGTTGAAAACGCGATTAAACTAGTGGAAATCATTAAAGGGAAATCCTTAAGTGATTTTAGCATGTTTAAATGCGAATCAACTAGATTTTCCAGAGAGCCTGAATTTCTTAAAAATAGCTCCAGAATTTTAGCTGATTTAAATTCTAAAAAATAGCTAGCTGAAATCAGCCAAAACAAAACTTTAAAATACCAGTTGATTAAAATGTTTAAGATTGACTTGACCATTAAACTAAGAACATTTTAACTAATTGAAAACACATTTTTAATGAGTTGAAAAACAGTTAAGACTTTTAAAAACATTTCAAAACATCTTAAAACATTTCAAACCATTTTAAAATAGAAGATTAAGTCCAAGATTAAATGAAATGCATCTTACCCCACATCCTAAGACACTCTAATCCTAAGATAAAATCTTCATTCTTCAAGCACCATCATCTTCATCATCAAAGTGGTTGGAGACATCAAATTAACTTGAAACCAAGTCTTCAAGTCCAACAAACTCCCCCTATTTGATGATGACAACCACTTGAAGCATCCATTGTCTTTGAAGAATTTAGGAGTCCTGAAAATAAACACAGAGCAGAAAATACAGCAGCAGGAACAATTTCTCCCCAATTACATATTCTCCCCCTTTCACATATTCTCCCCTTTACTTGGTGTGCCTCAATATTTCTCCCCCTTTGTAATCATCAAATAGCATAAGGAAGAAAAGTCCAAATATAGCATATGCAGTAAATTGGAAATGTTCAACAGACATGGGCATGAGACCCAAAAATAAACAACAATTAAACACTAACAACACAAAAACAGATAGCAATGAAATGCAAAACATGAATGCAGTAACATATGCAACAGCAAAACCATCATTACTCCAAAAACAGCAAAAACAGCAACAACATCAGGATTAGTGAAGCAGCAACATCAACATCAGCAACACTTCAGGAACAGTAAGTGCATCAGCAATAATGCAGCAGCAACAACAACTTTACTAAAAAAACTAGCAAACACAGCAGCAGTAACAATATTACTCCAAACACCAGCAAAAACAACAATAACAATAATACTCCAAAAGCCAGTAAAAACTAGCAACAGTTCTTTGATTTAGCAGCAACAACTCCTCTCTAACAGTTGCAAAACATGAATTTGAGCCAGTTGGGCATGCAGGTCCACAATACTTTGATCAATGTGCCCAAAACGTTCAATGCAATATGAGTGATGATACATTTGGCGAGATTGGAGAGTATCAAACCGTTGCAGCACAGTTTACTTAAATTGAGATAATGGAGTGCCAAGATCAACAGGAGGAACATATGGCACAATGTCTCCCATCATTGAAGATTCTTCAGCTGCAGCACCAGCATTAGCAGCATCAGCAGCAGCACTAGTAGCAGCACCAACAACACTTGTTCTAGCATATCCAGAGCCTTGCCCAGCAACCCATTCACCATCCTTTTTATTAAAGCAAAACTTGAACAAGAAGCTATTATCTAGCTAATGAGATAACAGAACCTTGAGGATCACAAAAACATTCCCTGTAGGTCTGAATTTTGTTGAAATCTTCCAAAGAGCCAGAATATCCCCTACTTAAAATGACTCCATCAGATTTGAGTACAGCCACCCTTCTCCAAACTGAATTGCTTATAGTAATATCTTTTCCTTTTACTTTGGAGGTGAGAACAGAACCATCATACTCAAGGTTTGTGTAGAAAACCTTCACTAAATATGGATAGATGAACCCATTGAGCTCAAGGAATTTCTGCAACTCTTGAAACTGCAGCATGGTGATTATATCAGTCATTCCTTCATCCTCCATCCACTGAAAAATCAGAATCTTTCATCATCTCCATCAAACCAAGCTTGAATAGAACCAGATCTATATGAAAGAGGTGCTGGAATTTCAGGTTCTTTATGCCTTGAGGATTTGCTTGCAGACCCAACTGTTTTTTATTTCTTTCTGGGATTGCTTGAGGAAGCCATGACAGAGAAAGAATACAGAGAATAGAGCAGAGACAATATATGCAGAGTTTTCACACACAAGCAATACGAATGGCAATGCAATTCAGTATGTGAATTTAAACAATTTTAATCAACAACTTTTAGAAAGAATTCAATGCATTGTGTAGTCAAACATGCAATCAGAGGAAATATATGTAGTAGAGATATGGAGCAGGTTTTGTTTGATCCAAAGCATTCAGTCAGTTAAGTGAATTTTGAATTTGGAGAGAGAAATCAGTTATAAGCAAGACAAAAGCAATAAATGACAAAACAAGAGTCAAGATTCTTTAACCAGCTGTATTTCAAGTGTAACTGATGCACAACTATCAATCAATCAACTTAAATTCATCAATTGAATGTAAATCAATGTAATTTATCACCTAATTAGTTCTGGTATTTAATTTTGTATTGCTCTAGACAATTTCAGTTGGTTGATTTTTGCGAAACAGTTGATTAATACTGATAGTCTGATACTGGTTTAATACCAATTAATGAAATTAACTGACTAAATGGACAATGAACTGACTAAACCAGAGTCAGAAATCACTGCAACTCCACTGCAGCCCCAAATTAAGTGAAATAAGCTAATTAAAACACGAAATCACTAACTAAAACACTGAATGTCTTTGTAGATTTCATTCTATATCGTATAAACTGCAAGTATAACTGCAATCAATTAACAAACATGCAAAATTAAACAATCAAACACACAAAACAACATGTACAATAACAAGAATGAGTCACACACATGAATTAAATCACATTTGAGATATCAAGAACACCTAATTCATTTCTCAATTGAAAAAATCTATCTTTAGAGAGTGATTTGGTAAAAATATCAGCAAGTTGGTTATGTGAATCAACAAATTCAATTATGCAGTCACCATTTTGAACATGATCTCTAATGAAATGGTGCCTTATTTCTATGTGCTTTGTTCTAGAATGCAAAATAGGATTTTTTGGTTAAATTGATAGCACTTGTGTTGTCACACCTAATAGGAATGTGATCTAGTTTCAAACCATAATAAAAAGGCTACTATTTTAACCATAAAGTTTGAGCACAAAAGCTCCTAGCTACAACATATTCAGCTTCAGCAGTAGACAAAGCCACACTAGCTTGCTTTTTGCTATGCCATGATACTAGACTATTTCCTAATAGATGACAAGTTCCACTTGTGCTTTTCCTATCCAATTTACAACCAGCAAAATCAACATCTGAATAGCCTACTAGATTAAATGATGTACCTTTTGGATACCACAAACCAACATTAACAGTACCTTTTAGATATTTTAGAATTCTTTTAGCAATTGCAAAGTGTGATTCTTTAGGATTGGACTGAAATTTAGCATACATGAATACACTAAACATTATATCTGGCCAACTAGCAGTTAGGTATAAAAGAGAACCTATCAAACCTCTATATGTAGTGGAATCAAATGGTTTACCACTTTCCTCAGCATCAAGGTAGCTGTTGGTAGCCATAGGAGTGTTTGATTCTTTGCAACTGTCCATGCAATACTTCTTTAACAGCTCTTTGCAATATTTTGATTGATTAAGAAATGTTCCATGATCCATTTGCTTGACTTTTAAGCCTAAGAAGAAGTTTAGATCACCCATCATTAACATTTGAAACTCCCCTTGCATAGCTGCCACAAATTCTTCACAAAGCTTCTCACTAGTGGATCCAAAAATTATATCATCTACATAAACTTGCACAAGGATTATGCTGTCCAAAGACTTCCTAATGAACAAGGTTTTATCAACTTGGCCCCTTTCAAAATTTTAAGATATAAGAAAGTTACTCAACCTTTCATAACATTGTCTTGGAGCTTGCTTGAGTCCATAAAGAGCCTTTTTGAGTTTATATACAAGAGTAGGAAATTTGTGATCAACAAATCCAGATGGTTGTGAAACATAAATTTCTTCTTTTATATAACCATTCAAAAATGCACTTTGAATCCAATCATACATGAGAAAGAAAGCAATAACCTAACAACTTCTAATATAGCTACAGGAGCATATGTTTCTTCATAATCTATTCCTTCCTCTAGATTGTATCCTTTAGCTACAAGCCTAGCTTTATTTCTAGTTATTATTCCTTGATCATTCATTTTATTTTTAAACACCCATTTTGTTCCAATTATATTCATTTTAGGTGTGCAAGGGACTAGTTCCCAGACCTCATTCCTTTTAAACTGATTTAGTTCATCTTGCATAGCTAAAATTCAATTTTCATCAAGTAATGCATCATCAACACACTTAGGTTCAACTTGGGAAACAAATGCAGCAGTTAAACATGTATCATGCATGGATCTTCTAGTAGAAACACCTTGCTGAACATCACCTATCACATTTTCAATGGATAGCTCACGAGGTACCCTCCATTCTTTGGGTAAATCATTTTCTACAGATTCCAGTTCTGGTGCCAGAATTTCAGCCTGTTCTTTCTGATTTTCACCAGCTAAAATTTCGTCTGCTGCTGCTTTATCAGATTGTAATTGTTCAGCTGATACACCTTCAATTAAATTCTCTTCTCCTGCACCTGCACCACTTACTGCACCTTCATTTTGCACATTAGTCTCATAAAAAACAACATGAATTGATTCCTCAATGATAGCTAATCTTTTGTTATAAATCCTATATGCTTTGTTGTTAGAAAAATAACCAACATCACCACTTCCAAGTATTTTCCCTTTGTTATTGTCTTCATATTTGACAAATCCTCCATTCTTCAAAGTGAGTTTGACAAAGTTCCTTTTGTCACCACACATATGTCTTGAACAACCACTATCTAGATACCACAATAATTCTTTGGCCTTCAAGAACACCTACAAAACACAATCAATGAAAAATACTTGGTACCCACATCAATTTGGGTCCATGAAAATTAGTTACCTTTCTATCACATTTTGGCTTCCAAACATATTTGCCACTAGGAACTCCAGATTTTCTGATTTTGCAAGACTTTGAAGCATGTCCTTTGTTCATACAATAAAAACATGTAATGAATGAAGTGCTGGATGGTTTTTCAAGTAAAAAGAAATTTCTATAAGGCTTTTTTTCTTTTGTAAACCATTTGTAAATCCAAGTCTAGCTCTATTTATTACAAAATTTTGAAAGCTTAAAAGGGTATCCAAATTGGCTCTTCCCATGGTGAATCTAGCTAGAGCTTTGTTCAAATACTCAATTTTATCTTCCAAAATTTTGCAGTTTTTGCAAAATTTTTCATCATGATCACAATTGCAATTTGAAGCTTTATAAATCATTTCAAGATTCTTAAAATCAGTTTTTGAATTTTCAAGCTCTTTCACCTTGTTCTCTAACAAATTATTCATACCTTTAAGCTTATTGTTTGAACAAACAACTTTATTAGCTTCTTCATGCAATTCCCAAAAATTATGCAGCAGCTGATCATAATTGACACCATTTTGAGTTGTTGAGGAACTTACACTACTTGCTGTATCACAATCATCCATAAGACAAAGATTGGCCTTTTCATCCTCACTTGAAGAATCAATACTAGAGGAGACATCATTCTCATCCCATGCGGTATATTCCTTTTTGTTTTTGGATGATTTTTCATGTTTCTTTTCTCCATTCTTTTCTTTGTTTTGAGAATATGGACATTCAACCTTAATATGTCCCTGTTTTCCACAACCAAAACAAGTAAAGTTAGAAGAAACCAAATCAGATTTTTATTGTACCTCTTGTGTTTGTAACATTTGTTCTTGTATTTCAAGAACTTGTTGAACTTTCTCACTAAGAGGTTCATATTTTCTACATCACTTTCTTCATGTGTTTCATCATCACTAATCTCCTCCTTATGAACCCAAGTCTTCAAGGTCAGCCCTTTCTTTTTCTTGTCACTTTCTTCTTGTTCAGCAAGCCTATTAAGCTCAAGTTCATGCTCCCTCAACTTTCCAAAAAGTGCAGCAACACTCATTGTTGTTAGGTCCTTAGATTCAAAAATTGCTGTCACTTTAGGTTGCCAACTTCTATTCAAACATTTCAACACTTTTATGTTCAACTCCTCTTTCTCAAACACTTTGCTAAGACCTATTAGATGATTTACAATGTGTGTAAATCTTTTCTACACATCTGACACTGCTTCTCTTGGCAGCATCCTAAACATTCCATATTCTTGGATCAAAGTGTGTTTCCTAGCTCTTTTCACATCAGCAGTGCCTTCATGTGTTACTTCCAACACTTCCCACATTTCTTTGGCATTGGAACACTGTGAAACACGAAAAAATTCATCAAGATTAAGTGCAGATGTTATAATATTCTTTGCTCTACAATCATACTGCACTTTCTTTTGTTCTTCAACATTTAAACTCTCCCAAGGTTTCTCTTCATCTTTTTCCTTGTGTTTAGGGATATATGGTCCATTGATTATAGCATTCCAAATACCTTTATCAATTGATTCAATGAAAATCTTCATTCTTACTTTCCAAAAAGGTTAGTTTACACCTGAAAACATTGGTGGCCTGTTTATAGAAGCACCCTCTGCAAAAGGCAATTTTCCTTCAGCCGTGTTTTTGAAATTTTCAGAAAACTTGAATATTTTACAAGAACCAGCTCTGATACCAATTGTTAGAATAAATGGATGAGTTTAAGAGGGGGGTGAATTAAACTCTTAAAAGATTTTCGAAATCCAAGGCCAATTTAAGAAAAACAGATTTTAAATGAAGATGAAAATCAATTCTTTAAAGATTCTTGAAATGCTTATACCAATGTATCATATATCCAATTCAATTAGAAATTCAATTATCAATTACAGAATTAAAAGAAGTAGGGAAAGAAGATCAACACAAGAGATTTATACTGGTTCTCCTTCCTATGAAGGCTACATCCAGTTTCCTAAATACCCAAATCAAAGCAATTCACTAAATTTCAGTTTTTACATGAACCCTACATGAAAAACTAAAACCAGAACAATACACTTGATCTTGACTCCTACAAGATCTGTATACCCTTGTAAAACCCTATTACAAGAACACCTTAATCACACTGATTAAGATGAAACAAACCCAGTACAAGATTACACAAGAATTTGGAACGAATTCACCTGAAAATCACTTTCAGAAACTGAAACAGGACAAAAAATAGGAGATGACCTTCTATGGAAAGATTCTCAATTCAATTTGATCTTGGACTCCTTGATTGATTTCGTAAATTGATTTAGAACACTTGAAAAGTCTTCTTGAACAATGGGTTTCTATGTAATTGATTCATTGCCTAGTTCTTTAAAACTCAAAGTATTTAAAACAGAACTGGTCTAGTGATTTAAAACTGTTACTGATAAAATCAGTTAGTTGAAACACGATTTATCTAGTTGTTTTCATTAAAATGAATTTTTCAGAGAGCACCCCAAATCTGAAAACTGAAAACAGTCAGTTGAAAACGCGATTAAACTGGTGGAAATCATTAAAGGGAAATCCTTAAGTGTAGCCTGTTTAAATGCGAATCAACTAGATTTTCCAGAGAGCTTGGATTTCTTAAAAATAGCTCTAGAATTTTAGCTTATTTAAATTCTAAAAAATAGCTAACTGAAATCAGCCAAAACAAAACTTTAAAAAAGCAGTTGGTTAAAATGTTTAAGATTGACTTGGCCATCAAACTAAGAACATTTTAACTAATTGAAAACACATTTTTAATGACTTGAAAAACAGTTAAGACTTTTAAAACATTTCAAAAACATTTTAAAACATTTCAAACCATTTTAAAACACAAGATTAAGTCCAAGATTAAATGAAATGCATCTTATCCCACATCCTAAGACACTCTAATCCTAAGATAAAATCTTCATTCTTCAAGCACCATCATCTTCATCATCAAAGTGGTTGGAGACATCAAATTAACTTGAAACCAAGTCTTCAAGTCCAACAATTGGTATACAACAAGTTCTCTTGGTGCTACCACCAAGGATCAACAGAAAAGTTCTCTTTACCAGTAAGGTGGATAACAACACAAGAATCCCTCCGAGTATCTAGCTATTCCTCTGCACACAGATTTGTACAGGATACACTTTCTCTCTTGGTGACTTCTCTACTTCTCTCACCAGAGGTACTCTTACTCAGTCTCTCTTATTTCACTGACTATCTATCTTCCTCTTAAACTTTATTTAAAAAAGATGCAGTCTCTTAGCAATATAATGGGCTAGAAGCCCACAAAGGAAAACACATTATTCTTCTTTTAATTAAGTCAGCATGGACTCAATAAATTGGTGACCCACCTGACAAATCTCCCCCTCACCAATTAATTTGCGCCATATTCAACGAAACTGGCTTTCTCCTTACAGATAGAAAATTTTCCTCTAGGTAAAATCTTTATCATCATATCTGATTCGTTCTCATCAATATAAATTTTCTCTAATGACAATTGCTTCATCTCCAATGCATCACGTATCCAATGATATCGGACCTCAATATGCTTTGATCTCGAATGAAAAGTTGAGTTCTTGCTGAGGTGGATTGCACTTTGACTATCACAATACAAAACATATTTTTCTTGTGATAATCCCAACTCTTGTATGAATTTCTGCATCCACAAGAGCTCCTTAGCAGCTTCTGTAGCAGCAATATATTCTGCCTCTGTAGAAGACAGAGCAACACATCTTTTGTAGTCTAGATTGCCATGACACTGCTCTCCCTGCAAAAGTCATCATATAACCAGAAGTAGAATTTCTAGAGTCCACATCACCAGCCATATCTGCATCTGTGTAACCATTCAACACAGGCTTACCACTTCCAAAACATAAACAACAAACTTTGAAAGTACCTTTGAGATACCTAAGTATCCACTTTACAGCTTGCCAATGCTCTTTTCCAGGATTAGCAAGGAAACGACTAACAACACCAACAACATGAGCAATGTCTGGCCTTGTACACACCATAACATACATTAAGCTACCAACCGCAGATGAATATGGAATCTTTTGCATTTCTTATTTCTCTTTCTCACTTGTAGGACACTCCTTTAAACTCAACTTGAAGTGACCTGCAAGTGGAGTGCTAACAGACTTAGGAATTTCCATACTTTCCATACTTTAAACTCTCCAATACTTTCTCTATATACTTTTTTTGTGATAGCCACAATTTTCCATTCTTCCTGTCACGATTAATTTTCATGACAAGGATTTGTTTTGCAGCACCCAAATCCTTCATTGCAAAGACTTGCTCAACTCTCTTTTGAGACTTTGAATTTCACCCATGTCATGACCAACAATCAACATGTCATCAACATAGAGCAAGAGAATAATTAATTTTCCATTAGAAAATTTCTTCACAAAAACACAATGATCAGAAGAGGTTTTATCATACCCATGATCTATCATGAAGGAATCAAATTTTCTATACCATTGCCTTGGAACTTGTTTAAGTCCATACAAGCTCTTCTTCAATCTACAAACAAGCTTCTCTTTACCTTTCACTATGAAACCTTCAGGTTATTCCATATAGATTTCTTCCTCCAAGTCACCGTGAAGGAAGGTTGTCTTTACATCAAGTTGTTCAACTTCTAAATTTAAACTTGCTGCCAAGCCAAGTACAACTCTGATTGAAGACATTTTGACCACAGGTGAAAATATCTCCTCAAAATCAATTCCTTTCTTTCTTCTGACTGAAGTCCTTCACAACCAACCTTGCCTTGTACCTTGGTTGTGAGCTATTCTCCTCTGATTTCAATTTAAACACCCATTTATTTCTTAGTGTTCTCTTGCCTTGAGGCAAGTTCATCAACTCAAAGGTATGGTTCTCATACAAGGATTTCATCTCCTCTTGCATGGCTTTGAACCACTTGTCTTTCTCTTCATGCTACATAGGTTCTTCATAGCTTTCAGGCTCTCCCCCATCAGTCAACAAAACAAACTCATGGGGGGAATATTTCTTTGAAGGGCGACTCTCTCTAGTAGATCTTCTCAATTGAGGCTCCACAGGTGGTTCATTTGGTTCATCTACTTGAGTTTAAGGCATGTCAATTTCATTCTCCAAATCTGCATTCACATCTCCCCCTTTTTCAGTAATTACGGTAGGAGGTTCTGGTTCCACATCAATGTACCTAGGAGTAACTTGTTTTGCCTTCTCTTTCTTATTAATGTCTTCAATGGTTTGGTCCTCAAGAAAAACAACATCTCGACTTCTAACAATCTTCTTATCTACTGGATCCCAAAATCTGTAACCAAAATCATCACGACCATAACCTAGGAAGATACATTGTTTAGAGTTTCCATCAAGCTTAGATCTTTCATCTCTAGGGATGTGAACAGATGTTTTGCAGCCAAACACTCTCAAATGACTATAGGAAACATCTTTCCCTTTCCACACTCTCTCAGGGACATCACCATCAAGAGAAATAGAAGGAGAAAGGTTAATCAAGTCCACTGCAGTTCTCAATGCCTCACCCTAGAAAGTTTTAGGCAATTTTTCATGAGAGAGCATACATGCAATTTTTCATGAGAGAGCATACATCTAATTCTGTCATTGATTGTGCGATTCATTCTCTCATCAACTCCATTGTGTTGAGGTGTTTTTGGAACTGTCTTCTCAAGCTTAATGCCATGTTTTTTGTAATAATTCTCAAAAGGACCTCTGTATTCACCACCATTATCTGCTCTAACACATTTTAATAATCTTCCTGTTTCTCTTTCAACACTTGCATGTAAATGCTTAAACACATCAAGTACTTGGTCTTTGGATTTCAAAACAAAAATCGAAACCTTTCTAGAATGGTCATCAATAAAAGTGACAAAATAAGAGCAACCACTAATTGATTTAGCATCCATAGTGCAAACATCAGTGTGAATTAAATCCAAAACATTTGGCCTTCTACGTGGAGGATATGTGCGAAAAGAAACTCTATGTTGCTTACCAACAAGACAATCAGAACAAGTTTCAAGAGATGTACCTCTAACAGAAAGCAACCCTTGTCTTGCTAGAGTAGAAAGACCCTTCTCACTTAAGTGACCAAGTCATTTATGCTATAATTCTATAGAACAATCTTCAATTGCATTCACTTGAGGTATAGACAACTTTATGGATGTCCAATAAAGAATATTTCACTTCACTCCTTTTGCTACCATCAGTGTTCCTTTAGTGCACTTCCATTTGCCATCACCAAAAGAATTATGATAGTCATCTTCATCAAGTACTTGTATTGAGATCAGGCTCAGGCGCATATCAGGGATGTGCCTAACATTCTTTAGATGCAACTTGCAACCAGTATTAGTCTCTAGCCAGATTTCTCCGATGCCAACAACCTTGCTTACCCCTTGATTTCTCATCTTTACATGTCCAAAATCTCCAGCAGTGTAGGATGTTAAATAATCACAATGTGGTGTAACATGAAATGAGGCAGTAGAATCAATAAGCCATTCATACTCCTGGGAGGTGAGATTAACACAATAATCTTTATAAACAATGACAACTTCACCATCAGATACAACTGCAGTAGTGACTTTATCTTTATCCTCTCTTCTACTGTTATTATTAGTAGTAGTACCTCTACCTCTTGATCTTTCTCGCCTGAGGATCCTACAATCTCTTATCACGTGTCCCGGTTTATTACAATGGAAACATGTGAATGTGATGTCTTTCTTTGGCATTGACTTGTCTCTTGACTTATCTCTTGGCTTGATACGATCATGATGTAGGATCTATCAAACATGTGTAAAAGCACATGGAATCAAAATAAGATGTATAATTGCAAGGAAGAACGTGAAATCATATTTTCCCCCCAATATTAGGGTTCAAATTTGGCCCACACATAGAAATTGAAAAACAATTCAATTCAACCGATTAAAAAACAAGAACACATACATAGGAAGCCATAGAAGGAGTTTAATTGAATTTTAATCGGTGAAAATGGATGGAAATGATCCATGAATGGTGCAGCCATGAAAGGAAACCAAGAACAAATAAAAGGAAAAGATGAACAAGACAAGAAGATGAACAAGACAAGAAGATGAAGAACACGCCACTTTCATAAAGAAAGATAAGTGCAAAGGACAATCACCACTTGAATTATGGAAAACTCAAGATAAGATTCTAGAAATGAGGCTTACCTCTTGAACTTCAAAGAGAATTAGCTCTTGCTCTCAATTAATCTTCAAAGTTATGTTACAAATAAGGTGAATGGTTTAGTCCATGTTTGGAGATGCTCCCTAGCTTCCCAAACAAGGCCCTTCCCACTAATTGCTATCCTTATGTCCAAACACCCGTCCTCTTGAGTTTATTTGTCATAAAGTCATAAAAGAGACTAAGCTATTTTTATTTTCAAGGAATTTACAAGAATTATTTATATTTCTAATCTCTTCTTCCAATTTCATATACATTCCTCTAGTTTTTCTTCCTTCCTTTTCTTCAAATTTCTTTGTAAGCTTTTCTTTCATATTTTTATTTTCTTATTTTCTTGTGGTGACTCCTCCTTGCATGGGTTGAGGTTCTTCATGAAATGATATCACATCAGATCATGAAATCTTTGAGAATTTCTATACATATTTCTTCCTCTTGACTCTGTAACTAGAGCTTCATTCTGAGTTGAGGAGCTAACCTTCGTACTTCCCTTCCTCCTAGTCTCTTCATTTAAAAGACTATCCTTAACCATGTCAAAGGTTAGTTTTCCATTAGGGGCACAGTTGCTCAGAGATACCACTAATGTCTCCCAGCTATCTGGTAATGAGCTCAACAACAATAATGCAAGTAACTCATCATCTAAGACAATCTCCATAGTGGTAAATTGATTCACCATATTTTGAAAACTACTCAAGTGCTCTGCCACAGAGGAACCATCCTTGTACTTCAAGTTTATCAACTTCCTAATCATGAATGCCTTGTTCAAGGAATTTTTGGACTCAAACAACTCACCTAATCTCTTCCATAAGTTGTAAGCCAAAGTCTAGCTAGATACATGATGATAAACAGATTGATCTATCCACTGTCTGATCATGCCAATAGTCTTCCTATTTAACTTCTTCCAATCTCCCTCAGATATATCTGCTGGTTTAACACCCTGTTCCTCAATAGGATCATACAGGTCTTTGCAAAATAACAAATCTTCCATCCGGGATTTCCAGATTGAATAATTGCTAGAATCCAATTTTATCATGGTTCCAGCACCATCACCATCTCCCATCTTCAAAGCACAAACCAAAGCTCCTAACCGGAGCTCTGATACCAGTTGTTGGGAAGAACACACAAAATAACAAACGCGGAAGCAAAACCCAGATCAAATCTTCCCTCTGCAAGTAATAGAAAACAAAACAATGGAATGCGCCAAACAGAAGAATGAAATAAAGAAACAGCAGGCACCAAAAATTTTAACGTGGAAAAACCCTCGATATGAAGGAAAAAAACCCACGGGACCTAGTCCAGTAACACTTCCACTAATAAAGATTAATGGGTATACAACAAGTTCTCTTGGAGCTACCTCCAAGGATCAACAGAAAAGGTCTCTTCACCAATAAGGTGGATAACAACACAAGAATCTCTCTAAGTATCTAGCTATTCCTCTGCACACAGATTTGTATAGGATACATTTTCTCTCTTGGTGACTTCTCTACTTCTCTCACCAGAGGTACTCTTACTTAGTCTCTCTTATTTCACTGACTGTCTATCTTACTCTTAAACTTTATTTAAAAACAGATGCAGTCTCTTAGAAATATAATGGGCTAGAAGCCCACAAAGGAAAACATATTATTCTTTTTTTAATTAAGTCAACATGGGCCCAATAAATTGGTGACCCACCAGACAACTTTCAAGAAAATGAAAATAATAGATCAAATTGTTAAACTTATTTCTTGGTTATTAAAAGTAACATTAGCAAATATTTAAAACAGGATAAGAACAGTCAAATTCATTTCAACAAAAGCTAAATATTCATATTTAGGTATAGTATAAATTCCTTGCCTTGGAAAGGTAATCATTTCTAATAGTTGTAAAAAGACTAAAAAATTGAAAATCAGAAAACAAAATAAATGACTTAAAAAAAATATATTATCATCTTAAAACTTATTTGGTTAAAAATATCAACTTCCATCAGAGTAAAACACTTAGAAAATGATACATTTTTCAATTGAGTCCTCTATGAAGGAATACCTATAATACTCAGTTTCAAAGTAATGACTTAGTATATGTGGGAAAAAAGACAAGTTTGTCATGAACATGATCTGTTCCAGTAAAAGATTTCAAATCATCCAACTTGTCATGAACATGATCTGTTCCATTGAATTAACAGTTCAACTAGGGAATCACAGTTTGAAGAACATGAATAGGTATAGATACTGGGCAGATGCACACACACAAAATTGTCCTTCCTTTACAAAAAAAAAATGAATACTCTGATGTGAGGAGTTGTGCATTTGTGCGCGAGGCTTGAAAAACTGCTGCAATAGTATGAAAGCAAAAATTAAAAAAAATATCAGTTTGCTAGAACTGGACTATACCAGCTCAATCCAATTTTTGACCACCTTAATGACATCATTAGAGTTAGAATCAGGTTTTAAAACATTGTTTGGGAGACAAGCCTTTAAAAGGATTTGTGGGCCTAGTTGTATACATTCTATAGTAAATGAGAGATTGACTTCACATAAAGGAACTTATAAAATACAGTATAATGTCAACTTATCTTTCTTCCTTAGCCAAACCAACAAGGAGTATCTATAAAATCTCTCTTGTAAGATACTAAGATTTCTTAAAAACTCAAATTAGGTATTTTTTTTTAATTGCTACCAATACCAAAATAATACATTTCCCAAATTCTTAAAGTATGCTCCTTTAGCCATGACACTTTTATATGTGTTTACATATGGCTGCGTCGTCCCTACTGGCACAATTCAAGTGGGCTTCAATGCCCAGACAAGCAAAATCCACATTAGAAATATGTATAGTACTTCATTTTTTTCCTGCACCATAAACTAGCACAATCCATGTGACAAAGAGAATAATGATTAGAGAAATTATTTGGAAAGTGTACTAATTTTTAATTTGTTCAAATTTGTTCATATTACTGCATGTTGATGTTCCAAACTTTTGATTTTGTATATTTTGCTAGAACTTGGTAAAGGTATGGGTTTTCAACGAATTTATTTAGTTCACACATCAAATTGGGTTTAGAGCTTGACAGTGATAACAAGTCACTTTGATCGCAATGTTTTTGGAAATTGGATACAAATACACTATAATTGTGAAAACAGAAAATATTTTGCATAACTACCTTAGTTCCTCATCTACTTGAAAATGTCATTAACCATTTGTTCATTTGCTGATTTAATTTTTAGGTGAGCTCGGTAGGGGTCACAGGAGCTCGAGCATGTTAAACAGGTTAGTTATCAATCTGTATGTTGTATGCTTCTACCTCAGTCAATTTGGTTAATAATCAAGTACATACTTTGTTACTGGTAGCAGGATGGAGAGCTGATGGTGTGATTGTTGGCAGTGCTATGGTGAAGGTAATTAGAGAAGCCAAATCTCCTCAAGAGGGATTGAAAGAACTGGAAGCTTTCACCCGCTCCTTAAAGGAGGCACTTCCTTAAAAAAGGCTGAGAGCTCAAACTTCTAATAGCTACAACTATCTTCATCATAGATATTGGATTTGAATAAGAACGTGGTTCAATTTTTTTGGTTAATGATTCAATATATCAACAAATTTTGTTTCTTTTCAATTATGATGCGATTTCTTGGTTACTGAAATAAATGTCCATATAAATTTGTCTCCTCACTCTCTATTGTGTCGTGCCGACTTGGTGGCTTAATCATTTCGTCTCTTGTATGAACTCCCCCCACCAATCAATATCGATGCAAACTATTATTAAGATTAGTTAACCGAACACTGCGAATGAGGGGCAGAGTTATTGTAATAAGGCAATGACAAGGTTAGATGTATTAAAGACAACATTATACTGGTTGTGTTTTAACAATGAGCAAGTTTTGATGTTAAGGTACAAGAAAAAAAATTAAAATCTTGATTGAATAACATTTTCCAATAAATGTTCCTTTTTATTTTGCTTGGACGAACATGAAAGTATAATTTTACCTGTTTACATTTATCAGTGTGTTTAATTGAGGTGATTTGTTGGAGAGAGATGAGATGGATGAGAAATAAGATACGGAGTGTGTTCGGTAAATTAGATATGAAAACTAAAGTGATTATATGATTCGTTTATTAATTCCATTGTTAAAATTATGTATAAATTAAAAGAAAGGAATAACCCATTAATGTACTAGTATCACCTTCAACAAAAATAAGAAAGAATTATGTACCATCACTACACTATTTTTGTCTTTAGACAACAATTAAAAAGTGTGTTTATGAAGTTAAAAAAATGTGGCCTAAACTTTAGGAAAGACTTTGGCAACAATTTTGTAGTCGTGGAGTATGCAGTTGTGGGCGTAGGTTATAGACAACAATTTCTTCTCTAAAACCACAAATTTCGTAAAACCATTGCCTTATATTGGTACAATAAGCCATAACGATTTTATTTATAATGTTTAGACAACAAATTTTAAGTGTTGCCTAAAGAAATAGACAATATTTTGTAAAGTGTGTCATAATTAAAGGCCACATCTATAAAATGTTGTTATACGAGTGTTTTTTACTAATATTGAAGGTGAGAGTCTGAACAGTGAGAGTCAAAAGTGAGAGTATGAGTACATTAAACAATGAAGGAAAAAATTGAAGGGTGTGAATGGGGGATCAAGTATCAAAGGTGGAGTACAAGCCGAAGATGGAGGTGGAGTCGAAGGTGAAGTGTTTTTGAGAGAAGTTGCAAGATGATCATGTTTTCTATTTGGTGGTTAATAAAGCAACACTTTTAATTTTTAAACTTTAAATGATTAAATAACACTTTTTGGGTATTACTTATATGATGTATTAAAAGAAACACACAAAAATGTGATCGAAAATACCCATATTTTAAAAAGAACGACTTAAAATACCTATATTTTACTAAAAGTGATCTATAATTGTTAACCTTTATAAATCATTGATACTCCTGAATGAGTTTCTTTAAAGAATTTGTTGAGAAAGAAAAAAAATTCATATAAAAAATTAAAATGATTTAAGTATAACTTATATATTAATATTAATAGACAATTTCATCAATATTTATTTGATTTTATATTAAAATTTAACATAATATTAAAGTCATTTATTTATATCATTTATTTTAATTATAAAGAGTATATTTAAACAATCACATTTGTAAATCTACGCTTTCGAAATTAATTCCTTAATATAAAGAAGTGTTAAAAATAAATAAAAAATTATGTAAATATAGTTTATAAATCAATAAACAACTTTACTTATAATTAATTGATTTTATATTAAAGTGTAACAAAATTAGAATTAGAACCAAATCATGCACATTTATATATCATGAGAAAAATCTCTTAAAACTTTATAGTATATATAGATTGAGGAGATGCAAGTTATTAATGTAAGTCATTCAAAATAACATCTTATTATAAGATAATCTATCTTTCATTTCATTTGAAAACAATTATTTAGTTATTTTAGTTTTATTGTATAGATTTGACATGGATTTTACAAAAAACAAAAAGAACTCTTCTAAAGCTAAAACAATGTTATGATGGTTTTTTTCAATTCAAACCAATCTGATGACTTGGTTAGTTGTTTTTTAATTTTAATATATTTTAGACTTTAATTTTCTATGTTATCATTTTATCATGCTGCCAAGTTTATATATATTTTTAATAAAATATATAAAGTTGTAACTATAGAAAAAATATTAAGCCATTGAAGAACATGAATTAATTACACTCATACTAAATTATGGATGATAAAAAAATACTCACAAACAACTCAAAGTGAATACTATATTCATGTCACACTAGTATTTTAAATCTAATTAAATAATTAACTGCATTATAAAAAAGTAAACATTTTTTTTTTTTTTTACATTTAAAGACAGAAAATCTCTTTCATTTTCTTCTTTTCTTTTTTTCATTCAAACTATTACTAGAGATGACAAATGAACTCGTCCCCGTAGGTATTAACCAAACTTGCTCCGAGTTTGACGGGGAATCCTCGCATTGACTGGGCATGGGTAAGGGTATGAATAATACCCGATTTTTTAAATTGGGTATGGGGACGGGGATGGGTATATACATATGCGCTCCGTCCCCATACTCATACCCATCCCCGTTTGAAATTACTAAAACACCCATAATATTTTTAGTATTAATATATTTCTATTAAATTAATTTTAAAATTATGTTTGAAAATAAAATTTAATTTAAATATTATGAGTGACTGTTAATTTTTATTGGTACTAAACATGATATTTAATAAGTGAATAACTTTTTTCAATAAATCATAATTTTATTTAGGAAAAACAGATTTGTTTGTTAATACTAGTAGCCAGTGAAGAGAACATTTCTTATTTGTATTATCTTACTAATATTTTTATCTTCTTTTTTTCACTCTTTGTGACTTCTCATTTCCAACCCTAACTCCATATAAGCTTTGTCTTTTCTCTTCCAAACTCTCAATCTCCAATCATCTCTTTCAAAATCAAAATTCATATTGTGATCTAGAGAGCGAGAGGAGTATTTCTACTCAATCATCTCTTTCCATGTTCCCTCTTTTTTTTTATTCTTCTGATCTTAAGGATTAAGCTTCTTTGTTTGAATTGGACCTTGTAAGAGAATCATTAGACACTTGGGTTGAGGTGTTATGAGAATATTATTTTATGTGACGATATATATATATATATATATATATATGTCAAAAATTGTTATGTCTTTTATTAAATAATTTATAAATGGTAGAAATTTTAGCTTTTCCTTTTTTGAATTATTTCTATAATCTGCAATGATGATGTTAATTTTATACAGGAGCAGAAAATATTATAGGGGCAGAGTAAATTAAGGAATAGAGAAAAATAACTATTTTGAGTGATTGTGATCAACATCATACATGATAATAAAATTTGCATGTATAATTTTTCTAAGAAGAGGAATTTATTTTGGAAAACATGTATTGACATCTATGTATATATATACACACACAATGATTTTGACTTCTTTCTAATCTAATATTTTTATTTATTGTTTATTTTTATTATGTAAAAATGTATGACTCTCAATACATTATAGAGACGCTAAATAAGTGTTATCAATAAAAACATTAATTTTTATAATTTATAATAAATTTTTTAATATATTTTTTATAATATCTTTATAAAATTAAATATAATTTATTTATCAATAAAAAATAGATTAAAAAGTAAAAATAATTTATTAATATAAATAACAGACTATTTAGATTTATAAAAAAATAATTTAATTATTTTTAGTATTTTTAAATTTTAAATTATAATAAATGAAAAGTAATTATTACAACAATGGAGTAAAAAAATAAAATTTTCTTTTTAAGAAGAGAAGGAAATAGTTTTTTCAACAACATGCATAATTCCATATTCCCACATAGTTTGTGCTCATAACTAATATTGCCATCAATAGATATTAATGATTCTCCAAGTATGAACATAATACTGTCACATATTTAGTCTTAATTCCAATAAACATACACTACTCATTAAAAACATGAAATGCGTTTATTCAAAATTAATTTTTTTTAATTGGATAATTTAAAAAATAAATTTAACCTAATCAATTGAGTTAATAATCTTACACAAGCTGAATTTCAAGTTGATAATAAATTAAAATCCTGAAGTATAACCAATATGCTGGAGTATTGAACCAACATCAAATATCTAATTTTTTTGGGGAAGTACACTTACCTCATTGAGCATGTTAGAACCTTTTGTGACTATAACATGTTAAATACATGATTTCATAACATGTTAAATACATGATTTCATAACATGTTAAATACATGATTTCATAACATGTTAAATACATGATTTCAAGATAAAAGTAGAAAGCAGGAAAGAGAATAGAAAAAGCAAAATCTATGTATTATCACTAAAAGAAAAATCTTATTTATAAAAAAATACAATTCATGAATTATCAATATTTAAATCATAAAAAATTTAATAAATATGAATAATACAAAACTAATTAAACAACAAAAAATAACTCAACAATACATTATTCATCAAGGAGGTCTATATATTGGTGATATAATTTAATTTCGCACTTTTTTAAAATATAATTACCATTCTTGTTAACTGCACACATCTTTATTAAGAATCTGTTTCTTTAAAAAAAACAAATTGTTACCCAAAAAAATAATTATTAATAGTAATATATTTTCTGGATAATTAATGCGGTTAGCAAAATATTATTACCAAACTCCAAATGGGGCTACTTACTAATATAATTAATAGTAACATATTGATTAATATTATTTCATAAAATAACTTATTTTATAATAAAAAATAACTTATTTTATAATCAAGTTCAAGAGTTTTGTGAACAAGTGATCAGCACCACTAAAGTTAAAGACTCCACAAAAATTTTAAAAAAAATTATTTTTATTGAATAATAATTTGTTTTGACTATACTTTTATTGAATAATAATTTGTTTTGACTATACTTTTATTGAGACTTTGAATAAATAAATAGATAAATATTTTTTTATAAGTAAAATTAATTTAAACGCAAATTAAAATATAAAAATTTAGAGAAAATATTTGAGAATCTTGTATAAAATTTATTTGTATACAAGATAATTTTAATTCATAAAAAATCTTATCTTATTTTATTTCTATTTTTTAAAAACATTCTTATAAAAAATTTGTTTAAATAAATCTTAAATTGAGATCTAACATTTTTAGATTTTAGAAGAAAATGACAAATCAACTTTACATTCGACTAGAGATTAATCTACAAATAAGCTCAAGCAAGTGGCGGTGCTACATAATATTTCAATTTTAATACAGCGGATAATATTGAACAAAAATTTTAAAATTGGATGCCCCATGATTTTTAACATTATATAAGTGAAGCTTCTTGTCAGAGATACCGAGTCAGCCGCTGCCTTGAGAATCCTAAAATGGAAGACGATAAGAAAATTTCTGAATGCGGTTTGGATGGTAATACTGAAACAACCAGACAACGTAGATTTAAACTAAGTCTACCGTTGGGTAATTGGTTTCATCACCTATGGCCAAAACAGTGTCATGAAAAAGCAGGATCATTTAAAAAAGGTATAAATAAGAAAGATATGAAACCAACCCTCTTTCTTCCGAAAGTTACCATGGTTGATCTATCTACGGAGAAAGCAGGCCACATGAACAAAGCAAATTTAAAGAAGACAATGGAGGATTTGACAAGAGAGTTGAAGAAAACAGAACTAGATAATATGACAGGTGGTGACTGTAAGAAGTGCACCATAGAAGATAGGGATCGACAAATGTGGGCAATTACTATTCTAGTTTGGAAAGAGCGGGATCTGGTCGCTGGATTAGAGAGGATCCAACTAAAACCTTTTTTGTCACATATTTTCATTTTAAGCTAAAAAAATAAACCTCGTTTGCAGTGAATACAGAAAATGGATGTATCAAGTTTGAGATTATGTCTGGATCAATGTTGTAAATGATTATTTTTGTAATTCATAAGTGATGCCCATCTTGCTTTGAGAAGTTAAATAAAACTGTTACAGAATGACAGTATAACTATGTATAAACTTGATACTGAAAGAAAGTATTATCAATCTTGTCTTCAGGTAGGGACTATTTGGTCATGGTTTTCTACATCTGGACAAGAATTAAAATTCTGCTGCTTACTCCAATGAAGCTATAGCTTTTACAATATCTCTCTCCAAAAATTTTAGAAGTTAAATTTTCGAAAAGTTAATATCAATTACTTAGTTTGTAGATATCTAATTATAGTTGAAAAAGTTACTATTATTTTTTTTAATATTTTAGGTTGCACATGGAGATTTGGATTACTGTTCATTAGAAATAATAAGTAATAATAAGGTTTGGCAGTTTCTTCCTGCATTTCCGTAACTTCTCGTGCATTACCATAGGTTATGTAAAATGTGTTTTATGTTTCTTGGAGTGTGCATTTTCACAAATTTGTGGAATTGGAATATTTCAATATATTTTTGGATTGGATATTTTGGAATATTTTTTAAGAACAGGTGAATCTGAGATATATATTAAAAATGGTAAAACTTCTATTCTAATTTTTTTTTTTCTAAAATATAATTGTATAATTTTTATGTTTTTTTTTAAATATATATTGATAACTAACATTTTAGAATATCTATTCTAAAAAATTTTCAAATAAAATAAGATAATTATTTTAGAAAATATAAGAGTGCAGAAGAATCTATGGAAATATAGGAAGAAACAACCTAATGCTTTTTCTATTAAAAACTCAACCTAACAGTAAAGAGAGAAGAAAACGTCTTTGTTCCTATTGTAAATGTCCTTTTTATACTTACAAAAAATATTTTAGAAAAAATATGTTT
The DNA here is from genome assembly GCA_030347555.1 of Lablab purpureus. Classification (NCBI taxonomy): domain Eukaryota; kingdom Viridiplantae; phylum Streptophyta; class Magnoliopsida; order Fabales; family Fabaceae; genus Lablab; species Lablab purpureus. Next base: position 14,620,916 of record CM059257.1, on the reverse strand, counting down.
TGTATGAAAATTCTGTTGCAAATTTCCAGTTAGATCCACCTTTTTTATTAAATATTTTTCAGATGTTTTTTTTTTAATAAACTTAGATATGTAATTGAAATTTAAACTTATTTTGAACTGAATCAACATTATTTGTCATAGGTTTCAGACTGATTTTAAACGAAATTGTTATTTTTTCCAACTGATTTTAAGTCAAATTAACATTATTTAATGTAAATTAGACAAATTACTAAAAATGTAATATTGTTTAATTCAAATTGTATGCAAATTTTTTAAGTAAATAAAATATTATTTTTTCTTGCAGGTTCCATAAAGATGAGAGAAAAATATTTAACTATTATCTTAGACAAAATTGAATTAAAATGGTAATTTTTTATTAATTTCAAACAAAAAATTGTAAATATTATTACCATTTATACTAACAATTCAATATACCTGTATATTCTTATATCTCGAAATCTGCCATAATGAGAATCTATTTAAACAAAATCTTATTTTATGAAGAATTAAAAATGTCCAAATAAATATAAATATACTACACAGATCCATACAAACATCCAAGATCAAAGATTATCGGCTGATTTCGAAAATTCGAATCAATTCAACTCTTTTTCTTTTCTTTTCTATTTTCATGAAGGACACATTAAAACATTCACAAATTCAAGTTGTCTCTTAGACTCACGTGAATAGAGACAATTGGTTATATATTAATTAACTCATTATCATTAGAGACGATAATTATATATGAAATTTTTGAGGTTTCTGACACGAAAAGCTTTGAGAAGACCAACAATTGCTCTAACTCAAAGCTTGAAATGGTTCATCACTCACTTTATTATCATCTCATTCTCTATCTATTGCAGATAGAAAAACAGGCAAAGAGCATTATCCATTTAACACTTAGTTTTTTTACTAATACTTATTAAGTTAAGGACTATGCAATCATTTTATTTTTAGGAAAAAATATTATGTATTTTAATTTAGTCTCTAATAACTATTTTTTATTTAAATTTAAGGATTATAACATTTGCAATTTAAAAATTTTATTTATTTTTTAAAAATCATTTTAAAACTTAATCATATATTATTTGTATTTTTATGAAATATATTATTTATACTTTTATGAAATATATTACTTATATCTTTAAAATTTTCAAATTCTGAATATCAAACATCAAACTTTGCCTTAAAATATATTTAAAACAACACTCAAAATTTTAAAATAAAAATAATAACAATTATTTTAAATTAAAATAATTTTAAATTTTAAATTTAAATTAAAAACATTTTAGTCAGACTAAATTAAAATATGCATTAATGATATGATAGTAACTTTATAATTATCAGTAAAAAATTATTGTTATTAATTATATTATTAACTTATAAATTAATAAAATTGGTTACTAATTAAATTATAGATTAATTTAAAATCTGATTTAGTAAACGATAAAACTTTTAACTAATGTTATAAACTAATTTAAATTTTAATTTAAAAATTAATTTAACCATTATTATATATAAACTCATTTCATAATTTTTTCAAATTAATAGTCATTAAAAAATAATTTTTATTATAATAAAAATTATTTTTAAATACTAATAATTTTTAGTTTATAAAATAATTTTTAATTTAGTTATTATAATTAATTATTTTTAGATTTTAGTTTATATTTAATGATATTTTTTATATGTAACTAAAATTCTTAAAATTTAAAGAGATACAATAGAATTTTTTTTAACTAAAACCCTTTAAATAAAAGCTCAATAATATAATGATTGGTATTCATATGTTTGAAGTTAAAGGTGATGTGTCTAAGGTGAAGAAAAATGAGACATTTAAAAGAAATATATATATGACTACAAGATTGAACTATGGTGAATGTTATTTAGAATAAATTCCAGGTGAACTTAGGTTTGAAGTTGTTATGTGAACTTTATGATAAAACTGAAATACTATGAAAAAGATGCGCTTATATGTAAAAGGTATTTGGACAACAAAATTAATAAAAATTTCATTAGATTGACAATATAATGTTTATGTTAATTATATTTATAGAGGTTTGGAGCATGAAAATTATAGGGAGGGATGTAGACTTAAAGATGATATAGAAAACATGCATGGAAAATATTTTTAAGACTTATATTTTTATAAATTAATATAAAAGACTTATATTTTTATAAATTAATATAAAAGACTTATATTTTTATAAATTAATATAAGACTTATATTTTTTAAGTCTAAGGGATGCAAGGAAAAAAAATATATTTTTTAATCTTTAAAGTTTACTAAAAATTAGTAAGAAATAGTTGTGATTGTAATATTAAATAATTTATGTCTAAAAAATTATCGATACTATAAGATAAAAATAATAATATATAAAAAAATAATTATTATAATATAAAATATGAAGCCAGAAAAATGGTATGTCGGAGATCAAAAAGCAAAAAAATGGTATGTTAGAAATCAAATAGTGAAAAAATGATTGGTGGTGTTCATGAAGAAAAAAGTTATTTTTATATTCTCCTCTTATCATATTATACATTCTATAAATTTAATTATATAATTTCTTTCTCTTTAAATATAAACATTATTTTGAATGTTATTTTTTTCAAATACAATAACAAAAAAAAATGTCAAACAGTTATTTATATATATAGATAGATAGGATAAATCATTAATTTTGTAGAAAAAGAGATAATATATATATATATATAAACTCAGTAAGATTTTGTAATTTTGGATGAGTTTTTTTTATAAAGATTTCTATAAAAAAGAAAAATCAACTTCTTTATAAATCAAAATTAATTTGTACGTAAATTAATTTATAAAATTTCTTTATGTGTTAGCAGAGAAAGTCATGGCATGGTTTGTGGAACACATGTGGTGACTAGAATTGTCATTTTGACTACATTAAATGCAAACATATTTTTAAGTGATTGATTTTAAATTATTCATTATTAATTTATATGTGTAACTAAAACATAGGTACAAGGTATGTTTACATGTTATTTAAATAAAATGTAAGTTGAATTTGATTAAAATTTAATATACAATTTACATTAAATTAATATTTTAAAATTTAATTTGGATTAGCTTTTATGATTATGTTATTATGAACTTCTTAAATATTTCTTATATAGAAAATGGTTAAGTAATTTATAATAAAAAGTTGTTAAAAGATATTTATGTTGTGAATTATTTTTATATGATTGCTGTTATTTTTATAATTTTAAATTTTTTATATATATGAATAAATTATATAATTTTATAATTAAAAATTGTAATATAAATTTTTTATCATATTTTAATATGTACAAATATATTATAAGTAAAATATAATCATGAAATAACCTTTAAAATGTATGTTTAGTTTTGCTTTAAATGTAAAAAGTATATTTATTTTAATTTAGTTTAATTCTTAATCTAAAATTTGAATCAAATAATTCAGTTTAGAGCAAATTAGATTAAAAAAATTGATAAATTTTTTATTTTATAGTTTTATATTTTCTAAATCAAATTTTAGTTATTGATTTAGATCAATTTAACTTGAAACATTTTTAAATCTAATATTATGAATTTTTAAACCTAAATATTTTTATATTATGAATTTATATTATATTTATCTCTTTTAAAATTAAAAATAAATAGTTTAAAATGTTGAAAAAATTTTAAGAAAAATTTCAACATTCATAAGTAAATCACATATGTTTTAAATCTTAAGGTTTAATATTTATAAATATTTTTTTTATATATAACTCAATTTTATATTTTTATTTAAACTTATCATTTTTATTTAATATAGAATTTTATTTATATTTTTATAATTAAATTCCTAACATAAAATATATAATAATATATTTTTTAAAAAGAAACAAACTTTTCATGTTTGGAAGACATAAAATACAAAATTAAATGTATTTACTCAAACTATACTAATGTGAAGTTTTTATTTAAAATATTGTTTGTCAAAGGACTATTAAGCTAAACAAGAATGATAGATGTTAATAAGTTCAAAACTTTTCAAAAGATTATAAAATATTCACCATTATTCATACTCAATTATATATATTATAAAATAATATAAGTAAATTAAATAAAATGTAAGTTGAATTTGATTAAAATTTAATATACAATTAAAACTAAATTAATATTTTAAAATTTAATTTGGATTAACTTTTATGATTATATTATTATGAACTTCTTAAATATTTCTTATATAGAAAATGTTTAAGTAATTTATAATAAAAAGTTGTTAAAAGATATTTATGTTGTGAATTATTTTTATATGATTGTTGTTATTTTTATAGTTTTAAATTTTTTTATATATATGAATAAATTATATAATTTTATAGTTAAAAACTATAATATAAATTTGTTATCATATTTTAATATGTACAAATATATTATAAGTAAAATATAATCATCAAATAACCTTTAAGATGTATGTTTAGTTTTGTTTTAAACGTATATTTATTTTGATTTAGTTTAATTCTTAATTTAAAATTTGAATCAAATAATTCAGTTTAGAGCAAATTAAATAAAAAATTAATAAAGTTTTACTTTTATAGTTTTATATTTTCAAAATCAAATTTTAGTTAATGATTTAGATCAATTTAACTTTAAACATTTTTAAAACTCATAATAATTTAAGGATAACACTTTGTTTAATCTTTATATTATAAATTTATATTATATTTATCTCTTTTAAAATTAAAAATAAGTAGTTTAAAACGTTGAAAAAAATTAAAAAAAATAATATTCATAAATTAATATAAAAAAATTCACATCTCATCTAATATAAATCTTTAATACAAATCTTAAAGTTTAATATTTATAAATATACTTTTTTATATATAACTCAACTTTATATTTTTACTTAAAATTATTATTTTTATTTAATTTAGAATTTTATTTATATTTTCATAATTAAATTTTTAATATAAAATATATAATAATATATTTTTTAAAAAGATACAAACTTGTAAGACATAAAATACATAATTAAATGTATTTACTCAAACTATACCATTAATGTGAAATTTTTATTTAAAATATTGTGTGTCAAAAAGACTATTAAGCTAAACAAGAATGATAGATGTTAATAAGTTCAAAATTTTTCAAAGATTATAAAATATTCATCATTATTCATACTCAATCATATATATTATAAAATAATATAACTACAAATTAATAAAAAAAATCATAATCAACATCTTAGATATATAGATTCAAACTATTACTTACAAAATTTTCATTACTTCTTCTCAAAATTAATATATGATAGTGTTTTCACTCACAAAAAGTTGTCACAGAATTATCACTCCTAAATTCTTAAATAAAGTATGGCTTAATATTTTCAATTTGATTTCAATTTGATTTTTATTTTCATAAATTCAAATGGTAAAATCTATAACTAATATATTTAATAAATACAATAAATAATTATATTTTAATTATTTTTTTTTGAAAAAAGAATTATATTTATATTAATAGTTTATTATATAGGTTTATTTAAATTATATTTTAAAATTATTTTTTACCTGAATTTATATTTTAAAGAATTATTTTTAAATAATTTAATTTAAAATTTAAAAAATAAAAATAAAAGTATTTATGAATATCCACAGATATTCACATTATTAAAAAAATTATAAGTATTTATTTACAAATATCTGATGGAGTAGAACAGTTAAACTCTATCCATATGTCTTCTACCCTATCCATAATAATGAAATTAATATTAATAGTTTATTATATAGTTTTATTTAAATTAATTTTTATCTGAATTTATATTTTAAAGAATTATTTTTTAAATATTTTATTTAAATTTAAAAATAAAAATAAAAATTATTTATGAATATCCATAAATATTCACATTATTAAAAAAAATTTCAAGTATTTATGGTTAAACACTATGGAAATACCAAAATTATAAATTATAAATTCAAATTAGAGTCTGTAAAATTTATCATAATCACAACCTCTACTACTTACTTTATCTAAATTTTAAGTTATTAATAACCAATAAAACCAAACTTTCACTAAGTACTACCTTTAATCTCGAACTCATTACAACAATCACACAAATGAATTTCAAATTAAATAATTTAACAGATTATATCAATTTGTCACACATAATTACTTGCAATGTCTCACAACATTACTTAATGCCAACTAATTAATCATTACTTGGATCAAAATTTAGAACAAAATTGTCTTCTTTTTTCATTGTCTTCTTTTTTCATTATTCAAGGAACTAAAGGTTGGAAAGAAATAAGAAATTAAGAACATGAAGAACTCTTTAATCAGCTGCAAACTTGAATCCTAAACATTAAATACTCAAGATTAATTTCAAATTTCCAAAACCCTTTCTCCTAAATCAAACTCTTGTTTGCAAGTATTTTCATGAAAAGCACATGAAATTTCAAGAAGGATGAAAGAAATAAAGCTTAGTCAAGGTAAGATTAAAGATGAATACTATACTTGCAATTTATTGTAGTCAACATAAAAATTAAGGCAAAATTACAAAAACAGAAAAATGAACTTATAACTTTGGTGTATTTGGGGATGAGAAAGAGACAATATAGGAAGAAAAAGAAAATGAAAGAGTTGAAGAAAGATTCTGTAACTTTGTGGAGTGGAAAAGGTTTCTCTAATTTTATTGGAACCCTCAAATAACTAAGTTCACTCCTTGTTCACTTTCTTGTGCGGTCCATTAATAATACTAATCTTATCTGTTTTTCATTTCTGACATTCTCCAAGTAACTATCTTTATCCATTTTAATCATACATAAATATCAAAATCAAGTGATATTTAAAGTAATACACATCTTAAATATATTATTAATTAAATTAAAATTAAACATAGATTAGTTTTAATTATAACTCAGAAAATAAATTTTACGTATAATTATTACATAAAAACACACTCTTCCCCCAAAACACTTTCTTACATCATATCTACTAGATTTAGCTATAATAAAAAAATTAATATCTAACTTCTTAAATTATGAAAAATATATATATCAATAACTTACTAGAATTTTTTCTTGTACAATTAACCCAACACAACCTTAAAGTTATCTATAGATGTTAAAAGACTTGGTGAATTTAAAATTCTGTCTATGTAAAAAACATGATGCAAATAATCATATTATATTGACATGGACAGAGGGGAATATAATTTTATAATTGAATCTTAATCATGATTTTATAATTTTTAATAAATTTTAATCAATGGTAAAAATATTAAAAAGAATGTATTGCTACCACATCACCTACATGAACAAATAAACACTTATACATCTAGATTTTATATTACATGTGTAAATGACAAGATCAAAATTACAAAACATTTATAAAAAAAATAAAAGAGTTTGCATGAACTATGATTCCAAGTCAAATCCCTGTTCCAAATTTTTTTTATAATAATTTATTACCACCACCACCACAGAGTAACAAACTACCAGACTCAATTCTAGTCTTTAATAGAACCCTATCAATCAACAAGCTCTCAGCAGATGATTGAAAACTATATTCATGAGGGTCACAATAATTTGATCTCATAGTCGAAGTCTGTAACACATTTTTTTTCGAACTTTTTAATGTATTGTTGGATGTCTTGTCGAATTGCAGAGGTTTCAGATGACTTTTGTGAAAAGGACAAGCAAGGTATGGAACCAGTCTCTGTGTTGTCAGTGGCTGAACTGACTTGACCATGAAAATCTCCCACAGTATCGTTGTTGGTAGGAGATTGAAAGATGCCATGAAGAAAATTTGTGGATTGTCCTCGAGTGCCCGATTCCTGTTATTAAAATGTAACCGATTCATTTACAAAATTATAGCGTATAAGACCAAGACAGAATTTGTAACAACCTCAATGAATTCAAAAACAGGTTTATATCACCCCACATTTTAAAACTCCTTATCATAAATCTTTTACATTAAATGGAGTAGACAATTAAGGAATTGGAATCAATATGGAGAATTGCAACACATCTCCAGTACCTGTGATACCAAACTTGAAGTTAACCGAAGAACTTGATGGAAAACCAGTTGATGTAACTTTGTTCAAACAAAAATTATTGGTTCACTCAGATTCCTGTGTAATAGCAGACCCGACATTAGTTATGGAGTGGGATTACTTAGCAGATTTATGAGTAATCCTTGAGCTCCTCACATGACTGCAGCAAAGCATATCTGAGGTATCTCAAGGGAACAAGTGATTTTGGCTTATTGTTTCCAATCAGGAATGATCAAAACAGATCATGCATTGAAGCCTACTCTGATTCAGATTGGTATGGTGATAAGGTTGAGAGAAAAAGCACCTATGGTTACCTGTTTAAGTATCTGGATGCACCAATATCCTGGTGTTCAAAAAAGCAAAATGTAGTGGTACTTTCCTCTTGTGAAGCTGAATATATAGGGTCAACTGAAGCTGCTTGTCAAAGTTTATGGTTGGAAGCTCTACTTGAAGAAATGAAATTACAGTATGAAAGGCCAATAAAGATGTATGTTGACAATAAATCAGCCATTAGCTTATCAAAGAACCCAGTTTCTCATGGAAAAAGTAAGCACATTGAAACCAAATATCACTTCCTTAAAGATCAAGTAAGCAAAGGAAGATTGGAGCTTGTATATTGCTGCACAAATGACCAAGTTGCTGATATTTTTACCAAGCCTTTGAAACAATAAAGATTTAAGAAGTTGAGAACTTTATTGAATTTAGAATCATCTGAATGTTTTGGATTAAGGGAAAATGTTGCAGTGTAATCCAAAACAGAATTAGTTAATATGGTTACATATATACAGGGAATGTCATCCTTTTATATAAAAACCATTCTTGTGCGGTTTTGTTCATGGTTTAACGAGAAAGCCTCTTTTCTCTCATCTTGTTTTTCTCTTCATTCTTCCTTTTATTCCTTTTAGTATGCAGATGTATTTTTAGTTTTCTCTAACAAAGATAACCGCAGGTTTCAAATATTATATTGGAATAAGATTAGCAAGATATTATTTGAGAAGCTTATTAGGGATTCAGAAAAATATTATGCAAGAAAATAATATTGAGAGACCTGTTAATCATTGAGGAATCTAATGAAATTAAAAACCGAAACATTAGAACTTGTCTCAGTTAAACATACATTGCTGCCAGATGGAGTCGGTGGACCAACCAGATTGAGTGCGGGATCCTCTTGGGATGAAAAATCAGAACTATCAAAAGTTGATAGTGAGAGAGGTTGATAGTTGATTCATATGAAAATGTACAAATATGAATGCAACAACATTCATTTTGTATACATGCACAAGCAAACGACCAATCTGGGTTACTTGTTTATTCAAATAACTTTCCTTTAGGATCTTTTTAATAGCAATGCCCTCTTTTTGTATCTACTTCTCACAACATTCAGTCATCTCAACGCATTGAATCAAAATAGTTATTAAGACACCACAAAAGCATAGTAAAAGTTTGGAAGTTAAACTTAACAAGAAAAATATGTCACTTAAAGTGTTCAGAAAGACAATCATGATATCACTTGAAAAACTACAGCCTACACATGCATGCGCACTCAAAAGTCATTCTTCTACATACAAAGTTATATGGTTAATTGAGCATCAGTTCAATTAAAGATCAACAAAACAAAACATAGTTACTGATCCCGGACATAAACAGAGTGGACAATCCTAAAGCCACTTCAGCAGGGTTACCACCATACTGAATATTGTAAATATAAGTCATGTAATTTATATTACTCATTAGCAATGGCTGGAAGTTTCAGGGAAAAAATTAAAGGTATATTCCAACTTCAAAGTTCTTAATTAACTTCTTCCAGGAGTCATAGTCAGAAACTAAACACAAGTTGCAATAACAACAGAACTCAAGAAATCATATAAGTTTAGCATAAGGCTTAAAAACAACTCACAGTACAAGAAGGAAAAGGTGAACAACACCGTAAAAGGACAGAGGTAGACCAAAGCCAAGACATGTGAGAGATGAAAAGGACTTGGGTGACGACAGAACTGAACCATAGATGACATACAGAAAAGAGCAATGAGTTACAAGGTTAGGTTGGAACTATGCCGACAAGCAGTAGGCCACAGGGGTTGTGTCAAAACAGAGAAATCTTGAGGGTGTTTGCATGGAATAGTATTTAAACAAGGGTTTTCAAACCCTCTGCTCTAAGAAAAAAAGGAGAATCATGAAATAACCCCCAAAACAAGGTTAGTTGCAGGTTTTAAGTCCCTATTCACAGTTGCAGCCATCAACCACCAAGATAACTGTTACAGTAGAGGGTGAGAGATCTGCTGAGAAAAATATAACAACAAAATTTCCAGTGACCAAAGACTGAGCACCATGACAGACTGATTGTGATACTACAGCATGCTATTAATAAGTACACCTCAAAATATAATTGGTAATTTCAGAAGGCTAAGCCTTGCCAATTGAATCCAACTAGAAATGCACAATGGTGAACAGAAAATGCACACATGCAGTGCAAGCAATAGTTTGTGATGATAGTTGTGATAAACTTCAAAGCATTTGAAGCTGGTTCAGTTACATTTGGAGACAACAGCAAGGGCAAAATCAAAGGATCAGGAGACATTGGAGACTGTTCTTCCTAAAAAATAAAGGATGTACTTTTTGTTGAAGGATTAAAACACGATCTGTTAAGCATAAGTCAGCTATGTGACAAAGGTATGAAAGTCACTTTTGATGCAGAATTTTGTGTCATATACAACTGTAAAATTGCAGATATTGTGCACATTGGGAGAAGAATAAACAATGTTTACATGCTGGACATTAACCCCTCAAATCTCAAGAACATCTGCTTGTTAACCAAAGAAGATGAAAGCTGGCTATGGCATAGAAGGTGTGGACACATCAACATGCAATTATTAAGCAAGATCAGCTACAAAAGTCTTGTAAAAAGGCTTCCAAATGTGAAATTTGTGAAGGACAAAGTATGTGCGGTTTGTCAAAAAGGAAAGCAGTCCATAAGCTCATTTGAGTCAAAGAATATCATTTCAACAAGGAGACCACTTGAGCTTTTGCATCTTGATTTGTTTGGTCCATCAAGAACTGTAAGTATTGGAAACAACTCATATGTTCTTGTTATTGTTGATGATTTCTCAAGGTATACTTGGACACTATTTCTTTCTTCAAAAGATGAAACTTTCCATGCATTCAAAAGATTTGCTAAGATCATTTCAAACGAAAAAGATCTTAAAATTGTTTCTTTAAGAAGTGATCATGGAACTGAGTTTCAAAACATGCATTTTGAAAAGTTTTGTTCTAAATATGGCATTTCTCACAACTTTTCTGCACCTAGAACTCCACAACAAAATGGAGTTGTTGAAAGAAAGAACAAGACTCTCCAAGAATGTGCAAGGACAATGTTGAGTGAATCCAAGCTTCCAAAATACTTTTGGGCAGATGCAGTCTCTACAGCTTGTTATGTACTTAATAGAGTTTTGCTTAGACCAATACTAGATAAAACCCCATATGAGCTTTTGAATGATAAAATTCCTAGTATTGCATATTTCAAAGTCTTTGGTTACAGGTGCTTCATACTAAACAATGGAAAAGCATCATTAGGCAAGTTTGATGAAAAAGCTGATGATGGTATTTTCTTAGGTTATTCCATGAATAACAAAGCCTATCGTGTTTTCGACAAAAAGAACTTAATTGTGGAAGAATCTATTCATGTTGTATTTGATGAGTACTTATGCCAAAAAGAGAGTAAAGGTAATTTCTTTGCAGGTTCTGATGATGAGAAATCTGAGAAGTCAGAAAAGAATGAAGATTATGCAGAAAAATCTGCTGAAGCTGACAGACAGGATGAACCAGTCGACTATAACTCTGGATCAGTCGACTACTCTGCAGCAGACAATGACTTATCTAAATCCTGGAGGACTCAAAAAGGATTGTCTCTAGATAACATCATTGGGAATGTTGAAAAGGGAGTAACAACTCGAAACTCTCTACATGAATTCTGTAATCACATGGCATTTGTCTCTCAAGTAGAACCTAGAAATATAAATGATGCATTACTTGATCATAATTGGATTACTGCTATGAATGAAGAGTTAAATCAGTTTGTTAGGAATAATGTTTGGCATCTAGTACCTAGGAACAATGTAATGAATGTTATAGGAACAAAGTGGGTTTTCAAAAACAAACTTGATGAAAATGGTATTATAACTAGGAACAAAGCTAGACTAGTATCCAAAGGATATAATCAGGAAGAAGGCATTGATTATGATGAGACTTATGCACCAGTTGCTAGATTAGAAGCCATTAGGTTGTTGCTTGCATTTGCATGTCTTAAAAGCTTCAAACTCTATCAAATGGATGTTAAAAGTGCTTTTCTAAATGGCTTTATAAATGAGGATGTGTATGTTGAACAACCACCTGGCTTTATTGATTCTAAGTTTCCTAACCATGTTTACAAACTCAAAAAGGCATTGTATGGTCTTAAACAGGCACCTAGGCAGTGGTATGAAAGACTCACAACCTTCCTCATATCACAAAGTTTTAAAAGAGGAGTTGTGGATAAAACTCTTTTCACTAAGAAAGTTGTTAATGATCTCATACTTTTGCAAATTTATGTTGATGACATCATTTTTGGATCATCTAATCCCTCTCTTTGCCAAGAGTTTGCAGAATCAATGCAAGGTGAATTTGAGATGTCAATGATGGGAGAATTGAATTTCTTCCTAGGTTTGCAGGTCAAACAAATGCAAAATGGAACCTTCATAAATCAATCTAAGTACTGCAATGAACTGCTGAAGAAGTTCAATATGGAGAGCTGCAAAGAAGCCAATACTCCAATGTCCTCAAATTGTTATCTTGACTTAGATGAATCTGGAAAATCAGTTGATGCAACTATGTATAGAGGTTTGATTGGTTCTTTGCTATACATCACTGCTAGCAGACCCGACATTATGTTTGTTGTATGTCTATGTGCAAGATTTCAAGCTAATCCAAAGGAATCACATCTCACAGCTGCTAAACGAATTCTGAAGTATCTCAAAGGAACTGTGAATGTTGGACTGTGGTATTCCACTGGTAATGAGTTAAATTTGGTTGGCTATACTGATTCTGATTTTGCAGGTTGCAAATTAGACAGGAAAAGCACAAGTGGAACATGCCACTTGTTTGGAAACTGCTTGATTTCATGGACTAGTAAGAAACAAGCATGTGTTGCACTTTCAACAACAGAAGCTGAATATATAGCTGCTAGTAGCTGCACTACACATATTTTATGGTTAAAACAACAGCTAAGTGATTTCAATTTGCATATTTATGATATTCCAATCTTATGTGACAACACCAGTGCTATCAATTTAACTAAGAACCCTATTCAGCACTCTAGAACTAAGCACATTGAAATAAGGCACCACTTTATAAGAGATCATATAGAAAAGAAGGATTGTAGGATTGAATTTATCTCTACTAATGATCAGTTAGCTGATATATTCACTAAACCTCTTGGTCGTGATAGGTTTTTCAAACTTAGAAATGAATTGGGAATTCTGAACATCTCTTCTGCAGAGTTAAACAGTTTGTTAATTCTATGAAATAGCTGACATATTTCATTTAACTGATAATAATATTTTACTACTGCATATTTCAGTGTGTTAATTTCATGTAACAGTTATTTCACTTAACTGACAATAGTACTTTACTGTTACAGAAAATAGTTTACTTATTTTCATGAAATAACAGACTTATTTCATTAATTGTACCTACTGGTTGTTGTTTCTATCAGAACAGCCTATTAATTGTTTTGACTAGCTGACTAATTTCATTAACTACAATTAAATTCAATTGGGTCTTCTCGAAATTAGCTTTAATCAAATCAATTCAAACCATATTTGTGCAATACGTCTATTGGGTGCACTGCCATTAAAAAGATGAACAGTTTTGGATGCATGTGAGGCTATGAGTTTCCATTTCTCAACATATTCTCTGCATTTTCTGTAACTGAACATCTATGATGGAGTAAAGATCTGTTCAAAATATTTGCTCATTAATTTTCGTTTGACCATGCATATTTATCTCTCTATATAGTTCTAATATCTCTGCATATCACATACTACAACTGTTCTTCTATATTTGCTGCATTTTCGCATACTACTGCATCATCTCAGGTTCTCAAATTAAAATGTCAAACAATGAGTATTGCCTTGTTGAGAGTGATGACTCTGATGCCCCAATAGCTAATGCATTTCAAAGATTGAGGAGATCATCACGAGTTCGAGCATCCTCACAAGCTGCTACACCTCAACCAGCCAGATCAAGCAGAAACAGAAGCTCAAATTCTGGGTCACAGGCACAACCAATCCAAATCCTAGAGTCAAATGCTGGACCTTCAGAAAGAAGGTTCCCTAAGAGGTACAAGGTTCAAGTTAAGCTTCCTCAACCCGTGGCCCCTGTAGAAGAGGAATCTAATGAAGAAACTGAGTCAGAGAATGACGAACATACTGAGATTGTTGAAGCTGTGGAGCTTAGAATGCAAAGGAAGCAGATCCTTACCCCGAAAATACTGAAATTCAGCTGGCTAGATAATGAAAATCTGACCTTCGTGAGGAATTGCCTTCAAGCACAGGGTCTACAACAGTTTGTAGAATTAGAAGGTAACTTCTATATAGACCTTGTTAAATTATTTTATGCTAACATGAAGGTGGAGAACAATGTACTGGTTTCTCAAATAAGAGGCAGAGAAGTGCGAATTGACAACACATTGTGGAGAAGAGTTGCTGGCCTGAAAAATGAGGGTATAAAAATCAGTAAGGGAAACACTGGAGCTGTACCAGATTTTAACAAAGAAGTTGTTTACAAGGCTTGCCTGCGAAACTGTGATGAAGCAGTCATCCTCAAATACAATGTTGGGAGGATGAAACGTGATGAGAGACTTTTGGCTTTCTTCCTTGCTTGGCAGCTCATCCCCAGGGGGAGCAATCATGCACAACTGATGGAGGAAGACCTTGCACTGATCCACTGCTTGAAAAATAGGATCAAAGTCAATTAGATATATGTGATCAAGGGTCACATGTTCAAGGCTAAGAGGCTCAGTGATCACAAGCTTCCGTATGCAATTCTGATTTCCAAGTTTCTGGATTACTTTAATTTTCCCACTGAAGGAGAGACCACTCGGATTGTCAACCACAAGCATTGGTTTGACAACTATTATCTTCGTAAGATGGGCTTGACTAAGATAAATGGTGACTAGACTTATGAAGCTGGAACCTCCTCATCTACACCAGGAGCAACCTTCACTGCTGGCACTTCATCTGGAAATCAACAAGATTACTCAGCCTATCAAATGGTTCCTTACTCAGTACCTCCAACATACCAGGGAGTACCAATGTCAGAATTTGAACAAATGTTAATTTCTAGACTTAATGTGCTTTCCTCCATGCAGCGCAATACACATGAAACTATGGTGGCCAGGTTCACCAACATAGATTATGAAATTGAGCTCATCCAACGCCAACTTGCTGAACTTCAAGTAACTATGGAAAGCTATGATGGCTCCAATACTCACAACTCTGCTGCCATGGAAGAAGATGAGGCTGATGAAGATGAGGATGATGAAGAAGATGATGACTGATCATATCTGCTTTTGATTTTAATATTTCCAGCATTATAATTCTGCAGTAAAAACTATTTGGGACTGTAATATTTTCACACACTAATACTTTGCTTACATCTGCACTTTTAAACACTTGAATATATCTGCTATATCTGCTATTTGCTAATGTCAAAGGGGGAGATAATCTACCATCTCTTCTCTTTGTGTTTTTATAGCTTTTGCAGGTTGACATCATCAAATAGGGGGAGTTTGTTGATGATTTGAGATTTGATGATGTTTAAAAAGCTTTGATGATTTTTTTTAGAATATGTTGGGTTTGTGATTAATGGTTCTTAATTGATTTAGCATTTTTGGAGATGTTAGATTATTTGTATATGATTAGCTAATTGAAATATGATAATCTGTTGATTTTATAATTCATCAATTAGTCTGCTAATCCTGTTGCTTTAGTCGACTATTTTCATTAATGTACCAGGAGTTTAATGAAAATAGCTAACTGGTTTGCTTCTTCAGTCGACTATTTTGTTCCAGACCCCTCTTATGCAGAAAACAGCAGAACGTGCATTCGTATCTCTCAAAAGAGCACGACCCATAGCTCTGATCTTTGCCTATAAATACAACTTTCAAGGACGAATCAAGGGGCGAAAGAATTCAAGAGAATACACTCAAGAGTTGCAAACATTCAGAGCAAAAGAATCTGCAGAATTTCGTTTACTGTTCTTACTGTTCAAGAAGAATATTTTCTTTCACTGTATCTTGTATTCTTTAATCTCGGGATAGAGATTTGTCTTGTATTCTTTAATCTCGGGATAGAGATTTGTAGGTGGGTTTTAGAACCCTGTTAACTGTGATTGGGGGTGATCACAGTGACTCAGTGTGAGTTAGGTTGTTTAGAACTGTTCTATAGTGTTTAGAATAGGTTCTTTGAGTTTCTTGTAGTGTTCAAGAAAGATTTGTTGTAAAGAATACATTTCTGATAGTGATTAGCATCTGTGGAGTTGCAGATCACCAACTTGATGTAGTTCTTGCACAAAGAACGAACCAGTATAATCCTTGGTGTTATCTTTTCTCTTCCTTCATCATCTGTTAAATTCTGCATTAAGAACTAACCTACTATTTTGCAATAATCAGTCGGCTAATTCTCAGTAAACTGCACCAGTAAATTTTCTGATACGAAAAAGTTTTCAATAAAGCTTTATATCAATTCAACTCCCCCTTCTTGATATAATTCTACATCTAACATTTATATATTTTAATATTTTTAAAAATAAAAATATGTTCAATAAAAGTAATTAATGCTATATTAAATATTATAAATAAGAAATAAGATGAAACAAAATTTTTCTTCCAAAAAATACTTATTTATAAATAAAGACAGAAATTTGGTTTCCAAACACTCATAACCATATCAAAGACACATAATACAAGCAAAACTTTCATTCATCAATTTACATTATACTATAATGTTTTTTCAAACATCAAGTCTCATAATACAATTTTAGTACCTCAAATTTTATTCAATTTTCATTTTCAGTTTTCTACTTCAAAATAAACAAGTAATCTATTTTACAAATCAGCCTCATGTACATGAACAAAAAAAATAGAGGTTTTAGTAATCTATTTTAAAAAATTCACACTTTTAGTTTAATCTTCATTTTTGCCTACATTTATTTCTTATATAATTTTTTGTAATGTGACAAATATTTGTGTTTGGAAGGCCCAAGTCTTAATGATAAGTATCAAGGTTTACTGACTTTTTGACGGATTTTGTGGCTTCTAAATATTCATTTCGTCATATGTATAATATTTTTTTGTATATATGAGTTGGAACACCCCTAATGTTCCTTATATATGTATAATTTTATCCTTTTGATAATGAAAAACCAATTAAAAATATTTACACACAAATTTAAATTTAAAGATACAAATATAAAATAATCCCCTACTTTCAAACTTGTTAGATTTAGGACTGTGTTCAAGAGGGGGGAGGGGAGTGAATTGAACTATAAAAAACTTTTTGAATTTTTTTTAAAACAAAGAATAAAACCTTAAAGCATCTTTGATTAGTAAAAATCTAGTTTACTATTATAAATTTTGATTCTTCAAATATGCAGGCAAACAATATATGAAGTCAGAGAGAGAAAAGATCACACAAGATATTTATATTGATTCACTCTAACAAAAACTACATCCAATTAACCAATCTATTCACTATTTTCTTTATGTTTTACATTCACACAATCCTGGTAACGCAAAAAACAAACCAAGAAACTAATTTTTAATCTTTAAACGACTAAATTTACACCATTGCAGTACCCCACTCATATACAATCTGGAAATCCTTTCTAGATCCACAAACAATTAAAAATGAAATACAAATCAAAACGAGTTCATTTAGACAATACAAACCCTAGCTGAAAAACCAACTCAGGTAAACATTATAGTTTTCTCAAATCCACAAGGTATTGATATTAGATTTTGGTGAAGATAACTCCAAGAAATAATTCTTATAACAAACAACAACATACAAGATAAAATATTGTTAGTAAAGAAAGGACTAGAAAAAACCTGAGATTACATTCCTGGTTACAATGAGTACACAAACCACTCTTGATTATCAACTTAGTTTTAACTTTCCCCTGAGATTAAGACCTAAAGCAGAAAAGATAAAGAATATCTCTTTAAACATATGAAAGTACAATTTAAGTTTGTTGGGTATCGCTCACACCCACTTATAACTATTAGACACTTTGCTGACAGACTGTATGCTTTGATCTTTTTTGCTCTTGTGTCTTCAGTTTTCAATCTTCAACTATTCTTATAGCTTTTACAAATCCAAACGTTGCTTGAAGCTTTATTTGCTTTTCGATTCATCCTTGATGTTCCCTTTGTAACAATATTAGAGATGATATCTAGCATATCCTTCTTGAATAACAAAATCTGCGATCTTAAAGTTGTTGAACACTTAATAAGGAAAGAATTTATGTTTTCGAATCTTGTTAGCCAATTCCTAAAAGTAAACATTTCAAATAAATACACAATAATATCACAGATTGAATTCGCGTAGTATCATCTATTTCCTTGTTCGTTCTTCATTTTGAATGTTTGAGATTTAATTCTGACGAACTTCCTTTTTTGAAAATGATTTAATCAATGATTTGGTTCCAAAAAGCTCATTATCAATTTTAAATATAAAATCTGAGTGTGATTCGACTTGCTTATTTTAAATTATATGTATTTCATACTGGTAGATCGTCTGATAGGCTTAACAGAAACATGTTAGGATCTTTGAGACATTATTGTTCCTGGTCAGCTGTATAGAATAAACATGTTAGATGATTAAAAAATTATCACAGATTAATTTTTTTTATCATCAAAACATGTCTTAGTCAAGAGTCTATGGGGATTAGATCATCTAGTGTCATAACATTGTTAGACTGTCTAATGCTTCAATAAAAGTATTGGAAATGCTTGACTGTCTCGGAAATATTTTTTATGTGCTCTAAGTTTGTTTTATAAGTTGTTCAAATATGAACAATTTTGCACAAATTTTCATGTAAATTTGTTATATATATTTATATATTATTAATTACCAATAAAAATATTATATTGTGGATATGTTATAATATTTTTTCAATTTTTAATCGGACAAAAAATGGTTCGTTTGCTCATTGGCCTAACATAGGGTGAATGATGTGATCTCAATTCATGAAAAATCTCAACTCATGCAAGGAGGAGTCACCACAAGAAAATAAGAAAAGGAAAATATGAAAGAAAAGCTTACAAAGAAATTTTGAAGAAAAGGAAGGAAGAAAATCAAGGAGAATGTACAAGAAGCTTGAAGAAGAGATTAGAAATATTAATAACTCTTGTAATTTCCTTGTAAATAAAAATAGAGTTAGTTTCGTGTCTTTCTTTGAAATAGAAATAAGAGGCTACTTGTTTGGACACATGGATAGTATAAAAAACAAGGGCCTTGTTTGGGAAGCTTTGGAGCATCTTCCAAACATGGCCTAACCTTTTAGAATTCCACCCATGTGCATGCATTTTCGTTTTCCCCTCTATATAAGGGTGTAACTCTCATTTGTAATAGAACTTTGAAGATTAATTGAGAGCAAGAGCTATTTCTCTTTGAAGTTCAAGAGGTAAGCCTCATTTCTAGAATCTTATCTTGAGTTTTCCATAATTCAAGTGGTGATTGTCCTTTGCACTTATCTTTCTTTATGAAAGTGGCGTGTTCTTCATTCTCTTGTCTTCTCCATGTTTTCTCTTTTCATTTTCTTGAATGTTCTTCATAGCTGCACCTTTATTCTTCATTTTAATCAATTTTCCACCTATTAAAATGTTTGTTTTCACTTCCTATGGCCTCCTATGACATGTATCTTGATTTTAATCGGTTGAAACATCGTAAAACTTGATTTTCTTGAGTTTGCACCGATGAAATTCATCAACAAGGGGCTGGTTTCGTTTTTTGCCATTTCCATCCATTTGCACCGATTAAAATCATTGAAAACATCTTCTATGGCTTCCTATGGGTTCTATCTTGAATTTAATCGGTAGAATTGAATTGTTTTGCAATTTCTAAGTGTGGGCCGAATTTGAACCCTAACATTTGGGGAAAAATCTGATTTCATGTTCTTCCATGCAATTTTACATGTTATTTTGATTTCATATGCTTCTACACATGTTTGATAGATCCTACAACACTTGTAATGCCTCCTAGGCATCCATCAGTGAAGCTAGGTAAAAAATTATGGTCTATTTTAAAATATATGTCAGAATGGACTTTCAGATTCCTTTTACCTTGACCCATACCGAATTGGGTCGAATCCGACTAAGAGGTATGCCAAGAGTAACCAATAAAACACAATCAACCATTTTAATTCGTTTCTTTTTTTCTTATTAAGAGGTATGTTAACCCTTGCAAGACACCTCGACACTTTAAAATATTTCAAATATGGTTCTTTTTTCCTCCATCATAAAGAGTTTGATAACAATCTTTATAAAGAATTCTATTAAGAATATGACAAGCAGAATATAAAGTTTTATCCTACATACTTTTTAGAAAACCTGAGATTGAGTTAAAATATCTATCATAGGCATACGATAAAATATTGTCTCTCAATTTCGCTAACTTAGAAACTTCAATTCCAAAACAAGTGATTATAACTTCTACAACACTAGCCAAGTGACTACACAAAGATATCATTAAACATACAACATCCAAAAAAAATTAATAACAACTTCTAATATGCAAAAGAAAATATACAAAAGAAAATTCAAGCAAAGAAATCACCTAGTAGAAATTTGTGTAATTCGAGATAGAGAACTCCACCTTAGGACCTAGTAACAATATTGAGTTCATTGTTGACACCATGAGCGTGTTCAAAGTGGTGTTTGATGGTTCCAAAGGAGCCACCAATCTTCGACCACATATAATGAGGTCACAAGAAGTAAGGGAAGCCAACGTACATATTTGATATGAATCAAATTTGCACATGAATTAACTTATAAATGGCTTGAAGGTGTTGTTAGAAGATTACCACTAGAAAAGTATAATCCAATTGGATTATATAAGTGTGAAAGTTTACATCCAAGAGAAAAAGGTGCTTAAACAAACAAAAGAAACACATACACAAAATTGGAATAAGAAAGGATGGAAATAAGTAGACAACTTAGAAAGAAAAGAAAAGTAAGAGATGGAGTGGGAAGACTTATGTGGATGGAGAAGTGAAGCCACTTAACTTGGAAAGGATTCCTAGATAAGTGATAAAGAGATTTTTTACTTGATCCAGTGAAGTAAGATAAGACTCAAATCAAGAGAACTCTTTCTCTCTCAAGATTCATTAGAGTAACAATACTTTTCATTCAAAATTTAAGGTGTTTTTACAAAGAATTTGTGGACCCTATCTATAATCGATGTGGTTGAGAATTTTTAGAGGGAAAATTCAAATTATCACCCATGTGCTTCTTTGATTTGTGGCACCAATTGTGTATTTAGACAATGTGTAAATATCCTTTACCCTTTCCTCATGAATCACATGTTAAATGTGTAACATGCTTTTCACATTTAACACATGTTAAATGTGCTCCATGCCTAACAATACTTGGCCCACCATGTGTTCTCAATGGGATTTCAAAAGTTTCTTGATTCTCTTGCATTTTACTATCCATACCTCTTCGCCTTATTGAGCTTAAGAGGCTCAAATATAAACATTATTATTTGCGTCTATTTTACAATGGAACCAAATTACATTTGAAATAAAATACTATTTACAATCGAAATAAATTTTAACCTGCAAACAAGAATTTCATTTAAAACTAATGAAGATCTACCACATCCATGCACTCATATTATCACCCTCAAATTAGAGAGCATTTTTCCACATATTTTGAGAAGACTTATAAAAAAAAAATAAGTCTTGCTAATGTCCCACGATCAAAATGAAATTTTTCTTTTCTTTTTATTGTGTACAAGAAAATTCATGTAAGAAAAATTGCATTTACATCAAGTTATTTATCGTATATTCCTCCTTCATATTTTCGTAAAATGATATTTGGATTGGATGAAATTTTTCCAAACTTTTATTTTCAAGAATTTTGTTTGTAAACATTTTACTTAACAAATGTTTTATTGTTTTTTAAAAAACTATTATTTATGTTATGACAATCAACTTGTAAATAGTTTTTTTAAAAAAACTTCACAAAAGATAAAGATTAATATTTTTTTCATCATCTTTTGTAGCTCTTTGATTCCTTGCAAGAGATGATAGATTGGAATATTGAGAATTCTACGAGGTATTTTGAGTCTCATGCTAAGAAACATAACATTTTCCACTTTCTTGCATGATTACTTTTTTTTGCCTATATAAGTAAAAGATAATTGATTATTTTTATGATAAGAATGTTTCATGAATATTTTTTTATGGTGTGGAAGTTTTAAAACAAACACATCTCTTTTATTTTCCATATCTTTTAAAAAAAGACATTCATCATCACAAAAGGAATTATAAGATGAGAAAATTAAGGAAAAAGAAAAATGTTCACATTACAAGAAATTAATCAAATATAAACTAATTTAGAGAAGAAATTAATTATTTATTATAGTGACTAAATTAGAAACTATTTTATAAACTAAAAATTATTGGTATCTAAAATAGTTTTTATTATAATGGAAACTATATTTTTTGGTAGCTGTTGATCTTAAAAAATTATAAAATTGATTTCTATATAGTGGTGACTAAATTGATTTTTAAATCAGAATTTAAATTAGTTTTTAATATTAGCTACCAAGATTTTAGCCACTTACTAAATTAGATTCTAAATCAGTCTCTAATTTAATTAATAGCCAATTTCATCATTTTATAGGTCAATAATATGGTTAGTAAAAGCAAGTTTTTTTGTAGTATCATTATTCACATGGTTTTCTCTTAAGAATAAAGTTATTTTGAGAGGACGATTTAAAGCAATGTATCCATGTTTTAAACATTTAATTGAACTATTCTTTAGAGAACTAAAAGGTGTGTGGTTAATGCCTTAGTTTCAATCTTCCTCTTACAAGTGTCATCAAATGTTAGAAATGAATACTAGTCCAAGGTTGCATTCACATGGTGATTTGTCTCATCTCATGAAAATGGAAAGAAGATTTTGTGGATTTGTGTTGAAAAGAATTGCAACTATATATTACAAATTTAGAAAAACAATTTTGGAGTTATCTAACTCATGATGAGTTCAATGTGATGTAATACTTTTTTTTTCTATTGTGTTGAATTTATAAGTAATTTATGTTTGTGTTATGAACATTAGACAAATTGATGTTAAAGAAGTGGTAGGATATTTTTTTTTTCTAATAGTTATTCTTTGAAAAAATAGTTGATGAAACGGATGAGGGAAAAAGGAGAAATATTTTTTAATCTTCAAACTTCACTAAAAATTAGTAAGAAATAGTTGTGATTGTAATATTAGATAATTTATATCTCAAAAATTATTAATACTATAATGATAAAGATAATAATATATAAAAAAATAGTTATTATAATATAAAAAATAAGCCAGAAAAATGGTATGTTGGAAATAAAAAGTGAAAAAATGATTGGTGGTGTTCATGAAAAAAAAAGTTATACACTTTTGTTTTTGTTTTTTTATATTCTCCTCTTATCATATTATACATTTTATAAATTTAATTATATAATTTCTTTCTCTTTAAATATAAACCATCATTTTGGATGTTATTTTTTTAAATACAATAAAAAAAATGTCAAACAGTTATTTATATACTGAGATATATATTGATTTATATATTTTAAATATTACTTAAAATCTTATAAAAGAAATCATTTATATATTTTAATATTTTTAAAAATAAAAATATATTCAATAAAAATAATTAATACTATATTAAATATTATAAATAAGAAATAAGATGGAACAAAATTTTTCTTCTAAAAAATACTTATTTATAAATCAAATAGTACACAATTTATATTTTAGCTGTATTAAATTAATTAAAATTTTATTTCTGGGCAACAGCCATAAATGTTGTGGAGTTCCAACAATGGTGGAAGTTAAAAGAATCCACTGAAAATCAATATCTTTAAAACTAACCACTTTTAGAATAGTTTTGGTTTTGGTTTTAAGTGTAAAAAGAAAATGGAAGTATTATGTGTTAGCAGAGAAAGTCATGGCATGGTTTGTGGAACACATGTGGTGACTAGAATTGTCATTTTGACTACATTAAATGCAAACATATTTTTAAGTGATTGATTTTAAATTATTCATTATTAATTTATATGTGTAACTAAAACATAGGTACAAGGTATGTTTACATGTTATTTAAATAAAATGTAAGTTGAATTTGATTAAAATTTAATATACAATGTACATTAAATTAATATTTTAAAATTTAATTTGGATTAGCTTTTATGATTATGTTATTATGAACTTCTTAAATATTTCTTATATAGAAAATGGTTAAGTAATTTATAATAAAAAGTTGTTAAAAGATATTTATGTTGTGAATTATTTTTATATGATTGCTGTTATTTTTATAATTTTAAATTTTTTATATATATGAATAAATTATATAATTTTATAATTAAAAATTGTAATATAATTTTTTTATCATATTTTAATATGTACAAATATATTATAAGTAAAATATAATCATGAAATAACCTTTAAAATGTATGTTTAGTTTTGCTTTAAATGTAAAAAGTATATTTATTTTAATTTAGTTTAATTCTTAATCTAAAATTTGAATCAAATAATTCAGTTTAGAGCAAATTAGATTAAAAAAATTAATAAATTTTTTATTTTATAGTTTTATATTTTCTAAATCAAATTTTAGTTATTGATTTAGATCAATTTAACTTGAAACATTTTTAAATCTAATATTATGAATTTTTAAACCTAAACATTTTTATATTATGAATTTATATTATATTTATCTCTTTTAGAATTAATAATAAATAGTTTAAAATGTTGAAAAAATTTTAAGAAAAATTTCAACATTCATAAGTAAATCACATATGGTTTAAATCTTAAGGTTTAATATTTATAAATATTTTTTTTATATATAACTCAATTATATATTTTTATTTAAACTTATCATTTTTATTTAATATAGAATTTTATTTATATTTTTATAATTAAATTCCTAACATAAAATATATAATAATATATTTGTTAAAAAGAAACAAACTTTTCATGTTTGGAAGACATAAAATACATAATTAAATATATTTACTCAAACTATACTAATGTGAAGTTTTTATTTAAAATATTGTTTGTCAAAGGACTATTAAGCTAAACAAGAATGATTCAAAACTTTTCAAAGATTATAAAATATTCACCATTATTCATACTCAATCATATATATTATAAAATAATATGAGTAAATTAAATAAAATGTAAGTTGAATTTGATTAAAGTTTAATATACAATTTACACTAAATTAATATTTTAAAATTTAATTTGGATTAGCTTTTATGATTATGTTATTATGAACTTCTTAAATATTTCTTATATAGAAAATGTTTAAGTAATTTATAATAAAGAGTTGTTAAAAGATATTTATGTTGTGAATTATTTTTATATGATTGCTGTTATTTTTATAATTTTAAATTTTTATATATATATGAATAAATTATATAATTTTATAGTTAAAAATTGTAATATAAATTTGTTGTCATATTTTAATATGTACAAATATATTATAAGTAAAATATAATCATGAAATAACCTTTAAGATGTATGTTTAGTTTTGTTTTAAACGTAAAAAGTATATTTATTTTGATTTAGTTTAATTCTTAATCTAAAATTTGAATCAAACAATTCAGTTTAGAGTAAATTAGATAAAAAATTAATAAATTTTTGCTTTCATAGTTTTATATTTTCAAAATCAAATTTTATATTTTCAAAATCAAATTTTAGTTAATGATGTAGATCAATTTAATTTTAAACATTTTTAAAGCTAATAATAATTTAAGGATAACACTTTGTTTAATCTCTATATTATGAATTTATATTATATTTATCTCTTTTAAAATTAAAAATAAGTAGTTTAAAACATTGAAAAAAATTAAAAAAATATATTCATAAATAAGTATATAAAAAAATTCATATCACATCTAATATAAATATTTAATACAAATCTTAAAGTTTAATATTTATAAATATACTTTTTAATATATAACTCAACTTTATATTTTTACTTAAAATTATTATTTTTATTTAATTTAGAATTTTATTTATATTTTCATGATTAAATTTTTAATATAAAATATATAATAATATATTTTTTAAAAAGAAACAAACTTGGAAGACATAAAATACATAATTAAATGTATTTACTCAAACTATACCATTAATGTGAAGTTTTTATTTAAAATATTGTGTGTCAAAAAGACTATTAAGCTAAACAAGAATGATAGATGTTAATAAGTTCAAAACTTTTCAAAAATTATAAAATATTCATCATTATTCATACTCAATCATATATATTATAAAATAATATAACTACAAATTCATAAAAAAAATCATAATAAACATCTTAGATATATAGATTCAAACTATTACTTACAAAATTTTCATTACTTCTTCTCAAAATTAATATATGATAGTGTTTTCACTCACAAAAAGTTGTCACAGAATTATCACTCCTAAATCCTTAAATAAAGTATGGCTTAATATTTTTAATTTGATTTCAATTTGATTTTTATTTTCATAAATTCAAATGATAAAATCTATAACTAATATATTTAATAAATACAATAAATAATTATATTTTAATTATTTATTTTTTATGAAAAAAGAATTATATTTATATTAATAGTTTATTATATAGGTTTATTTAAATTATATTTTACCTGAATTTATATTTTAAAGAATTATTTTTAAATAATTTAATTTAAAATTTAAAAAATAAAAATAAAAGTATTTATGAATATCCACATATATTCACATTATTAAAAAAATTATAAGTATTTATTTACATATATATGATGGAGTAGAACCGTTAAACTCTATCCATATGTCTTCTACCCTATTGCCATCCATAATAATGGAATTAATATTAATAGTTTATTATATAGTTTTATTTAAATTATTTTTTATCTGAATTTATATTTTAAAGAATTATTTTTAAAATATTTTATTTAAATTTAAAAATAAAAATAAAAATTATTTATGAATATCCATAAATATTCACATTATTAAAAAAAAAATAATGGAAATACCAAAATTATAAATTATAAATTCAAATTAGAGTCTGTAAAATTTATCATAATCACAACCTCTACTATTTACTTTATCTAAATTTTAAGTTATTAATAATCAATAAAACCAAACTTTCACTAAGTACTACCTTTAATCTCCAACTCATTACAACAATCACAGAAATGAATTTCAAATTAAATAATTTAACAGTTTATATCAATTTGTCACACATAATTGCTTGCAATGTCTCACAACATTACTTAATGCCAACTAATTAATCATTACTTGGATCAAAATTTAGAACAAAACTGTCTTCTTTTTTCATTATTCAAGGAACTAAAGGTTGGAAAGAAATAAGAAATTAAGAACATGTGAAGAACTTTTTAATCAGCTGCAAACTTGAATCCTAAACATTAAATATTCAAGATTAATTTCAAATTTCCAAAACCCTTTCTCCTAAATCAAACTCTTGTTTGCAAGTATTTTCATGAAAAACACATGAAATTTCAAGAAGGATGAAAGAAATAATGATCATAATTGGATTACTGCTATGAATGAAGAGTTAAATCAGTTTGTTAGGAATAATGTTTGGCATCTAGTACCTAGGAACAATGTAATGAATGTTATAGGAACAAAGTGGGTTTTCAAAAACAAACTTGATGAAAATGGTATTATAACTAGGAACAAAGCTAGACTAGTAGCCAAAGGATATAATCAGGAAGAAGGCATTGATTATGATGAGACTTATGCACCAGTTGCTAGATTAGAAGCCATTAGGTTGTTGCTTGCATTTGCATGTCTTAAAAGCTTCAAACTCTATCAAATGGATGTTAAAAAGTGCTTTTCTAAATGGCTTTATAAATGAGGATGTGTATGTTGAACAATCACCTGGCTTTATTGATTCTAAGTTTCCTAACCATGTTTACAAACTCAAAAAGGCATTGTATGGTCTTAAACAGGCACCTAGGCAGTGGTATGAAAGACTCACAACCTTCCTCATATCACAAGGTTTTAAAAGAGGAGTTGTGGATAAAACTCTTTTCACTAAGAAAGTTGTTAATGATCTCATACTTGTGCAAATTTATGTTGATGACATCATTTTTGGATCATCTAATCCCTCTCTTTGCCAAGAGTTTGCAAAATCAATGCAAGGTGAATTTGAGATTTCAATGATGGGAGAATTGAATTTCTTCCTAGGTTTGCAGGTCAAACAGATGCAAAATGGAACCTTCATAAATCAATCTAAGTACTGCAATGAATTGCTGAAGAAGTTCAATATGGAGAGCTGTAAAGAAGCCAATACTCCAATGTCCTCAAATTGTTATCTTTACTTAGATGAATCTGGAAAATCAGTTGATGCAACTATGTATAGAGGTTTGATTGGTTCTTTGCTATACATCACTGCTAGCAGACCCGACATTATGTTTGCTGTATGTCTATGTGCAAGATTTCAAGCTAATCCAAAGGAATCATATCTCACAGCTGCTATACGAATCTCGAAGTATCTCAAAGGAACTGTGAATGTTGGACTGTGGTATTCCACTGGTAATGAGATAAATTTGGTTGGCTATACTGATTCTAATTTTGCAGGTTGCAAATTAGACAGGAAAAGCACAAGTGGAACATGCCACTTGTTTGGAAACTGCTTGAGTTCATGGACTAGTAAGAAACAAGCATGTGTTGCACTTTCAACAACAGAAGCTAAATATATAGCTGCTGGTAGCTGCACTGCACAGATTTTATGGTTAAAACAACAGCTAAGTGATTTCAATTTGCATATTTCTGATATTCCAATCTTATGTGACAACACCAGTGCTATCAATTTAACTAAGAACCCTATTCAACACTCTAGAACTAAGCACATTGAAATAAGGCACCACTTTATAAGAGATCTGATGAGTCATTATTTTCCCTTATTTTCTTACCTTTCTGTACTTGTTTTCATCTCTGATTTGTGCTTAATTGTTTATATTTTGTACTAATTTCTATTAGGGCTATAATTGGACCAGAAATTCATATTTTAATTAATTTGAATTTTCTAAGTTTAATTATTCCAATTCTTATTTTCAGGGCAGTTTAAAATTACTTTTGGGCTTGGAATTAATTCATGGACTTCAAGAGGAGCTGCCACGTCACAACTTGGATTTTGGGCCCAATGGGTCTAGGTTTTCGTGCCCATGCAATGCAACTACAAGTAGGGCAGCTGAGGAAGGAGCAGAGGCGGCAGCAGTAGTAGGAATTTAGGGTTACGTTTCTTTTCAAGAGAGACCAGTTTACGTTTTGGTTTTGGTTTTGGTTTTTAATTCAGAATTCGTCTACTGTTCCACAGTTCCATAATTCCAGTTTTCCATTTTCTATTGCTATTTTGTTTTCTATTGCTATTTCGTTTTCTATTTCGTTTTCAATTTCATTTTCAATTTCGTTTTCAATTTCGTTCTCAATTTCGTTTTCAAATTCAGTTTACGTTTTCTGCAATGCATTTTTTGTTTTCTGAGTTAATGGAAGGCTAAAACCCCAGGGTGAGCCTCTTGGGCATGCTGCACTCACTAATGGAGGTTCCGTGCGTTTTATGGTTTTGTACGTTTGATTCTCCTCTGTGAAGACTCTGTTCTGGAGGATGCTTAATCCCTTGGAAGGAGACCTTACAAGGTTCACGTTTGCTTAATTCGTGTAGGGAAGTCTCGGGTTAACTTTCGCTTAGTTGGTTAATCTAGACCGAACAAGAATTAAACGGACTGATAATCTGTTGTGAACCAAGGATGTCAGAGATGCATTGTGTTCAAGAGTCTTGCCTATTTTAATTACTGCAATTAATTTGTTATTTGTCCGCTGTTTTTAATTAACCACTGTGTTCTGTCCAAAACCCCCCCCATTGCACATTGCATGTTCAATCTTTTGACAGTGAAAATTGGTCCTTGGGAGACGACCTAGGAGTCACTTCTAGTACTACATTTAATTGTTTTTTTTATTTGACCGAGTACGGCATCGATCAAGATCATATAGAAAAGAAGGATTGTAGGATTGAATTCATCTCTACTAATGATCAGTTAGCTGATATATTCACTAAACCTCTTGGTCGTGATAGGTTTTTCAAACTTAGAAATGAATTGGGAATTCTGAACATCAATCATCTTTCTTAAATTTTCTTATGCAGAGTTAAACAGTTTGTTAATTCTATGAAATAATTGACGTATTTCATTTAACTGATAATAATATTTTACTGCTGCATATTTCAGTGTGTTAATTTCATGTAACAGTCGACTTATTTCACTTAACTGACAATAGTACTTTACTGTTACAGAAAATAGTTTGCTTATTTTCATTAAATAACAGACTTATTTCATTAATTGTACCTACTGGTTGTTGTTTCTATCATAATAGCCTATTAATTGCTTTGACTAGCTGGCTAATTTCATTAACTACAATTAAATTCAATTGGGTCTTCTCGAAATCAGCTTTAATCAAATCAATTCAAACCATATTTGTGCAATACGTCTATTGGGTGCACTGTCATTCAAAAGATGAACAGTTTTGGATGCATGTGAGGCTACTTTATTGGGTTTGCAGAACTAAGTTTCCATTTCTCAACATATTCTCTGCATTTTCTGTAACTGAACATCTGTGATGGAGTAAAGATCTGTTCAAAATATTTGCTCATTAATTTTCGTTTGACCATGCATACTTATCTCTCTATATAGTTCTAATATCTCTGCATATCACATACTACAACTGTTCTTCTATATTTGCTGCATTTTCGCATACTGCTGCATCATCTCAGGTTCTCAAATTAAAATGTCAAACAATGAGTATTGCCTTGTTGAGAGTGATGACTCTGATGCCCCAATAGCTAATGCATTTCAAAGATTGAGGAGATCATCACGAGTTCGAGCATCCTCACAAGCTGCTGCACCTCAACCAGCCAGATCAAGCAGAAACAGAAGCTCAACTTCTGGGTCACAAGCACAACCAATCCAAATCCCAGAGTCAAATGCTGGACCTTCAGAAAGATTTGTTGTAAAGAATACATTTCTGATAGTGATTAGGATCTGTGGAGTTGCAGATCACCAACTGGATGTAGTTCTTGCACAAAGAACGAACTAGTATAATCCTTGGTGTTATCTTTTCTCTTCCTTCATCATCTGTTAAATTCTGCATTAAGAACTAACCTACTATTTTGCAATAATCAGTCGGCTAATTCTCAGTAAACTGCACCAGTAAATTTTCTGATACGAAAAAGTTTTCAATAAAGCTATATATCAATTCAAACCCCCTTCTTGATATAATTCCGCTTCTAACAATTGGTATCAAGAGCAGGTTCTTGTAAGGTACTCAAGAAAGAATCAAGATGGGTGACAAGCTTCCCTTTGTTGAAGTG
Organism: Lablab purpureus; assembly: GCA_030347555.1. Taxonomy (NCBI): domain Eukaryota; kingdom Viridiplantae; phylum Streptophyta; class Magnoliopsida; order Fabales; family Fabaceae; genus Lablab; species Lablab purpureus. The sequence goes on along the minus strand of CM059257.1, from coordinate 14,589,229 downwards.
GCTTTAGGATTGTCTACTCTGTTTATGTCCGGGATCAGTAACTATGTTTTGTTTTGTTGATCTTTAATTGAACTGATGATCAATTAACCATATAACTTTGCATGTAGAAGAATGACTTTTGAGTGCGCATGCATGTGTAGGTTGTAGTTTTTCAAGTGATATCATCATTGCCTTTCTGAACACTTCTATCTTTCAGAAGACCTAAGCTGACATGTTTTTCTTGTTAAGTTTAACTTCCAAACTTTTACGATGCTTTTGTGGTGTCTTAATAACTATTTTGATTCAATGCGTTGAGATGATTGAATGTTGTGAGAAGTAGATACAAAAAGAGGGCATTGCTATTGAAAAGATCCTGAAGGGAAGTTATTTGAATAAACAAGTAACCCAGCTTGGTCGTTTGCTTGTGCATGTATACAAAATGATTGTTGTTGCATTCATATTTGTACATTTTCATATGAATCAACTATCAAAAGTTGGGATGAAAATGCATTGAAATTTGAAGAGGTTGTCCTCAATTTTTTTGTCGACAACATTTCATGATTTATTCGAGAGAATGAACGGCATGCCCGCTTCTTGGTGTCCTACCCATCCTTTTTCTTTGACAGCTTTATAAATGTTTATAATACATGATTTAATTATTAGTATGAGAGAGACACAAACACATACTCACAAATATTAGTCTTCCCTTAAATAGTGGCACATTGTATCCATCACCATTGGCTAAATCAATTCAAATAGTGTCAGTTGACTTAATGCCAACAATGAGAAAGATAGGAGTTCATGAAACATACTTTTTCAAGTTTAATTTGAATTCCGTAAATAGCACGCCTCACTTCGAACGAACTGTTTCATATATATCATCGACTTAGGTAGATCTCTTTGTACCGACTCGAAATCGGGACCCAAACATTTACCAAAAGTTATCTAATTGTCATCAAGAACAATTATTAATTTTCTGCATAGCCTTTCTATCATAGAAGCATTAAAGTTTCTCCCTAAGAAGAATAATTTCTTGTTGATTGAAATTTCCTATATGTTGTGGAAAATAAAAATCTACATCAATGAACTGTGGCATCAAGTTTTTTCTTTTAAGAACACATAACAGGAAACTATGAGTGACATCGCGTGGATTTTTAATGGTAGGAGGAATCAAATGAAATAATTCAGTTTAGAGCAAATTAGATAAAAAATTAATAAATTTTTGCTTTTATAGTTTTATATTTTCAAAATCAAATTTTAGATAATGATTTAGATCAATTTAACTTTAAACATTTTTAAAGCTAATAATAATTTAAGGATAACACTTTGTTTAATCTCTATATTATGAATTTATATTATATTTATCTCTTTTAAAATTAAAACTAAGTAGTTTAAAACGTTGAAAAAAATAAAAAAAAATATTCATAAATAAGTATATAAAAAAATTCACATCACATCTAATATAAATCTTAAAGTTTAACATTTATAAATATATTTTTTTTATAAATTTTTTAAATATGAACAATTTTACACAAATTTTCATATAAATTTGTTATATATATTTATATAAATTTATTAGATAATTTATATCTCAAAAAATAATAATATATAAGAAAATCGTTATTATAATATAAAAATTGAAGCCAGAAAAATAGTATGTTGGAAATTAAAAAATGAAGTGGTGTTCATGAAACAAAAAAGTTATACACTTTTGTTTTTGTTTTTTTTCTTTATTATCCTCTTATCATATTATACCTTCTATAAATTGAATTATATAATTTCTTTCTCTTTAAATATAAACCATCATTTTGGATGTTATTTTTTTTAAATACAATAGCCAAAAAAAATGTCAAACAATTATTTATATATAGAGATATATATAGATAGATAGGATAAATCATTTTAATTTTGTAGAAAAGGAGATAATATATTATGTATAAATATATTCTAAACTTAGTAAGATTTTGTGAATTTTAAAAAATTATAACTGTTAATATACTTAAGATAAATTTCGATGAGTTTCTTTTCTAAAGATTTCTATAAAAAGATAAAAAAGAAAAATCAACTTTTTTATAAATTAAAATTAATTTGTACGTAAATTAATTTATAATTTTTTTTTCTTTTTTTATAAATTTTACTTTTAATTTTTAAATAATTTAATTTTAATTATTTTTTCAATTTTTTTTCAAAAATAAAAAAACTTAATATAATCACATCATTATTACATACCTATGTCAAAATCACTTACATACCAATACATTAAATACAAATACAAATATAGTGTATCTTTCTAAATAAATGTGGTTTAAGATACTTTTTTATAAATTCATAAAAGTATTAATTTTCAAATTTTGTAATAAACTTTGAAATTTTTTTTTAATAATATTTTTAAAAAATTCAATACATAAAATTAATTAACATAAATATTACTTAAAGTCTTATAAAAAAATTATTTATTGTTGATGATTTGAGATTTGATGATGTTTAAAAAGTTTTGATGATTGTTTTTAGAATATGTTGGGTTTGTGATTAATGGTTCTTAATTGATTTAGCACTTCTGGAGATGTTAGATTATTTGTATATGATTAGCTAATTGAAATATGATAATCTGTTGATTTTATAATTCATCAATTAGTCTGCTAATCCTGTTGCTTTAGTCGACTATTTTCATTAATGTACCAGGAATACAGGTTTAATGAAAATAGCTAACTGGTTTGCTTCTTCAGTAAACTATTTTGTTCCAGACCCCTCTTATGCAGAAAACAGCAGAACGTGCATTCATATCTCTCAAAAGAGCATGACCCATAGCTCTGATCTTTGCCTATAAATACAACTCTCAAGGACGAATCAAGGGGCAAAAGAATTCAAGAGAATACACTCAAGAGTTGCAAACATTCAGAGCAAAAGAATCTACAGAATTTCGTTTACTGTTCAAGAAGAATATTTTCTTTCACTGTATCTTGTATTCTTTAATCTCGGGATAGAGATTTGTAGGAGGGTTTTAGAACCCTATTAACTGTGATTGGGGGGTGATCACAGTGACTCATTGTGAGTCAGGTTGTTTAGAACTGTTCTATAGTGTTTAGAATAGGTTATTTGAGTTTCTTGTAGTGTTCAAGAAAGATTTGTTGTAAAGAATACATTTCTGATACTGATTAGGATCTGTGGAGTTGCAGATCACCAACTGGATGTAGTTCTTGCACAAAGAACGAACCAGTATAATCCTTGGTGTTATCTTTTCTCTTCCTTCATCATTTGTTAAATTCAGCATTAAGAACTAACCTACTATTTTGCAATAATCAGTCGGCTAATTCTCAGTAAACTGCACCAATAAATTTTCTGATACGAAACAGTTTTTAATAAAGCTTTATATCAATTCAACCTCCCCTTCTTGATATAATTCCACATCTAACAATTGGTATCAAGAGCAGGTTCTTGTAAGGTACTCAAGAAAGATTCAAGATGGGTGACAAGCTTCCCTTCGCTGAAGGAGCATCTACCAACAGACCTCCACTCTTTGTAGGAGCGAATTATCCCTTCTGGAAAGCCAGAATGAAGATCTTCTTCGAGTCTGTTGATAGAGGCGTGTGGGATGCAGTGATTAATGGTCCTTTCATTCCAACTGTGAAGTCTGAAAATGGAGAATTGATTGAAAAACCATGGGAACAGTGGACTGATGCAAAAAATAAATAAAAAGGCCCAGTTTGACAGTAAGGCAAAAAATATATTAACATCTGCTCTTAATCTTGATGAATTTTTCAGGGTTTCTCAATGCACAACAGCTAAAGAAATGTGGGATATTCTACAAGTTACCCATGCAGGAACAACAGAGGTGAAAAGAGCAAGAAAGCACACCCTCATACAAGAGTATGAGATGTTTAAAATGCAACCAGGAGAGACCATTCAAGACGTGCAGAAGTGCTTTACACACATAGTGAATCATCTGCTGGGTTTAGGAAAGAAGTTTGATGATGAAGAGCTCAACATAAAGGTTCTCAAATGCTTAAGTAGGAGCTGGCAACCGAAAGTCACAACAATCCTTGAAACAAAGGATTTGACTGTCATGAATACTGCAACCTTGTTTGGAAAACTCAGGGAACACGAGCTGGAGCTAAGCAGGCTTGATCAACTTGAAACCTCTGATAAACAGAACAAGAGTCTTGCACTAAAAGCCAAGGAATCATCATAGAGTGATGAAGAGAAAGAAGATGAAAGTACAGAATTTGCTATGCTGGTTAAGAAATTTGGAAAGTTCTTAAAGAGGATGAATTATCCAAAAGATAGGTTCCAAGAAAATCAGAAGAGGTACACCAGAAAATCTGATTTTAATTCCTCTAACTTCTCTTGCTTTAATTGTGGGCAGCCAGGACATGTCAAGGTAGATTGTCCTCTTTTGAATCAAAGAAAAGATAGAAGCCCAGAAAAGAATGAAAGAAGAGACGCAATCAGCACTTCAAGAAAGGAAAGAAAGCATATATGGCCTGGGATGACAGTGATTCTAGCAAATCATCAAATTCAGATTCTGAATCTAAAAACCAAGCTAATCTATGCCTTGTAGCTAATGAAGAAACATCTAGCCAAGTAAGTTCTTGTGATTCTGATATGAGTGAGAATTATGACACATTGTTTGACGCATTCAGAGAATTACGTAATGAAGCAAAAAAACTGGATCATCAGAATAATCGGCTAAAAGGTCTAAATAACTGGCTAGAAAATAAGTTACAGGAGCTGGAAAATCAGAATAGTAGACTGAAAAATGAAAACAGTCAACTAAAAGACAATGTCCTGCAACTGAAAAACCAGATAGAATCTGATAAATCTGAGAATGATAAAATCAATTCTGCAAAATGTGAAAACTGCATTAATCTCCAAAATAAAGTTGGTTATCTGATCAAAACTTTGGCAAAGTTTCAAATTGGTCATAATACATTTAATCAACTTCTACATTCTCAAATTGGATTTTCAAATGGAAATGGTCTTGGTTATGGAAAACGTTATCATGCTACTAAGAACAAATCTTATCCTAGTAACAAATTTAAAAATTGTTCTTATTGTTTGAAACATGGACTTATATCTAGATTTTGCTATGTCAAGAATTTTGGGATTTCAAGAGGTGAATACTATTGGAAACCCAAAACATATGCTGTTCCTAACTTGAAAGGACCCAACCTGTTTTGGGGACCTAAATTTGTAAATTAACTTTGTTTTGCAAATCTGTCATAGAGCAAAGAGAGCTTCATGGTATCTAGATAGTGGTTGCTCTAAACACATGACAGGTGATATATCAAAGTTGATAAACTTCAAAGCATTTGAAGCTGTTTCAGTTACATTTGGAGACAACAACAAGGGCAAAATCAAAGGATCAGGAGACATTGGAGACTGTTCTTCCTCACAAATAAAGGATGTACTTTTTGTTGAAGGATTAAAACACAATCTGTTAAGCATAAGTCAGCTATGTGACAAAGGTATGAAAGTCACTTTTGATGCAGAATTTTGTGTCATATACAACTGTAAAACTGCAGACATTGTGCACATTGGGAGAAGAATAAACAATGTTTACATGCTAGACATTAACCCCTCAAATCTCAAGAACATCTGCTTGTTAACCAAAGAAGATGAAAGCTGGCTATGGCATAGAAGGTGTGGACACATCAACATGCAATTATTAAGCAAGATCAGCTACAAAAGTCTTGTAAGAGGGCTTTTGTGAAGGACAAAGTATGTGCGGTTTGTCAAAAAGGAAAGCAGTCCAGAAGCTCATTTGAGTCAAAGAATATCATTTCAACAAGGAGACCACTTGAGCTTTTGCATCTTGATTTGTTTGGTCCATCAAGAACTGTAAGTATTGGAAACAACTCATATGTTCTTGTTATTGTTGATGATTTCTCAAGGTATACTTGGACACTATCTCTTTCTTCAAAAGACGAAACTTTCCATGCATTCAAAAGATTTGCTAAGATCATTTCAAATGAGAAAGATCTTAAAAAAATTTCTTTAAGAAGTGATCATGGAACTGAGTTTCAAAACATGCATTTTGAAAAGTTTTGTTCTAAGTATGACATTTCTCACAACTTTTCTGCACTTAGAACTCCACAACAAAATGGAGTTGTTGAAAGAAAGAACAGGACTCTCCAAGAATGTGCTAGGACAATGTTGAGTGAATCCAAGCTTCCAAAATACTTTTGGGCAGATGCAGTCTCTACAGCTTGTTATGTACTTAATAGAGTTTTGCTTAGACCAATACTAGATAAAACCCCATATGAGCTTTTGAATGATAAAATTCCTAGTATTGCATATTTCAAAGTCTTTGGTTGCAGGTGCTTCATACTAAACAATGGAAAAGCATCATTAGGCAAGTTTGATGAAAAAGCTGATGATGGTATTTTCTTAGGTTATTCCATGAATAGCAAAGCCTATCGTGTTTTCGACAAAAAGAACTTAACTGTGGAAGAATCTATTCATGTTGTATTTGATGAGTACTTATGCCAAAAAGAGAGAAAAGGTAATTTCCTTGCAGGTTCTGATGATGAGAAATATGAGAAGTCAGAAAAGAATGAAGATTATGCAGAAAAATCTGCTGAAGCTGACAGACAGGATGAACCAGTCGACTATAACTCTGGATCAGTCGACTACTCTGCAGCAGACAATGACTTATCTAAATCCTGGAGAACTCAAAAAGGATTGTCTCTGGATAACATCATTGGGAATGTTGAAAAGGGAGTAACAACTCGAAACTCTCTACATGAATTCTGTAATCACATGGCATTTGTCTCTCAAGTAGAACCTAGAAATATAAATGATGCATTACTTGATCATAATTGGATTACTGCTATGAATGAAGAGTTAAATCAGTTTGTTAGGAATAATGTTTGGCATCTAGTACCCAGGAACAATGTAATGAATGTTATAGGAACAAAGTGGGTTTTCAAAAACAAACTTGATGAAAATGGTATTATAACTAGGAACAAAGCTAGACTAGTAGCCAAAGGATACAATCAGGAAGAAGGCATTGATTATGATGAGACTTATGCACCAGTTGCTAGATTAGAAGCCATTAGGTTGTTGCTTGCATTTGCATGTCTTAAAAGCTTCAAACTCTATCAAATGGATGTTAAAAAGTGCTTTTCTAAATGGCTTTATAAATGAGGATGTGTATGTTGAACAACCACCTGGCTTTATTGATTCTAAGTTTCCTAACCATGTTTACAAACTCAAAAAGGCATTGTATGGTCTTAAACAGGCACCTAGGCAGTGATATGAAAGACTCACAACCTTCCTCATATCACAAGGTTTTAAAAGAGGAGTTGTGGATAAAACTCTTTTCACTAAGAAAGTTGTTAATGATCTCATACTTGTGCAAATTTATGTTGATGACATCATTTTTGGATCATATAATCCCTCTCTTTGCCCAGAGTTTGCAGAATCAATGCAAGGTGAATTTGAGATGTCAATGATGGGAGAATTGAATTTCTTCCTGGGTTTGCAGGTCAAACAGATGCAAAATGGAACCTTCATAAATCAATCTAAGTACTGCAATGAACTGCTGAAGAAGTTCAATATGGAGAGCTATAAAGAAGCCAATACTCCAATGTCCTCAAATTGTTATCTTGACTTAGATGAATCTGGAAAATCAGTTGATGCAACTATGTATAGAGGTTTGATTGGTTCTTTGCTATACATCACTGCTAGCAGACCCGACATTATGTTTGCTGTATGTCTATGTGCAAGATTTCAAGCTAATCTAAAGGAATCATATCTCACAGCTGCTATACGAATTCTGAAGTATCTCAAAGGAACTGTGAATGTTGGACTGTGGTATTCCACTGGTAATGAGATAAATTTGGTTGGCTGTACTGATTCTAATTTTGCAGGTTGCAAATTAGACAGGAAAAGCACAAGTGGAACATGCCACTTGTTTGGAAACTGCTTGAGTTCATGGACTAGTAAGAAACAAGCATGTGTTGCACTTTCAACAACGAAGCTAAATATATAGCTGCTGGTAGTCTGCACTCGCATGATTTTATGGTTAAAACAACGACTAAGTGATTTCAATTTGCATATTTCGATATTCCAATCTTATGTGACAACACCAGGTGCTATCAATTTAACTAAGAACCCTATTCAACACTCTAGAACTAAGCACATTGAAATAAGGCACCACTTTATAAGAGATCTGATGAGTCATTATTTTCCCTTATTTTCTTACCTTTCTGTACTTGTTTTCATCTCTGATTTGTGCTTAATTGTTTATATTTTGTACTAATTTCTATTAGGGCTATAATTGGACCAGAAATTCATATTTTAATTAATTTGAATTTTCTAAGTTTAATTATTCCAATTCTTATTTTCAGGGCAGTTTAAAATTACTTTTGGGCTTGGAATTAATTCATGGACTTCAAGAGGAGCTGCCACGTCACAACTTGGATTTTGGGCCCAATGGGTCTAGGTTTTCGTGCCCATGCAATGCAGCTACAAGTAGGGCAGCTGAGGAAGGAGCAGAGGCGGCAGCAGTAGTAGGAATTTAGGGTTACGTTTCTTTTCAAGAGAGACTAGTTTACGTTTTGGTTTTGGTTTTGGTTTTTAATTCAGAATTCGTCTACTGTTCCACAGTTCCATAATTCCAGTTTTCCATTTTCTATTGCTATTTCGTTTTCTATTTCGTTTTCAATTTCATTTTCAATTTCGTTTTCAATTTCGTTCTCAATTTCGTTTTCAAATTCAGTTTACGTTTTCTGCAATGCATTTTTTGTTTTCTAAGTTAATGGAAGGCTAAAACCCCAGGGTGAGCCTCTTGGGCATGCTGCACTCACTAATGGAGGTTCCGTGCGTTTTATGGTTTTGTACGTTTGATTCTCCTCTGTGAAGCCTCTGTTCTGGAGGATGCTTAATCCCTTGGAAGGAGACCTTACAAGGTTCACGTTTGCTTAATTCGTGTAGGGAAGTCTCGGGTTAACTTTCGCTTAGTTTGTTAATCTAGACCGAACAAGGATTAAACGGACTGATAATCTGTTGTGAACCAAGGATGTCAGAGATGCATTGTGTTCAAGAGTCTTGCCTATTTTAATTACTGCAATTAATTTGTTATTTGTCCGCTGTTTTTAATTAACCACTGTTTTCTGTCCAAACCCCCCCCCATTGCACATTGCATGTTCAATCTTTTGACAGTGAAAATTGGTCCTTGGGAGACGACCTAGGAGTCACTTCTAGTACTACATTTAATTGTTTTTTTTATTTGACCGAGTACGGCATCGATCAAGATCATATAGAAAAGAAGGATTGTAGGATTGAATTCATCTCTACTAATGATCAGTTAGCTGATATATTCACTAAACCTCTTGGTCGTGATAGGTTTTTCAAACTTAGAAATGAATTGGGAATTCTGAACATCAATCATCTTTCTTAAATTTTCTTATGCAAAGTTAAACAGTTTGTTAATTCTATGAAATAGCTGACGTATTTCATTTAACTGATAATAATATTTTACTGCTGCATATTTCAGTGTGTTAATTTCATGTAACAGTCGACTTATTTCACTTAACTGACAATAGTACTTTACTGTTATAGAAAATAGTTTGCTTATTTTCATTAAATAACAAACTTATTTCATTAATTGTACCTACTGGTTGTTGTTTCTATCAGAACAGCCTATTAATTGCTTTGACTAGCTGACTAATTTCATTAACTACAATTAAATTCAATTGGGTCATCTCGAAATCAGCTTTAATCAAATCAATTCAAACCATATTTGTGCAATACGTCTATTGGGTGCACTGTCATTCAAAAGATGAACAGTTTTGGATGCATGTGAGGCTACTTTATTGGGTTTGCAGAACTGAGTTTCCATTTCTCAACATATTCTCTGCATTTTCTGTAACTGAACATCTGTGATGGAATAAAGATCTATTCAAAATATTTGCTCATTAATTTTTCTTTGACCATGCTTACTTATCTCTCTATATAGTTCTAATATCTCTGCATATCACATACTACAACTGTTCTTCTATATTTGCTGCATTTTCACATACTGCTGCATCATCTCAGGTTCTCAAATTAAAATGTCAAACAATGAGTATTGCCTTGTTGAGAGTGATGACTCTGATGCCCCAATAGCTAATGCATTTCAAAGATTGAGGAGATCATCACGAGTTCGAGCATCCTCACAAGCTGCTACACCTCAACCAGCCAGATCAAGCAGAAACAGAAGCTCAACTTCTGGGTCACAGGCACAACCAATCCAAATCCCAGAGTCAAATGTTGGACCTTCAGAAAGATTTGTTGTAAAGAATACATTTCTGATAGTGATTAGGATCTGTGGAGTTGCAGATCACCAACTGGATGTAGTTCTTGCACAAAGAACGAACCAGTATAATCCTTGGTGTTATCTTTTCTCTTCCTTCATCATCTGTTAAATTCTGCATTAAGAACTAACCTACTATTTTGCAATAATCAGACGGCTAATTCTCAGTAAACTGCACCAGTAAATTTTCTGATACGAAAAAGTTTTCAATAAAGCTATATATCAATTCAAACCCCCTTGATATAATTCTGCTTCTAACAATTGGTATCAAGAGCAAGTTCTTGTAAGGTACTCAAGAAAGAATCAAGATGGGTGACAAGCTTCCCTTTGTTGAAGTGGCTTTAGGATTGTCTACTCTGTTTATGTCCGGGATCAGTAACTATGTTTTGTTTTGTTGATCTTTAATTGAACTGATGATCAATTAACCATATAACTTTGCATGTAGAAGAATGACTTTTGAGTGCGCATGCATGTGTAGGTTGTAGTTTTTCAAGTGATATCATCATTGCCTTTCTGAACACTTCTATCTTTCAGAAGACCTAAGATGACATATTTTTCTTGTTAAGTTTAACTTCCAAACTTTTACGATGTTTTTGTGGTGTCTTAATAACTATTTTGATTCAATGCGTTGAGATGATTGAATGTTGTGAGAAGTAGATACAAAAAGAGGGCATTGCTATTGAAAAGATCCTGAAGGGAAGTTATTTGAATAAACAAGTAACCCAGATTGCTCGTTTGCTTGTGCATGTATACAAAATGAATGTTGTTGCATTCATATTTGTACATTTTCATATGAATCAACTATCAAAAGTTGGGATGAAAATGCATTGAAATTTGAAGAGGTTGTCCTCAATTTTTTTTGTCAGCAGCATTTCATGATTTATTCAGAGAATGAACTGGCATGCCTGCTTCTTGGTGTCCTACCCATCCTTTTTCTTTGACAACTTTATAAATGTTTATAATACATGATTTAATTATTAGTATGAGAGAGACACAAACACATACTCACAAATATTAGTCTTCCCTTAAATAGTGGCACATTGTATCCATCACCATTGGCTAAATCAATTCAAATAATGTCAGTTGACTTAAAGCCAACAATGAGAAAGATAGGAGTTCATGAAACATACTTTTTCAAGTTTAATTTGAATTCCAGAAATAGCACGCCTCACTTCAGAACGAACTGTTTCATATATATCACTGACTTCAGGTAGATCTCTTTGTACTGACTCCAGAAATCAGGACCCAAACATTTACCAAAAGTTATCTAATTGTCATCAAGAACAATTATTAATTTTCTACATAGCCTTTCTATCATAGAAGCATTAAAGTTTCTCCCTAAGAAGAATAATTTCTTGTTGATTGTAATTTCCTATATGTTGTGGAAAATAAAAATCTACATCAATGAACTGTGGCATCAAGTTTTTTCTTTTAAGCACACATAACAGGAAACTATGAGTGACATCGCGTGGATTTTTAATGGTAGGAGGAATCAAATGAAATAATTCAGTTTAGAGCAAATTAGATAAAAAATTAATAAATTTTTGCTTTTATAGTTTTATATTTTCAAAATCAAATTTTAGATAATGATTTAGATCAATTTAACTTTAAACATTTTTAAAGCTAATAATAATTTAAGGATAACACTTTGTTTAATCTCTATATTATGAATTTATATTATATTTATCTCTTTTAAAATTAAAACTAAGTAGTTTAAAACGTTGAAAAAAAAATATTCATAAATAACTATATAAAAAAATTCACATCACATCTAATATAAATCTTAAAGTTTAACATTTATAAATATATTTTTTTTATAAATTTTTTAAATATGAACAATTTTACACAAATTTTCATATAAATTTGTTATGTATATTTATATAAATTTATTAGATAATTTATACCTCAAAAAATAATAATATATAAGAAAATAGTTATTATAATAAAAAAATTGAAGCCAGAAAAATAGTATGTTGGAAATTAAAAAATGAAGTGGTGTTCATGAAACAAAAAAGTTATACACTTTTGTTTTGTTTTTTTTCTTTATTATCCTCTTATCATATTATACCTTCTATAAATTTAATTATATAATTTCTTTCTCTTTAAATATAAACCATCATTTTGGATGTTAATACAATAGACAAAAAAAATGTCAAACAGTTATTTATATATAGAGATATATATAGATAGATAGGATAAATCATTTTAATTTTGTAGAAAAGGAGATATTATATTATATATATATATATATATTCTAAACTTAGTAATATTTTGTGAATTTTAAAAAATTATAACTGTTAATATACTTAAGATAAATTTCGATGAGTTTCTTCTCTAAAGATTTCTATGAAAAAAGATAAAAAAGAAAAATCAACTTTTTTATAAATTAAAATTAATTTGTACGTAAATTAATTTATAATTTTTTTTTCTTTTTTTATAAATTTTACTTTTAATTTTTAATTATTTTTTTCAAATATAAAAAAACTTAATATAATCACATCATTATTGCATACCTATCTGTGTCAAAATCACTTACATATAGATACATTAAATACAAATACAAAACAAATAGAGTGTATCTTTCTAAATAAATGTGGTTTAAGATATTTTTTTATAAATTCATAAAAGTATTAATTTTCAAATTTTGTAATAAACTTTTAAAATTCTTTTTAATAATATTTTTAAAAAATTCAATACATAAAATTAATTAAAATAAATATTACTTAAAGTCTTATAAAAAAATTATTTATATATTTTAATATTTTTAAAAATAAAAATATGTTCAATAAAAATAATTAATGCTATATTAAATATTATAAATAAGAAATAAGATGAAACAAAATTTTTCTTCTAAAAAATACTTATTTATAAATAAAGACAGAAATTTGGTTTTCAAACACTCATAACCATATCAAAGACACATAATACAAGCAAAACTTTCATTCATCAATTTACATTATACTACAATGTTTTTTCAAACAATCAAGTCTCATAATACAATTTTAGTACCTCAGATTTTATTCAATTTGCATTTTCGGTTTTCTACTTCAAAATAAACAAGTAATCAATTTTACAAATCAGCCTAATGTACATGAACAAAAAAAATAGAGGTTTTAGTAATCTATTTTAAAAAATTCACACTTTTAGTTTAATGTTCATTTTTGCCTACATTTATTTCTTATATAATTTTTTGTAATGTGACAAATATTTGTGTTTGGAAGGCCCGAGTCTTAATGATAAGTATCAAGGTTTATTGACTTTTTGACGGATTTTGTGGCTTCTAAATATTCATTTCGTCATATGTATAATATTTTTTTGTATATATGAGTTGGAACACCCCTAATGTTCCTTATATATGTATAATTTTATCCTTTTGATAATGAAAAACCAATTAAAAATATTTACACACAAATTTAAATTTAAAGATACAAATATAAAATAATCCCCTACTTTCAACTTGTTAGATTTAGGATTGTGTTCAAGAGGGGGGAGGGGAGTGAATAGAACTATAAAAAACTTTTTGAATTTTTTTTAAAACAAAGAATAAAACCTTAAAGCATCTTTGATTAGTAAAAATCTAGTTTACTATTATAAATTTTGATTCTTCAAATATGCAGACAAACAATATATCAAGTCAAAGAGAGAGAGAAGATCACACAAGAAATTTATATTGATTCACTCTAACAAAAACTACATCCAATTAACCAATCTATTCACATTTTCTTTATGTTTTACATTCACACAATCCTGGTAATGCAAAAAACAAACCAAGAAACTAATTTTTAATCTTTAAACGACAAAATTTACACCATTGCAGTACCCCACTCATATACAATCTGGAAATCCTTTCTAAATCCACAAACAATTAAAAATGAAAAACAAATCAAAACGAGTTCATCTAGACAATACAAACTGTTGATGATTTAAGATTTGATGATGTTTTTTTAGCTTTGATGATTGTGTTTATATTGTGCTGGATGTGTGGTTAATGTTTCTGAAATGATTTAGGATTACTAGAGATGTTAGATTACCTGTAAATGATTAATCAAATGAATAATGATAAACTGTTGTTTTTGTTATTCATCGGTTAGTCTACTAATTATGTTGCTCTAGTCGACTATTTTCATTAAATGTACCAGGAATACAGGTTTAATGAAAATAACAAACTGGTCTGAGTCTTCAGTCGACTATTTTGTTCCTGGCACATACCTTATGCAGAAAACGTGCAGAACGCGGGTTTATTACTTTCAAAAGAAGATGACCCATAGCATTCCTTTGCCTATAAATACAACATTCAAGGATGCATCAACTAGCGAAAGAATTGAAGAGAAAGCTCTCAAGTGCTGCATACATTCAGACGAAAAGTGTTTTGCAGAGTTTTACGATTTTACTGTGTATTCTGTCCAAGAAGATTATTTTCTTTCTTTTCACTGTATCTTGTATTCTTTGATCTCGGGTTAGAGATTCGTAGGTGGGTTTTAGAACCCGTGTATGCGTGATTGGGGTGATCACGGTGACTCGAGTGTGAGTCGGTGGGTGAAGATCTGTTCTATAGTGTTTAGAATAGGTTCTTTAGTTTTCTTGTAGTGTTCAAGAAAGGATTTGTTGCAAAGAATATGATTTTGATAGTGATTAGGATCTGTGGAGTTGCAGATCACCAACTGGATGTAGTTCTTGCATAAAGAACGAACCAGTATAATCCTTGGTGTTATATTTTCTCTTCCTTCATCATCTGTCATATTCTGCAGTAAGAACTAACCTACTATTTCGCGATTATCAGTCGGTTAATTTTCAGTAAACTGCACCAGTAAATTTTCTTATACGAAAAAGTTTTCAATAAAGCTATATATCAATTCAACCCCCCCTTCTTGATATAATTTCGCTTCTAACACAAACTCTAGCTGAAAAACCTACTCAGGTAAACATTATAGTTTTCTCAAATCCACAAGGTATTGATATTAGATTTTGGTGAAGATAACTCCAAGAAATAATTCTTATAACAAACAACAACATACAAAATAAAATATTGTTAATAAAGAAAGGACTAGAAAAAACCTGGGATTACATTCCTGGTTACAATGAGTACACAAACCACTCTTGATTATCAACTTAGTTTTAACTTTCCCCTGAGATTAAGACCTAAAGCAGAAAAGATAAAGAATATCTCTTTAAACATATGAAAGTACAATTTAAGTTTGTTCGGTATCGCTCATACCCACTTATAACTATTAGACACTTTGCTGACAGACTGTATGCTTTGATCTATTTTGCTCTTGTGTCTTCAGTTTTCAATCTTCAACTATTCTTATAGCTTTTACAAATTCAAACGTTGCTTGAAGCTTTATTTGCTTTTCGGTTCATCCTTGATGTTCCCTTTGTAACAATATTAGAGATGATATCTAGCATATCCTTCTTGCATAACAAAATCTGCGATCTTAAAGTTGTTGAACACTTAATAAGGAAAGACTTTATGTTTTCGAATCTTGTTAGCCAATTCCTAAAAGTAAACAATTCAAATAAATACACAATAATATCACAGATTTAATTCGCGTAGTATCATCTATTTCCTTGTTCGTTCTTCATTTTGAATGTTTGAGATTTAATTCTGACGAACTTCCATTTTTGAAAATGATTTAATCAATGATTTTGTTCCAAAAAGCTCGTTATCAATTTTAAATATAAAATCTGAGTGTGATTCGACTTGCTTATTTTAAATTATATGTATTTCATACTGGTAGATCATCTGATAGGCTTAACAGAAACATGTTAGGATCTTTGAGACATTATTGTTCCTGGTCAGCTATATAGAATAAACATGTTAGATGATTAAAAAATTATCACAAATTAATTTTTTTTATCATCAAAACATGTCTTAGTCAAGAGTCTATGGGGATTGGATCATCTAGTGTCATAACATTCTTAGACTCTCTAATGCTTCAATAAAAGTATTGGAAATGCTTGACTGTCTCGGAAATGTTTTTTATGTGCTTTAAGTTTGTTTTATAAGTTGTTCAAATATGAACAATTTTGCACAAATTTTCGTGTAAATTTGTTATATATATTTATATATTATTAATTACCAATAAAAAATATTATATTGTGAATATGTTATAATATTTTTTCAATTTTTAATCGGACAAAAAATGGTTCGTTTGCTCATTGGCCTAACATAGGGTGAAGCTAGGTAAAAAATTATGGTCTATTTTAAAATATATGTCAGACTGGACTTTTAGATTCCTTTTACCTTGACCCATACCGAATTGGGTCGAATCCGACTAAGACGTATGCCAAGAGTAACCAATAAAACACAATCAACCATTTTAATTCGTTTCTTTTTTTCTTATTAAGAGGTATGTTAACCCTTGCAAGACACCTTGACACTTTAAAATATTTCAAATATGGTTCTTTTTTCCTCCATCATAAAGAGTTTGATAAAAATCTTTATAAGGAATTCTATTAAGAATATGACAAGCAAAATATAAAGTTTTATCCTACATATTTTTTAGAAAACCTGAGATTGAGTTAAAATATCTATCATAGGCATATGATAAAATATTGTCTCTCAATTTCGCTAACTTAGAAACTTCAATTCCAAAGCAAGTGATTATAACTTCTACAACACTGGCCAAGTGACTACACAAAGATATCATTAAACATACAACATCCAAAAAAATTAATAACAACTTCTAATATGCAAAAGAAAATGTACAAAAGAAAATTCAAGCAAAGAAATCACCTAGTAGAAATTTGTGTAACTCGAGATAGAGAACTCCACCTTAGGACCTAGTAACAATATTGAGTTCATTGTTGACACCATGAGCGTGTTCAAAGTGGTGTTTGATGGTTCCAAAGGAGCCACCAATCTTCAAGCACATATAATGAGGTCACAAGAAGTAAGGGAAGCCAACGTACATATTTGATATGAATAAAATTTGCACATGAATTAAGTTATAAATGGCTTGAAGGTGTTGTTAGAAGATTATCACTAGAAAAATATAATCCAATTGGATTATATAAGTGTGAAAGTTTACATCCAAGAGAAAAATGTGCTTAAACAAACAAAAGAAACACATACACAAAATTGGAAGAAGAAAGGATGGAAATAAGTAGGGGTGGCAAAACGGGCCAGCCCGGCCCGTTTAGGCCCGCCCTGCCATGAGCCCGCCAAAAACGGGGCGGGGCGGGCCACCCCGCCACAGTGATACGGACCAAAATTTCTAACCCGCCCAGTCATAAAGCGTGTGTGGCGGTCAGCCCGCCTATATTTTTGTTTTTCATTTTTTGAAAAATCTATTTTTGAGTTTTTATTTTATTTTTTGATCTTTGATTTTAAATTGGATTTTTTTTTCTTTGCAACTATTTTGTTTGTGTCCAATTTAAATGAATTTTTGTAATTACAACAATATATTAAAGATGTATATGGTGACATGACATTTAAAAAGTGCAAGCTAAAAGACATAATGTTTATTACAAAAGAAATTACAATCAGTGAGGTGTTGAAGGAACCCTAGGTATAGCTACTTTCCCAAATTTAAAGAGAATGAGTGAGAGTGAATAAGGTGTTATATTATTTTCACGGGCCAGCGGGCTGGCCCGCCCCTGGCCCGACGGGTTGGCGGGCTAGACGGGCCGGGCTGATACGGGTTGGCAGGTTGAAAATGCTAGCCCGCCCCGCCTATATGCTGACGGGCTGGTGGGCCAGCCCGCTGGGCCCAACCCACTTTGCCACCCCTAGAAATAAGTAGACAAGTTAGAAAGAAAAGAAAAGTAAGAGATGGAGTGGGAAGACTTATGTGGATGGAGAAGTGAAGCCACTTAACTTGGAAAGGATTCCTAGATAAGTGATAAAGAGATTTTTTACTTGATCCAGTGAAGTAAGATAAGACTCAAATCAAGAGAACTCTTTCTCTCTCAAGATTCATTAGAGTAACAATACTTTTCATTCAAAATTTAAGGTGTTTTTACAAAGAATTTGTGGACCCTATCTATAATCGATGTGGTTGAGAATTTTTAGAGGGAAAATTCAAATTATCACCCATGTGCTTCTTTGATTTGTGGCACCAATTGTGTATTTAGACAATGTGTAAATATCCTTTACCCTTTCCTCATGAATCACATGTTAAATGTGTAACATGCTTTTCACATTTAACACATGTTAAATGTGCTCCATGCCTAACAATACTTGGCCCACCATGTGTTCTCAATGGGATTTAAAAAGTTTCTTGATTCTCTTACATTTTACCATCCATACCTCTTCGCCTTATTGAGCTTAAAAGGCTCAAATATAAACATTATTATTTGCGTCTATTTTACAATGGAACCAAATTACATTTGAAATAAAATACTATTTACAATAGAAATAAATTTTAACCTGCAAACAAGAATTTCATTTAAAACTAATGAAGATCTACCACATCCATGCACTCATATTATCACCCTCAAATTAGAGAGCATTTTTCCACATATTTTGAGAAGACTTATAAAAAAAATAAGTCTTGCTAATGTCCCAGGATCAAAATAAAATTTTTCTTTTCTTTTTATTGTGTACAAGAAAATTCATGTAAGAAAAATTGCATTTACATCAAGTTATTTATCGTATATTCCTCCTTCATATTTTCTTAAAATGATATTTGGATTGGATGAAATTTTTCCAAACTTTTATTTTCAAGAATTTTGTTTGTAAACATTTTACTTAGCAAATGTTTTATTGTTTTTTAAAAAACTATTATTTATGTTTTATGACAATCAACTTGTAAATAGTTTTTTTTAAAAAAACTTCACAAAAAATGAAGATTAATATTTTTTTCATCATCTTTTGTAGCTCTTTGATTCCTTGCAAGAGATGATAGATTGGAAGATTGAGAATTCTACGAGGTATTTTGAGTCTCATGCTAAGAAACATAACATCTTCCACTTTCTTGCATGATTACTTTTTTTCGCCTATATAAGTAAAAGATAATTGATTATTTTCTTGATAAGAATGTTTCATGAATATTTTTTATGGTGTGGAAGTTTTAAAACAAACACATCTCTTTTATTTTCCATATCTTTTAAAAAAAGACATTCATCATCACAAAAGGAATTATAAGATGAGGAAATTAAGGAAAAAGAAAAATGCTCACATTACAAGAAATTCATCAAATATAAACTAATTTAGAGAAAAAATTAATTAGTTATTATAGTGACTAAATTAGAAACTATTTTATAAACTAAAAATTATTGGTATCTAAAATAGTTTTTATTATAATGGAAACTATATTTTTTGGTAGCTGTTGATCTTAAAAAATTATAAAATTGATTTTTATATAGTGGTGACTAAATTGATTTTTAAATCAGAATTTAAATTAGTTTTTAATATTAGCTACCAAGATTTTAGCCACTTACTAAATTAGATTCTAAATTAGTCTCTAATTTAATTAATAGCCAATTTTATCATTTTATAGGTCAATAATATGGTTAGTAAAAGCAAGTTTTTTTGTAGTATCATTATTCACATGGTTTTCTCTTAAGAATAAAGTTATTTTGAGAGGACGATTTAAAGCAATGTATCCATGGTTTAAACATTTAATTGAACTAGTCTTTAGAGAACTAAAAGGTGTGTGGTTAATGCCTTAGTTTCAATCTTCCTCTTACAAGTGTCATCAAATGTTAGAAATGAATACTAGTCCAAGGTTGCATACACATGGTGATTTGTCTCATCTCATGAAAATGGAAAGAAGATTTTGTGGATTTGTGTTGAGAAGAATTGCAACTATATATTACAAATTTAGAAAAACAATTTTGGACTTATCTAACTCATGATGAGTTCAATGTGATGTAATACTTTTTTTTTCTATTGTGTTGAATTTATAAGTAATTTATGTTTGTGTTATGAACATTAGACAAATTGATGTTAAAGAAGTGGTAGGATATTTTTTTTTCTAATAGTTATTCTTTGAAAAAATAGT
The DNA here is from genome assembly GCA_030347555.1 of Lablab purpureus. Taxonomy (NCBI): domain Eukaryota; kingdom Viridiplantae; phylum Streptophyta; class Magnoliopsida; order Fabales; family Fabaceae; genus Lablab; species Lablab purpureus. The sequence continues at coordinate 14,569,006 of CM059257.1, read as the reverse complement.
TAATGAAACGGATGCGGGAAAAAGGAGAAATATTTTTTAATCTTCAAAGTTCACTAAAAATTAGTAAGAAATAGTTGTGATTGTAATATTAGATAATTTATATCTCAAAAATTATCGATACTATAATGATAAAGATAATAATATATAAGAAAATAGTTATTATAATATAAAAAATAAGCCAGAAAAATGGTATGTTGGAAATCAAAAAGTGAAAAAATGATTGGTGGTGTTCATGAAAAAAAAAAGTTATACACTTTTATTTTTGTTTTTTTTTATATTCTCCTCTTATCATGTTATACATTTTATAAATTTAATTATATGATTTCTTTCTCTTTAAATATAAACCATCATTTTGGATGTTATTTTTTTAAATACAATAAAAAAATGTCAAACAGTTATTTATATACTGAGATATATATTGATTTATATATTTTAAATACTACTTAAAGTTTTATAAAAGAAATTATTTATATATTTTAATATTTTTAAAAATAAAAATATATTCAATAAAAATAATTAATGCTATATAAAATATTATAAATAAGAAATTAGATGAAACAAAATTTTTCTTCTAAAAAATACTTATTTATAAATAAAAGGTTTAATAGGCATTTTGGTCCTAATATTTTGTGGAAATTTTGCAATGTTTTCCCTTGTTTATTTTTTTTCTCAATTGAGTCCCAAATTTTATTAAAATTTATCAATGTGATCCTTTCCGTTAGATTAATGTGAACGGCGTTAACTGTGTGAGAACGTGGCACACGTGTCATCTTGTAATTCGTTGGATATTTTTCTTTTAATCGTATCCTTCTTCCTCTTGTTTTTCCCTGTTCATCCATCATCCAATTCCATTCCATTCCATTCAATTCAACCCCGCAGAGCGCATAGGCGTTGAACTGAACACCCATCTCCCTTCCCACCAGGGTTTCTGGAAAAGCCACAGTATTGGGAGGAACCGAGTGATGGGGATTCAGAAAGGCAGGGTGAAATTCAACGTGACCAGGTTACTAGGAAGCAGCAGATTGATTTTTTCTATGAGCCTTTGGGGTGGTCTCTTGGGGATGCTGATAAGCTTCAGTGGTTGGAAGGGAATAATTGTTTGTTGTTGGTGGCTACTATGTTTCCTAGGAAGGACAACTGTTACATCAGTCTTTTGGATTTCAGGGAGAAGAAGATGGTGTGGTGTTGGTCTGATGTGGGGGCTCCTTTTGCCGTGGATGAGAAACGGGTGAGGGATGCTATTGCCATGGAGGATAACAATTCCATCTGTGTGGTGAAGGAGTTTGAGGATTTGGGGTTCATGGATTTGAGAAGTTCCACTGCCATGGGTTCCAGAAAGAAGAGAGGATTGGGAGGGAGAGGAGGAGGGAGAAGGATAGGATTAAAACAAAAATATATATAAACCAATTACAAGATGACACGTGTGTCACGTCCTGACACAGTTAACGCTGTTCACACTAATCTAACGGAAATGATCATATTAATAGATTTTAATAAAATTTGGGACTCAATTGAGAAAAAAAAAAAATAAAAGAAAACATTGCAAATTTCCACAAAATATTAGAACCAAAATGCCTATTAAACCTAAATAAAATGAGTACACAATTTATTTTTTAGCTGTATTAAATTAATTAAAATTTTATTTCTGGACAACAGCCATAAATGTTGTGGAGTTCCAACAATGGTGGCAGTTAAAAGAATCCACTGAAAATCAATATCTTTAAAACTAATCACTTTTAGAATAGTTTTGGTTTTGGTTTTAAGTGTAAAAAGAAAATGGAAGTATTATATGTTTGCAGAGAAAGTCATGGCATGGTTTGTGGAACACATGTGGTGACTAGAATTGTCATTTTGACTACATTAAATGCAAACATATTTTTAAGTGATTGATTTTAAATTATTCATTATTAATTTATATGTGTAACTAAAACATAGGTACAAGGTATGTTTACATGTTATTTAAATAAAATGTAAGTTGAATTTGATTAAAATTTAATATACAATTTACATTAAATTAATATTTTAAAATTTAATTTGGATTAGCTTTTATGATTATGTTATTATGAACTTCTTAAATATTTCTTATATAGAAAATGGTTAAGTAATTTATAATAAAAAGTTGTTAAAAGATATTTATGTTGTGAATTATTTTTATATGATTGCTTTTATTTTTATAATTTTAAATTTTTTATATATATGAATAAATTATATAATTTTATAATTAAAAATTGTAATATAAATTTTTTATCATATTTTAATATGTACAAATATATTATAAGTAAAATATAATCATGAAATAACCTTTAAAATGTATGTTTAGTTTTGTTTTAAATGTAAAAAGTATATTTATTTTAATTTAGTTTAATTTTTAATCTAAAATTTGAATCAAATAATTCAGTTTAGAGCAAATTAGATTAAAAAAATTAATAAATTTTTTATTTTATAGTTTTATATTTTCTAAATCAAATTTTAGTTATTGATTTAGATCAATTTAACTTGAAACATTTCTAAATCTAATATTATGAATTTTTTAACCTAAACATTTTTATATTATGAATTTATATTATATTTATCTCTTTTAGAATTAAAAATAAATAGTTTTAAATGTTGAAAAAATTCTAAGAAAAATTTCAACATTCATAAGTAAATCACATATGGTTTAAATCTTAAGGTTTAATATTTATAAATATTTTTTTTATATATAACTTAATTTTATATTTTTATTTAAACTTATCATTTTTATTTAATATAGAATTTTATTTATATTTTTATAATTAAATTCCTAACATAAAATATATAATAATATATTTTTTAAAAAGAAACAAACTTTTCATGTTTGGAAGACATAAAATACATAATTAAATGTATTTACTCAAACTATACTAATTTGAAGTTTTTATTTAAAATATTGTTTGTCAAAGGACTATTAAGCTAAACAAGAATGATAGATGTTAATAAGTTCAAAACTTTTCAAAAGATTATAAAATATTCACCATTATTCATACTCAATCATATATATTATAAAATAATATAAGTAAATTAAATAAAATGTAAGTTGAATTTGATTAAAATTTAATATACAATTTACACTAAATTAATATTTTAAAATTTAATTTGGATTAGCTTTTATGATTATGTTATTATGAACTTCTTAAATATTTCTTATATAGAAAATGTTTAAGTAATTTATAATAAAAAGTTGTTAAAAGATATTTATGTTGTGAATTATTTTTATATGATTGCTGTTATTTTTATAATTTTAAATTTTTTTTATATATATGAATAAATTATATAATTTTATAGTTAAAAATTGTAATATAAATTTGTTCTCATATTTTAATATATACAAATATATTATAAGTAAAATATAATCATGAAATAACCTTTAAAATGTATGTTTAGTTTTGTTTTAAACGTAAAAAGTATATTTATTTTGATTTAGTTTAATTCTTAATCTAAAATTTGAATCAAATAATTCAGTTAGAGCAAATTAGATAAAAAATTAATAAATTTTTGCTTTCATAGTTTTATATTTTCAAAATCAAATTTTAGTTAATGATTTAGATCAATTTAATTTTAAATATTTTTAAAGCTAATAATAATTTAAAGATAACACTTTGTTTAATCTCTATATTATGAATTTATATTATATTTATCTATTTTAAAATTAAAAATAAGTAGTTTAAAACGTTGAAAAAGATTAAAAAATAATATTCATAAATAAGTATATAAGAAAATTCACATCACATCTAATATAAATCTTAAAGTTTAATATTTATAAATATACTTTTTTTATATAACTCAACTTTATATTTTTACTTAAATTTATTATTTTTATTTAATGTAGAATTTTATTTATATTTTCATAATTAAATTTTTAATATAAAATATATAATAATATATTTTTTAGAAAGAAACAAACTTGTAAGACATAAAATACATAATTAAATGTATTTACTCAAACTATACTATTAATGTGAAGTTTTTATTTAAAATATTGTGTATAAAAAGGACTATTAAGCTAAACAAGAATGATAGGTGTTAATAAGTTCAAAACTTTTCAAAGATTATAAAATATTCATGAGGGGCGGCTCAAGACTTTAGGAGGCATAAAGCAAACTTAAAAAATGAGGCCTTTTTATTTACTAAAAAATAATTTATGCTAAAATATATTATAATTTTATTTAAAATTTATTTTTCGAGCTTTTTACGATGCAAAATTATTTATTAAATTATCATAATTAATTCCATTTAACATTTCTTTTTCAATAGATAATAAGGCTAATCCGTTTAATCTTTGTTGAGAATCAAAATTATTCTCATCACTAACTGCATCTCTTTTTATATTTGTTTTCATCTATATCTGTATTGTTATTATTTTGTTCATTCAAAGAGCATCCACCTATATTTTCTAATTCATTTTTCTTATCTATTTTTATAAATTTATCCATAGCTCGTTTTTGTGATGCAATTAAAACCTCAACTTTTCTGTTCTTCTGGAATTTTGAATAGCCCTATTCATATTTTCTAGTTGACATGTCTATATATTTTTATATGAAACAAAAAATTATAATATATAAAACACTACTAAAGATAAGTAAGTATATAAAATAGAATGTGTTAAAACAATAAAACCTGGTTCTAGTTGTCAAGAAAATAGCTTGATCGTAGATTCGTAGTATCTTGAAGACTCAAGTCTCTTTCTCTTCTTTAGCAAGTGTTCAAATTTAATTTCCAAATTTCAACCTTTTCATAAACCTGCACAGTTTATTTTGAGATTAATCATTAGTAACACAATTGAAAAGATCAATCACTGAAACATGATAATATAAAATTTCTACCATTTATAAACCATTTAATATAAAATAAACCACAGTTTTTAACACACTACACACACATATAATATAATATATATATATATATATATATTATCATCACATCAAATAATATTCTCATAAATTCAATTCAAACATGCAAGCTTAACCCTTAAGAACATAGGAATAGAAAAAGAAAGGACATTAAGAGAGACAAAACTTACCTGAAACTGAAGTTTATTGGATAGAAATACTATTTTCCCTCTCTAGATCATAGTTGTGGACTTTGACTTTGAAAAAGATGATTGAAGATTGCAAATTTGGAAGAGAGAAGTTAAAGCTTCTCTAAAATTAGGGTTGGAAATGAAAAGTCACAGGGAGAGAAAAGAAGAATATATAAACTAGTTGGTAAGATAATAGAGATAAAAAGGTTCTGAATTTTTTTTAGCCATTAGTATTAACTAACAAATCTCTTTTTTCTAAAGAAAATTATGATTTATTGAGAAGAGTGTTTAACTCATTAAATATTATTTCTAGTACCAATAAAAATTAACAAAAAATCACAATATTTTAATTAAATTTTATTCTTAAACATAATTTTATAATTAATTTAATAGAGTATGTTAGTACTAAAAAACATAATTTTGGGACCTTTTTTTTTGGGGGCCTAAAGCGAGTGCTTTACTTGCTTGGCCCTTAAGCCGGCCCTTCATACTCAATCATATATATTATAAAATAATATAATTACAAATTCATAAAAAAAATCATAATCAACATCTTAGATATATAGATTCAAACTATTACTTATAAAATTTTCATTACTTCTTCTCAAAATTAATATATGATATTGTTTCCACTCACAAAAAGTTGTCACATAATTATCACTCCTAAATCCTTAAATAAGTATGGCTTAATATTTTCAATTTGATTCCAATTTGATTTTTATTTTCATAAATTCAAATGGTAAAATCTATAACTTGTATTAAATAAATATATTTAATAAATACAATAAATAATTATATTTTAATTATTTATTTTTTATGAAAAAAGAATTATATATATATTAATAGTTTATTATATAGGTTTATTTAAATTATATTTTAAAATTATTTTTATCTGAATTTATATTTTAAAGAATTATTTTTAAATAATTTAATTTAAAATTTAAAAAATAAAATAAAAGTATTTATGAATATCCATAGATATTCACATTATTAAAAAAATTATAAGTATTTATTTACAAATATATGATGGAGTAGAACAGTTAAATTCTACCCATATGTCTTCTACCTTATTGCCATCCATAATAATGTAATTAATATTAATAGTTTATTATATAGTTTTATTTTTAAAATATTTTTAAAGAATTATTTTTAAAATATTTTTAAAGAATTATTTTTAAAATATTTTATTTAAAATTTAAAATTTAAAAATAAAAATAAAAAATATTTATAAATATCCAAAAATATTCACATTATTAAAAAAAATTACAAGTATTTATGGTTAAACATTATACTATTGCCATCCATAATAATGGAAACACCAAAATTATAAATTATAAATGCAAACTAATTAATCATTACTTGGATCAAAATTTAGAACAAAACTGTCTTTTTTTTTTCATTATCCAAGGAACTAAAGGTTGGAAAGAAATAAGAAATTAAGAACATAACTCTTTAATCAGCTGCAAACTTGAATCTTAAACATTAAATACTCAAGATTAATTTCAAATTTCCAAAACCCTTTCTCCTAAATCAAACTCTTGTTTGCAAGTATTTTCATGAAAAGCACATGAAATTTCAAGAAGGATGAAAGAAATAAAGCTTAGTCAAGGTAAGAATAATGACGAATACTATACTTGCAATTTATTGTAGTCAACATAAAAATCAAGGAAAAATTACAAATACAGAAAAATGAACTTATAACTTTGGTGTATTTGGGGATGAGAAAGAGACAATATAGGAAGAAAAAGAAAATGAAAAAGTTGAAGAAAGATTCTGTAGCTTTGTGGAGTGGAAAAGGTTTCTCTAATTTTATTGGAACCCTCAAAATAACTAAGTTCACTCCTTGTTCACTTTCTTCTACAGTCCATAAATAATACTAATCTTATCTTATCTTTACCCATTTTAATCATACATAAATATCAAAATCAAGTGATATTTAAAGTAATACACATCTTAAATATATTATTAATTAAATTAAAATTAAACATCGATTAATTTTAATTATAACTCAGAAAATAAATTTACGTATAATTATTACATAAAAACACACTCTTCCGCCAAAACACTTTCTTACATCAGATCTACTAGATTTAGCTATAATAAAAAAATCAATATCTAACTTCTTAAATTATGAAAAATATATATAACAATAACTTACTAGAATTTTTTGTTGTACAATTAACCCAACACAACCTTAAAGTTATCTACAGATGTTAAAAGACTTGGTGAATTTAAAATTCTGTCTATGTAAAAAACATGATGCAAATAATCATATTATATTGACATGGACAGAGGGAAATATAATTTTATAATTGAATCTTAATCATGATTTTATAATTTTTAATAAATTTTAATCAATGGTAAAAATATTAAAAAGAATGTATTGCTACCACATCACCTACATGAACAAATAAACACTTATACATCTAGATTTTATATTACATGTGTAAATGACAAGATCAAAATTACAAAACATTTATAAAAAAAATAAAAGAGTTTGCATGAACTATGACTCCAAGTCAAATTCCTGTTCCAAATTTTTTTTATAATAATTTATTACCACCACCACAGAGTAACAAACTACCAGACTCAATTCTACTCTTTAAGAGAACCCTATCAATCAACAAGCTCTCAACAGATGATTGAAAACTATATTCATGAGGGTCACAATAATTTGATCTCATAATCGAAGTCTTCAACACATTTTTTTTCAAACTTTTTAATGTATTGTTGGATGTCTTGTCGAATTGCAGAGGTTTCAGATGGCTTTTGTGAAAAGGACAAGCAAGGTATGGAACCAGTCTCTGTGTTGTCAGTGGCTAAACTAACTTGACCATGAAAATCTCCCACAGTATCGTTGTTGGTAGGAGATTGAAAAATGGCATGATGAAAATTTGTGGATTGTCCTCGAGTGCCCGATTCCTGTTCTTAAAATGTAACCGATTCATTTTACAAAATTATGTCCTGTAGGAGCGTACAAGACCAAGACAGAATTTGTAACAACCTCAATGAATTCAAAAACAGGTTTATATCACCCCACATTTTAAAACTCCTTATCATAAATCTTTTACATTAAATGGAGTAGACAATTAAGGAATTGGAATCAATATTAGCACATGACTATGTATGTCATCATTGAAAGTTGGAATAAGATCACTCCATATGTTAGAAAAACATTTCTCCTCTTGGCAACTTTAGTAGAAAGATCTTCTTTAACAAGCTCATTTTGCAAGAGTTATAATAAGGTAGTAAAAAGGCATCTTCCACTCCTAACAATCAATTTTTCTCCCTGCCTTTTGGTTTTCATTTTCAGAACATACAAGCAAATGATTGAAACTTCCAACTTCCGTAAGTCAATTAGTTTGAACCATCATAGAAGTCAAGTTCTTAGTTCTCAATGCAACAGAAAGTCAAGGAATTGGAATCAATACCAGTACATCTTTTATCGATGGAGGTAAAAAATCCAAACTTTCGCAGCCCACATATTTAAAGTGTGTATACAAGGATACCATCCAACTGGTGAGATTGGCTGCATGGATTATATGCCCTCATTCAGCTTAGTTAAAGACCAAATCTTTTAAGATATTGTTCACCATGAAATCCAATTTGGCAACTTCATCCAACTTTCTCCCGTTTTCCAGCACTTAAAATCATTCAAGCTACTCTTCCATCAGTTTTTCCAGTGGCTTTATTTAGTTCGTGTCTAAACCACTTTAATCGACTCTTAGTCATCTTTTTTTTAAATGATTCTTCATCTACAATCATTTCCTATCATAATTTCTTTTCTATGGTCAGAAACTCATCTTAACACTTTGTTATTCCAATTTTTTTTCTTGTCCCTTGTAAGCTCCACATTCGCAACCATGATATACAAGGGTACCATAGGAAGCATAAGAGAAATCTTATAAAACAACAGTCAAGCATTTTCCGTATTGAACAATGCCAAAATGTTTAACGAATAGTGAAACCATTGACCTCAACAAATTTCTTAATGGTTCGAACTTTAGTTTTCTTTTTTCTTTTCCGGTTCCCTTTACCTCTACCAATATGGCTACCCTAATCTAGTATCCTGTCTAGGACATATACAAGTTTTCTCCAGTAGGTGTTACCTCAGCTTTCTAATGCGTTCCTGCAGTAGGTTTCAATCATACCATCTAAGAAATTTGTATACAATGTTTAAAAATATGATTTCTGCCAATTATTAACTCTTGTAGAGGATCTATCCTAACAAGCCATTTGACAAGAGGTGTATACAAGTCAACAGGCATCTTCCACTATTATCAATCACTTTCTTCTCCCTGCCTTCCACACTTTGTCATTCTCGAGGGATAACCAACTGATCCCAACTTCCAACATCTTTTAGTCAAATTATTCTGAATCATAGAAGTCAGGTTTTTCATTCTCATCTCCCACTCTCCTACTAGGTTGTGTGAGAGAGAAATTTTACTGGCACACGATTAAGCAGCCTTGAAGTTATTATAGGTCTAATATCAGCATCAGAAAGTAAACAAAAAAAAAATATGAAGCATCAAACCAGTAACATAGTTGGTCAGAGTATATTACTTGCATCTTATGAGAATGCATATACAGTAAACCCCATTTTCAGGTATCTAAAAGCATGATAGTATTCCACCTTAAATTAGTTAATATTTCTATATTAATGTCTTAAGTCACCAAGATTGTTGCAGTGTAATCCAAAACATAATTACTTAATATGGTTATATATATATAGGAAATGTCATCCTTTTATATAAAAATCATTCTTGTACGGTTTTGTTCACGGTTTAATGAGAAAGTCTCTTTTCTCTCATCTTGTTTTTCTCTTCATTCTTCCTTTTATTCCTTTTATTCCTTTTAGTATGCAGATGTATTTTTAGTTTGCTCTAACAGATTGGTATCTAGAGCTTGTGCATAGAAAGGGACCTGTGAAAAGGAAACACCATTGTTGATTGTTGTTGATGGCAATGCTACAAGCGTGCTATTATGGCTACTGTGAATGCCATACCTGGAAATCTCCCTGTGTTTGATGGGGAAGGTTATGAAGATTGGTGTGTGAAGATGAACGCTATTCTTGGATTCCAAGAACTTGATGAGATTGTGAGAATCAGGTTTCAAGAACTCTCCAAGAATGCTTCAACAGAACAAAAGCAGTTATTTCGAGAGAACAAGAAACTAGATTGCAAGGCTAGAGTTCTTTTGCATCAATGTGTTGCGGCAAATGTATTTCAAAAGATTTCACAGGCTGAAACCTCGAAGCAAGCGTGGAATATTATATGGAAATACTGAAAAAACAAAGAAGGTTAAGCTACAATATCTCAGAAGACAATATGAACTTTTATCAATGACTGAACAAGAAACCATAGCAGATCATTTTAATCAAACTCAAGTGGTAAGAAACTCAATGCGAGCCTGTGATGAAGCAATGAAGGACTCAAATATCGTGGAGAAAGTACTCGGAACTTTAACACCCAACTTTGATCATATTGTAGTAGCCGTTGAAGAATCGAAAGATCTTGAGAAAATGACTGTGGAAGAATTGCAAAACTCCCTGGAAACACACGAACAAAGGGTGCTTGAAATAAAAAATAATGATAAAGTTTCAGAGCAAGCTCTTCAAGCTACAACTAGCCACAAGTCTAGAGGTCGTGGTGGCTGGAACAAGAAAGGAAGAGGAAAACAGAGAGGCATAAATGGTGATCGAAATGCAGAAACATATGGCTCAACTTCCCACGATTATAATCTTGGAAACAATTCTAGTGAGTTGCGTGATAATTCCAGTTATAGAGGGGAAACTTGTCCAGAAATCGAGGTGGTAAAAGGCCTATTGATAACAGAAAGATTTAGTGTTACATTTGTAATAAGTTTGGGCACTTTGCCAAGGAATGTTGGCAAAATGACAACAATAACGCCCATAACAAATACAAGAAGAATGATCAGGCACACTTGGCACAGGAGGAAGATGGATCTGATTCAGATCAAGTTTTGCTTATGGTAACCACGAACAGTAAAGAAGATGTTGATGATTTGAGATTTGATGATGTTTAACAAGCTTTGATGATTGTTTTAGAATATGCTGGGTTTTTGATTAATGGTTCTTAATTGGTTTAGCACTTCTGGAGATGTTAGATTATTTATATATGATTAGCTAATTGAAATATGATAATCTGTTGATTTTATTATTCATCAATTAGTCTGCTAATCATGTTGCTTTAGTCGACTATTTTCATTAATGTACCAAGAATACAGGTTTAATGAAAATAGCTAACTGGTTTGCGTCTTCAGTCGACTATTTTGTTCCAGACCCTTCTTATGCAGAAAACAGCAGAACGTGCATTTGTATCTCTCAAAAGAGCACGACCATAGCTCTGATCTTTACCTATAAATACAACTCTCAAGGACGAATCAAGGCGCGAAAGAATTCAAGAGAATACACACAAGAGTTGAAAACTTTCAGAGCTAAAGACATCTGCAGAATTCAATTACTGGTTTAGAGTTTCAAGAAGATTTTTGCTTTCGCTTTACATTGTATTCTTTAATCTCGGGATAGAGATTTGTAGGAGGGTTTTAGAACCCTGTTAACTGTGATTGGGGTGATCACAGTGACTTAGTGTGAGTCAGTGCGTTTAGAACTGTTCTATAGTGTTTAGAATAGGTTCTTTGAGTTTCTTGTAATGTTCAAGAAAGATTTGTTGTAAAGAATACATTTCTGATAGTGATTAGGATCTGTGGAGTTGCAGATCACCAACTAGATGTAGTTTTTGCACAAAGAACGAACCAGTATAATCCTTGGTGTTATCTTTTCTCTTCCTTCATCATCTATTATATTCTGCATTAAGAACTAACCTACTATTTTGCAATAATCAGTCGGCTAATTCTCAGTAAACTACACCAGTAAATTTTCTGATACAAAAAAGTTTTCAATAAAGCATTATATGAATTCAACCCCCCCTTCTTGATATAATTCCGCATCTAACAGAAGATTACTCTTCTTGGTATCTTGACACAGTGTGCTCGAACCACATGACAGGCAATAGAGACTGGCTGGTTGATTTCAATCCAAATATGACCACTAGTGTGAGATTTGCAGATAATAGCACTATTCTTGCAGATGGTATAGGGAAAGTGGTGATTACACGAAAGAATGGAGAGACAACATATATGCATGATGTTTTGTATGTACCTTCGATGAAAAATAATCTACTTAGACTCAGGCAGCTTCTAGAGAAAGGATTTACCATGGCAATGCAGGCAAACCATATTGAGATCTTTGATGATAAACAAAGACTGGTACACAAGGCACCATTATCCAGAAATAGAACCTTCAAGGTAAATTTAAGTAATACTGCTATTCAATGTTTGTCTACTGTTAACACAGAAAAAGATAGTTGGCTATGGCACTACAGATATGGCCATTTAAATTTCAGAAGTCTGCATCAACTAAGCAACAGACAAATGGTGCTTGGAATAACATTCATTCACTCAACACAAAAGAACTGTGAAGGATGCTTGATTGGAAAACAACCTAGAAAAACCTTCAAAACCAAGATACCACAAAGAGCCAAACAATCTCTTGGAGTAGTCCATTCAGATGTGTGTGGACCTTTCGATACTCCATCCCTTGGAGGTAATAGATATCTTTTGACTTTTGTAGATGAATTTACCAAAAAGATTTGGATATATTTGTTGAAAGAGAAAAGTGCAGTGTTTTCTCTATTTGTAAAATTTTGCAGCTCAGTTGAAAGACAATCTGAATTGAAGCTAAAAATTCTTAGAACTGATGGAGGGGATGAATATAACTCTAAGGAATTCAAAGAATTTTGTGAAGCTAAAGGAATTGAACATGAGGTAACAACTCCCTATACACCTCAACACAATGGCTTAGTAGAAAGAAGAAACAGAACCTTACTGGATATGACTAGGTGTATGCTTAAAGAGAAAGAACTACCAAATTGTTACTGGGGAGAAGCTATCACCACAACAGCATATATCTTGAACAGATGTCCTACCAAGAGACTTCAATTTGTAACACCTGAAGAAGCTTGGACCGGGAATAAGCCTATGGTTAATCATCTAAGGATTGAGTGCGGGATCCTCTTGGGATGAAAAATCAGAACTATCAAAAGTTGATAGTGAGAGAGGTTGATAGTTGATTCATATGAAAATGTACAAATATGAATGCAACAACATTCATTTTGTATACATGCACAAGAAAACGATCAATCTGGGTTACTTGTTTATTCAAATAACTTCCCTTCAGGATCTTTTCAATAGCAATGCCCTCTTTTTGTATCTTTCTCACAACATTCAATCATCTCAACGCATTGAATCAAAATAGTTATTAAGACACCACAAAAGCATCGTAAAAGTTTGGAAGTTAAACTTAACAAGAAAAATATGTCAGCTTAGGTCTTCTGAAAGATAGAAGTGTTCAGAAAGGCAATCATGATATCACTTGAAAAATTACAGCCTACACATGCATGCGCACTCAAAAGTCATTCTTCTACATGCAAAGTTATATGGTTAATTGAGCATCAGTTCAATTAAAAATCAACAAAAAAAAAAACATAGTTACTGATCCCGGACATAAATAGAGTGGACAATCCTAAAGCCACTTCAGCAGGGTTACCACCATACTGAATATTGTAAATATAAGTCATGTAATTTATATTACTCATTAGTAATGGCTGGAACTTTCAGGGAAAAAATTAAAGATATATTCCAACTTCAAAGTTCTTAATTAACTTCCAGGAGTCATAGTCAGAAACTAAACACACGTTGCAATAACAACAGAACTCAAGAAATCATATAAGTTTAGCATAAGGCTTAAAAACAACTCATAGTACAAGAAAGAAAAGGTGAACAACACCGTAAAAGGACAGAGGTAGACCAAAGCCAAGACATGTGAGAGATGAAAAGGACTTGGGTGACGACAGAACTGAACCATAGATGACATACAAAAAAGAGCAATGAGCTACAAAGTTAGATTGGAACTATGCCGGCAAGCAGTAGGCCACAGGGGTTGTGTCAAAACAGAGAAATCTTGAGGGTGTTTGCATGGAATAGTATTTAAACAAGGGTTTTCAACCCTCTGCTCTAAGAAAAAAAGGAGAATCATGAAATAACCCCCAAAACAAGGTTAGTTGCAGGTTTTAAGTCCCTATTCACAGTTGTAGCCATCAACCACCAAGATCACTGTTACTGTAGGGGGTGAGAGATCTGCTGAGAAAAATATAACAACAAAATTTCCAGTGACCAAAGACTGAGCACCATGATAGACTGATTGTGATACTACAGCATGCTATTAATAAGTACACCTCAAAATATAATTGGTAATTTCAGAAGGCTAAGCCCTGCCAATTGAATCCAACTAGAAATGCACAATGGTGAACAGAAAATGCACACATGCAGTGCAAGCAATAGTTTGTGATGATAGTTGTGTTTCCACAAATTTGTTTCCATTCCAAACTTGTGTGTGACTAATAACTTGATTTTGACATGAAGATGGAAGTTTACTCGTACATACATACCACAGTTTTACTCAACTGTTTGGAGTTTTGTTCTCAAATGATATTAGTGTTGTTACATTAATACGTAAAAGGTACTATTTATATATATTTCATCACTCATTCCTTTATTTATTTTTTAATTTAAAATTCAAATGTTTTTGTCAATCTTTGAAACTTTATCTACCAAAGAAAGACTTTTCAAACTTCATAATTAACTTAAACTTGGTTATGAAGACAACAATTATGCTATTTTTAAAAGGTAAATAATAAATATTATTAATTAATAATTAATAAGTTGACATGATAATTAAACATTTCTTTTAAAATAATTTATCTTGTGAAGAATCTGATATTTAATTTCAGTAGTGAAAACTCTCATCATAATATATTTGTATATGATTTTATTTTGTTTGGGGCTGAGTGAGGTGGTGTTTATGATGATTGAAGTTGAGTCTTGAAATTGACATGGTACCATGATGTAGAAGAAGAAGATTAATTTTCTTTTGTGTTTCATAACACAAAGACTATTGGTATTAATCCAGAGAAATGTGGTTATACTGGGAACAAACACTGTGTAGGTTAGGTGCAACCCATGTGAGAAGACAATAGTAAACAAATATTATATTTAATTGCTAAATATCTCATCCAGTTATTTAAATCTTCCAAACAAAAATGTTAACAACATAATTTATAATACTAATCTCTTAAACACTTCTAATCATTATTGAATAAAAATTATTAAAAATAACAATTTTTTTATATCTTACTTCTATGCAACAACAATATTTATTAAAAGAAAATATAAAATAAAAATGAATTTGTAAAATTTTATAATTAAATTTGAAAATCAATTTGTAAGTAAATCGAAAATATTAAGAGTGATAATGAATCTAATTTTTTTATGTGAGTTTTTTTAATGATAAAGAAATTTTATTAAATTAGTTGTACGGATACTCTTCCATAAAAATATATTGTTTGTTATTATTTTGACATTTATTATGTGTTTTACAACTTAAACCAAATGACAGAAGATAAAATTTATTATCTACACAAAATGTTATCATGTTTTTTGTGAGGTCTAGAAGGTCACGCATAAATTGAATGACTTACAAGAATTTTGTACTAGTGTATTATTAACATTTGTGTTCTCATTTTCAATTAAATTTGTCCACAACTCTTTAACTATTTGTTGTCATGCATGTTCTTCACCTCATCAATAGGACATCAATTTCATTAACAAACTCAATTTAAGAGCTCAAAAAAGTATCCACTTTTAAAATATAAGAAAGGTCCAAAAGATTCTATTTTTTTAATATTGGAGAATGGAAGCATTATTATTTCAAAAAATATAATATTTCATAAAAATATAATATATATTTTCCTTCAACCATGTTGATTAAGAAGTATCAAGTGTTTCTCTTGAATATGTGAAAAATATCTTTCATGAATTTTTTTTTTGAATTTTCTAATGATTATCGTATGTGTCAATCTTTTTTTTTTCTACACCTAAGAATAATAATCACATTAACATTTTCAGTAAAAGAAAACATTTGACATAATTATGTCCAATAGATTAAGATAAATCTGTTTATTTTATTACTCTCATAAAAATACAAATACTTCATCCATCTAGGTACATATTCCTAATTGTAGAAAGATAAAGACCTGAGTACTTTATGGATTTTTATGAAACTTTACTCTTTCAACTACTATCTACCAATCTTTAGATATTAAATATTTTATTAATTATTTGTTTCTTGTTAATTCCTTTTAATTGTACATTGGTCTTCATTCTAACATTTTCTTTCAAAATAACTTCACCTATTCAGATAAGACATCTAAATATGATTGTTGCAAGAAAATCACAAGTAAAAAATTACTCGCTCTTTAGCAAAACCAAACTTTCTCTCCCTGATAAATTTTTTGTAAATGGATTTCCAATACTAAATATGTCTAATGATACATGTGAAAGATATAAAACACAATTAATCAACTAAGAAGTATAGGCAAATAAAGCCTTTAGATTATTTTGAAACCTTCTTTCCAGTGACAGAACTTAATATACTCTTTAATTCCAATACTAAAAATGTCATCCACCATATTAACATCTTAACCATCTATTACAAGTCTATAGAGTGTGAAAGTTTTTTTATTATTTAAAGTAAATTAATAATTCCAAACATACTTTCACATTTATCTTTGAGGCTTTATTTGCTTTTCGGTTCATCCTTGATGTTTCCTTTGTAACAATATTAGAGATGATATCTAGCATATCCTTCTTGCATAACAAAATCTGCAATCTTAAAGTTGTTGAACACTTAATAAGGAAAGACTTTATGTTTTTGAATCTTGTTAGCCAATTCCTTAAAGTAAACAATTCAAGTAAATACAAAATAATATCACAGATTGAATTCGCATAGTATCATCTATTTCCTTGTTCGTTCTTCATTTTGAATGTTTGAGATTTAATTCTGACGAACTTCCTTTTTCGAAAATGATATAATTAATGATTTTGTTCCAAAAAGCTCGTTATCAATTTTAAATATAAAATCTGAGTGTGATTCGACTTGCTTATTTTAAATTATATGTATTTCATACTGGTAGATTGTCTATGCTTAACAGAAACGTGTTAGGATCTTTGAGACATTATTGTTCCTGGTCAGCTGTATAGAATAAACATGTTAGATGATTAAAAAATTATCACAGATTAATTTTTTTTATCATCAAAACATGTCTTAGTCAAGAGTTTATGGGGATTGGATCATCTAGTGTCATAACATTGTTAGACTGTCTAATGCTTCAATAAAAGTATTGGAAATGCTTGACTGTCTCGGAAATTTTTTTATGTGCTCTAAGTTTGTTTTATAAGTTGTTCAAATATGAACAATTTTGCACAAATTTTCATGTAAATTTGTTATATATATTTATATATTATTAATTACCAATAAAAAATATTATATTGTGGATATGTTATAATATTTTTTCAATTTTTAATCAGACAAAAAATGGTTCGTTTGCTCATTGGCCTAACATAGGGTGAAACTAGGTAAAAAACTATGGTCTACTTTAAAATATATGTCTGGACTTTCAGATTCCTTTTACCTTGACCCATACCGAATAGGGTCGAATCCGACTAAGAGGTATGCCAAGAGTAACCAATAAAACACAATCAACCATTTTAATTCGTTTCTTTTTTTCTTATTAAGAGGTATGTTAACCCTTGCAAGACACCTCGACACTTTAAAATATTTAAAATATGGTTCTTTTTTCCTCCATCATAAGGAGTTTGATAACAATCTTTATAAGGAATTCTATTAAGAATATGACAAGCAGAATATAAAGTTTTATCCTACATATTTTTTAGAAAACCTGAGATTGAGTTAAAATATCTATCATAGGCATATGATAAAATATTGTCTCTCAATTTCGCTAACTTAGAAACTTCAATTCCAAAACAAGTGATTATAACTTCTACAACACTGGCCAAGTGACTACACAAAGATATCATTAAACATACAACATCCAAAAAAATTAATAACAACTTCTAATATGCAAAAGAAAATGTACAAAAGAAAATTCAAGCAAAGAAATCACCTAGTAGAAATTTGTGTAACTCGAGATAGAGAACTCCACCTTAGGACCTAGTAACAATATTGAGTTCATTGTTGACACCATGAGCGTGTTCAAAGTGGTGTTTGATGGTTCCAAAGGAGCCACCAATCTTCTAGCACATATAATAAGGTCACAAGAAGTAAGGGAAGCCAACGTACATATTTTGATATGAATAAAATTTGCACATGAATTAACTTATAAATGGCTTGAAGGTGTTGTTAGAAGATTACCACTAGAAAAATATAATCCAATTGGATTATATAAGTGTGAAAGTTTACATCCAAGAGAAAAAGGTGCTTAAACAAACAAAAGAAACACATACACAAAATTGGAATAAGAAAGGATGGAAATAAGTAGACAAGTTAGAAAGAAAAGAAAAGTAAGAGATGGAGTGGGAAGACTTATGTGGATGGAGAAGTGAAGCCACTTAACTTGGAAATGATTCCTAGATAAGTGATAAAGAGATTTTTTACTTGATCCAGTGAAGTAAGATAAGACTCAAATCAAGAGAACTCTTTCTCTCTCAAGATTCATTAGAGTAACAATACTTTTCATTCAAAATTTAAGGTGTTTTTACAAAGAATTTGTGGACCCTATCTATAATCGATGTGGTTGAGAATTTTTAGAGGGAAAATTCAAATTATCACCCATGTGCTTCTTTGATTTGTGGCACCAATTGTGTATTTAGACAATGTGTAAATATCCTTTACCATTTCCTCATGAATCACATGTTAAATGTGTAACATGCTTTTCACATTTAACACATGTTAAATGTGCTCCATGCCTAACAATACTTGGCCACCATGTGTTCTCAATGGGATTTCAAAAGTTTCTTGATTCTCTTGTATTTTACTATCCATACCTCTTTGCCTTATTGAGCTTAAGAGGCTTAAATATAAACATTATTATTTGCGTCTATTTTACAATGGAACCAAATTACATTTGAAATAAAATACTATTTACAATCGAAATAAATTTTAACCTGCAAACAAGAATTTCATTTAAAACTAATGAAGATCTACCACATCCATGCACTCATCATTATCACCCTCAAATTAGAGAGCATTTTTCCATATATTTTGAGAAGACTTATAAAAAAAATAAGTCTTGCTAATGTCCCAGGATCAAAATGAAAATTTTCTTTTCTTTTTATTGTGTACAAGAAAATTCATGTAAGAAAAATTGCATTTACATCAAGTTATTTATTGTATATTCCTCATTCATATTTTCTTAAAATGATATTTGGATTGGATGAAATTTTTCCAAACTTTTATTTTCAAGAATTTTGTTTGTAAACAATTTACTTAGCAAATGTTTTATTGTTTTTTAAAAAACTATTATTTATGTTATGACAATCAACTTGTAAATAGTTTTTTTAAAAAAACTTCACAAAAAATGAAGATTAATATTTTTTTCATCATCTTTTGTAGCTCTTTGATTCCTTGCAAGAGATGATAGATTGGAAGATTGAGAATTCTACGAGGTATTTTGAGTCTCATGCTAAGAAACATAACATTTTCCACTTTCTTGCATGATTACTTTTTTTCGCCTATATAAGTAAAAGATAATTGATTATTTTCTTGATAAGAATGTTTCATGAATATTTTTTTATGGTGTGGAAGTTTTAAAACAAACACATCTCTTTTATTTTCCATATCTTTTAAAAAAAGACATTCATCATCACAAAAGGAATTATAAGATGAGGAAATTAAGGAAAAAGAAAAATGCTCACATTACAAGAAATTCATCAAATATAAACTAATTTAGAGAAAAAATTAATTAGTTATTATAGTGACTAAATTAGAAACTATTTTATAAACTAAAAATTATTGGTTTCTAAAATAGTTTTTACTATAATGGAAACTAAATTTTTTGGTAGTTGTTGATCTTAAAAAATTATGAAATTGATTTCTATATAGTGGTGACTAAATTGATTTTTAAATCAGAATTTAAATTATTTTCTAATATTAGCTACCAAGATTTTAGCCACTTACTAAATTAGATTCTAAATTAGTCTCTTATTTAATCAATAGCCAATTTCATCATTTTATAGGTCAATAATATGGTTAGTAAAAGCAAGTTTTTTTGTAGTATCATTATTCACATGGTTTTCTCTTAAGAATAAAGTTATTTTGAGAGGACGATTTAAAGCAATGTATCCATGGTTTAAACATTTAATTGAACTAGTCTTTAGAGAACTAAAAGGTGTGGATGACTTGCAATTCTTGAAAGTATTGTTATCTTTAATAGTTGTCATATAATGAATTATATCTATGAGTGTTATATGAAAAGGTGAGTAGAAGATTGAATGATATATTTAATTTTTTTGGTGTTTTTGTTCTATTGATTTATGTTATATAGAATAAAATGTTGTTAATAATGTGGAGTGTATGGAATTGAGAAGCATAGAGAAAAATTATTACACATCGTGACATGATTTTGATGCATGACGTATTGTGAAATGAACTTACCTTATGGATTTGTGGTCACAAATCTAGGATGATTGTGAATCATTGTTTTATGTTGTGTATTGAGTAATAACATCTATGTTGTAATAAATATCCCTTGCTTCAGTGATCGTCAAAGTCACATAGATTAGATATCAGGTGGTGAGAAGCTGAGGTGAGAGTTCTTACGCATCGTGGCATAACTTCAATGCATGACATATTGTGTAAAGAACCTATTCTAATCTATGGTTCGTCGATTTGCTTGTTAATCTACGTTGTGACTTGGATCATATTGTTAGCCTCTGGTGAAACATACTTAATATATGTCTTTTGGAAGACGTAACTTGATATTCCAATTCTGATAATTGGAATCATTTATGGTTTATGTTGGTTCATATGTTTCTGGTGATGGAATGAGTATATATTGAATTGATTATAAATAATTAATTACAATAGTTTGATATGATATAAAGTTAATTTATGATAAACTTTATTTGAACAACTTACCATTGTTCTTGTTGTTTGTGTGATGACCTGCAATGACTATATTGTGTACATGAATAGATGTAGGTGTTGGTTCTGAAGTAGGTCAGAGAAAGAGTTAGAGATAATTTAGAGTTTTCTTTTGTCACAAGTTTGTATATATATTTTGGTAAACTTTAATTTTATTTTAAGTTATTAAGTTTAACTGTATATGTCCCGTAGAATTTTATTTATATTTTTATAATTAAATTCCTAACATAAAATATATAATAATATATTTTTTAAAAAGAAACAAACTTTTTATGTTTGGAAGACATAAAATACATATTAAATGTATTTACTCAAACTATACTAATGTGATGTTTTTATTTAAAATATTATTTGTCAAAGGACTATTAAGCTAAAGAAGAATGACAGATGTTAATAAGTTCAAAATTTCTCAAAAGATTATAAAATATTCACCATTATTCATACTCAATCATATATATTATAAAATAATATAAGTAAATTAAATAAAATGTAAGTTGAATTTGATTAAAATTTAATATACAATTAACACTAAATTAATATTTTAAAATTTAATTTGGATTAGCTTTTATGATTATGTTATTATGAACTTCTTAAATATTTCTTATATAGAAAATGTTTAAGTAATTTATAAAAAAAAGTTGTTAAAAGATATTTATGTTGTGAATTATTTTTATATGATTGCTGTTATTTTTATAATTTTAATTTTTTTTATATATATGAATAAATTATATAATTTTATAGTTAAAAATTGTAATATAAATTTGTTATCATATATGTACAAATATATTATAAGTAAAATATAATCATGAAATAACCTTTAAGATGTATGTTTAGTTTTGTTTTAAACGTAAAAAGTATATTTATTTTGATTTAGTTTAATTCTTAATCTAAAATTTGAATCAAATAATTCAGTTTAGAGCAAATTAGATAAAAAATTAATAAATTTTTGCTTTCATAGTTTTGTATTTCCAAAATCAAATTTTAGTTAATAATTTAGATCAATTTAATTTTAAACATTTTTAAAGCTAATAATAATTTAAGGATAACACTTTGTTTAATCTCTATATTATGAATTTATATTATATTTATCTCTTTTAAAATTAAAAACAAGTAGTTTAAAACGTTGAAAAAAATTAAAAAATAATATTTATAAATAAGTATATAAGAAAATTCACATCACATCTAATATAAATCTTAAAGTTTAATATTTATAAATATACTTTTTTATATTTAACTCAACTTTATATTTTTACTTAAATTTATTATTTTTATTTAATGTAGAATTTTATTTATAATTTCATAATTAAATTTTTAATATAAAATATATAATAATATATTTTTTAGAAAGAAACAAACTTGTAAGACATAAAATACATAATTAAATGTATTTACTCAAACTGTAACGACGAAATCGCTACTTTTATCATACTTAGTATGCAAATGTAACTTGTATTAACTGATAATAAAACACATTATATTTAAAATTTATATTTGTATTCAATACAAAAGGGAATCTCTACTAGTACAAAAATTCTATTATAAGAAATAAAAACATATATAAATATATGTGTATACCTACTTCTTCATCTTTCACTATAATCCTGCGACTCTGAAGCATCTCGCTCACCTATTAAGATATTTGTTCCCGTGTAGCAAAACACGATCATCGCAGGCCAAACAATCGGCAATTGTAGGGTAAGCTAATCATTCAAAAATATAACAACACAAAATAATAACATCATGTAGTATTCATCATCATATCATTCTCATGCACATTCATCATAGAACATACTTAAATGCTTTGAAATTTAATGCATCTTTAATAATTGAAAAGTAACAACACAAATCATATTATCATGTAATACACATACTCACAACATTCTCATTAACACACATAAGTAAATTATAGGCACCAACTCCAGGCTCTACTCAGCCCCACACAAACATATCGGTAGACTATGGGCACCAACCCCAGGCTCTACTCAGCCCCAAACACAAACATATCGGTAGATTATGGGCATCAACCCCAGGCTCTACTCGCCCCCACACACAAACATATCTGTAGATTATGGGCACCAACCCCAGGCTCTACTCGGCCCCTCACAAACATATCGGTAGATTATGGGCACCAACCCCAGGCTCTACTCGGCCCCACACACAAACATATCGGTAGATTATGGGCACCAACCCCAGGCTTTACTCGGCCCCACACACAAACACATCGGTAGATTATGGGCACCAACCCCAGGCTCTACTCGTCCCCACACACAAACACATCGATAGATTATGGGCACCAACCCCAGACTCTACTCGGCCCCACACACAAACATATCGGTAGATTATGGGCACCAAACCCAGGCTCTACTCGGCCCCACACAAACATATCGGTAGATTATGGGCACCAACCCCAGGCTCTACTCGGCCCCACACACACACATATCGGTAGATTATGGGCACCAACCCCAGGCTCTACTCGGCCCCACACACAAACATATCGGTAGATTATGGGCACCAACCCCTGGCTCTACTCGGCCCCACACACAAACATATCGGTAGATTATGGGCACCAACCCCAGGCTCTACTCGGCCCCACACACAAACACATCGGTAGATTATGGGCACCAACCCCAGGCTCTACTCGGCACCACACACAAACATCATAGGTCATACATAACCAATCAATTTTTTTAAAATTTTATTTAGAGATAATAATCTAAATTTATAAACAAGAATATGATCGAGACCAAAACCCTCCGTGAAAGAAACTTTCGTTTTCTACCCCTCAAACAAATTTTCCATTTTACTGATTGTCAACAAACATTCAAATATCAACTTAAACATCATAAACAATACAAAAACAAGGTTTTTCACACATTACACTCAATACAACAATAATATACAAAACATACTAATTATATATATAACATTAATTTTCTTAATATCAATTTATATATTTTTGAACATTAACTTCCCTAACCTGGATTTTCTTTGTTCCTCGATCAGATGAAAACAAACTGCAAATCCCAAACCTTAGCTTCTCTTTTATCTCAAAATTCTGGATAGCATCTCCCCACAAAGAGAATTTATTGAGAAAAATCTTCAAAGACCATAAACTTTCCAAAAGAAAATTCTTAAGAATAAACGGACCTAGACTTACCCGTTCTCAAAAACTGATCGGGTAGAACTCCTCCTTATATTGTTAGCCTTCTATTGCTTTTTGTGGATCTAGAAACCGTTAGGGTTTTCAGTATTTAAACCTTAGAGAAAATGTAGAGAGAATGGAGAGAGAATAGAGAGAATGGAGGTATGTGAAAACAAACTACCCAACCAGTCTTTTGTTTTTATATATTGTATTATCTTTATGATCTAATATTTTTATAACTGAACATCTTTATAATATAATATTTTTATAATATAATATTTTTATAACTGAATATCTTTATAACTGAATATTTTTATCAATCTAATATCTTTATAACAAAATATCTTTATAATATAATATTTTTATAATATAATATTTTTATAACTGAATATCTTTATAACTGAATATTTTTATCATTCTAATATCCTTATAACAAAATATCTTTATAATATAATATGTTTATATTCTGATATATTTATAATTTAAAATATTGGGGTGTTACAATCTTCCCACCATTAAAAATTTTCGTCCTCGAAAATTGACTTACCAACAAACATAAATGGATATGATTCTCTCATTTGGTTCTCTAGTTCCTAAGCAATTTACCCATCTGGTCATTCTACACCACCTAACCCATGTCATTCATTTTGTCTCAGAGTTGTTTCATCTGAAAATTAATCACTTTTACAGCTTGATTTTTGTAGATAGGTCTTCTCTAATTTGTACATCGTCTTACTCCAAACTATGGATTGGATCATGCACTTATTTCCTTAATGTTATGTAGATTTTCCAAATGAGGGGACAAAGCCAACTCATAAGCCACTGCACCAATCTTCAAGAGAATTTGATATGGCTCAATGAATTTCATAGTCAATTTCCTAGATTTTATAGTTTGACCAACTCTTATAGTAAACTTTACTCTCAGGAAAACATATTCTCCCTTATTAAACTCCAAAAGCATTTGTCTTCGATTTTTTTATATGATTTCTTCCTACTCATAGCAGTCACCATTTTCTCCCGAATCTCTTAATTCTTCTTTGTAGTCAGTTGTAACAACTCGAGTCTTACTAACACTTGTTCACCATTATGGTACCAGGATAGAGGTGTCTTGTATTTCTATCCATATAATGCTTTATATGGTTCTATCCCAATGTTGGCATGATAGTTTTTGTTATAAGTGAACTCCACTAAAGGAAGGATTTCATCTCAGCTCCCTAGATGATCCATTTCACAAAATCTCAACAAATTTTCTAGTGATTATAATTTTCTCTCGAATTGTCTGTCTATCTAAGGATGGTAAGCTGAGCTCAATCTTAACTTGGTATTTAGCACCTCTTGTAGTCTCTACTAAAATCTAAAGATGAACCTAGGGTCTCTATCCGAAATGATACTAGACAACACTCCATGCAATCATACTATCTCTTTAATGTACAACGAGGTCAACATAGCCATGGAAAATCCTTAAGTTAACTAGCTAAAAGTGAGCACTCTTCATCAATTTATCTACAATCACCCAAATCGAATTATGCCCTATGATTGCCATGACAGATGGATAACAAAACCCATAGCAATGTTATCCCAATTTCACTCAAGAATCTCCATCTGTTGTAATATCTCACACGGTTTCTAATGCTCCACCTTAGCCTTCTGCTAGGTTAAACGAGCAACAACATATTGAACAACATCATTCTTCATGACCAACCTCTAGAAGAACTTCTTTAGACCCTAGTATATCTTGGTCATCTCAGGATGTATACTGAGACGAGTCTTGTACCCTTCATCCAATACCATTTTCTTTAGTGTTAGATCAACTAGAATGCAAACTTTGTCTCGGGACCTCAACACTCCATCCATTCTTAATTTGAAATCCTTCGCCTGATCTATTCCAATGTGATCAAAAACAACTTTTTAACTCAAGATCTATTCTATGTTGTTCTCCAATCTATTTTATGAATTTGTTCGTCACAATGTGTATGTTGCAACTAGTGTGAGCGAGGAATCATATCCAACCCAAGGCTCAGATTTTTAGTTTTTATTTTGAGTTGCTCTAATAATTTCTGCTCCTTTATCGTCATGGTCGGTACTTGTACTACCCTTCTACTCAAGGGATCAACAACTACATTTTACTTTACCTACATGGTAGTTCAGCTAAAAGTCAAAATCTTTTAGGAACTCCATCCATCTTCTCTGTCTCATGTTTAGTTTCTTCCGATCAAACAAATACTTCAAGCTCTTGTGGTCACTTGAACACATCAAACTATACACCATTCATAATAATGTCTCCAGGTCTTCAAGGCAAAGATAATTGCAACTAGTCCTAAATTGTGGATAGGGTAATTCTTTTCATGTACCTTCAACTAGTAAGATCCAAAAGTAAAAATTTTCTTCTCTTGCATCAATACACAACCTAATCCCAGATAGGAAGCATCATTCTAATCTCAAAGGGTTTACTCAAATTAAGAATTACTAACATAGGGTTATGGTCAACCTTTGTTTCAGCTCTATGAAACTCGCTTACCTATGTTGGTCCATACAAATGGTTGATCCTTTCGAGTTAAGCTGAGTTAATAGAGCCATGATCTTAGAAAATCCTTTTATAAACATGATGTGATAACCAACCAACCGCATAAGGTTCCTAATCTGTAACATTATCTCGGGGCGTTCCCACTACAACATTGTCTTAACTTTAGCAGGATCTACAAAATTTTCTCTCAACTTGAAATTTACAAGTTCCAAGAACTGAACTTCTAACAACCAGAATTTATACTTTGACAATTTATCATACAACTTTCTTTTTCTCAAGATATCCAACATTGTTCTCAGGTATACCTCATGCTCCTCACACGAGCAAAAGTAGTTCAGAATCTCATCTATAAACACCACTACAAACTAATCTAGGTATGACCTAGAAATCTTGTTCATGTACTCCATGAACACTACAAGGCATAACTACATACTAATAGTGACCATACTTCATCCTGATTTAATTATGAGTGTGCACCCTCATTACTTAATCCAGATTCCTTCCTTCCTTAATATGTTTATATCTATCAAAAACAACAATCTCATTCCAATGAAATTGAGATTTGGCAAACATCCAATCAATTTCTCTATCTATAACAAACAAGCATGGCAAACCAATCCCCATAGGTCAATCCTAGGAAGGAACTGCTCTGATACCATTATTGTAACGACCCAAGAAATCGCTACTTTTATCATACTTAGTATGCAAATGTAACTTGTATTAACTGATAATAAAACACATTATATTTAAAATTTATATTTCTATTCAATAAAAACGGGAATCTCTACTAGTACAAAATTCTATTATAAGAAATAAAAACATATATAAATATATGTGTATACCTACTTCTTCATCTTTCACTATAATCCTGGGACTCTGAAGCATCTCGCTCACCTATTAAGATATCTGCTCCCGTGTAGCAAAACACGATATCCGCAGGCCAAACAATCAGCAACTGTAGGGTAAGCTAATCATTCAAAAATATAACAACACAAAATAATAACATCATGTAATATTCATCATCATATCATTCTCATGCACATTCATCATAGAACATACTTAAATGCTTTGAAATTTAATGCACCTTTAATAATTGAAAAGTAACAACACAAATCATATTATCATGTAATACACATACTCACAACATTCTCATTAACACACATAAGTAGATTATGGGCACCAACCCCAGACTCTACTCGGCCCCACACGAACATATCGGTAGATTATGGGCACCAACCCCAGGCTCTACTCGGCCCCACACACAAACATATCGGTAGATTATGGGCACCAACCCCAGGCTCTACTCGGCCCCACACACAAACATATCAATAGATTATGGGCACCAACCCTAGGCTCTACTCGACCCCACACACAAACATATCGGTAGATTATGGGCACCAACCCCAGGCTCTACTCGGCCCCACACACAAACATATCGGTAGATTATGGGCACCAACCCCAGGCTCTACTCGGCCCAACACAAACATATCGGTAGATTATGGGCACCAACCCCAGGCTCTACCCGGCCCAACACAAACATATCGGTAGATTATGGGCACCAACCCCAGGCTCTACTCGGCCCCACACACAAACATATCGGTAGATTATGGGCACCAACCCCAGGCTCTACTCGGCCCCACACACAAACATATCGGTAGATTATGGGCACCAACCCCAGGCTCTACTCGGCCCCACACACAAACATATCGGTAGATTATGGACACCAACACTAGGCTCTACTCGGCCCCACACACAAACATATCGGTAGATTATGGGCACCAACCCTAGGCTCTACTCGGCCCCACACACAAACATATCGGTAGATTATGGGGCACCAACCCCAGGCTCTACTCGGCCCAACACACAAACATATCGGTAGATTATGGGTACCGACCCCAGGCTCTACTCGGCCTAACACAAATATATCGGTAGATTATGGGCACTGACCCCAAGCTCTACCCAGCCCCACACACAAACATATCGGTAGATTATGGGCACCCACCCCAGGCTCTACTCGGCCCAACACAAACATAGCGATAGATTATGGGCACCAACCCCAGGCTCTAGTCGGCCCCACACACAAACATATTGGTAGATTATGGGCACCAACCCCAGGCTTTACTCGGCCCCACACACAAATATATCGGTAGATTATGGGCACCAACCCCAGGCTCTACTCGACCCCACACACAAACATATCGGTAGATTATGGGCACCAACCCCAGGCTCTACTCGGCCCAACACAAACATATCGGTAGATTATGGGCACCAACCCCAGGCTCTACTCGGCCCAACACAAACATATCGGTAGATTATGGGCACCAACCCCAGGCTCTACTCGGCCCCACACACAAACATATCGGTAGATTATGGGCACCAACCCCAGGCTCTACTCGGCCCCACACACAAACATATCAATAGATTATGGGCACCAACCCTAGGCTCTACTCGACCCCACACACAAACATATCGGTAGATTATGGGCACCAACCCCAGGCTCTACTCGGCCCCACACACAAACATATCGGTAGATTATGGGCACCAACCCCAGGCTCTACTCGACCCAACACAAACATATCGGTAGATTATGGGCACCAACCCCAGGCTCTACCCCGCCCAACACAAACATATCGGTAGATTATGGGCACCAACCCCAGGCTCTACTCGGCCCCACACACAAACATACCGGTAGATTATGGGCACCAACCCCAGGCTCTACTCGGCCCCACACACAAACATATCGGTAGATTATGGGCACCAACCCCAGGCTCTACTCGGCCCCACACACAAACATATCGGTAGATTATGGACACCAACACCAGGCTCTACTCGGCCCCACACACAAACATATCGGTAGATTATGGGCACCAACCCTAGGCTCTACTCGGCCCCACACACAAACATATCGGTAGATTATGGGGCACCAACCCCAGGCTCTACTTGGCCCCACACACAAACATATCGGTAGATTATGGGTACCGACCCCAGGCTCTACTCGGCCCAACACAAATATATCGGTAGATTATGGGCACTGACCCCAGGCTCTACCCAGCCCCACACACAAACATATCGGTAGATTATGGGCACCCACCCCAGGCTCTACTCGGCCCAACACAAACATAGCGATAGATTATGGGCACCAACCCCAGGCTCTAGTCGGCCCCACACACAAACATATTGGTAGATTATGGGCACCAACCCCAGGCTTTACTCGGCCCCACACACAAATATATCGGTAGATTATGGGCACCAACCCCAGGCTCTACTCGACCCCACACACAAACATATCGGTAGATTATGGGCACCAACCCCAGGCTTTACTCGGCCCAACACAAACATATCGGTAGATTATGGGCACCAACCCCAGGCTCTACTCGGCCCAACACAAACATATCGGTAGATTATGGGCACCAACCCCAGGCTCTACTCGGCCCCACACACAAACATATCGGTAGATTATGGGCACCAACCCCAGGCTCTATTCGGCCCCAGACAAACATATCGGTAGATTATGGGCACCAACCCCAGGCTCTACTCGGCCCCACACACAAACATATCGGTAGATTATGGGCACCAACCCCAGGCTCTACTCGACCCCACACAGAAATATATCGGTAGATTATGGGCACCAACCTCAGGCTCTACTCGGCCCCACACACAAACATATCGATAGATTATGGGCACCAACCCCAGGCTCTACTCGGCCCCACACACAAACACATCGGTAGATTATGGGCACCAACCCCAGGCTCTACTCAGCGCCACACACAAACATCATAGGTCATACATAACCAATCAATTTTTTTAAAATTTTATTTAGAGATAATAATCTAAATTTATAGACAAGAATATGATCAAGACCAAAACCCTCCATGGAAAGAAACTTTCGTTTTCTACCCCTCAAACAAATTTTCCATTTTACTGATTGTCAACAAACATTCAAATATCAACTTAAATATCATAAACAATACAAAAACAAGGTTTTTCACACATTACACTCAATACAACAATAATATACAAAACATACTAATTATATATATATATATATAACATTAATTTTCTTAATATCAATTCATATATTTTTGAACATTAACTTCCCTAACCTGGATTTTTTTGTTCCTCTATCAGATGAAAACAAACTGCAAATCCCAAACCTTAGCTTCTCTTTTATCTCAAAATTCTGGATAGCATCTCCCCACAAAGAGAATTTATTGAGAAAAATCTTCAAAGACCATAAACTTTCCAAAAGAAAATTCTTAAGAATAAACGGACCTAGACTTACCCGTTCTCAAAACTGATCGGGTAGAACTCCTCCCTAT
The DNA here is from genome assembly GCA_030347555.1 of Lablab purpureus. NCBI lineage: Eukaryota > Viridiplantae > Streptophyta > Magnoliopsida > Fabales > Fabaceae > Lablab > Lablab purpureus. The sequence continues at coordinate 14,537,905 of CM059257.1, read as the reverse complement.
ATTGTTAGCCTTCTATTGCTTATTGTGGATCTAGAAACCGTTAGGGTTTTCAGTATTTAAACCTTAGAGAAAATGTAGAGAGAATGGAGAGAGAATAGAGAGAATGGAGGTATGTGAAAACAAACTACCCAACCAGTGTTTTGTTTTTATATATTGTATTATCTTTATAATCTAATATTTTTATAACTGAACATCTTTATAATATAATATTTTTATAATATAATATTTTTATAACTGAATATCTTTATAACTGAATATTTTTATCAATCTAATATCCTTATAACAAAATATCTTTATAATATAATATTTTTATAATATAATATTTTTATAACTGAATATCTTTATAACTGAATATTTTTATCAATCTAATATCCTTATAACAAAATATCTTTATAACATAATATGTTTATATTCTTATATCTTTGTAATTTAAAATATTGAGGTGTTACACAAACTATACTATGTGAAGCTTTTGTTTAAAATATTGTGTATAAAAAGGACTATCTAAAAAAGAATGATAGATGTTAATAAGTTCAAAACTTTTCAAAGATTATAAAATATTCATCATTATTCATACTCAATCATATATATTACAAAATAATATAATTACAAATTCATAAAAAAATCATAATCAACATCTTAGATATATAGATTCAAACTATTACTTATAAAATTTTCATTACTTCTCAAAATTAATATATGATAGTGTTTCCACTCACAAAAAGTTGTCACGTAATTATGACTCCTAAATTCTTAAATAAGTATGGCTTAATATTTTCAATTTGATTCCAATTTAATTTTTATTTTCATAAATTCAAATGGTAAAATCTATAACTTGTATTAAATAAATATATTTAATAAATATATTTAATAAATATATTTAATAAATACAATAAATAATTATATTTTAATTATTTATTTTTTATGAAAAAGAATTATATATATATATTAATAGTTTATTATATATTTTTATTTAAATTATATTTTAAAATTATTTTTTATCTGAATTTATATTTTAAAGAATTATTTTTAAATAATTTAATTTAAAATTTTAAAAATAAAAATAAAAGTATTTATGAATATGTCTTCTACCTTATTGCCATCCATAATAATGTAATTAATATTAATAGTTTATTATATAGTTTTATTTTTGAAGAATTATTTTTAAAATATTTTATTTAAAATTTAAAAATAAAAATAAAAAATATTTATAAATATCCACAAATATTCACATTACTAAAAAAAATTACAAGTATTTATGGTTAAACACTATACTATTGCCATCCATAATAATGGAAATACCAAAATTCTAAATTATAAATGCAAACTAATTAATCATTACTTAGATCAAAATTTAGAACAAAACTTTCTTTTTTTTTCATTATCCAAGGAACTAAAGGTTGGAAAGAAATAAGAAATTAAGAACATGTGAAGAACTCTTTAATCCGCTGCAAACATAAATCCTAAACATTAAATACTCAAGATTAATTTCAAATTTCCAAAACCCTTTCTCCTAAATCCAACTTTTGTTTGCAAGTATTTTCATGAAAAGCATATGAAATTTCAAGAAGGATGAAAGAAATAAAGCTTAGTCAAGGTAAGAATAAAGATGAATACTATACTTGCAATTTATTGTAGTCAACATAAAAATCAAGGAAAAATTACAAATACAGAAAAATGAACTTATAACTTTGGTGTATTTGGGGATGAGAAAGAGACCATATAAGAAGAAAAAGAAAATGAAAGAGTTGAAGAAAGATTATGTACCTTTGTGGAGTGGAAAAGGTTTCTCTAATTTTATTGGAACCCTCAAAATAACTAAGTTCACTCCTTGTTCACTTTCTTCTGCAGTCCATTACTAATACTAATCTTATCTGTTTTTCATTTCTGACATTCTCCAAGTAACTATCTTTACCCATTTTAATCATACATAAATATCAAAATCAAGTGATATTTAAAGTAATACACATCTTAAATATATTATTAATTAAATTAAAATTAAACATAGATTAATTTTAATTATAACTCAGAAAATAAATTTTTGTATAATTATTACATAAAAACACACTCTTCCGCCAAAACACTTTCTTACATTAGATCTACTAGATTTAGCTATAATAAAAAAATCAATATCTAACTTCTTAAATTATGAAAAATATATATAACAATAACTTACTAGAATTTTTTCTTGTACAATTAACCCAACACAACCTTAAAGTTATCTACATATGTTAAAAGACTTGGTGAATTTAAAATTCTGTCTATGTAAAAAACATGATGCAAATAATCATATTATATTGACACGGACAGAGGGGAATATAATTTTATAATTGAATCTTAATCATGATTTTATAATTTTTAATAAATTTTAATCAATGGTAAAAATATTAAAAAGAATGTATTGCTACCACATCACCTATATGAACAAATAAACACTTATACATCTAGATTTTATATTACATGTGTAAATGACAAGATCAAAATTACAAAACATTTATAAAAAAAATAAAAGAGTTTGCATGAACTATGACTCCAAGTCAAATCCCTGTTCCAAATTTTTTTATAATAATTTATTACCACCACCACAGAGTAACAAACTACTAGACTCAATTCTAATCTTTAGTAGAACCCTATCAATCAACAAGCTCTCAGCAGATGATTGAAAACTATATTCATGAGGGTCACAATAATTTGATCTCATAGTCGAAGTCTTCAACACATTTTTTTCGAACTTTTTAATGTCTTGTTGGATGTCTTGTCGAATTGCAGAGGTTTCAGATGGCTTTTGTGAAAAGGACATGCAAGGTATGGAACCAATCTCTGTGTTGTCAGTGGTTGAACTGACTTGACCATGAAAATCTCCCACAGTATCGTTGTTGGTAGGAGATTGAAAAATGCCATGACGAAAATTTGTTTATTGTCCTCGAGTGCCTGATTCCTGTTATTAAAATGTAACCGATTCATTTTACAAAATTATGTCCTGTAGGAGCGTATAAGACCAAGACAAAATTTGTAACAACCTCAATGAACTCAAAAACAGGTTTATATCACCCCACATTTTAAAACTCCTTATCATAAATCTTTTACATTAAATGGAGTAGACAATTAAGGAATTGGAATCAATATTAGCACATGACTATGTATGTCATCATTGAAAGTTGGAATAAGATCACTCCATATGTTAGAAAAACATTTCTCCTCTTGGCAACTTTAGTAGAAAGACCTTCCTTAACAAGCTCATTTTGCAAGAGTTATAATAAGGTAGTAAAAAGGCATCTTCCACTCCTAACGATCAATTTTTCTCCCTGCCTTTTGGTTCTCATTTTCAGAACATACAAGCAAATGATTGAAACTTCCAACTTCCGTAAGTCAATTAGTTTGAACCATCATAGAAGTCAAGTTCTTGGTTCTCAATGCAACATAAAGTCAAGGAATTGGAATCAATACCAGTACATCTTTTATCGATGGAGGTAAAAAATCCAAACTTTCGCAGCCCACATATTTAAAGTGTGTATACAAGGATACCATCCAACTGGGTGAGATTGGCTGCATGGATTATATGCTCTCATTCAGCTTAGTTAAAGACAGAATCTTTTAAGATATTGTTCACCATGAAATCCAATTTGGCAACTTCATCCAACTTTCTCCCGTTTTCCAGCACTTAAAATCATTCAAGCTACTCTTCCATCAGTTTTTCCAGTGGCTTTATTTTGTTCGTGTCTAAACCACTTTAATCGACTCTTAGTCATCTTTTTTTTAAATGATTCTTCATCTACAATCATTTCCTATCATAATTTCTTTTCTATGGTCAGAAACTCATCTTAACACTTTGTTATTCCCATTTTTTTTCTTTTCCCTTGCAAGCTCCACATTCGTGACCATGATATACAAGGGTACCGTAGGAAGCATAAGAAAAATCTTATAAAACAATAGTCAAGCATTTTCCCTATTGAACAATGCCAAAATGTTTAACGAATAGTGAAACCATTGACCTCAACAAATTTCTTAATGGTTCGAACTTTAGTTTTCTTTTTTCTTTTCCGGTTCCCTTTACCTCTACCAATATGGCTACCCTAATCTAGTACCCTGTCTAGGACATATACATGTTTTCTCCAGTAGGTGTTACCTCAGCTTTCTAATGCAGTCCGGCAATAGGTTTCAATTATACCATCTAAGAAATTTGTATACAATGTTTAAAAACATGATTTCTGCCAATTATTAACTCTTGTAGAGGTTCTACCCTAACAAGCCATTTGACAAGAGGTGTATACAAGTCAACAGGCATCTTCCACTATTATCAATCACTTTCTTCTCCCTGCCTTCCACTTTCTCATTCTCAAGGGATAACCAACTGATCCCAACTTCCAATATCTTTTAGCCAAATTATTCTAAATCATCATAGAAGTCAGGTTTTTCATTGTCATCTCTTCACTCTCCTACTGGGTTGTGTGAGAGAGAAATTTTACAAGCACACGATTAAGCAGCCTTGAAGTTATTATAGGTCTAATATCAGCATCAGAAAGTAAACAAAAAAAATCTGAAGCATCAAACCAGCAACATAGTTGGTCAGAGGATATTACTTGCATCTTATGAGAATGCATATACAGTAAACCCCATTTTGAGGTATCTAAAAGCATGATAGTATTCCACCTTAAATTATTTAATATTTCTATATTAATGTCTTAAGTCACCAAGATTGTTGCAGTGTAATCCAAAACAGAATTAGTTAATATGGTTACATATATACAGGGAATGTCATCCTTTTATATAAAAACCATTCTTGTGTGGTTTTGTTCACGGTTTAATGAGAAAGCCTCTTTTCTCTCATCTTGTTTTTCTCTTCATTCTTCCTTTTATTCCTTTTAGTATGTAGATGCATTTTCAGTTTGCTCTAACAGATTGGTATCTAGAGCTTGTGCATAGAAAGGGACCTGTGAAAAGGAAACACCATTGTTGATTGTTGTTGAGGGCATTGCTACAAGCGTGCTATTATGGCTGCCATACCTAGAAATCTCCCTGTGTTTGATGGGAAAGGTTATGAATGGGTGGCTCATTTGAGAGTTGCCACATAAAAGCATAAAAGGGCTTCAGAAATAAAAGATGTTCTTGGGAAACAATGATAACCCTCAAGCTCACCTATGAGATGAACATCAACAAAGAAAGAAAAGTTAACCATGCTCCCTCTACAAGTATGGAATGGAATTGCATCAATGTGTTGCGGAAAATGTATTTCAAAAGATTTCACAGGCTGAAACCTCAAAGCAAGCATAATCTCTAAAACACAGTAAGGGCAATATTTTTAGTAGTAATTTGATCTTGAGAGAGGAAATGAATGGGTGACTCATTTGAGAGTTGCCACATAAAAGCATAAAAGGGCTTCAGAAACAAAAGATGTTCTTGGGCAACAATGATAACCCTCAAGCTCACCTATGAGATGAACATCAACAAAGAAAGAAAAGTTAACCATGCTCCCTCTACAAGTATGGAATGGAATATCACCTCTTCATGCTTTTTGGCACACTCTTTTCTAATCTCCAAAATCAATTCTACTGCTCCAGGGTTTACCAAGTCAGGAGGACTTTGAGTACAAATTATAAAGAAAGAAATGATGCAAGTTAGCACTTTCCTATAAATATAAATGAAAGTCGGAAGAAATGCAGCAATTGCTAAAGTTAATGTAAAATGTCAAGTTGTATTTCTGGACCAGTTGAATTTTCAACTTTCAAAATGCATTGAAATTCGAAGAGGTTGTCCTCTATTTTTTTTGTCAGCGACAGTTCATGATTTATTCAGAGAATGAACCTGGCATGCCTGCTTCTTGGTGCCCTATCCATCCTTTTTCTTTGACAGCTTTATAAATGTTTATAATACACGATTTTAATTATTAGTATGAGAGAGACACAAACACATACTCACAAAGATTAGTCTTCCCTTAAATAGTGGCACATTGTATCCATCATCATTGGCTAAATCAATTCAAATAGTGTCAGTTGACTTAAAGCCAACAATGAGAAAGATAGGAGTTCATGAAACATACTTTTTCAAGTGCAATTTGAATCCCAGAAATAGCACGTCTCACTTCAGAATGAACTGTTTCATATATATCACTGACTGCAGAAATCAAAACCCAAACATTTACCAAAAGTTATCTAATTGTCATCAAGAACAACTATTAATTTTCTGCATAGCCTTTATATCATAGAAGCATTAAAGTGTCTCCCTAAGAAGAAGAATTTCTTGTTGATTGAAATTTCCTATATGTGGAAAATAAAAATCTACATCAATGAACTGTGGCATAAAGTTTCTTTTAAGCACACATAACAGGAAACTATGAGTGACATCATGTGAATTTTTAATTGTAGGAGGAATGAAATGAAATAATTCAGTTTAGAGCAAATTAGATAAAAAATTAATAAATTTTTGCTCTTATAGTTTTATATTTTCAAAATCAAATTTTAGATAATGATTTAGATCAATTTAACTTTAAACATTTTTAAAGCTAATAATAATTTAAGGATAACACTTTGTTTAATCTCTATATTATGAATTTATATTATATTTATCTCTTTCAAAATTAAAACTAAGTAGTTTAAAACGTTGAAAAAAATTAAAAAAAAATATTTATAAATAAGTATATAAGAAAATTCACATCACATCTAATATAAATCTTAAAGTTTAATATTTATAAATATACTTTTTTATAAGTTGTTCAAATATGAACAATTTTGTACAAATTTTTATGTAAATTTGTTATATATATTTATATATTATTAATTACCAAATAAAAGATATTATAATATGGATATGTTATAATATTTTTTCAATTTTTAATCGGGAAAAAATGGTCAATTTGCTCATTACCTAACATAGGGTGAAGCTAGGTAAAAAATTATGATCTATTTTAAAATATATGTTAGACTGAACTTTCATATTCCTTTTACCTTGACCCATACCAAATTGGGTCGAATCCGACTAAGAGGTATACCAAGAGTAACCATATGAAACACACATAATACAAGCAAAACTTTGATTCATCAATTTACATTATACTACAATGTTTTTTCAAACAATCAAGTCTCATAATACAATTTTAGTACCTCAGATTTTATTCAATTTTTATTTTCAATTTTCTACTTTAAAATAAACAAGTAATCTATTTTACAAATCAGCCTCATGTCCATGAACAAAAAATATAGATCTTTTAGTAATCTATTTTAAAAAATTCACACTTTTAGTTTAATCTTCAGTTTTGCCTACATTTATTTCTTATATAATTTTTTGTAAAGTGACAAATATTTGTGTTTGGAAGGCCCGAGTCTTAATGATCAAGTATTGAGGTTTGCTGACTTTTTGACGGGTTTCGTGGCTTCTAAATATTCATTTTGTCATATGTATAATATTTTTTTGTATATATGAGTTGGAACACCTCTAATGTTCCTTATATATGTATAATTTTATCCTTTTGATAATAAAAAACCAATTAAAAATATTTACACACAAATTTAAATTCAAAGATACAAATATAAAATAATCCCCTACTTTCAACTTGTTAGATTTAGGACCGTGTTCAAGAGGGGGGAGGGAAGTGAATTGAACTATAAAAAACTTTTTGAATTTTTTTTTAAACAAAGAATAAAACCTTAAAGCATCTTTGATTAGTTAAAATCTAGTTTACTATTATACATTTTGATTTTTCAAATATGCAGAAAAACAATATATCAAGTCAGAGAGAGAGAAGATCACACAAGAGATTTATATTGATTCACTCTAACAAAAACTACATCCAATTAACCAGTCTATTCACTATTTCTTTAAGTTTTACATTCACACTGTTATAAAGGAAAATAGTTCTAAAGAAAATGACTTGACTTTATTCATCTGCTATACGAAATATATATAGCAAACTTACAAACAGAAAATATCTAAAAGCAAGGAAATAGAACACTAGAAAAACTAGGAGACTTATTCAAAGCTAACAACCTCCAGTATTCTAGTAACAGCTAAAGGCTTTATTTAAATATATATAATATTCCTACCCTTAAACTGAATCATCACACAAATTCAGTTTACATTTGCGACAACTCCTAACTTCCTTCTCATTCGAACAAAGTCTTCTAGTTTGAGTGGCTTTGTCATGACATCAGCTACTTGTTCTTGTGAACTACAATGTTGAAACTCAACAGTTTCATTCCTTGTAAGATCCCTTAGAAAATGAAAACGTACATCAATGTGTTTACTCCTCCCATGCATAATTGGATTCTTTGACAACTTTATGATAGAGTTATTGTCATAGTAGATAATCGTAGGACTTGTTCGATTTCTTCCTACTGCCTCAAGTCGCCTAAGCCATACAGCCTGACAAGAACTCACAGCTGCTGCTATAAATTTCGCTTCAGTTGTTGACAGACTCACCACTGGTTGCTTTTTCGAACTCCATGAGATAGCACCCTCACTCATCATGAAGACATAGCCTGATGTGCTTTTTCTATCTTCAATGTGATTAGCATAGTCACTATCCGTATAACCGATCAGATCTTTTCCTCCATTTCTTTGATAGAACAAACCAAATTCAGAAGTTCCTTTGAGATAGCGCATGATTTGCTTTACTGCTTGAAAATGAAGCTCCTTTGGATTTTCCATAAATCGACTAACTTGACTCACACTGTACATAATGTCTGGTCATGTGGCAGTTGCGTACATTAAACTACCGACCATCTGCTTGTAGAGAGTTTTATCAACGCCTTTTCCTTCTTCATCCTTGCCTAATTTGCTTCTTGGAACCATCAGATTATGAGCACAATTTGAATTGCTCATTCCAAATCTGTCTAAAAGATCTATCACATACTTCTTTTGACACACAAAAATACCATCTTCTTGCTGTATTGCTTCAAGACCAAGAAAAAAATTTCATTTTTCCCATGTCAGTCATAGCGAATTTCGACTGCATTGATTTCTTGAACTTCATCATCAACTCATCATCGTTCCCTATATAAATCAAATCATCCACATACAAACTTACCACCATAATACTGTTCTCCTCCACCTTAGTAAATAAAGTGGGTTCATACTCACATTTTGCAAATCCACGGCTTAGAAAATAACTTTCAATGCGACTGTACCAAGCCCGGGGGCCTGTTTTAAGCCATATAGAGCACAATTCAATTTGTAGACTTTTCCTTCTTCCCCCTTTTTTTCGAATCCTTGTGGTTGTTCAACAAAAAAATCTTCAGTTAATTTGCCATGCAAGAAGGCAGATTTTACATCCAACTAATAGATGGGCCATCCATGATGAGCAGCTACAGCAATGACTAATCGGATAGTCTCCATGCGCGCTACAGGGGCGAACACTTCCTTGTAATCTACTCCATATTCTTGAGTATATCCTCGAACCCCAATCTTTTTGGCATCTCCTGGAAGCTCGGTTAAGTTCCACGTTCCATTTCTTTCTATAGCTTCAATTTCTTCCGTCATGGCTTTTCTCCAAATTGGATTCTTTTTTGCGTCTTCATAATGGACCAGATCATTTCCGCTCCCAACAATAAAATGAGACTCAAAATCATCATCAGACAACCCTTCACCTGTTACATAATCTTGCATCCAAGAAGGTTGAATGTGTTGCCTCCTTGAAAGTTGTTGTTCACGAGCTTCTTCTTGTTGAGCATATCCATATTCTTCATCATCTTCTTCCATTTCTTCCTCTGGTCCATTATCCACTTCAGCATCACTGTCATTATCCTACCAATCCAATTCAGATTGAATGGAGCTTGTGAATTCTTCTCCCCAACTCCAGCTTCCATCTTCTTCAAATACAACATCCCGACTAATAATTATCTTTCTATCAATGGGATTATAGAGTCGATATGCCTTTGATTCTTCACTAACTCCCAATAAAACGCATGTCACACTACGGTTATCCAATTTAGTTCGAGAGTTATGTCCCACGTGCACATGAGCCACACATCCAAAGACTTTAAAATACCCAACCGAAGATTTGTTTCCACTCCAAGCTTCTTCTGGCGTCTTGTTCTGCACGACTAATGTCAGACTTCTATTAAGAACATGAACTGCCAAATTTACAGCTTCTGGCCAAAAAATCTTCGGGATACTTTTTGCTATCATCATGCTTCGAACCATATTCATAATGGTACAATTCTTTCGCTCAGCGACACCATTTTGCTGAGGAGAGTATGGAGTAGTGAGCTGTCTATTTATCCCATTTTCAGCACAAAAATTTGAAAATTCTAATGAAGTGAATTCACATCCACGATCTGTTCGAAGACCCTTAATTTGTAGACCCGTTTCACGTTTAGCCTTGGCTTTAAATTCTTTGAAGAACTTGAATGCTTTTGATTTCTCATGTAGGAAATAGATCCATGTCTTTCGAGTACAATCATCAATGAAAGAAATGAAGTACCTCTTATTGCTGTTGGAATTTGGTTGAATAGGACCACATAGATCAAAATGAATCAGTTGTAATGGCAATTCAACTCTCCAAGCACTCTTCCTGGGAAATGGATCTCGTTGTTGTTTCCCATTTAGACAGTCTTTGCACACTCTTGTTGGTTTTATTAGCTGCGGCAGACCCACTACCATCTCTTTCTGCTGCAAGGTGTTGAGTCCATTGAAACTCAAATGACCATAGCGGCAATGCCATAATTGACCAACATCTTCAGTTATTGTGTGGAAGCAAGTTGTACCAGATGCTAGAAACACTGTTGTAATTTTGAACATGCGATTGGAGGACATCACAGATTTCATGATAATACCCCGTTCAGGATGATAAACCTTGCAACTGTTATGTTGAATAAGTACAGCTAAACCCTTCTCTTGAAGCTGTCCAACACTTAGCAAATTATTTTTCAAGTCAGGTACATAAAAAACCTCAGTTATGACCTGTATTTGATTATTAATCTGCAGCCGCACATTTCCTTTTCCTTTCACCACCAAGATTGTGTTATTACCTAGCTTCACATTGTCTGTAAAATGCTCATTGAGGTCTGCAAAATATTCTTTTCTATTGCACATATGATTGCTGCAACCAGAGTCTAGAAACCAATCGTCGCTCTGGTGTTGTTCATCTCCCACCTGAGCCATTAGCAACATTTCTTCAAAAATCTCAGTATGGTTGCTTTCTTTTCTTTGACATTCCCACTGGAAGTGCCCTAGTTTGTGACAATTGAAGCACTCAACAGTGGATTTGTCGAAGTTTGCCCTTCCTCGTCCTCGACCTCGTCCACGATAGCCACTACGACCTCTTCCTCGATTAGAAGAGTCCCCATAAGTCACCTTCAAAGCTTGTTCCTCTTCTGGGATGATCATCCTTTGCTCATGCACTAGCAAACTGCTTTGCAATTCCTCAATAGACAGTGTGCTAGTGTCTTGGGCCTCCTCAATTGAACAGACCACGTAGTTGAATTTCATTGTCATAGAGCGCAATATCTTTTCCACTACTTCTGAGTCACTTTTGTTTTCACCATTAGCCTTCATTTTGTTCGCAATTGTAAGTGTACGTGTGAAATAATCATTCACAGTTTCTCCTGCCTTCATATGGAGCGTCTCAAATTCCTTCCTCAATGCCTGCAATTGAGCTTGCTTAACACGCGTGGAACCTTGATACTTCTTTTTCATAGAGTCCCATATGTCCTTAGCAATGTCCTTCTTGAGAATCGTCTCGAGAATAGAACGATCCAAGGCTTGAAAAAGATAATTCTTCGCTTTCAAGTCCTTAAGTTTCTGTTCATCAATTTGATGCTGTTGCGCCTCAGTTGGTGTCGTTCCAACAGATGCAACTGAAATTCCAGTTTCCACCAAGCCCCAATATTCTTTTGAACGTAGAAAATTCTCCATCAACATTGTCCAATGATCATAGTGACCATCAAATTTAGGAATTGAAGGTTGCACAAAAGTATTTTCTGTTGCCATCACTCTATGTCTTTCTTACAGATTAGCTAGCTGCAGCTATGCTTTATCAGGCCTATGAGAGGCTCTGATACCAGAATGTTGTAAAGGAAAATAGTTGCTAAAGAAAATGACTTGACTTTATTCATCTGCTATACGAAATATATATAGCAAACTTACAAACAGAAAATATCTAAAAGCAAGGAAACAGAACACTAGAAAAACTAGGAGACTTATTCAAAGCTAACAACCTCCAGTATTCTAGTAAGACCTAGAGGCTTTATTTAAATATATCTAATACACACAATCCTGGTAATGCAAGAAAACAAACCAAGAAATTAATTTTTAATCTTTACACGACTAAATTTACAGCATTGCAGTACCCCCCTCATATACAATCTAGAAACCCTTTCTAGATCCACAAATAATTAGAAATGAAATACAAATCAAAACGAGTTCATCTAGACAATACAAACCCTAGCTGAAAAACCAACTCAGGTAAACATTATAGTTTTCTCAAATCCACAAGGTATTGATATTAGATTTTGGTGAAGATAACTCCAAGAAATAATTCTTATAACAAACAACAACATACAAGATAAAATATTGTTAGTAAAGAAAGGACTAGAAAAAACCTGAAATTACATTCCTGGTTACAATGAGTACACAAACCGCTCTTGATTATCAACTTAGTTTTAACTTCCCCCTAAGATTAAGACCTAAAGCAAAAAAGATAAAGAATATTTTTTTAAACATATGAAAGTACAATTTAAGTTTGTTGGGTATCGCTCACACCCACTTATAACAATTAGACACTTTGCTGACAGACTGTATGCTTTGATCATTTTTTGCTCCTGTGTCTTCAGTTTTTGTTAGAAATAAACGGCAGTGTAAAAATGAAGAGGGGGGCGTGAATTGGATTTTTAATAAACTTTTTCTCTTTAAAATAATTTTCCAGATTTTAAATAAATGTTTTAAAATCAGGATGCGGATTATCCTTAACCTTAGATGAGCGGAGTTTGAATTGCAATTGTTAATATGATCCACAATAAAAAGAGATAGGGAAAGAGAAAGAACACAGAGATTTATACTGATTCGGATTAAGCCAATTCTTCGTCCAGTTCCCAATCACCACAAATACGTGATGATCACCCCACTATCTTTAATTGAAATTACAAACACCAATTCATGCAATAACAAATAAAGATAAAGGAAACACCTCCTTAGACACACTAAGGATGAAACACCTCCTCAGACACACTGAGGATGATTCCCACCTCTTTTGACACACAAGAGATGAACACACCTCCCTTTAGAACAGATCCAAGGGACGAATTTTACCCGTTCAGAAAAATAGTAAAAGAAAACACCTGATTGAGTGCTGGATTGAAAGCTTAAGCACAATGATCACCACTTCCAAAGACTTTGATCAACCTTGAGAGAGCAAGAAAGCGGTTTTGAAAAACTATAGCACAAGAACACTTTGAATATTGTGTTTAATCAGATGTGTTGAACCTAAGACATTCTCTTTCATTTTATAATTCGAAAATACTGCAAAGTTTCCATTCTTAGGTTGATTCGCAATGAATTCACAAAAATGACTTATTTAATCGATTATCTAAAAAGCTTAATCGATTATATCAGAGTTAAAAACTGGAAAACTCATTTTGCCTGATATAATCGATTAGATTAAGGCCATAATCAATTATATTAACCCAGAATCAATATAATCGATTATTTTGTTCGTTAAACTATTTTGATTCAAATTTTAAGTGAAATAATTGATTAGACTACGTATCATAATCGATTAAAAGCGTAGAAAAACGTTTTTGCGAGAAAACTACTTGCTCTCAAGTTTGAAATGGTCTTGAATGGGATTTATGACTTACTCTTTTCATCCATCACCCAAAACAGAAACTTCTAAACTTGAAACTCCAGCACTTGAGAAAATCTTCATCAATATTCTCTCTTGAAAGCTTTAAACATCCTTTATGCCTTGCCTTTTTCATCAAACAAACTTCCTTTGTGAGATGACACAAGTCTTTAATGTTGTTTAGAGCACTTTAAATCTTCATCATCAAAACTTTAAATCTTCATGAAATATTGAGAGGACTTCATCAACACTTGTTCTTGAAATATGCCAACAATCTCCCCCTTTTTGATGATGATAAAAAGAAACATAGAGACTTGTGATTGATATCCTGAAAAACTTAGAAAATAATGTATGGATATCTCCATCATAAAAATTAGTCCACAAAGGAAATAATATAGGTAGTCTCATAACATTTAATTTTCAATTTGAATTTTGAAATTTAAATTTCAAGGAAATTAATGCATGGAAGTTATTTCTAAAAACTCCCCTTTAAACTTTGCTTTTAAATGTTTAAGATATACTAGGCAATTATTTGAAATATTTCCTAATACTCCCCCTGAAACTTTAATTTTCTTAAATGCTTGAGATATAGACATATTATCAATCAAAACAATTTATTTTTCTCCCCCTTTATTTTTATCATTTTCAAAAAGATTACATATCAAGAGATTAATACTGCAGAAGCAATTAATTACACAGAAAATATGGAGAGAAAAAAAATAGCAGCTGAAAAAAAATTGAGCTAAGGGAATTAGTAAATTTGTAGCCTATTCTGTGTCTTCACTATCCCCTGCATCTTCTTCTTCTTCTTCAGCATCTTGTGCTGGTTGTTTTCCCCTTGAAGACTCAGTATTGTCCTCTTCTGGAGATACATCTTCAATTTCCAGCTTTCTCTCTACTCGGTAGACTCTCCTGTTCAGCCTTGAGAGTTTGGAGCAAATATCTTCATAATGAGTTAGTTGGAGACTCATCATTCCTTGAGACTATGTTTGCTTCCATTGAGCCAGGTTGAGGTTGAGGTTGAGGTTGAGGTTGAGGTTCTTCATCTTCATCCATAGCAGCTTCATCATCTCTTTGCCTAAACATGTTTCCTTATTCAATAAGGCCCATGTGCCTTAGAACATTCTTTCCAATTTTGCTATTGCTGAGCAAAATTTGCTTGTTTTCTCCTCTAAGATCCACACCTTTGTATTCTAAAATCTTTGATATAAACACAACATAGGGTAAAGCAAAAGATAATAGCCTAGTGGCTTTAAACATATTATCTAAAATTATTGCAGGCCAATCAACACTAACATTATTAAAGAAACCATACATCAAAAGAATATCTTCCTTAGTTAGTTGAGCATGATTAGTGCCCCTAGCAACAATTATCCAGACAATAATATAATGCAACATTCTCTCATTTAATTTTACATTACCAACTTTGTACAAGTTCTCCACTTGTAGGTTGGGGTCTTTGCAAAATTTTCTGAATTCTACCAACTTGTTGAAATCTTCAAATCCATATGTTATGTTGACTCCTCCTTGTGTGGATAGGCCAGCAACATTGTTCCACACATCTTCATCAAGGTGTATGCGGACTCCTTTCACCTTTGTACTTGGATTAGTTGTTCTAGAAGTTAAATTCATATAGAATACTCTTACCAAATAAGGATAATATGCACCTTTAAGTTCTACAAAAGTTTGTAAACCACTTGCAACTAATAATTCCTTAAATGAAAAACCATGAGCTCTAAAAAATTGACAAGATAAGAACTTGGGAGTAAGAATTTTCCTGTCTTTCCAATGATTAACATAGGCAATCTGTATGTCTTTGTCAGATATCCACCCTACAAGAGTTGGTGGTATTGTTTCAGCTTCTTGCTGTTGGGAGGACATTGGAGCTTTGCCTCTCCTCCTTGAGGGCATCTTCCTTCTTCTTTGATCAGCCATTTGAGTAGATAATTGACAAAAGAAGAACAAACACGAAAGCTAACATAGAAACAACAATCTAATTTCACACAGCAGTGAATAAACCAGCAAAATATCAGCAAGAGTGAGAGAGAGTGAAAGTGGCACTTTAATTCTCAATCTAGGTATTTATAGGCAAAGATTCTGATCATAATTCATTGGTTTAATGCAAAAATAGCTGTTAGGAATGAAAAACAAGTGATTTGGAGGCTCAACGTTCAAAAACCAGTGTGCAGAAAAACGCAGAACGTCGCATTTAATCGAATATGTGATGAACCTAATCGATTATTTGCGTGCAAAATTTTCCAGAAAACAAAAACCCAGAATTTTAATCGATTATGTGTATTCCTTAATCGATTAAATTGCTCCCCATCGATTTAATCGATTATGTCATGAACTTAATCGATTATGCTTTAAAAAAATTTCAAAAACAGCGCTTTTAATCGATTAGCATACGAAAACTAATCGATTATATACGGGATTTTCATAAAAACACACAATTAACATCAAAACGCATTAATAAACATCAATGAATCAACAAATTTATCATCAACAATTCCTAGATCTCTTCTAAGCTCATAAAACCTATCTCTAGGCAAAGGTTTAATAAAGATATCAACTAATTGATGTTTTGTATCTATGTATTCTATAATGCAATCTCCTTTAGCTATATGATCTCTAATGAAATTGTGTCTAATTTCTATATGCTTTGTCTTAGAATGCATGATAGGATTTCTAGTTAAATTAATGGCACTAGTGTTATCACACTTAAGAGGGATATGATCTAGAAAGATATCAAAGTCTTCTAATTGCTGCTTCATCCACAGTATTTGAGCACAACAACAGTCTGCTGCTATATACTCAGCCTCTATGGTTGAAAGAGCAACACTAGCCTGTTTCTTAGAATGCCATGAAACTAAAGAACATCCTAAAAGATGACATGTTCCACTAGTACTCTTCCTATCAACTCTACAGCCACCATAATATGAGTCAGAAAAACCTATAATACTAGGTGAGGCTCCTGAAGGGTACCATAAACCAAAGGTTTTTGTTCCTCTATGGTACTTAAGGATTCTCTTAACAGCCTTTAGGTGTGATTCTCTAGGGTTGGATTGAAACCTAGCACAAACACACACACTTTGCATAATATCAGCTCTACTAGCAGTAAGATAAAGTAATGATCTGATCATACCTCGATACTTTGTTTGATCTACTGCCTTACCACTTAAATCTTGATCCAGATAACAAGATGTAGCCATGGGAGTTGCAGCTTCCTTGGAACTTTCCATCTCAAATTTCTTTAAGATTTCATTGTAATACTTTGTTTGACATATAAATATGCCTTTCTTCAGTTGTTTGATTTGCAAACCAAGAAAGAAATTTAATTCTCCCATCATGGACATTTCGAATTCTCCCTGCATATTTATTGCAAACTCTTGGCAAAGATCATGATTAGTTGATCCAAATATGATATCATCAACATAAACTTGAACAATAAGAATATGTTTCTTTGATTTCTTAATAAAAAGAGTTGAATCAACTTTACCTCTTCTAAAAATGTTTTCAAGTAAGAAATTACTTAACCTTTCATACCAAGATCTTGGAGCTTGTTTGAGTCCATACAAGGCTTTCTTCAACTTGTAGACATGGTTTGGATTTTTGAAATCTTCAAAGCCTGGAGGTTGTTCTACATAGACTTCTTCCTTGATGTATCCGTTTAGGAAAGCACTTTTTACATCCATTTGAAATCATTTGAATCCCATAATGGAGGTATATGCTTGCAACAAACGAATAGCTTCAAGTCTTTCTACTGGAGCATAGGTTTCATCATAGTCTATGCCTTCTTCTTGTCTATCACCTTTTGCAACCAGCCTTGCGTTGTTTTTGATGATATTTCCATCTTCATCAAGCTTATTTCTAAAAACCCATCTGGTGCCAATAACCTGTATATTGTTAGTTTTAGGAATTAAATCCCATACCTAATTTCTTTCAAACTGATTTAGCTCTTCTTGCATTGCTATACACCAATGATCATTCGTCAAAGCTTCTTCTACGGTCTTTGGTTCAATCTGTGAGACAAAAGCAACATTCATACATAAATTATTCATGTTCCTCCTTGTTCTTACACCTTTTGGTGGTCTCCATTCTTTAGGTAGACTTTCATTTTGAGGAGGGTTCTCATCCAATTTGATTTCTTCAACAGCTTTTTCTAAAGGAGTTCCTTCTTGATATTCTCCTTCATCATCTACAAAGATTCTTTTTGACTCAAGAGGGGTTTCCTCAAGGTCTAGATATTCATCAAAGACAACATGTATAGATTCTTCAACATTTAAAGTCCTTTTATTAAAAACTCTATATGCTTTACTATGCAAAGAATAACCTAAAAATGTAGCTTCATCGGATTTAGCATCAAATTTCCCAAGGCTATCTTTTCCATTATTCAAAACAAAACCTTTGCATCCAAAAATTCTAAAATGAGAAATATTTGGTTTTCTTCCTTTGAAAAGCTCATATGGTGTTAATTTCAAAATAGGTCTTATTAAAATCCTATTTAAAACATAACAAGCGGTGCTTACTACATCAGTCCAAAAATATTTAGGTAAATTATTTTCATTCAACATAGTTCTTGCAAGTTCTTCCAAAGATCTATTTGTCCTTTCAACTACACCATTTTGTTGAGGTGTTCTTGGTGCTGAAAAATTATGAGAAATACCTTGTTCTTCACAAAAATTTTCAAAAGAAACATTTTGAAATTCACCACCATGATCACTTCTTAAAAACTTGATTTTTTAAATCCTTTTCATTTTGAATAACCTTTGCAAATTTTCTAAATTCTTTGAAAGCATCACTTTTAGATGAAAGAAAAAGAGTCCAAGTAAATCTAGAGTAATCATCAACAATCACAAGAGCATAATAATTTCCACCAAAACTTTTTGTTCTAGAGGGACCAAATAAATCCATGTGCAATAATTCTAAAGGTTTAGAAGTGGAAACAATATTTTTAGATTTAAAAGAATTTTTAGTTTGCTTCCTTTTTTGACAAGCTGCACATAGTTTGTTCTTTTCAAAAATCAGTTTTGGCAAACCGATTACTAACTCTTTTGATATGAGTTTACTTAGATGAGGCATATGAATGTGAGCAGCTCTTCTATGCCATAACCATGGATCCTCTTCTTTAGCAACTAAACAAGATAAATTACTAGATGTAGATGCACAATCAATATCAATTAAATAAATATTATTATGTCTCTTACCAATGAGGGTGATTTCATTTGAGTCCTTGCGATGAATTTTGCAAAGATCACTATCAAAAGTTACCTTTAAACATTTATCACAAAGTTGACTAATGCTTAGCAAATTGTGCTTCAACCCATCAACAAGAAGAACATCATGAATCTTTAACGACTCTCCAATAACTCCACTACCAATGATCTTTCCCTTGTTGTTGTCTCCATAGGTTACAAAACCTTGCTCTTTCTTTTTGAAGCTTTTGAATTTGCTTTTATCACCCGTCATGTGTCTTGAACAACCACTATCAAGATACCATAACGACTTCCTAAACTTGGGACCAACCTACATCATAAACAAAAAATTTTAGGTCCCCTAAAGTCACTTATTAGGGTCCTCATGGGTTAGAAACAGTTTTTCCTTTGGGAACCCATTTGTATTTCCTATTAGGAACACTAAAACACTTAATATTGCATTTATTAACCGAATGACCTTTATGCATACAATAAAAACATGTAGGAACATTTGTTTTTCTTGAGACATGCATTTTTATAAACTTTCTTTGCAGGAACATTTGGTTTATTAAAGAAATTTATATTTTCAAAAACCTTATTTGGGTTAGACGTTTCTCCTTTTACAAAAATAGTTTTGGTAGGTTTATGATTAAATCTGAAATTATAGCCAAGTCTTGCCTTTTCATATAAACCTTTTTGCACTTTTAAAACATTATTTAAATTTTTGTTTCCCATGGTAATTTTTGAAAGAGATGTTTCAAGATAAGATACTTCATTAGCAAGAACATTACAATTTTCACAAACAGGAATTTTTGTTTTGCATTTGCAAGGAATTTTTGCTTTTTCTAAATCCTCTTTCAAAACCTTTTTCTCTTCTTCCAAATCAACAATTTTCTTTTCAAGACTCTTATAGTCATTTTTTAATTTATTATGAAAAGAAGTAAGTTTTTCCGATTTTTCACATAAATCAAGAAACTCTTCAAGAAATTCATCATAATTATTTGGAAGACCAAAATCACTTACCTTGCTACATGTGGATTTAGCATCATCATCCGCCATGAGACAAATGTTTGCTTCTTCTTCCAAGTCACTTGCACTTTCAGAAGAACTCACTTCATTATCTTCCCAAGCAATGTACGTGATAAAGGTTCATTTTAATATTTAGCATATAAGGTGTTTGATAGAAAGACAAAGAGAAGAAAGCAACAAGGAAGATTCCCACTGAACACGAAGATAATCCCAAAGGTTATCTAAGTGTGAAGGTTCACTTCACAAGAGCTCAAGGAAGAAGGGAAGACAAGAAATTAAACAAGATAACAAGAAAATAGTAATAAGCTTGAATATAGGTGCTAGAAAATTAAATGACAAGAATGTAAAGAACATGGAAAGTAATGGAAGAAGAGATGATAGATAGGGGAAGGGGAATGGTATGCATTCACGCCACTTAGGGGATGGACCAACCCAAGATAAGTGGTGATTGCCGCCACTTGAGCCAAGGCACAAGATAAGACACAAGAAGGGGAAGAACACTCCCAAGAACACACACAAGCTCAAAGCTAATGCTCTCTAATTTTTACTCCAAAATTCAACCCTTTACAAGTGGTGGGCAGGACTCCTTATATAGGCAAGGGTTGGGGACCTAGAGGGAATTACAATAGAAAAGATGCTAGGCATATTCCACTCTTGGTGGGCAAGATACAAAATTCTAGAAGCTAGGTCTAAGCTTGGCCTCCAAACCCACACAAGCACCTTCTAGAAGGTCAAATGTTGACCTTCTCCACTCCCTTGGACGTCCTACCTCATGGGCCTTGAGTCCATGTGCTTCCTTTGCCCCAACAAGGCTCCACTTGTAGAAAAAAGGGTGTTCCAAAAGCAATCCTACAAAAAAACAGCAAATAAACATTAGTCTAGGAAATTTTAAGATAAACTAGAAATGCTAAAAAGACTAAAGAAAGAGGGTGAGGAGGAAGTGTCTCTTCTCATCATGCTTCTTGTGATCCTCCTAGAACACTCCTCTCCTTTATTGGTGGTCAAGGGCTCATCATTCTCCCCCTCTTTGAGATAATTCGACCACGAATTTGTAAAACCAACATCAAAAGGAGTAAGATCACAAACGTTAAATGTGGGACTGACATTATAATTGATTGGTAAATCTAACTCAT
The DNA here is from genome assembly GCA_030347555.1 of Lablab purpureus. Lineage (NCBI taxonomy): Eukaryota > Viridiplantae > Streptophyta > Magnoliopsida > Fabales > Fabaceae > Lablab > Lablab purpureus. The sequence continues at coordinate 14,516,777 of CM059257.1, read as the reverse complement.
ATGTATTATTATTGATTCTCCTATCAACTTGGAAAGGTCCATCACCCCTTGCGTTGAGTTTGGACTTCCTTCAGGTAGGGAACCTCTCCTTTCTCAAGTGAAGCCATACCCAATCCCCAGGTTGGAAGATGACTTCCTTCCTTCCCTTATTGGCAGGCTTTTGGTATTGACCAACCTTCCTCTCAATTTGAGTTTTGACTTGAGCATGCAAGTCTTTGATCATCTTGGATCTTTCCAACCCATCTTGGCTAGTCCAAGCCTCATGATTTGGGAGAGGGAGGAGGTCAAGAGGTGTTAAGGGATTGAACCCATACACAACCTCAAAGGGAGAGTGGGAAGTGGTGGCACCATGTAGCTCATCTAACAAGTCATCAAGTCTTGGGATAGGGTGCCTATACTTGATGGTTATGTTGTTTATAGTCCTACAATCTATGCACATGTGCCAACTCTCATCCTTTTTGGGGACAAGAATCACTGGCATAGCACATGGACTCATGCTATTTTGCACCCACCCTTTATCCATTAATTCCTTTACATGCTTTTGAATCTCCTTAGATTCCTCAGGGTTAGTTCTATAGGTTGGCCTATTAGGCAAGGACGACCCCGGAATGAAATCAATTTGGTGTTCAATGCCTCTTAGAGGTGGTAACCCCTTAAGAGGCTCTTGAAAAATATCTTTGAAGTCATCCAAGACTAATTCCAATCCCCTAGAACAACTTGAGGGTTCATGAAAAGATGGAGATGACTCTAAGGTAGGGTAAGCTACATACATGGGTTTATTGGCAAGCATTACCTTCTTAACCCCCTTGTGGAAGGTCATGATGCCCTTCTTCTTGGCCTCCTTGCTTGATTTTTCTTTTTTCTTCTTTTCTTCTTTTCTTTTTTTTTTCATTTTCTTTTGGTCCTCACTAACTTCATGAGGGGAGAGGGGTCCTAATGTGATCTTCTTACTATGGAAGCTAAAAGAAAATTTGTTGGTAAGGCCATCATGGAAGGTTTGTTTATCAAATTGCCATGGCCTACCCAGAAGAATGTGGGTTGCTTCCACAGGTACAACATCACAAAGTACCTCATCCTCATAAGTCCCTATTGAGAAGTTAATAAGGACTTGTTTATTTACCTCAATCTCACCCTCCTCACTAAGCCATGAGAGCTTCTAGTGCTTGGCATGAGGAGTGGTAGGTAAACTAAGTTTTTCTACCACCCTTGTGCTAGTCACATTGACACAAATTCCTCCATCAATGATGAGTGAGCAAAGGTTGTTGTTAATGAGGCACCTGGTGTGGAAAATATTTTCTCTCTGGGAGTTATCAAGTTCCTTTTGAACTTGTCCCAGCATGCGCCTCACTACCAAAAAATCTCCCTCACAAGGCTTAACCTCTTCATCACTAGAGGAAGAGTGGGAGGAGTTCTCTCTTGAAGGGGAAGGGGGAGAAGAATGTTCACTTTCAACTTCTCCATTCTCCTGTAGGGTCATGGTTCTCTTGGTTGGGCAATTAGAAGAAATGTGCCCATACCCCAAACATTTAAAACATTTAATAGAACTTGACCTTTGGGAGTGGGAGGAGGAGTTAGGAGTGTCCCTAGCCGTTTGGTCCCTAGGAGTGGAGTCATGGTGGGATTTGGAAGGCTTCCTATCATGTTTTTCTTTGCTTCTATCCTTCCAAGAAGAACTATAGTATTCATTATGTGAATTACTCCTCCTTGGCCCTCTTTTCTTTTTAATTGTGTTTCAATTTTGAGGGCTAAGTGCAAAACATTCTCAATTGAGGAGTATTCATATAATTCTACCAAGTCCTGAATATCCCTCCTTAACCCACTCACAAACCTAGCTACCTTGGCCTCATTTGTTTCTTCATTCAAGTCGGCCTTAAGCAACAGAGATTCAAGCAGTTTATAATAATCATCCACACACATATTTTCTTGTTGAAGCCGTTGGAGCTTCAAAAGGATTTCCCTCCTATAGTAGGAAGGAACAAATCTAGCGCGCATTAAATACTTAATGTCCATCCAAGAGGTCGCGGGTGTTATGAAATATCTTACTTATATCTTTAAAATTTTCATATCAAACATCAAACTTTGCCTTAAAATATATTTAAAACAACACTCAAAATTTTAAAATAAAAATAATAACAATTATTTTAAATTAAAATAATTTTAAATTTTAAATTTAAATTAAAAACATTTTAGTCAGACTAAATTAAAATATGCATTAATGATATGATAGTAACTTTATAATTATCATAAAAAAATTGTTGTTATTAATTATATTATTAACTTATAAATTAATAAAATTGGTTACTAATTAAATTATAGACTAATTTAAAATCTGATTTAGTAAATAATAAATTTTTTAACTAATGTTATAAATCATTTTAAATTCTAATTTAAAAATTAATTTAACCATTATTATATATAAACTAATTTCATAATTTTTTAAAATTAATAGTCATTAAAAAATGATTTTCATTATAATAAAAATTATTTTAAAATACTAATAATTTTTAGTTTATAAAATAATTTTTAATTTAGTTATTATAATAATTTTAATTATTTTTAGATTTTAGTTTATATTTAATGATTTTCTTGATATGTAACTAAAATTCTTAAAATTTAAAGAGATACAATAGAATTTTTTTAACTAAAACCCTTTAAATGAAAGCTCAATAATATAATGATTGGTATTAATATGTTTGAAGTTAAAGGTGATGTGTCTAAGGTGAAGAAAAATGAGACATTTAAAAGGAATATATATGACTACAAGATTGAGCTATGGTGAATGTTGTTTAGAATAAATTCTAGGTGAACTTAGGTTTGAAGTTGTTATGTGAACTTTCTGATAAGACTGAAATATTATAAAAAAGATGTTTATATGTAAAAGGTATTTGGACAACAAAATTAATAAAAATTTCATTAGATTGACAATATAATGTTTATGTTAATTATATTTATAGAGGTTTGTAGCATGGAAATTATAGGGAGGGATGTAGGCTTAAAGATGATATAGAAAACAAGCATGGCGTTATGCATATAAAGTTGTAAGCATATGAAAATAAAGACGTAGGAACATAAATATTCTCTTATGCATTTTCTTTTCATGTTTTCACACTTTTATGCATCTTAGAACACACATCAAAGATCCTTATTATTTAAATGGAGTGATATCAGCAAAATATGCATACGATCATTTTATTCCTCACTACTACTCAAACTTTTCCTTATATTATTGGTGTCAATATTAAGCTAAGAAGGAATGAATAAAAAACTTCTAAGTATATATACATATACATAGTAAGTTTTTCACAAATATTTAGGAAATAAGTTTATTTTAGAATTAACTAGAAGAAAATACTCCATATTGCATTAGACAAAAAATAAATAAAATTTTGCATAAATAAGTTTTGTAGGGTATTCCATTGGCAAGCCAACCAAATTCAAATGGAATAAAGAATAATCTTTGAAATATGTCATTCTTGTACAACAAAAGAACAATGAAGAACAAAGGGTTTGCATCTAATAAGATAGTGGTGGTCCCATGCATACACATTTTAGCTTCCTTAAGGTACCACTTATATATATGCTTTCATCACCTTCTTATCCTTTTTTTCAATCATTTCCAATGTCAATGAAGAACTTTCTCCTTGTCTCTTATAATAACAAATGTTTCATGAGCTTTTCTCACTATCCATCATCGTCAATGATTCTCTATACATGTTGTCAACTCATATTCCTCTGATGATTTCTTTCAAGTAACATTGATACTCCTGAGTGAGTTTCTTTAAAGAATTTGTTGAGAAAGAAAAAAAAATTCATATAAAAAAATAAAATGATTTAAGTATAACTTATATATTAATATTAATAGATAATTTCATCAATATTTAATTGATTTTATATTAAAATTTAACATAATATTAAACTCATTTATTTATATCATTTTCTTTAATTATAAAGAGTATATTTAAACAATCACATTTGTAAATCTACGCTTTCAAAATTATTTCCTTAATACAAAGAAGTGTTAAAAATTAAAAAAATTATGTAAGTATAGTTTATAAATCAATAAACTTTACTTGTAATTAATTGATTTTATATTAAAGTGTAACAAAATTAGAATTAGAACCAAATCACGCACATTTATATATCGTGAGAAAAATCTCTTAAAACTTTATAGTATATATAGATTGAGGAGATGCTAGTTATTAATGTAAGTCATTCAAAATAAGATCTTATTATAAGATAATCTATCTTTCATTTCATTTGAAAACAATTATTTAGTTATTTTAGTTTTATTGTATAGATTTGACATGGATTTTACAAAAAACAAAAAGAACTCTTCTAAAGCTAAAACAATGTTATGATGGTTTTTTTCAATTCAAAGGAATCTGATGACTTGGTTAGTTTGTTTTTTAATTTTAATATATTTTATTAGACTTTAATTTTCTATGTTATCATTTTATCGTGCTAGCAAGTTTATATATATTTTTAATAAAATATATAAAGTTGTAACTATAGAAAAAATATTAAATAACTTAAATATTAAGCCATTGAAGAACATAAATTAATTACACTCATACTAAATTATGGATGATAAAAAAATACTCACAAACAACACAAAGTGAATACTATATTCATGTCACACTAGTATTTTAAATTTAATTAAATAATTAATTGCATTATAAAAAAAGTAAACATTTATTTTTTTTTACATTTAAAGGCGGAAAATCTCTTTTATTTTCTTTTTTTCTTTATTTTTTTCATTCAAACTATTACTAGAGATGACAAATGAACCCGTCCACGTAGGTATTAATCGAACTTGTCCCGAGTTTGACGGGAAATCCCTGCATTGACTGGACATGGGTATGGGTATGGGTAATATCCAATTTTTTAAATTAGGTATAAGGACGGGGATGGGTATGTACATATCCGCTCCGTCCCCGTCCCCATACCTGTCCTCGTACTTATACCCGTTCCCGTTTGAAATTACTAAAACACCCATAATATTTTTAGTATTAATATATTTCTATTAAATTAATTTTAAAATCATGTTTGAAAATAAAATTTAATTTAAATATTATTAGTGACTTTTAATTTTTTATTGGTACTTAACATGATATTTAATAAGTTAATAACTTTTTTCAATAAATCATAATTTTATTTAGGAAAAAGAGATTTGTTAGTTAATACTAGTAGCCAGTGAAGAGAACCTTTCTTATTTGTATTATCTTACTAATATTTTTATCTTCTTTTTTTCTCTCTTTGTGACTGCTCATTTCCAACCCTAACTCCATATAAGCTTTGTCTTTTCTCTTCCAAACTCTCAATCTCCAATCATCTCTTTCAAAATCAAAATTCATATTGTGATCTAGAGAGCGAGAGGAGTATTTCTACCCAATCATCTCTTTCCATGTTCTCTATTTTTTTTATTCCTCTGATCTTAAGGATTAAGCTTCCTTATTTGAATTGGACCTTGTAAGAGAATCATTAGACACTTGGCTTGAGGTGTTATGAAAATATTTTTTTATGTGATGATATATATATATATGTATATGTGTGTGTGTCAAGAATTGTTATGTCTTTTATTAAATGGTTTATAAATGGCAGAAATTTTAGCTTTTCCTATTTTGAATTATTTCTATAATCTGCAATGATGATGTTAATTTTATACAGGAGCAGAAAATATTATAGGGGCAGAGTAAATGAAGGAATAGAGAAAAATAACTATTTTGAGTGATTGTGATGTGATCAACATGATACATGTTAAAGTTTGCATGTATAATTTTCCTAAGAAGAGGAATTTATTTTGGAAAACATGTATTGACATCTATGTATATATATACACACAATTATTTTGACTTCTTTCTAATATTTTTATTTATTGTTTATTTTGACTTCAACTAACAAAAAATGAAAATGGTGGCAACAAATTAACCATAATATAATATAAACTTGAAGATAAACACGTAATGTAATCAACTAAAATTCCATGGAGTATATGAAATGCTAAAATACATGTACTAATGAACTATAAAAAAATATTAATATTTTAAAGGGTTAAATATGATTTTCATCCCTATAAAATACATATGTTAAAATAGTCCCTATAAAATTTTTTGGGTTTGTTTGGTATCTATAAAATTGAAACCTGTTATTTTAGTCCAATTTTTTAACGGTAGATGACGTGGCTAACGGAGTGCTACGTGTGAGAAGTTTCATTGACACGTGTTGTCACGTGGACGCCCCGTAGATGTTTAGTTTGCACGTGGCTTATAACATTTTTTTAATGTTTAATACGTTTTTTAAGTTAATTAATATTAAATCAATTCGAATTTTAATGAAAATGGTTTTCCTCTACGCCCCTCATTCGTGTTCGAGAATGTGAAGTGAGTGAGTAGGGTTGCAAAGTAACAATGAGGGAAGTGAGGGAATCTGCTCGAATCAAGGTGATGACAGTTTGATCGTGAAATGCGTGGTTAGGTTGTTTCCCAACTCTTGTCAGGCAGATAACAAGTGGTCCTACATGACATACCTGCGGGACTTGGACACAAAGAATGGCAAGCACCCCTCTGATGCCGATGGTGAAGAAGAATCTCAGCCGAGGAAGATTAACAGGAGAGCGGATTGTTGCCATCAAGGGGAGACAACTCGATTTCTGTTTCAACAACAATCGTGTGATGCTGATGATTATGTTCATCCACAAATGGATGAGGATCAAAGGAAGGATTGCGAGTCATTGAGTAATTGCCAAGGAGTTGAAAAGGCTGAAGCTTTTTCTACCCACCCACTGTATGAAGAAGAGCAACATCGAGCTGGGTATTCATTGGTGTTGTTCAGTGACGACCTTCAATTTAAAAACCAGGAAGAGGATGAATCCGTAGATTCATCGGAATCCAGTGTTCAGCAATCTGTTGAACAGGAGATGGAGCAGCAGGCCCCTGATGAGCAGGAAGAGCGTCATGGTGGGGATTCGTCAGATTCGGGTTCTCTTTTGCCCAGAATGAACCAGGACAGCTCAATCACGTGCCTCAGCCGATGTTCGAGTTCGGATTATGGTTCGCTGGCCTCACTGAATCAGAGCTTTCGGAACACAATCCGAAGTGGTCGAATCAAGAATGAAATGCGGAAGCCCGACCTTTCCTACGCCCTCCCCCATAGCTACGAGAGGATGATGATGGCCCCATCACAGCCCCTTCTTTGAACGAAAAGAAACACGAACACAAACTTCGTTCACACCCAACAAAAGGGCTTTTCCCACACTCACGAACCCTAATTTCGAATAAAAGGGGAAGATCAGATTAAACCCTAATTGAATGTAAATATGATTAAAAGCTACGATGAAGAAGTGAGATGAAGATGAAGATGTGTAATGAAGATGAAGTAGAAGATGTGTAAGGAAGATGAAGATGAATATGTGTAATGAAGAGTGAAATTGATAAGCCACGTGCAAACTAAAGTCTACGGGGCGTCCACGTCACGACACGTGTCAATGTAAACACCTCACTCGTCACCACTCCGTTTGCCATGTCAACTTCCGTCTCGTCCTGTTAAAAAATTGGACTAAAATAACAGGTTTAAATTTTATAGATACCAAACAAACCCAAAAAATTTTACAGGGACTATTTTAACATATTATGTATTTTATAGGGACGAAAATCATATTTAACCCTATTTTAAAACTATCCAATCAAAAGTTGATGATTCGATAAAAAAAGATTTTTATGAAAGAAATCAAGGATGATTTAAAATAGAAAGGATACTTAATTTTATATTGAATCTCCAACAAGAAACCAAGATTCATTCAATGTAATCACTACAAGAAAAATTGCTTGTAGAAGTTATATTACTCGTTTCTAAAATGATAAAATATTAGTCACTCATATAATTGAAGATTCATTTAGAATTTAATTTATAAGTAGCTAAAACCTTAGTAACTAATATTAGAGACTAATTTAGATTTTGATTCAAAAACTAATTTAGCTATTATTATATAAAAATAAATTCATTTTTTTAAGATTAATAGTATAAAAGTTTATTAATAATAAAAATTATTTTAGATATCAACAATTTTAGTTTAAAAAATAATTTCTAATTTATTTAATATAATAACTAATTATTTTTTCTTTAAATTAGTTAATATTTAATGAATTTCTTATTTCTTATAATAAATATATCATACAAATATTTCAAAATATTACCACTTCAAATAAATACTTGAAAAATTAATTAATATAATCTATCTAACATCGCAAAAATCTAAACAATATTGACACACTTATGCACAATTACATGTGTATATATAATATATATCATACAATTATTTTAAATTTATAAAACTTGAAATACGTATTCAAAAATTAAATAATATAATCTCTATAACATCCAAAAATCTAAACTAAACAATATTAGCGCATACATATGCACAATTTATATATATATATATATATATTAATGACAACATAACATCCCAAACTACAAAAATAAGTAACAATACCTATATTATATATGTATATATGTGTATATATATATATATATAGATATTGATATATGTTTTTAAAAAATAAACTTTCCCTTTTAGAAAAATTATATATCCAAAATTTAACATGCATGTTAACAACAATCACTTAAAATAATTAATTTTTCTCTACTCTTTAAATTGATCACTTTCTTTGAGACTTTGTTCTCAGAATATTCTCTGCTCCCGTGTATAATTGACATGACCATTGGAGTTTAATAGAGATAATAAAATGATATGATAAACAAAGCATTTCAGCCATTTATAAACTATTTAATAAAATATAACACCACTCTCAAGAAAAGAATATTCATCAATCCTAAGAATTTCAACAATTTAAATAAACTTTCTTTACCTTGACAGTTCTTCCGAGGAACTAGAATTCCAACTCCTAAAATTTTTTACTCAAAAAAGAAAGAACAAAATCCTAGCTTCAACACATAAACAGTTAATTTATCATAATTCAATACAAGAATTTTTGGACAATGGAAATCTTTCCAAATCTACTTAATGCACACTTACAAGGTCTAATTCAAAATGCAAGCTTAACACACAGAGGAACATAAGAAGAGGGAACATGGAGGTGAGACAAAACTCACTTGAAATTTAAATTGATCAGGTAGAAATAATCCACTCGCTCTCTAGATCATAGACTGCAATTTTTGAAGAGAGTGGTCAATGCTTCTATGAAATTAGGGTTGGAAAGATGGATGACTTTGTGAAACTGAAATTCTAATTCTTCCTCTAAGTCCATTACGTTCCTCTACCCGCCATTAGGTTCAATATTAATTAAAATAACAATATCCTTAATTAATTAATAAAATAAAATATAAAAAAATCGTGTCTTACATTTCTTCCCATCACAAAAATAATTTACTTACTTGCAAAACATTTTAGGGTAGACTTCTCCCATTATCTTTTCTAGTTTTCAAGTGGAATCATTTGACTTAACATAGTTTCACCATACTAATTTTTCTACTTCTAAGTTCCTTAATTTATGTATCTTCATTTCTCAATGGTCTAGTTTCAAAAGACAAGTCCTCATTGACTTCCACTCCATCCATTTCAAGTATATGACTAGTATCAAGGACCATAGAGTTATTGATATCAGATAACCAAAAATATTGATAAGTAAAAAGCCTTTTATGAAAATATATTGGATGCTATAACAGATTATGGCAAAAGCATATATATATATATGCTATAACCGATTATGGCCTATAGTTAATTTTGAATTTTATTGATATTTTTAAAAAAATTTGGTGGGTTGGCTTGTATGACCTACCAAATTGTGGTAAGCCAGGCCGAGCCAGAAAAGTTTTGAAAAACATAAAAAAAGCAAGCTGAGTTGGGTTGACCTATTTTTAATATGGGTCAAGGTGGGCCGATCCACATTAGTGTGTTTTGACAACTCTAGTTGAAACATTAGTCACTCCAAATGAAATCACTACATACTCATAATGTCATACCTAGACCTAAAGGTCGTCTTCTGCACATCTTCAGCATTAACTAGAATCTGACGGTAACCAAATCTCAGGTTTGTCTTAAAGAATATTGTTTCCCCATGAAGCTGATCCATCAAATCATCATCAATCCTCAACAATGGGTACTTTTTCTTGATAATGAGCTTATTCAACTTCTAATAGTCCACATATAGTCCAGATCAACCATCTTTCTTCTTAACAAATAATACTGGTGCTCCCAAGGTAATACACTTAGTCAGCTAAATTGTTTCTCTAGTAACTCTTTAATTTGTTTTTTTTAACTCTATCGATTCATTTGAGGCAATTCTATGAGAGCCATTGACACTGGTTCTACTCCAGGTATCAGGTCAATGGAAATTTTGATTTCTCTCTTAGGTGGTAATCCTAACACTTCTTCCAGAAATACTTCCATAAATTTTTCTTCTACTGGAATATTCATCATTTGACTAGTGTTTTCTACTCCCATCTGAGTTAGAATAACAAAACAAATTACGCTTCTCTTCAATTCACCCCACACTTGTTGTACAATAATCAACTTTCCTTCCATTGGGTTGAGAAAAACCCCTTTCTGCTGGCCACAATTAGGGATGGCAACGGGGCGGGTGTGAGTTTCACTATTGTTAGAATAAATGGTTGAGTTTAAGAAGGGGGGTGAATTAAACTCTTAAAAGATTTTCGAAATCCAAGGCCAATTTTAAAAAAACAGATTTTAAATGAAGATGAAAATCAATTCTTTAAAGATTCTTGAAATGCTTATACCAATGTATCATATATCCAATTCAATTAGAAATTCAATTATCAATTACAGAATTAAAAGAAGTAGGGAAAGAAGATCAACACAAGAGATTTATACTGGTTCACCTTCCTATGAAGGCTACAATCAGTTTCCTAAACACCCAAATCAAAGCAATTCACTAAATTTCAGTTTTTACATGAACCCTACATGAAAAACTAAAACTAGAACAATAAACTTGATCTTGAACCCTACAAGATCTGTATACCCTTGTAAAACCCTATTACAAGAACACCTTAATCACCCTGAATAAGAAGAAACAAACCCAGTACAAGATTACACAAGAATTTGGAACGAATTCACCTGAAAATCACTTTCAGAAATTGAAACAGGACAAAAAATAGGAGATGATTTTCTATGGAAAGATTCTCAATTCAATTTGATCTTGGACTCCTTGATTGATTTCGCATATTGATTTAGAACACTTGAAAAGTCTTCTTGAACAATGGGTTTCTCTGTAATTGATTCGTTGCCCAGTTCTTTAAAACTCAAAGTATTTAAAATAGAACTGGTCCAGTGATTTAAAGCTGTTACTGATAAAATCAGTTAGTTGAAACGCGATTTAGCTAGTTGTTTTCATTAAAATGAATTTTCCAGAGAGCACCCCAAATCTGAAAATTGAAAACAGTCGTCAGTTGAAAATGCGATTAAACTAGTGGAAATCATTAAAGGGAAATCCTTAAGTGATTTTAGCCTGTTTAAATGCGAATCAACTAGATTTTCTAGAGAGCCTGGATTTCTTAAAAATAGCTCTAGAATTTTAGCTGATTTAAATTCTAAAAAATAGCTAGCTGAAATCAGCCAAAACAAAACTTTAAAATACCAGTTGATTAAAATGTTTAAGATTGACTTGTCCATGAAACTAAGAACATTTTAACTAATTGAAAACACATTTTTAATGAGTTGAAAAACAGTTAAGACTTTTAAAAACATTTCAAAATATCTTAAAACATTTCAAACCATTTTAAAACACAAGATTAAGTCCAAGATTAAATGAAATGCATCTTACCCCACATCCTAAGACACTCTAATCCTAAGATAAAATCTTCATTCTTCAAGCACCATCATCTTCATCATCAAAGTGGTTGGAGACATCAAATTAACTTGAAACCAAGTCTTCAAGTCCAACAAACTTTGATGATGACATTCACTTGAAGCATCCATTGTCTTTGAAGAATGTAGGAGTCCTGAAAATAAACACAGAGCAGAAAATACAGCAGCAGAAACAATTTCTCCTCAATTACATATTCTCCCCCTTTCACATACTCTCTCCCCTTTACATGGTGTGCCTCAATATTTCTCCCCCTTTGTAATCATCAAATAGCATAAGGAAGAAAAGTCCTAATATAGCATATGCAGTAAATTAGAAATGTTCAACAAACATGGGCATGAGACCCAAAAAACAAAACAGCAACAATTAAACACTAACAGCACAAAAACAGACAGCAATGAAATGCAAAACATGAATGCAGTAACATATGCAACAGTAAAACCAGCATTACTCCAAAAACAGCAAAAACAGCAACAACATCAGGATTAGTGCAGCAGCAACATCAACAACACTTCAGGAACAGTAAGTGCATCAGCAATAATGCAGCAGCAACAACAACTTTACTAAAAAAACCAGCAAACACAGCAACAGTAACAATATTACTCCAAACACCAGCAAAAACAGCAACAACAACAGTACTCCAAAAACTAGTAAAAACCAGCAACAGTTCTTTGATTTAGCAGCAACAACTCCTCTCTAACAGTTGCAGAACATGAATTTGAGCCATTTGGGCATGCAGGTCCTCAATAATTTGATCAATGTGCCCAAAACGTTCAATGCAATATGAGTGATGATACATTTGGTGAGATTGGAGAGTATCAAACCGTTGCAGCACAGTTTGCTCAAATTGAGATAATGGAGTGCCACGATCAACAGGAGGAACATATGGCACAATGTCTCCCATCATTGAAGATTCTTCAGCTGCAGCACCAGCATTAGCAGCAGCACTAGTAGCAGCATCAGCAGTAACACTAGTAGCAGCACCAACAACACTTGTTCTAGCATATCCAGAGCCTTGTCCAGCAACCCATTCACCATCCTTTTTATTAAAGCCAAAATTGAACAAGAAGCTATTATCTGGCTGATGAGATTTTCCAATATTGATTTTCTGTTCTCCTCTTATATTCACACGAGAAAACTCAAGAAATTTTGAAATTAGCAATGCATAGGGAAGGCGATAATCAGTTAGCCTCTTTGAATTCAACATGTGATATTTCAAAACATGAATCCAATTAATTTTAATAGATTTCATCAAGCTAAAAATCAGAACAAGATCACCTTCATTTAAGGTAGCATGGTTACTTCCCCTTGGTGTGAGCATCCAGGTGATTATGAAGGTGAGAATTCTAGCTGTCAAAGTTAGACCTCCAACATGAAATCCCCTGACAGAACCTTGAGGATCACAAAAACATTCCCTGTAGGTCTGAATTTTGTTGAAATCTTCCAAAGAGCCAGAATATCCCCTACTTAAAATTACTCCATCATATTTGAGTACAGCGACCCTTGTCCAAACTGAATTGCTTATAGTAATATCTTTTCCTTTTACTTTGGAGGTGAGAACAGAACCATCATACTCAAGGTTTGTGTAGAAAACCTTCACTAAATATGGATAGATGAACCCATTCAGCTTAAGGAATTTCTGCAACTCTTGAAACTGCATCATGGTGATTATATCAGTCATTCCTTCATCCTCCAGCCACTGAAAACTCAGAATCTTTCATCATCTCCATCAAACCAAGCTTGAATAGAACCAGATCTATATGAAAGAGGTGCTGGAATTTCAGGTTCTTTATGCCTTGAGGATTTGCTTGCAGACCCAACTGTTTTTTATTTCTTTCTGGGATTGCTTGAGGAAGCCATGACAGAGAAAGAATATAGAGAATAGAGCAGAGACAGTATATGCAGAGTTTTCACACACAAGCAATACGAATGGCAATGCAATTCAACATGTGAATTTAAACAATTTTAATCAACAACTTTTAGAAAGAATTCAATGCATTGAGTAGTCAAACAAGCAATCAGAGGAAATATATGTAGCAGAGATATGGAGCAGGTTTTGTTTTATCCAAAGCATTCAGTCAGTTAAGTGAATTTTGAATTTGGAGAGAGAAATCAATTATAAGCAAGACAAAAGCACTAAATGACAAAACAAGAGTCAAGATTCTTTAACCAGCTGTATTTCAAGTGTAATTGATGCACAACTATCAATCAATCAACTTAAATTCATCAATTGAATGTAAATCAATGCAATTTATCACCTAATTAGTTCTGGTATTTGATTTTGTATTGCTCTAGACAATTTCAGTTGGTTGATTTTTGCGAAACAGCTGATTAATACTGATAGTCTGATACTGGTTTAATACCAATTAATGAAATTAACTGACTAAATGGACAATGAACTGACTAAACCAGAGACAGAAATCATTGCAACTCCACTGCAGCCCCATATTAAGTGAAATAAGCTAATTAAAACACGAAATCACTAACTAAAAACTTGAATGTCTTTGCAAATTTCATTCTATATCATATAAACTGCAAGTATAACTGTAATCAATTAACAAACATGCAAAATTAAACAATCAAACACACAAAACAACATGTACAATAAAAAGAATGAGTCACATACATGAATTAAATCACATTTGAGATATCAAGAACACCTAATTCATTTCTCAATTGAAAAAATCTATCTTTAGAGAGTGATTTGGTAAAAATATCAGCAAGTTGGTTATGTGAATCAACAAATTCAATTATGCAGTCACCTTTTTGAACATGATCTCTAATGAAATGGTGCCTTATTTCTATGTGCTTTGTTCTAGAATGCAAAATAGGATTTTTTGGTTAAATTGATAGCACTTATGTTGTCACACCTAATAGGAATGTGATCTAGTTTCAAATCATAATGAAAAAGCTACTGTTTAACCACAAAGTTCGAGCACAATAGCTCCCAGCTGCAACATATTTAGCTTCAGCAGTAGACAAAGCCACACTAGCTTGCTTTTTGCTATGCCATGATACTAGACTATTTCCTAATAGGTGACAAGTTCCACTTGTGCTTTTCCTATCCAATTTACAACCAGCAAAATCAACATCTGAATAGCCTACTAGATTAAATTATGTACCTTTTGGATACCACAAAAAACATTAACAGTACCTTTTAGATATTTTAGAATTCTTTTAGCAATTGCAAAGTGTGATTCTTTAGGATTAGACTGAAATCTAGCACACATGAATACACTAAACATTATATCTGGCCAACTAGAAATTAGGTATAAAAGAGAACCTATCAAACCTCTATATTTAGTGGAATCAAATGGTTTACCACTTTCATCACCATCAAGGTAGTTGTTGGTAGCCATAGGTGATGAGCCCTTGACCACCAATAAAGGAGAGGAGTGTTCTAGGAGGATCACAAGAAGCATGATGAGAAGAGACACTTCCTCCTCACCCTCTTTCTTTAGTCTTTTTAGCATTTCTAGTTTGTCTTAAAATTTCCTAAACTTATGTTTCTTTGCTGTTTATTTGTAGGATTGCTTTTGGAACACCCTTTTTTCTACAAGTGGAGCCTTGTTGGGGCAAAGGAAGCACATGGGCTCAAGGCCCATGAGGTAGGACATCCAAGGTAGTGGAGAAGGTCAACATTTGACCTTCTAGAAGGTGCTTGTGTGGGTTTGGAGACCAAGCTTAGACCTAGCTTCTAGAATTTTGTATCTTGCCCACCAATAGTGGAATATGCCTAGCATCTTTTCTATTGTAATTCTCTCTAGGTCCCCAACCCTTGCCTATATAAGGAGGCCTCCCCACCACCTGTAAAGGGTTGAATTTTGGAGTAAAAATTAGAGAGCATTAGCTTTGAGCTTGGGAGTGTTCTTCCCCTTCTTGTGTCTTATCTTGAGCCTTGGCTCAAGTGGCGACAATCACCACTTATCTTGGGTTGGTCCATTCCCCTTCCCCTTTCTATCATCTCTTCTTCCATTACTTTCCATGTTCTTTACATTCTTGTCATTTAATTTTCCAGCACCTATATTCAAGCTTATTACTTGTTTCTTGTTATCTTGTTTAATTTCTTGTCTTCCCTTCTTCCTTGAGCTCTTGTGAAGTGAACCTTCACAGTTAGATAACCTTTGGGATTATCTTCGTGTCTAGTGGGAATCTTCCTTGTTGCTTTCTTCTCTTTGTTATTCCATCAAACACCTTATATGTTAAATATTAAAATGAACCTTTATCATTTGGTAATCAGAGCTTTGGTTTTATTTTCATGCTTACAAGGTGTTTGTCTTCTTGTTTCATCCATATATTATTGGTAGCTTGTGCAAATTGTGAATCCATGACGAAATCTATCCAAAACTGGTTCCATAGCTAATTTTCGTCAAAAAAAATCTGCACCTAATTCTGGAATTGTTGCTTGCTGTTTTTTGGTTTTACATGCTTAATTTTCATGCCAAAATGATCCACCATGAAGTATGTTAAGTGTGTGCATGAATACTAGTCATAAAACTCAAGTTTGGACTAGTTTTTGCATGAAAGCTACATGTTTGATCATATGCTTGAGTCAAGTTTAGAGTCTTTTTTTTGTTGCTTTCCCTTTGCTTGAGTCACATGTCATATAATTTTTCCCTTTGAGGTTTCTTATCCTTGCTTCCAATACTTGAACATGTTTGATAAAATGTTTAGCTAAAATTGCATGTAACTTGAATTGATTGGTTGAACCTAAACATAGGAACTAAGTGCTTCATAATCATCTACAACCATTGCAAGTGTGTATGTTAAGTCTAGAATCAATTAAAGAACATTGAGAAGAGCTAAAAATCATCAAGGTCATGAGCTATATATGCTGTTTAGAAAAGAAAATTGCAAGAAAAATAACCAAGTGCATGATTCTAGAATGTAACTACATGGTTGTATACTTAAGGATGAGTGTGACAAATTAGTACCATCATTTGTAGGATCCTAATCTTCTTGTTATGTGTGGTTTGCTGGAAAAATTTTCTGCATGTTCTAAGTGTTTCCATTGAGTTTTCTTTCAAGCTTTTCTCCTTTATAATCTTTTTTTAAGTTGATTGTATTTTCCTTAGTGTGCCTTCTTTCTTGTTTTGAACTTTTCTTGCTTTGTCTTTAGGAAATTCTATAAATTTTGTCTTTGAAGTTTTCTTTCTTGTTTCTTGAGTGTGGTGGTCGAACATCCTTCATTTAAGTCCACTCAAGATTAAAAGTTCACCATTAAGGGTTGGAACACTCTTGGTTCACAAGAGAGTTGAGTGAATCCCACCTTCACGCTTGGAGAGCTAGCCAAAACACTTTGAGGGTTGTAATTTTTTTGTTTTGATAACCTTTTAAAATTCTTGCTTGTATTGTGTTCTTTATGGAATAGGTAATCATGTCTGCCACTTCCTCACCAATCTCCCCTAATGAAGCCAAAAGAGAGAGTGCTCTCTTAGAAAACCAATTAAAATCCAAAGTGAGTTATCCTTAGTAGAACTAATGAGAGAGATGGAACTTTCAAGAAAAGAGAGTGAGAGCTACATGAGGGAAACCATTGCAAGGCTTGAGAGAGAGAGGAGAGAAGAGAGAGCCGAAAGAGAAAGAGAAAGAGAGAGGGAAAGAGAAGAGAGAGCCGAGAGAGAAAGGGAGAGAAGAAGAAGAACACACTCCCCATCAAGCCACAATGAAGAAGATGAAAGGTACTATGGAGGAAGGAGAAGAGCTAGGCTCAATACTCCTCAACACAAGCCCAACTATTCGCACATCAAGATCCCAAAATTCTATGGAGACAACACTCCGAACATCTACTTGGAATGGGAGGCTAAAGTGGATCAAATTATGAATATGAACCCTCTTGAGGGGCATGAGCAAGTTGATGTAATATTTGTAGAGTTTGAGGGATATGCCATGACTTGGTGGCATAAAACTTGTATGGACTATAACCAAGGGCCACCCGCAGCCTCTTGGATGGACATTAAATATTTAATGCGCACTAGATTTGTTCCTTCCTACTATAGGAGGGAAATCCTTTTGAAGCTCCAACAACTTCAACAAGGAAATATGTGTGTGGATGATTATTATAAAATGCTTGAATCTCTGTTGCTTAAGGCCAACTTGAATGAAGAAACAAATGAGGCCAAGGTAGCTAGGTTTGTGAGTGGGTTAAGGAGGGATATTCAGGACTTGGTAGAATTATATGAATACTCCTCAATTGAGAATGTTTTGCACTTGGCCCTCAAAATTGAAACACAATTGAAAAGAAAAGAGGGCCTAAGGAGGAGTAGTTCACATAATGACTACTATAGTTCTTATTGGAAGGATAAAAGCAAAGAAAAACATGATAGGAAGCCTTCCAAATCCCACCAAGACTCCACTCCTAGGGACCAAATGGCTAGGGACACTCCTAACTCCTCTTCCCACCCCCAAAGGTCAAGTTCCATTAAATGTTTTAAATGTTTGGAGTATGGGCACATTGCTTCTAATTGCCCAACCAAGAGAACCATGACCCTGCGAGAGAATGGAGAAGTTGAGAGTGAACATTCTTCTCCCCCTTCCCCTTCAAGAGAGAACTCCTCCCACTCTTCCTCTAGTGATGAAGAGGTTAAGCCTTTTGAGGGAGATTTGTTGATAGTGAGGCGCATGTTCGGACAAGTTCAAAAGGAACTTGATAACTCCCAAAGAGAAAATATTTTCCACACCAGGTGCCTCATTAACAACAACCTTTGCTCACTCATCATCGATGGAGGAAGTTGTGTCAATGTGGCTAGCTCAAGGGTGGTAGACAAACTTAGTTTACCTACCATTCCTCATGCCAAGCCCTACAAGCTCTCATGGCTTAGTGAGGATGGTGAGATTGAGGTAAATAAACAAGTTCTTGTTAACTTCTCAATAGGGACTTATGAGGATGAGGTACTTTGTGATGTTGTACCTATGGAAGAAATTCACATTCTTCTAGGTAGACCATGGCAATTTGATAAACAAATCTTCCATGATGGCCTTACCAACAAATTTTCTTTTAGCTTCCGTGGTAAGAAGATCATGTTAGCACCCCTCTCCCCCCAAGAAGTTAGTGAGGACCAAAAGAAAATGAAAAAAAAGAGAAAAGAAGAAAAAAAGGAAAAAGAAAAAGAAAGCAAGGAGGCCAAGAAGAAGGGCATCATGATCTCCCACAAGGGAGTTAAGAAGGTAATGCTTGCCAATAAACCCATGTATGTAGCTTACCCTACCTTAGGGTCATCTCCATCTTTTCATGAACCCTCAAGTTGTTCTAGGGGATTGGAATTAGTCTTGGATGACTTCAAAGATGTTTTTCAAGAGCCTCCTAAGGTGTTACAACCTCTAAAAGGAATTGAACACCAAATTGATTTCATTCCGGGGTCATCCTTGCCTAATAGGCCAGCCTATAGAACTAACCCTAAGGAATCTAAGGAGATTCAAAAGCAAGTAGAGGAATTAATGGATAAAGGGTGGGTGCAAAATAGCATGAGTCCATGTGCTATGCCAATGATTCTTGTCCCCAAAAGGGATGGGAGTTGGCGCATGTGCATAGATTGTAGGGCTATAAACAACATAACCATCAAGTATAGGCACCCTATCCCAAGACTTGATGACTTGCTAGATGAGCTACATGGTGCCACCACTTCCCACTCTCCCTTTGAGGTTGTGTATGGGTTCAATCCCTTAACACCTCTTGACCTCCTCCCTCTCCCAACTCATGAGGCACGGACTAGCCAAGATGGGTTGGAAAGATCCAAGGTGATCAAACACTTTCATGCTCAAGTCAAAACTCAAATTAAGAGGAAGGTTGGTCAATACCAAAAGCCTGCCAATAAGGGAAGGAAGGAAGTCATCTTCCAACCTGGGGATTGGGTATGGCTTCACTTTAGAAAGGAGAGGTTCCCTACCCGAAGGAAGTCCAAACTCAACCCAAGGGGTGATGGACCTTTCCAAGTTGATAGGAGAATCAATAATAATACATATGAGTTAGATTTACCAGTTGAGTATAATATCAGTACCACATTTAACGTTGGTGATCTTACTCCTTTTGATGTTGGTTTTACAAATTCGTGGTCGAATTCTCTCCAAGAGGGGGAGAATGATGAGCCCTTAACCACCAATAAAGGAGAGGAGTGTTCTAGGAGGATCACAAGAAGCATGATGAGAAGAGACACTTCCTCCTCACCCTCTTTCTTTAGTCTTTTTAGCATTTCTAGTTTGTCTTAAAATTTCCTAGACTTATGTTTTTTTGCTGTCTTTTTGTAGGATTGCTTTTGGAACACCCTTTTTTCTACAAGTGGAGCCTTGTTGGGGCAAAGGAAGCACATGGGCTCAAGGCCCATGAGGTAGGACATCCAAGGTAGTGGAGAAGGTCAACATTTGACCTTCTAGAAGGTGCCTGTGTGGGTTTGGAGACCAAGCTTAGACCTAGCTTCTAGAATTTTTTATCTTGCCCACCAAGAGTGGAATATGCCTAGCATCTTTTCTATTGTAATTCTCTCTAGGTCCCCAACCCTTGCCTATATAAGGAGGCCTCTCCACCACTTGTAAAGGGTTGAATTTTGGAGTAAAAATTAGAGAGCATTAGCTTTGAGCTTGTGTGTGTTCTTGGGAGTGTTCTTCCCCTTCTTGTGTCTTTTCTTGAGCCTTGGCTCAAGTGGTGGCAATCACCACTTATCTTGGGTTGGTCCATCCCCCAAGTGGCGTGAATGCATTCCATTCCCCTTCCCCTTTCTGTCATCTCTTCTTCCATTACTTTCCATGTTCTTTACATTCTTGTCATTTAATTTTCCAGCACCTATATTCAAGCTTATTACTTGTTTCTTGTTATCTTGTTTAATTTCTTGTCTTCCCTTCTTCCTTGAGCTCTTGTGAAGTGAACCTTCACACTTAGATAACCTTTGGGATTATCTTCGTTTCCAATGGGAATCTTCCTTATTGCTTTCTTCTTTTTGTTATTCCATCAAACACCTTATATGCTAAATATTAAAATGAACCTTTATCAATAGGAGTGCTTGATTCTTTGCAGCTGTCCATGTCATACTTCTTTAACAGCTCTTTGCAATATTTTGATTGATTAAGAAATGTTCCATGATCCATTTGTTGACTTGTAAGCCTAAGAAGAAGTTTAGATCACCCATCATTGACATTTGAAACTCCCCCTGCATAGCTGCCACAAATTCTTCACAAAGTTTCTCATTAGTGGATCCAAAAATCATATCATCTACATAAACCTGCACAAGGATTATGCTGTCCAAAGACTTCCTAATGAACAAGGTTTTATCAACTTGGCCCCTTTCAAAATTTTAATATATAAGAAAGTTACTCGACCTTTCATAACATTGTCTTGGAGCTTGCTTGAGTCCATAAAGAGCCCTTTTGAGTTTATATACAAGATTAGGAAATATGTGATCAACAAATCCAGATGGTTGTGAAACATAAATTTCTTCATTTATATAACCATTCAAAAATGCACTTTTCACATCCATTTGATGAAGTTTGAATCCAATCATACATGAGAAAGAAAGCAATAGCCTAACAGCTTCTAACATAGCTACAGGAACATATGTTTCTTCATAATCTATTCCTTCCTCTTGATTGTATCCTTTAGCTACAAGCCTAGCTTTATTTCTAGTTATTATTCCTTGATCATTCATTTTATCTTTAAACACCCATTTTGTTCCAATTATATTCATTTTAGGTGTGCAAGGGACTAGTTCCCAAACCTCATTCCTTTTAAACTGATTTAGTTCATCTTGCATAGCTAAAATTCAATTTTCATCAAGTAATGCATCATCAACACACTTAGGTTCAACTTGGGAAACAAATGCAGCAGTTAAACATGTATCATGCATGGATCTTCTAGTAGAAACACCTTGTTGAACATCACCTATCACATTTTCAATGGATAGCTCACGAGGTACCCTCCATTCTTCGGGTAAATCATTTTCTGCAGATTCCAGTTCTGGTGCCAGAATTTCAGCCTGTTCTTTCTGATTTTCACCAGCTAAATTTCGTCTGCTGCAGTTTTATCAGATTGTAATTGTTCAGCTGATACACCTTCAATTAAATTCTCTTCTCCTACACCTGCACCACTTACTGCACCTTCATTTTTCACATTAGTCTCATAAAAAACAACATGAATTGATTCCTCAATGATAGCTAATCTTTTGTTATAAATCCTATATGCTTTGTTGTTAGAAAAATAACCAACATCACCACTTCCAAGTATTTTCCCTTTGTTATTGTTTCATACTTGACAAATCCTCCATTCTTCAAAGTGAGTTTGACAAAGTTCCTTTTGTCACCACACATATGTCTTGAACAACCACTATCTAGATACCACAATAATTCTTTGGCCTTCAAGAACACCTACAAAACACAATCAATGAAAAATACTTGGTACCCACATCAATTTGGGTCCATGAAAATTAGTTACCTCTCTATCACATTTTGGCTTCCAAACATATTTGCCACTAGGAACTCCAAATTTTCTGATTTTGCAAGACTTTGAAGCATGTCCTTTGTTCATACAATAAAAACATGTAATGAATGAAGTGCTGGATGGTTTTTCAAGTAAAAAGAAATTTCTATAAGGCTTTTTTTCTTTTGTAAACCATTTGTAAATCCAAGTCCAGCTCTATTTATTACACATTTTTGAAAGCCTAAGAGGGTATCCAAATTGGCCCTTCCCATGCTGAATCTAGCTAGAGCTTTGTTCAAATACTCAATTTTATCTTCCAAAATTTTGCAGTTTTTGCAAACTTTTTCATCATGATCACAATTGCAATTTGAAGCTTTATAAATCATTTCAAGATTCTCAAAATCAATTTTTGAATTTTCAAGCTTTTTCACCTTGTTCTCTAACCAATTATTCATACCTTTAAGCTTATTGTTTGAACAAACAACTTTATTAGCTTCTTCATGCAATTCCAGAAAATTATGCAGCAGCTGATCATAATTGACACCATTTTGAGTTGTTGAGGAACTTAAACTATTTGTTGTATCACAAGCAGCCATAAGACAAAGATTGGCCTTTTCACCCTCACTTGAAGAATCAATACTAGAGGAGACATCATTCTCATCCCATGCGGTATATTCCTTTTTGTTTTTGGATGATTTTTCATGTTTCTTTTCTCCATTCTTTTCTTTGTTTTGAGAATATGGACATTCAACCTTAATATGTCCCTGTTTTCCACAACCAAAACAAGTAAAGTTAGAAGAAACCAAATCAGATTTTTTATTGTACCTCTTGTGTTTGTAACCTTTGTTCTTGTATTTCAAGAACTTGTTGAACTTTCTCACTAAGAGGTTCAGATTTTCTGCATCACTTTCTTCATGTGTTTCATCATCACTAATCTCCTCCTTATGAACCAAAGTCTTCAAGGCCAACCCTTTTCTTTTCTTGTCACTTTCTTCTTGTTCAGCAAGCCTATTAAGCTCAAGTTCATGCTCCCTCAACTTTTCAAAAAGTGCAGCCACACTCATTGTTGTTAGGTCCTTAGATTCAGAAATTGTTGTCACTTTAGGTTGCCAACTTCTATTAAAACATTTCATCATTTTTATGTTCAACTCCTCTTTCTCAAACACTTTGCTAAGACCTATTAGATGATTTACAATGTGTGTAAATCTTTTCTGCACATCTGAAACTATTTCTCTTGGCAGTATCCTAAACATTTCATATTCTTGGATCAAAGTGTGTTTCCTAGCTCTTTTCGCATCAGCAGTTTCTTCATGTGTTACTTCCAACACTTCCCACATTTCTTTGGCATTGGAACACTGTGAAACACGAAAAAATTCATCAAGATTAAGTGCAGATGTTATAATATTCTTTGCTCTACAATCATACTGCACTTTCTTTTGTTCTTCAACATTTAAACTCTCCCAAGGTTTCTCTTCATCTTTTTCCTTGTCTTTAGGTCCATTGATTATAGCATTCCAAATACCTTTATCAATTGATTCAATGAAAATATTCATTCTTACTTTCCAAAAAGGGTAGTTTACACCTGAAAACATTGGTGGCCTGTTTATAGAAGCACCCTCTGCAAAAGGCAATTTTCCTTCAGCCATGTTTTTGAAATTTTCAAAAAACTTGAATATTTTACAAGAACCATCTCTGATACCAATTGTTAGAATAAATGGCTGAGTTTAAGAGGGGGGGTGAATTAAACTCTTAAAAGATTTTCGAAATCCAAGGCCAATTTCAGAAAAACAGATTTTAAATGAAGATGAAAATCAATTCTTTAAAGATTCTTGAAATGCTTATACCAGTGTATCATATATCCAATTCAATTAGAAATTCAATTATCAATTACAGAATTAAAAGAAGCAGGGAAAGAAGATCAACACAAGAGATTTATACTGGTTCACCTTCCTATGAAGGCTACATCCAGTTTCCTAAACACCCAAATCAAAGCAATTCACTAAATTTCAGTTTTTACATGAACCCTACATGAAAAACTAAAACCAGAACAATACACTTGATCTTGAATCCTACAAGATCTGTATACCCTTGTAAAACCCTATTTCAAGAACACCTTAATCACCCTGATTAAGAAGAAACAAACCCAGTACAAGATTACACAAGAATTTGGAATGAATTCACCTAAAAATCACTTTCAGAAACTGAAACAGGACAAAAAATAGGAGATGATTTTCTATGGAAAGATTCTCAATTCAATTTGATCTTGGGCTCCTTGATTGATTTTGCAAATTGATTTAGAACACTTGAAAAGTCTTCTTGAACAATGGGTTTCTCTGTA
Organism: Lablab purpureus; assembly: GCA_030347555.1. Taxonomy (NCBI): domain Eukaryota; kingdom Viridiplantae; phylum Streptophyta; class Magnoliopsida; order Fabales; family Fabaceae; genus Lablab; species Lablab purpureus. The sequence goes on along the minus strand of CM059257.1, from coordinate 14,492,200 downwards.
ATTGATTCGCTGCCTAGTTCTTTAAAACTCAAAGTATTTAAAACAGAACTGATCCAGTGATTTAAAGCTGTTACTGATAAAATCAGTTAGTTGAAACGCGATTTAGCTAGTTGTTTTCATTAAAATGAATTTTCCAGAGAGCACCCCAAATCTGAAAACTGAAAATAGTCAGTTGAAAACGCGATTAAACTGGTGGTGGAAATCATTAAAGGGAAATCCGTAAGTGATTTTAGCCTGTTTAAATGCGAATCAACCAGATTTTCCAGAGAGCTTGGATTTCTTAAAAATAGCTAGCTGAAATCAGCCAAAACAAAACTTGAAAATACCAGTTGGTTAAAATGTTTAAGATTGACTTGGCCATCAAACTAAGAACATTTTAACTAATTGAAAACACATTTTTAATGAATTGAAAAACAGTTAAGACTTTTAAAAGCATTTCAAAACATTTTAAAACATTTCAAACCATTTTAAAATACAAGATTAAATGAAATGCATCTTACCCCACATCCTAAGACACTCTAATCCTAAGATAAAATCTTCATTCTTCAAGCACCATCATCTTCATCATCAAAGTGGTTGGAGACATCAAATTAACTTGAAACCAAGTCTTCAAGTCCAACAATTGGTATACAACAAGTTCTCCTAGAGCTACCTCCAAGGATCAACAAAAAAGTTTTCTTCACCAATAAGGCGGATAACAACACAAGAATCCCTCCGAGTATCTAGCTATTCCTTTGCACACAGATTTGTACAGGATACACTTTCTCTCTTGGTGACTTTTCTACTTCTCTCACCAGAGGTACTCTTACTCAGTCTCTCTTATTTCACTCACTGTCTATCTTCCTCTTAAACTTTATTTAAAAAAGATGCAGTCTCTTAGTAATATAATGGGCTAGAAGCCCACAAAGGAAAACACATTATTCTTCTTTTAATTAAGTCAGCATGGACCCAATAAATTGGTGACCCACCTGACAAATCTCCCCCCCACCAATTAATTTGCGCCATATTCAACCAAACTGGCTTTCTCCTTACAGATAGCAAATTTTCCTCTAGGTAAAATCTTTGTCATCATATCTGATCCATTCTCATCAGTATGAATTTTCTCTAATGACAATTGCTTCATCTCCAATGCATCACGTATCCAATGATATCGGACCTCAATATGCTTTGATCTCGAATGAAAAGTTGAGTTCTTGCTGAGATGGATTGCACTTTGATTATCACAATACAAAACATATTTTTCTTGTGATAGTCCCAACTCTTGTAATGAATTTCTGCATCCACAAGAGCTCCTTAGCAACTTCTGTAGCAGCAATATATTCTGCCTCTGTAGAAGATAAAGTAACACACTTTTTGTAGTCTAGATTGCCATGGCACTGCTCCCCCTGCAAAAGTCATCATATAACCAAAAGTAGAATTTCTAGAGTCCACATCACCAGCCATATCTGCATCTGTGTAACCATTCAACACAGGCTTACCACTTCCAAAACATAAACAAACTTTGGAAGTATCGATACCTGAGTATCCACTTTACAGCTTGCCAATGCTCTTTTCCAGGATTAGCAAGGAAACGACTAACAACACCAACAGCATGAGCAATGTCCGACCTTGTACACACCATAGCATACATTAAGCTACCAACCGCAGATTTATATGGAATCTTTTGCATTTCTTCTTTCTCTTTCTCACTTGTAGGACACTCCTTTAAACTCAACTTGAAGTGACCTGCAAGTGGAGTGCTAACAGACTTAGCATTTTCCATATTAAATCTCTCCAATACTTTCTCTATATACTTTTGTTGTGATAGCCACAATTTTCCATTCTTCCTGTCACGAGTAATTTTCATGCCAAGGATTTGTTTTGCAGCACCCAAATCCTTCATTGCAAAAGACTTGCTCAACTCTCTTTTTTGAGACTTTGAATTTCACCCATGTCATGACCAACAATCAACATGTCATCAACATAGAGCAAGAGACTAATAAATTTTCCATTAGAAAATTTCTTCACAAAAACACAGTGATCAAAAGAGGTTTTATCATACCCATGATCTATCATGAAGGAATCAAATTTTCTGTACCATTGCCTTGGATCTTGTTTAAGTCCATACAATATCTTCTTCAATCTACAAACAAGCTTCTCTTTACCTTTCATTGTGAAACCTTCAGGTTGTTCCATATAGATTTCTTCCTCCAAGTCATTGTGAAGGAAGGTTGTCTTTACATCAAGTTGTTCAACTTCTAAATTTAAACTTGCTGCCAAGCCAAGTACAACTCTGATTGAAGACATTTTTGTTGGAATAAATGGCTGAGTTTAAGAGGGGGGGTGAATTAAACTTTCAAAGATTTTCGAAACCCAATGCCCAATTATGAAAAACCAGATTCGAATTGAAGATTTAAACCAGTTTTTATAGGTTCTTGAAATGCTCTTAATCAATTGATCATATACCAAATTCAATTTCAATTCAAACTTCAATTACCGAATGGAAAGAGTTAAAGGGAAGAAGAACAACACAGCAGATTTATACTGGTTCACCTTTCAACAAAGGCTACATCCAGTTTCCTAAACAAACAAATTCAATCAATTCACTAAAAACCAGTTTTTACATGAACACTACATGCAAAACCGAAACCAGAAAGCTGCACCAAGTCTTGAACCCTACAAGACTTCTAAACACCTGTAAAACCCTATTACAAGATCTCTTAATCACCCCGATTAAGATACGAACACGCAGCCTAACCAACACACACAAAAAGATTGAATAAACCTCGGAGTTCTTCAATGCGTAAACGAAAAACAGAGCATCGACAAGAACGAAAAACAGAGCATGCACTTCTTGATTTGATTCGCACTCAATTGAATCTTGATCGCCTTGGAGTGATTAGCAAAATGTTTTAGAGTGTAATAGGAACGTTCTTGCCCAATGGGTTCTTTAGAAAATGTTTCGTCACTTAGTTCTTTGAGTTTCAAGATATATATAGAAAACTGTTAAAACCGATTCTCGCAGAAATAGTCGGTTGAAATCGCGTTTTAGCCTGGTTGTTTTCATTAAAACCCATTTTCCAGTGAGCACCCTTTTTCTGAACTGGAAATCGTCGATTGAAATCTCGTTTTAACTAGCTATTCCGAAAACTGGAATTCCCGAACAAAGCTACCAGGATTTTAACTCGGTTTAAATTTCAAAACAATCACTGAAATTTCCCAAATACAAAGCTTTGAAAACGAAGAACAGCTTTAACTAGTTGAAATCAGATTTTTAACTAGTTAAAAAACAGTTAAACCTTTGAAATCATTTTAAAACCTTTTTAAAACATTTCAAAACATTTTAAACTCCAAGACTAAGACCAAGATAGATTGAAATGCATCTTACCACACAACCTAAGACTCTCTAATCCTAAGACAAAATCTTCATTCTTCAAGCACCAACATCTTCATCATTAAAGGTGGTTGGAGACATCAAATCCACTTGAAACCAAGTCTTCAAGTCCAACAATTTTGACCACAGGTGAAAATATCTCCTCAAAATCAATTCCTTTCTTTCTTCTGACTGAAGCCCTTCACAACCAACCTTGCCTTGTACCTTGGTTGTGAGCTAGTCTCCTCTTATTTCAATTTAAACACCCATTTATTTCTTAGTGCTCTCTTGCCTTGAGGCAAGTTCATCAACTCAAAGGTATGGTTCTCATACAAGGATTTCATCTCCTCTTGCATGGCTTTGAACCACTTGTCTTTCTCTTCATGCGACACAGCTTCTTCTTCATAGCTTTCAGGCTCTCCCCCATCAGTCAACAAAACAAACTCATGGGGGGAATATTTCTTTGAAGGGCGACTCTCTCTAGTAGATCTTCTCAATTGAGGCTCCACGGGTTGTTCATTTGGTTCATCTACTTGAGTCTAAGGCATGTCAATTTCATTCTCCAAATCTGCATTCACATCTCCCCCGTTTTCAGCAATTACGGTAGGAGGTTCTGGTTCCACATCAATGTACTTAGGAGTAACTTATTTTGCCTTCTCTTTCTTATTAATGTCTTCAATGGTTTGGTCCTCAAGAAAAACAACATCTCGACTTCTAACAATCTTCTTATCAACTGGATCCCAAAATCTGTAACCAAAATCATCACGACCCTTGGAAGATACATTGTTTAGACTTTCCATCAAGCTTAGATCTTTCATCTCTAGGGATGTGAACAGATGCTTTACAGCCAAACACTCTCAAATGAATATAGGAAACATCTTTCCCTTTCCACACTCTCTCAGGGACATCACCATCAAGAGGAATAGAAGGAGAAAGGTTAATCAAGTCCACTGTAGTTCTCAATGCCTCACCCCAGAAAGTTTTAGGTAATTTTGCATGAGAGAGCATACATCTAATTCTGTCATTGATTGTGCAATTCATTCTCTCAGTAACTCCATTGTGCTGAGGTCTTTTTGGAACTGCCTTCTCAAGGTTGATGCCATGTTCTTTGCAATAATTCTCAAAAGGACCTCTGTATTCACCACCATTATCTACTCTAACACATTTTAATAATCTGCCTGTTTCTCTTTCAACACTTGCATGTAAATTCTTAAACACATCAAGTACGTGGTCTTTGTATTTCAAAATAAAAACTGAAACCTTTCTAGAATGGTCATCAATAAAAGTGACAAAATAAGAGCAACCACTAATTGATTTAGCATCCATAGTGCAAACATCAATGTGAATTAAATCCAAAACATTTGGCCTTCTACGTGGAGGATATGTGTGAAAAGAAACTCTTTGTTGCTTACCAACAAGACAATCAGAACAAGTTTCAAGAGATGTACCTCTAACAGAAAGCAACCCTTGTCTTGCTAGAGTAGAAAGACCCTTCTCACTTAGGTGACCAAGTCGTTTATGCCATAATTCTATAGAACAATCTTCAATTGCATTCACTTGAGGTATAGACAACTTTATGGATGTCTAATAAAGAGTATTTCGCTTCACTCCTTTTGCTACCACCAGTGTTCCTTTAGTGCACTTCCATTTGCCATCACCAAAAGAATTATGATAGCCATCTTCATCAAGTAACTATATTGAGATCAGGCTCAGGCGCATATCAGGGATGTGCCTAACATTCTTTAGATGCAACTTGCAACCAGTATTAGTCTCTAACCAGATTTCTCCAATGCCAACAACCTTGCTTACCCCTTGATTTCCCATCTTTACATGTCCAAAATCTCCAACAGTGTAGGATGTGAAATAATCGCGATGTGGTGTAACATGAAATGAGGCAGCAGAATCAATAACCTATTCATCCTCTTGGGAGGTGAGATTAACACAGTCATCTTTATAAACAATGACAACTTCACCATCAGATACAACTGCAGTAGTGACTTTATCTTTATCCTCTCTTCTACTATTATTATTATTAGTAGTACCTCAACCTCTTGATCTTTCTCGCCTGAGGATCCTACAATCTCTTATCATGTGTCCCGGTTTATTACAATGGAAACATGTGAATGTGATGTCTTTCTTTGGCATTGACTTGTCTCTTGACTTATCTCTTGGCTTGCTACGATCATGAAATCTTTGAGAATTTCTATACATATTTCTTCTTCTTAACTCTGTAACTAGAGCTTCATTCTGAGTTCAAGAGCTAACCTTCGTACTTCCCTTCCTCCTAGTCTCTTCATTTAAAAGACTATCCTTAACCATGTCAAAGGTCAGTTTTCCATTAGGGGCAGAGTTGCTCAAAAATACCACTAATGTCTCCCAGCTATGTGGTCATGAGCTCAACAACAATAATGCAACTCATCATCTAAGACAATCTCCATAGTGGTCAATTGATTCACCATATTCTAAAAACTACTCAAGTGCTCTGCCACAGAGGAACCATCCTTGTACTTCAAGTTTATCAACTTCCTAATCAAGAATGCCTTGTTCAAGGAATTTTTAGACTCAAACAACTCACCTAATCTCTTCCATAAGTTGTAAGCCAAAGTCTTGCTAGATACATGATGATAAACAGATTGATCTATCCACTGTCTGATCATGCCAATAGTCTTCCTATTTAACTTCTTCCAATCTCCCTCAGATTTATCTGCTGGTTTAACACCCTATTCTCAATAGGATCATACAGGTCTTTGCAAAATAACAAATCTTCCATCCAGGATTTCCAGATTGAATAATTGGAAGAATCCAATTTTATCATGGTTCCAGCATCATCACCATCTCCCATCTTCAAAGCACAAACCAAAGCTCCTAATCTGAGCTTTGATACCAGTTGTTGGGAAGAACACACAAAAATAACAAACGCGGAAGCAAAACCCAGATCAAATCTTCCTCTGCAAATAATAGAAAACAAAACAATGGCATGCGCCAAACAGAAGAATGAAAAAAGAAACCAGCAGGCACTAAAACTTTTAACGTGGGAAAATCCTCGATATGAAGAAAAAACCCACGGGACCTAGTCCAGTAAAACTTCCACTAATAAAGATTAATGGGTATACAACAAGTTCTCTTGGAGCTACCTCCAAGGATCAACAAAAAAGTTCTCTTCACCAATAAGGTGGATAACAACACAAGAATCCCTCCGAGTATCTAGCTATTCCTCTGCACACACAGATTTGTACATGATACACTTTCTCTCTTGGTGACTTCTCTACTTCTCTCACCAGAGGTACTCTGACTCAGTCTCTCTTATTTCATTGACTGTCTATCTTTCTCTTAAACTTTATTTAAAAAAGATGCAGTCTCTTAGCAATATAATGGGCTAGAAGCCCACAAAGGAAAACACATTATTCTTCTTTGGGCGATTCTTCTTGCACCCTCAACTTTTCTTCCTGCACCCTCAAAAATATTAAAATTCCAACATTACCCTTATTATTGACTTCCAGTTTGTAGAATCCGGAAGTCACTTTTTGACTTCCGATTTGTAGAACCCGGAAGTCATTTTTTGACTTCCGATTTCTACAATCCGGAAGTCAACTAATTTTTTGGCTTCCGGCTTGTACAGATCGGAAGTCATTTCCGGAATAACTTCCTGTCTGTAAATAACTTCCGGTCTGTAAATGACTTCCGGTCTGTACAAGCCGGAAGTCAAAAAAAATTGCTTCCAGTTTGTACAGGTCGGAAGTCATTTCCGGATGCGAGAATGACTTCCGGTTTGTACAAGCCAAAAACACTTCAAATTTTTTTGGCTTCCAACTTATACAGACTGGAAACCAATTTTTACTCCGCATACAGAAATGACTTCCAGTCTGTACAAGCCGGAAGTCATTTTCTAAAATCAGAAAAACGTGAAAACCACGAAATGAACTCCCTCACCGGCGCCAGCGCCGGTGTGCACTTCGAAGGGCTTGCTTCTCACCACCAAATGCAACAACAAGGTTGACGAGAGGAACTCAATGCAAGAAGAAGGAGATGGAGAGGGAGCACCGGAAGAGAATGCAGTGACGGAAGGAAGAAGCGATGCCGGAAGTGAACCTAGTGCGGAAGAAGAAAGAGAAGGAAGAGGGGTGCATGTCATTTAGGATGGGAGGGTATTTTCGTCATTACACTGTGCGCTTGGGGGTGCAGGAAGAAATATATGGAGGTGTAGGAAGAAGCAGCCTTCTTCTTTTAATTAAGTCAGCATGGGCCCAATAAATTGGTGACCCACGTGACAGCTTTCAAGAAAATGAAAATAATAGATCAAATTGTTAAACTTATTTCTTGGTTATTAAAAGTAACATTAGCAAATCTTTAAAGTAGGATAAGAACAGTCAAATTCATTTCAACAAAAGCTAAATATTCATATTTAGGTATAGTATAAATTCCTTACCTTAGAAAGGTAATCATTTCTGATAGTTGTAAAAAGACTAAAAAGTTGAAAATCAGAAAACAAAATAAATGTATTATTTACTTTACCAGGTCATTCTCCTTGTATGATCAATCCATGTTGTTTCTGATTCTTCTCCAATTAATGATTGAGTAGATTTAGATTTTTGTTAAGTTATAAACTCCTATCTAAAACATATTTTTTTAACTCAGCAAAAAGCTCTTCTCTCTCACTCTTACTAATATCATCCAACTTATCTTATTCACCTAATAGGAGTTCACCAATTTTCAACAGTATTTTTTATCTCTCATCTTGTTAAATTCTTCCAATACATTTTCAATAGCTTTAACTTCAAATATTTCTTTCTTTTATTTCTTTGGTTTGTATATTTTCTCCAAATGTTCTACATTCTTCCCTATATACATGATGAATAACCATAGTACACCAGGTTTCTTCTTCCTCCACTTATATTTTAACTCCATGAAGCTTGAATTTCTAAATGAGATTTCACATTTAACGGTTCCTTTGTGCTTCATACTAAGAATTTTCCTTGTCTTTTTGTGACTAGGTTATGCATACACTCTATCCACCTATCTCCAAATATCATAACACATTTTGTTATTAGCATTCTCAGTTTTTCTTTTTCTTGAATGTAAACCATTTCAGTATCCTCCTTCCTATTTAATTTCTTTATGTATCTCCTCTTCACCAATCCCAAAACCCTTAATATTAATAGTATCCTGAACAAGTAATCCTGAAAATAATTTCTCTATCCATCCTCCATAATTTTATAGTTTAAAAAAATTATTATTATTATTAGTAGTAGTAATACAAATGTGGAATGGTGTATAAATTTAGATAGTTATTATTATTTCTTTCATCAACATATTCCTGAATTTATTCATTTGGTTATCATCATCATGAAAAAAATTAACAAATAGGTCATTTAGCTTTTTGATAGACTAAATAAAAATAAATAAATCATAGAAAATAAAATTAAAATTTACTTATTTGTGAGAATTATTTAAGTATAAAAGTAGCTAAAGACAACTATAAGAATTAAAAATGAAATAAAAACATAAAAATTGAAAAGGAACAAACAGATAAATATATAGATTTGCAGGAATTAAAACAACAAATACCTTATTTAATATTGTGATATGCACATTCTTGCACTATATTGAATATTTTCACATTATGTTATAAAATAAAATTATATCAGTTAGATAGATTGAAACAGAAATTAATTATTAGATTAAATATTTTAATCTTAAAAATTATCCTTTAAAGAGTCTAAACAATCAACTTGATAGATCAAAAAGGTTTTTTATAATATAAAATAAATACTAACATATATTTATTTCTCTACTCATAATATTAGACTACCACTAATAAAATGAAACTAAGTCAAGAATGTTAGATTAAGGAGGTGGATAACAATGGGACTATCTCTATAATGGCTAACAACATAAGAAGCAAGAGAAAGACAATTATTAACTACTCCATAAACTTTCAAATAAAAATTGTTTTGCTAAAAACAAATTTGAGATTTATAAAGCTATGGCAAGCAAAATCTCCATTTAAGTATTCTATAGTTTTTCCACAATAAAGTTATGAATTAAATTTTTTAAGACACATGTATAGTGTGCATTTTAAAACTTATGCAAATAACTAATAAATAAAGTAAGTTATTCTTTTCTTAATGAAACTTTTAGGACATTTCGTCTTCTGTGAGTTTTACTAATAAGAATTTGTCTAAGGTGTTATTAACCTTTCATCTTTGTTTCTTAATAGTTTTAGTGTTTTGTTAATAATAATGAGACGTATTTATCATGACTAGAATCTTCTAGAAGATGTCTCATATTTAATCATGATATGTAGTGTGACTAAACATGAGTTTGCTATGGTTATTCAATTGCATGTTGGTTGGTGATTGTAATTTGATGATAATTGGTTGTATTGTGTATTAATAATTTGATTAATTCAGTCTTGTATTCATGTGAATGCATTGTTATCATCATACTTCATATTGGACTAATTTTTTTTTGCAGGAGAAGTAGAAAACATGTCTGCCTAGATGGAATGAAAGAAGTACAATTTGATTTCCAATCTTTTTTCTATGTTTTAGGACATTTATCCTTGTTGATCTATATTGTATCTATCTAATCTAACTAGTATGATAAATGTAGTTCTTGTTATCTGGGTTGTTACATATTCTAATCTTAACCCTCTGAATTTACTTTTTGCAAAATTAACTTTTAATCTTGAGACCAATTTAAAGCATCTTAAGATACACTTCAAAATCTTAATATTTTTTTAGCCTCACTCATAGATATATTATCATCAGAAGCATATTAACTTTTATATTCTTATTGCTACTTTTGTCCCTATCAATTTTTTTTACTATTTGTTTAACTAGTCCTGCTACATCTTCTACATACTATCAGAAAGGAATGAGCTATGTGATTACTTTCTCTCGTAAGCTTGTGGAAGGATGAAATTCCCGTGTGAGGCTTCCATTAACCAATACTATGAACAATATTGATTTTAAGGATTGTCTCATTCCTTCAATCATTTTTTGTCTAAGCCAAGCCTATAATCTCATCTCCCCACACTACTTTTCATAATCCACCTCCATAATTCTTTACCTTCTTCTTTTTTCTTCTCTTCCATGCTACAATAACACCATCAATTAAACTTCTTTCTCCAAAATAAAGTCGATTGCGTATCACTTATCATGTTAGAAAGTATTTCTCTTTGTTTATTTGATAAAGCCTTTGAAACAAATACTTTCTACTCAATGATATAAGTCTCTAATCCTTAGATTTATCGGGATTATCACTTTTTCTTAGTAGAGTTATAAAGGATGTGTTGGTTCCCCTTACCTCTCATTTACAGTAAACGTTTCACTACACCATTTTTGTCTTTAGACAACAATTAAAAAGTGTGTTTATGAAGTTAAAAAAATGTGGCCTAAACTTTAGGTAAGACTTTGGCAACGATTTTGTAGTCGTGGAGTATGCAGTTGTGGGCGTAAGTTATAGACAACAATTTTTTCTCTAAAACCACAAATTTCATAAAACCATTGCTTTATATTGGTATAATAAGCCATAACGATTTTATTTATAATGTTTAGACAACAAATTTTAAGTGTTGCCTAAAGAAATAGACAATACTTTGTAAAACGTGCCATAATTAAAGTCCACATTTATAAAATGTTGTCATATGAGTGTTTTTTACTAATATTGAAGGTGAGAGTCTGAACAGTGAGAGTATGAGTACATTAAACAACGAAGGAAAAAATTGAAGGATGTGAATGGGGGATCAAGTATCAAAGGTGGAGTACAAGCCCAAGATGGAGGTGGAGTCGAAGGTGAAGTGTTTTTGAGAGAAGTTGCAAGATGATCATGTTTTCTATTTGGTGGTTAATAGAGCAACACTTTTAATTTTTAAACTTTAAATGATTAAATAACACTTTTTGGGTGTTACTTATATGATGTATTAAAAGAAACACACAAAAATATGATCGAAAATACCCATATTTTAAAAAGAACGACTTAAATACCTATATTTTACTAAAAGTGATCTATAATTGTTAACCTTTATAAATCATTGATACTCCTGAGTGAGTTTCTTTAAAGAATTTGTTGAGAAAGAAAAAAAATTCATATAAAAAATTAAAATGATTTAAGTATAACTTATATATTAATATTAATAGACAATTTCATCAATATTTAATCGATTTTATATTAAAATTTAACATAATATTAAAGTAATTTATTTATATCATTTATTTTAATTATAAAGAGTATATTTAAACAATCACATTTGTAAATCTACGCTTTTGAAATTAATTCCTTAATTTAAAGAAGTGTTAAAAATAAATAAAAAATTATGTAAGTATAGTTTATAAATCAATAAACAACTTTACTTGTAATTAATTGATTTTATATTAAAGTGTAACAAAATTAGAATTAGAACCAAATCATGCACATTTATATATCATGAGAAAAATCTCTTAAAACTTTATACTAAATATAGATTGAGGAGATGCAAGTTATTAATGTAAGTCATTCAAAATAACATCTTATTATAAGATAATCTATCTTTCATTTCATTTGAAAACAATTATTTAGTTATTTTAGTTTTATTGTATAGATTTCACATGGATTTTACAAAAAACAAAAAGAACTCTTCTAAAGCTAAAACAATGTTATGATGGTTTTTTTCAATTCAAACCAATCTGATGACTTGGTTAGTTGTTTTTTAATTTTAATATATTTTAGACTTTAATTTTCTATGTTATCATTTTATCATGCTACCAAGTTTATATATATTTTTAATAAAATATATAAAGTTGTAACTATAAAAAAAATATTAAGCAATTGAAGAACATGAATTAATTACACTCATACTAAATTATGGATGATAAAAAAATACTCACAAACAACTCAAAGTGAATACTATATTCATGTCATATTAGTATTTTAAATTTAATTAAATAATTAACTGCATTATAAAAAAGTAAACATTTATTTTTTTTACATTTAAAGAAGAAAATCTCTTTCATTTTCTTCTTTTCTTTATTTTTTTTCATTCAAACTATTACTAGGGATGGCAAATGAACTCGTCCCTGTAGGTATTAATCGAACCCGCCCCGAGTTTGACGGAGAATCCCCGCATTGACTGGGCATGGGTATGGGTATGAAGAATACCCGATTTTTTAAATTGGGTATGGGGACGGGGATGGGTATGTACATATCCGCTCCGTCCCCATCCCCATTCCCGTCCCCGTCCCCGTGCTCATACTCGTCCTCGTTTGAAATTACTAAAACACCCATAATACTTTTAGTATTAATATATTTCTATTAAATTAATTTTAAAATTATGTTTGAAAATAAAATTTAATTTAAATATTATGAGTAACTGTTAATTTAATAAGTTAATAACTTTTTTCAATAAATCATAATTTTATTTAGGAAAAAGAGATTTGTTAGTTAATACTAGTAGCCAGTGAAGAGAACCTTACTTATTTGTATTATCTTACTAATATTTTTATCTTCTTTTTTTCACTCTTTGTGACTTCTCATTTCCAACCCTAACTCCATATAAGCTTTGTCTTTTCTCTTCCAAACTCTCAATCTCCAATCATCTCTTTCAAAATCAAAATTCATATTGTGATCTAGAGAGCGAGAGGAGTATTTCTACCCAATCATCTCTTTCCATGTTCCCTCTTTTTTTTATTCCTCTGATCTTAAGGATTAAGCTTCCTTATTTGAATTGGACCTTGTAAGAGAATCATTAGACACTTGACTTGAGGTGTTATGAGAATATTATTTTATGAGATGATATATATATATATATATATATGTGTGTGTGTGTCAAGAATTGTTATGTCATTTATTAAATGGTTTATAAATGGCATAAATTTTAGTTTTTCCTTTTTTGAATTATTTCTATAATCTGCAATGATGATGTAAATTTTATACAGGAGCAGAAGATATTATAGGGGCAGAGTAAATTAAGGAATTTAAAATAACTATTTTGAGTGATTGTGATCAACATGATACATGTTAAAGTTTGCATGTATAATTTTCATAAGAAGAGGAATTTATTTTGGAAAACATGTATTGACATCTGTGTATATATACACACACAATTATTTTGACTTCTTTCTAATATTTAATATTTTTATTTATTGTTTATTTTTATTATGTAAAAATGTATGACTCTCAATTTTTAATTGAATAAAATTTAAGTTTTTATATAATTATGGTTTTTTTTAACCCTTTTACGTTTACTATGATATAATTATTTATTGATATGAATATTTTTTAACAACAACAAAAATTGATTTAAATCTAAAAGATAAAGATGCATTTGTAAATTCTAATTATTATTAGTTTAATTTTTTCCGTACAATTTTGTTCGCATTGTATATTATAATCTTTATTAAAATAAAAAGAGATCTTAATAGAAATCTAGAGAAAGGAAATAAAGAGACATTTGAAATAATTTTGAACTTAGACTATTTTTTTTTAATTCTTAAAAGTAATTTTTAACTTTATTAATTTGTCATTTGTTTTTCTTCATGTCTTATATATGTTAATTTGTAGAAAAAATGAGCACTGAAGGTGAAGATTTGCAAGTACCAACCCCACAATATTCACAACAACCAACACCCTTGCAAGGTTCCAACAATGCAAGTCAAGCTTCATTGAATGAGCCTGTGCAAACATCTTTCGATGTACCTGATGAAATAATTCAACACATGCATAATCTGGGAAAGGGAGATTGAAAAGTTTTATGTGGCAACAATTTGAAAGGATAAAAGTTGATGGAAAACATAAAGCTAAGTGTAAATATTGCAAAAAACTGCTTGGAGGAGAAACAAGGAACGGAACAAAGCACCTGTACCACCATCTAGACATATGTATTCAGAAGATTGCTTCAACAAGGGAAAAAGGTATTATATTTATTTTATTAACTAAATTTTTAATTTCATTTATCGTATCTAATTTTTCTCCTCTTCTATTTGTAGGTGGATTGAATCCAAGTGAAAATACTCAACATTTGTAATATTAGTAGATGTTTTGGTTATCATAAATTTTTAGTTCTGTGTAATTTCTAATTTTTTTTATAATTATTTCACTTTTATTCAATTGTTATTTAGTACTCTGATGAGATTTATGAATTTATAATTCCCTTTTTTATTTGATATTAAATCTTAATAATATCATAGTTATTTTTTTGTCATCTCTTTATTTTTTTAAAAATTATTTATGTAGAATAATAAGAATGTGGGTATGAGCATGGGTATGAGTATATACCCGTTACCCGATGGGGATGGGGATGAGGATGAATTTTCATACCCGCTGGAAATGGGGATGAATTTTTATATTGGGGATGAGATAGTGAAACCCGCCCCGCCCACTTGCCATCCCTAACTATCACTCATATTAATTTCTTCATACATTGATTATCTCTCTCTCTCTCTTTTCATATCTAAACCATAGTGAAACCATTTTTTAGTTACCATATTTTTGTTCTGGATTCTTCTATTTAAAACTTTGTAACAGTACAGGTATCCCTCTTTATTTCTGGAGGTATATGGTTCTTTCTATTCTCTCATTTTTCCTGTTTCACTTCTTTATTCTATTCTGTGGGTGTTGAATATCATAAAAAAACTGAGAAAATGATTATGTTCTTTTGTTAAGAGTATATTATTCAAACCACTTAAGTAGTGTGATTCTTTCCCAGATTTCACTTTATTTTACTTTTAAAAACAATTTTTATTTCTTTTCAATAACTATACTTCAAAAGGAGATTGTCTGTATCTTTTTAGTATGCTGTATTCGCAACCATGCATTGGTTTCAATATATACAAATATACTCTCACACAAATTCAAAACAAGTTTCCATTTTATCGTATGCTATATATAAAAGAAATGTTTCACATATTAAAAAAAAAATAAAGCATGACATTTTTCCTCTAATATATGTTAAAAGTCTATCTTAGTAGATAGGAATTTTAAGTGTAATTCAATTTTATAAAATTGATCTAACATATCTAGAATATGGGATTAGATGATTGTTAATAGTTTAATAAGAACCTTTAAACATATGACATTATTTTTAAATAAATTTTGTTAAAATAAATTTATATGATTCTGATATTATTAAATTGTATTTAACTTAATTTCACACTAGCCCGTTTGTATTGAAGATTTTATTTTCATAACACTAATCAATATAAGATTTTAGGGTTTTCATAGTATATGTATAACTCTTTTAATAAATATGTAGTTAGGTGTAAATGATAACAAATTTATCTCTCTCTATTCATATAAAGTATAATGTTAAAGTAAATATAACAATTGAAAAATAAGAACAATATTTAAAAACAATAAAAGCCATATCTAAGTATATAAGAAATTAAAAAATATATAAAATTAAATATATCAAAATAACAAATATATTACTTGATCGAGTTATATACTTAAAAGTAATCTAATTATTTCAATTTAATTGTTTTATTACCTTAAATATATTAATTAATATACTTTATTTTGTTAGTTATATCAACATTAAATATTTGTACTATATCTAATAATAAAAAATAAAAAAATTATAAAGTAACAATTTTCTTAAGAATTAAAATCAAATAGATTCATTCGTAAAAAACTTAAAGACATATTTAAATACATTAATATTAAAAATAGTGAAATTAAAACTATTATAAGATTTTATTAAAAATATTCAGGATAATATTTCTAGTTATGAAACATTGCACAAAGATTTGTTTAATTTAATTACAAATTTTGAAAATTTTAATTATAAAAAGTAGTAAATATATTATGTAAGTTTGCATGCTAATGATATTTTGGATATATAGCAGTTACCCTACATTAGATACTTTTGCGAGTAATTATTTATATCTAAATCTCAACTTATATAATTCTAAGCCGAATCATTATCTATTATAAATAATTTTTATAAATACTTATGAGTTTGACTTTTATTGTCATTTACCAACTGTGTTTCTTCTTTCCTATCATCCTTATGAAGTTACTGGCGTTAAGAAATTAACGAGATTAAATTTGAAATCATTTCTTTTTTTTTTAAATTTCAGAGCAGTTTTCCACTTGCATCGGTAAATAAAAAATGATAACATTTTAATTTTAATGGTAAGAAAAACCTTTAAATTTATGTTAGGTTAAACAATTTTTTTTTCTAAGAATAAAAATTGTTTTTATAGTAATATGAAGAATACAAGAGAAAAATATTGAGAAGATGAAACGATTTTGTTAAGTTGTAAATTCTTTAACAATAAATTCTGAATGAATAGAAATTCACCTACAAAAATTTTGTGATGACTTTCAATTTAATAAATAATAATATGAGAAATGAGTAGAAAAAGATGGATATAAAGAGGGTCAAATAAGAAAAATATCTCTATCACTTTATGTTCTTTGAGGTCACTCAATTGAACAAATAGTTGAAATGTGACATACTAAAATTGGTTTTGCTCATATGGTATGTTCAAATAATATTAGTGTAATGAGAAATTTAGGATTGAGTAGGTAGACACATATTTTTAAGAAAAAAAACCAAATAATAAAGATAAATGTATTTTGAAAAATATATGTTTAATAAAATCTACATAAAAATACATTACAACTTATAAATAGACACTAAATAAGTGTTATCAATAAAAACATTAATTTTTATAATTTATAATAAATTTTTAATTTATTTTTTATAATATTTCTATAAAATAAAATATAATTTATTTATCAATAAAAAATAGATTAAAAAGTAAAAATAATTTATCAATATAAATAACAGACTATTTAGATTTATAAAAAAATAATTTAATTGTTTTTAGTATTTTTAAATTTTAAATTATAATAAATGAAAAGTAATTATTAAAATATTTTATGATTATAACACAAATTATAACAGACTATTTAGATTTATAAAATTAATTTAAACACAAATTAAAATATAAAAATTTAGAGAAAATATTTTAGAAACTTTTATAAAATTTATTTGTATACAAGATAATTTTAGTTCATACAAAATCTTATCTTATTTTATTTTTATTTTTTGAAAACATTATTATAAAAAGTTTGTTTAAATAAATTTTAAGTTGAGATCTAACATTTTTTGATTTTAGAAGAAAATACATGAAAAATTTGTTTGAGAAATCTTTACATCTGACTAGAGATTAATCTACAAATAAACTCAAGCAAGTGGCGGTGCTTGATAATATTTCAATTTTATTACAACAACGAACAATATTGAACAGAACTTTTAAAGTTGGATGTCCCATGATTTTTAACATTATATATATGTTATCCTGCATAAGTGAAGCTTCTTATCAGAGAACTACCGAGTCAAGCCGCTGCTTTGAGATAAAGTAGAAGACGATAGAAAAATTTCTGAATGCATAGACTTTTCTAATTGCAGTTTGGATGGTAATACTGAGGCAACCAGACAACCTAGTTTCAGACTATCTATCATTGGGTGATTGGTTTCATCACCTATGGCCAAAACAGTGTCATGAAAAAGCAGGATCATCTAAAAAAGGTGTAAATAAGGAAGATATGAAACCAACCCTCTTTCCTCCGAAAGTTACAATATCTACACTGGAAGCAGGCCACATGAGCAAAACAAATTTAAAGAAGACAATATGATAGACAAGACAAAACTAGATAATATGACAGGTGGTGACTGTAAAGAGTGCACCATAGAAGATAGGGATCCTCTATTTGTGGCAAATGTGGGCATTACTATTCTAGTTTGGGAAGAGCAGGATCTGGTAGCTGGATTAGAAGAGGATCCAACTAAAACCTTTTTTGGTCAGTGATTTTCATTTTCAGGTGATCTATTATCTTGTTACAGTGTTCGAACTAAAAAGTAAACCTCGTTTGCGGTGAATACTGAAAGTGGATGGATGAAGCTTGAGATTATGTCTTTATCAATGTTGTAAATGATTATTTTTGTAATTCATAAGTGATGCCCATCTTGCTTTGGGAAGTTAAATAAAACTGTTACAGAATGACAGTAACTATGTATAAACTTTTATAAAATTTATTTGTATACAAGATAATTTTAATTCATAAAAAATCTTATCTTATTTTATTTCTATTTTTTAAAAACATTCTTATAAAAAATTTGTTTAAATAAATCTTAAGTTGAAATTTAACATTTTTAGATTTTAGAAGAAAATTCATGAAAAGTTTTTATTTTATATTTTATTTAATCTTTTATTTGTGGGGCCCACAAAATATGGTGAAAGACGTGAAAGGACAAACTGTCTATAATTAATTAGTGATTATGATTAATTTATCATGTAAAATTATTAATTCGTATTGATATTTATCTATATCTATATCATTAATAAAAATGATTAATTTTGTAACTTTTTTTCTCAATACACATCTTATAACTTTATCTTTTATGTAACTATTTTTATGTACATTTTTCTATTATTTTTATTCTTTAAACTAAATTAATTTTAATATCAATAAAAGAGATATCCATAATGTTAAAAATTTATTTATTTTTATAACAGATTTTTATGTACATATTTTTATATTTTTAATATAACTTTTAGTATCATTTTTTCATTTTAATAATAATAATTAAGTTTTTAATTATATATTTTTTATTATCATAAAAAAAAATAGACACATATATTAATGAAAAAATATAGTTAATTATATTTTCATTCATGAAAATAGAAACACAATATAAACAGCAAATACTAATAATGGTAATGGGACGAGACGGGGATGTGTTTCACTCCCCCATCTCCATAATAAAAATTCATTCCCATCTCCGTTCCCATATCCAGCGTGTATGAAAATTTTGTCTTATTCCCATTCCCACCAGGTACGGGTTATTCTCACCAAGTAACAGGTATAGTTGTATTCATCTTTTGTTATTTTAAATATTAATTAAATAATTATTTTACAAAAAAATAAAGATCATAACAAAGAAAACTTGATATTATAGATGAATCAAAGTCAAAATGATACATATATTCTTTTTCCCAATAATAAATATCAATAAAATATTATAATTATATAAATCTCAAATTAAAGTATCATCAAATAATAACAAAATAAAGGTCAAATAATTATAAAAAGGTAAAAAAAATATCAAATATATGCTATAAAAATAAATTACAAAACTAAGATCTAAAGAAAAATTAATATAAACTTTTAAAATTACTTAATAAACTAAATGTGTTTTAATAATTTAAAACAAGAATAAATATTGGACATTGGGACGGATATGGAAGCAGAGACGCCCATACCCGTCCCCATACCCAATTTAAAAAATTGGATATTACCCATATACATACCCATACCCAATCAATACGGGGATTCCCCGTCAAAATCGAGATGGATTCGGATAATATTCACTGGGACGAGTTCATTTGTCATTCCAAGCAAATACACTGCAAAAATGTTATTAATTAGTTGTCGTAAGTTAATGTCAATGATGAAATGGACATGATTAGTAGTGTTGGTCTAACCTATTCTAATATAACCTTAAAATAAATACAAAATTTGGAGAAACGTTACACCTTGTTAGGAATTGTAAAAGTAAAAAAATATTAGCAAATATTTAAGGTAGCAGGAGCGGCTCAAGACTTTAGGAGGCCTAAAACAAACTTTAAAGATGAGATTTTTTTTATTTATTAATAAAAAAATTATGCTAAAATGTATTATAATTTTATTTAAAATTTATTTTTCGAACTTTTTATGATACAAAATTATGTATTAAATTGTCATAATTAATTTCATTTAACATTTATTTTTCAATAGATAATAAAGTCAATCCGTTTAATTTCTGTTGAGAGATTCTTGATCTTAAATAAGTTTTTATTATCTTTAGTTTTGAAAAATTTCTTTCACTTATACTGGAATTGTTAACATTATTCTATTTTATATAATTAAGAATGTCATTTGATTTATCATTTTTCAATCCTATAATTTCTTTTAAGATGGATGACTTTGTGAAACTGAAATTCTAATTCTTTCTCTAAGCCCATGAAGTTCCTCTACCTGCCATTAAGTTCAATATTAATTAAAATAAAAATATCCTTAATTAATTAATAAAATAAAATATAAAAAAATCGTGTCTTACATTTCTTCCCATCATAAAAATATTTTCATCCCCAAAAATTTACTTACTTGCAAAACAGTTTAGGGTAGACTTCTCCCATTATCTTTTCTAGTTTTCAAGTGGAATCATTTGACTTAACATAACTTCACCATACTAATTTTTCTACTTCTGTATTCCTTAATTTATGTATCTTCATTTCTTAATGGTCTAGTTTGAAAAGACAAGTCCTCATTGACTTCCACTTCATCCATTTCAAGTATATGACTAGTATCAAGGACCATAGAGTTATTATAACCAAAAATATTGATAAGTAAAAAACCTTTTATGAAAATATATTGGATGCTATAACAGATTATGGAAAAAGCATATATATATATATACAGATTATGGCTTGTAGTTAATTTTGAATTTTATGGATATTTTTAAAAAAACTTGGTGGGTTGGCTTGTATGACCTACCAAATCGTGGTAAGCCTGGCGAGCCAGAAAAGTTTTGAAAAACATAAAAAAAGTGAGCTGAGTTGGGTTGACCTCTTTTTAATATGGGTCAAGGTGGGCCGACCCACATTAGTGTGTTTTGAACACTCTGGTTGAAACATTAGTCACTCCAAATGACATCACTACATACTCATAATGTCATACCTAGACCTAAAGGTCGTCTTCTGCTCATCTTCATCATTAACTAGAATCTGACGGTAACCAAATCTCAGGTTTGTCTTAAAGAATATTGTTTCCCCATGAAGCTGATACATCAAATCATCATCAATCCTCAACAATGGGTACTTTTTCTTGATAATGAGCTTATTCAACTTCCAATAGTCCACATATAGTCCAGATCAACCATCTTTCTTCTTAACTAATAATACCGGTGCTCCCAAGGTAATATACACTTGGTCAGATAAATTGTTTCTCTAGTAACTCTTTAATTTGTTTCTTTAACTCTATCAATTCATTTGAGGCCATTCTATGAGAGCCATTGACACTGGTTCTACTCCAGGTATCAGGTTAATGAAAATTCGATTTCTCTCTTAGGTGGTAATCCTAACACTTCTTCCAGAAATACTTCCACAAACTTTTGTTCTACTGGAATATTCATCATTTGACTAGTGTTTTCTACTCCCATCCGAGTTAGAATAACAAAACAAATGACTCTTCTCTTCAATTCACCCCACACTTGTTGTACAGTCATCAACTTTCCTTCCATTGGGTTGAAAAAAACCATTTTCTGCTTGCCACAATTAGGGATGGCAACGGGGCAGGACGAGTGCGGGTTTCACTATCCCATCCCCATCCCCAATATAAAAATTCATCCCCATCCCCATCTCCATACACAACGGGTATGAAAATCCATCCCCATGCCCATCCCCATCGGGTAACGGGTATATTCTCATACCCATGCCCATACCCGCATTCTTACTATTCTACATAAATAATTTTTACAAAAAATAAACAGATTACAAAAAAATAATTATGATATTATTAGGATTTAATATCAAATATAAAAGGAAATTATAAATTCATAAATCTCATCAGAGTACTAAATAACAATTTTATAAAAGTCAAATAATTATAAAAAAATTTAGAAATTACATAGAACTAAAAATTTTTTATAACCAAAAATCTACTAATCTTACAAATGTTGAGTATTTTCACTTGGGTTCAATCCACCTACAAATAGAAGAGGAGAAAAAATTAGATACGATAAATGAAATTAAAAATTTAGTTAATAAAATAAATATAATACCTTTTCCCCTTGTTGAAGCAATCTTCTGAATACATATGTCTAGATGGTGGTGCAGGTGCTTTGTTCCGTTCCTTGTTTCTCCTCCAAGCAGTTTTTTGCAATATTTACACTTAGCTTTATGTTTTCCATCAACTTTTATCCTTTCAAAGTGTTGCCACACAACACTTTTCAATCTCCCTTTCCCAGATTCTGCATGTGTTGAATTATTTCATCAGGTACATCGGAAGATGTTTGCACAGGCTCATTCAATGAAGTTTGACTTGCATTGTTGGAACCTTGCAAGGGTGTTGGTTGTTGTGAATATTGTGGGGTTGGTACTTGCAAATCTTCACCTTCTGTGCTTATTTTTTCTACAAATTAACATATATAAGACATGAAGAAAAAACAAACGACAAATTAATAAAATTAAAAATTACTCATTTTGAACTATAATAGCATTTATATTATTTATCTTACTAAGCATTGATAATTAGCGTCAAGTGAATTGATACTACTCTTTTAAATAATTATTAGTGTCAACTAAATCAACCTTAAATTTTACATCATTTATATTTCAAAACGAATAGCGTCAACTATCAGAACATTAGATTTATATTATTTAATATTTCATTTATTTAACATCGTTCGTATCAACATTACACTTTTATAAATACTTAAATTTTATATTATTTAAGGTATGTTAATTTTCATTAATAAATTAATATTTTCAATATAATGTGGATTTAGCATGATTTAAATCGACACTAATACAACTCGTTACTATAATATCAATGTGAGACATTTAAAGTCAACTCCAGCATGCAACGCCAATGCTAATCATGAATTAGTATCAACCTTTTACCATTTGAGTCAATTTTTGGCTGAAATAACATCTTCTTGTAGTGATGTGCTTTTTTTGAATGCACCTAAATATAACTTTAAAAGAATGTTTCAATTAATATCTAAACTTTTCTAATCGATAGATGAATTTATCTATACAAATCTTAAATTATATATATATAATTATAGTTATACAGTTTACCAAAAAATATAAAAAAATTAATTTAAAATGTAAATACTTATATAAATTTATAATATCAACACATATGATGATAGGAATATTCAATTGTAACTCGTATGACATCAAGATAATTTGTCATGTTTTAGAAAATTCATATTAAGTAAGTTATATTAGAGAGTAACATCTAATTAATTTCAAATTTTATTGGTATATCAACTTTAACTCAATAAGTAAGGACAATTTTTTCCACAAAATATTATCAATAGTAGTGTAAATACATTCCTAGTTTCTCATTACCTTATCTTAATCTATATGATTTAGATTATATTTAAAATAAAAATATTTCCTTTACATTTATACTTAATATCCCAAACCACATCTCAATTAACATTATTCCATATATTTGTCTTATTTCAACCAACTAAATCATCACCTACACCAATCTAATTCATGCATGTAATTGTAAAAAAGGAATATAAATTCCATACACCATACGACTCAAAGATTTTTTTAAAAAGTCATTCAATCTTTTCAATATACAAATATAATAGTTTTCATAATCTCAATATCAATAAAATTGACATAATTTCATAAGAACTCATTGTCAATCTTAATAAATACTAGTGCAGAAATTGGAATCAATTACGACTTATTATGACGATGTAATTCACCTATCATAATAAGTGGGACGGTGGCAATTTTGTAATATATTTCAAATTTATTATGTTAGTTCTAATATAGAAAGACATAGTAAATATTTACTATGTCAACCGTCATAGTAAGTGACTTACTATGTCTGTTTTAATTTAACCTGACATAGTAAATCTTTTTACTTTAAATTCTATTTTCCAACTCCATAGTCTATTGACGTTTCTTTTCTCTCCAACACAGAACTCTACTGTCAAAACCTAATCTTCGTATTTCAAACCCTACTGTTTTTGAGTCGTTTGATTTCGTGGCCGTGATTCATTTTTTCTGGTGGGTTCTTCGTGGTCGTGATTTGTGCTTGGAACCCTAATATGGTGATTTGTTCTTCGTGGTGCAGAATCTCACGGTGAGTTCAAACAATTTTTTATTCTTTCAATTTTTGAAGTCATATGAAGATAAAACCCTTTACTTTATCTCATCTTAATTTTGATTGATTGATATGTGCGCGAATAATGTGATTGCATAATCTGAGCATGAGTGACTTGTTGGATTGCATAAAAGATTGACAGAGATTACATCTTCATGTAAGAGGCTTCTGTGAAAATAGCAAAACATTTGGAGAAGTATGTGGAAAATTTTCCCCGTATTCCTTTTCCCATTTCTAGAGATTCTTGAGAAAAGTATATATAGAGCTAGATTTTAATTTGTAGGCCAATGTGTTATGAGGTACAGGAATTTGGAGATTGAGAAGACGGGGAAGGAGGGGAAGGAGTAGTTGAATTGGGAACAGGACAAGCGTGCTGTTGAGAAGGGAATTGGGAACAGGACAAACATGTATGTATTGCTTTAAGTTATATTACATTGAAACTTTTTACCTATAGGAGCCCATTTGATTGCTTTTACATTGCATAAATTTTAGTATTTTTGTATTTGTAAATTTATAAGATGGATTCCAACAATCATAATAGAGGGAGATATCAATTTTAAATGGACAAATGATGTTAGGTTGCAGTTGCAGTTGTAGGAAGGTTGGGAGGAAGGAATATGCAGTTTGTTTGTTTGCAAAAGACCACTGTGAGTCCTGTGAGTCTATACAATTGACAGTTTCTTCTTCCATAATAGACCAAACACAACAAAAATACAAAAACAAACAAAAATCAAAAGTTGTTGATGTCTTGTTACAGAGTGAAAATAAAAAATTAAAGAAAACTGAGAGGGTAAAATCATGTTTTGTCTTATTTTGACAGAGATTACATCTGCATGTAAGAGGCTTCTGTGAAAATAGCAAAACATTTGGAGAAGTATGTGGAAAATTTTCCCCGTATTCCTTTTCCCATTTCTAGATATTCTTGAGAAAAGTATATATAGAGCTAGATTTTAATTTGTAGGCCAATGTGTTATGAGGTACAGGAATTTGGAGATTGGGAAGACGGGGAAGGAGGGGAAGGAGTAGTTGAATTGGGAACAGGACAAGTGTGCTGTTGAGAAGGGAATAGGGAACAGGACAAACGTGTATGTATTGCTTTAAGTTATATTACATTGATATTTTTTACCTATAGGAGCCCATTTGATTGCTTTTACATTGCATAAATTTTAGTATTTTTGTATTTGTAAATTTATAAGATGGATTCCAACAATCATAATAGAGGGAGATATCAATTTTAAATGGACAAATGATGTTAGGTTGCAGTTGCAGTTGTAGGAAGGTTGGGAGGAAGGAATATGCAGTTTGTTTGTTTGCAAAAGACCATTATGAGTCCTGTGAGTCTATACAATTGACAGTTTCTTCTTTCATAATAGACCAAACACATCAAAAATACAAAAACAAACAAAAATCAAAAGTTGTTGATGTCTTGTTACAGAGTGAAAACAAAAAATTAAAAAAAACTGAGAGGATAAAATCATATTTTGTCTTATTTTAAGTAATAGTAAAATGACATATTTTAAAAATGAGGATGATATAATATAAAATTATTTTTGTTTCAAATCTGGATGATATATTATATTTTAAATTTAATTCTATGAAACTCTCTGTTTAGTAATATTCTATTATATGCTTATTATTATAGGTTCTCGTTATGTCACAAAATTGTTGAAATTTTAAGGTTCAGATATGTTTTTACCCTTTTTAAATGGAAAAGTTTAGTTTAAGAGAATAAAATATTTTAGTAATTTAGTTTAATTCTTTTAATATTATTTTTATTATATTAGAGAATTAAATTGATAAAATAGATGTTTTGAATTTAAAAAAATTCTTAAAAACTATATAAGAAAACTTTCACATTTAAATTTTTTATTTTTGTCACCTTAAGTTCATTTTTGTTCATTTGGTATAAAATTTATATTTCATATCCATCTTTCTAACATAAATATTAATTAAATATTTTTTATAAAAAATTAAATTATAATAAAAAACATGATATTATTAAGATTGTAAAAGAATATATATTATTTTTAGTGTTAAATTTTAAGAAACAAATTATAATGATATAAATATAAAATTAAAATTTGTATTCTTAAAATGCAATATATCATTTCAACTAAACCATAAAAAAATATGTAGATATGGTTGTGATGAAAAGGATATTATTTTAGGATTTGAATAAACTTAAAAGATATCAAATGAATGGAACAAAAGACTAGAAAAACTAAGAACAATTTTTTTATTTTTGTCACCTTAAAGTTCATTTTTGTTCATTTGGTATAAAATTTATATTTCATATCCATCTTTCTAACATAAATATTAATTAAATATTTTTTATAAAAAATTAAATTATAATAAAAAACATGATATTATTAAGATTGATTTTATTAACAACGTATCCAATCATGGTATGATTGATTTTTTTTTACTTAATTCAATCCAATTTGTAAGCACCTAAGTACCCATAAAGTTAAAATAGAGTGGTTTTGGTTCCATATTTTTATGAGTAGATTTATAAATTTATACTTGTATGTTCTGTTATCCCACAGAACATAATAATGTATCGGAGTTGGATAAATTATAGACGCACAACTAATGAATATGAAAGCGGAGTTGAACAATTTATTGAGTTTGCCAAGAAGAATGTTCCATATAATAATGAAAGATTCTACTGCCCATGTGTCAATTGTTTAAATAAACGAAGACTACCAACTGAAGTAATTCGAGAACATGTTTTGTGTGATGGATTCCTAAAGAGTTACACAAAGTGGACATGGCATGGTGAATTAATAGACATTCCAAGAGTACATATGTCTCAAACAGAAGTAGAAGAAGGGGATTTAGAGATGGAAGATCAACTAGAGGAAATGATTCATGATGTTGGAGATGATGTCTTGCAACACGCACATGTGTACGAAAATTTATGCAGTGATGCAGAAATGCCTTTGTATCCAGGATGCACTAAGTTTACTCGATTGTCGGGGATATTAAAATTGTTCAATGTGAAGGCAAGAAATGGGTGGACTGATAAAAGTTTCACAGAATTGCTTGAGTTGTTGAGTGACATGCTTCCGGAAGGTAATACAATGCCAACACGTAATTATAAGGCGAAGAAGATATTGTGTCCGATGGGTATGGAGTATAAAAAGATTCATGCATGTCCAAATGATTGTATACTGTATAGAAAGGAATTTGAAAAGTTACATCAGTGTCCACAATGTGGGGTATCACGATATAAGCAAAATGATGGTGATTCTGAATATGATGTTAAAAAAGGTCCTCTTGCAAATATCACTAACTCATGGAGAGAGGTAATACAAAATAAAGTCAAACACCCTTAACTATTTAAGTGTAAAGTTAACTTTTTCATTGATTAAGTAAATTTCTTTTGCAGCTATTCAACGATTCATCTCCATTGCAGGACAAAGATATGAAAGACATTAGAATGCAATGGGCTTCATTTTTTTTAAGTGTTTTTAATAAGTTGTAGAAATTTTAGTTTATTTAAATATACAACCAAATATTAGATTTTAGTCTTTTTTTGTACAATGTTTATAGGATAATATTATCTAATTATCAATGAACTAGTTTGTTTGGAAATTGTAGATTGTTATATGCAGGTTGATGAAACAATTTTGAATTGAGAACAACCAGTAAAACCAACTGAATTTTAAAAAAAACACTAACTTACTATGACGGTTATTGCGCCAACTGTCATAGTAAGTCAAAGATACTATGACAGTTATTACAAAAACTATCATAGTAAGTGAAACTTTCTATGACGGTTCTCATTAGACCTATCATAAGAAGTATTGCAGAAAAATCATTTTTTATATTGATTCTGCACATTCTATGACGGTTTGATCGCAACCGACATAATAAGTTCACTTATTATGACGGGTAGTTAACCGACATAGAAAGTTAAACTTTCTATGTCTCCTGTATCTATGTCGCTGTTTGAACCGTCATAAAAAGTTCCGTAGAACTGACATAAAAAGTCCCAACTGCAGTAGTATAATTACTTGTTATACATTACCAAACATCATATACAACCAATCATTATATAATATTCAAATAATCTCATTTCAATTCTAGAAATCAAGGGGAAAAAAAGTTGTGGGAAGTTAATAGAAGGGAAAACCATTTTGGATTTAAAGAAAGAAATTTCATTTACAGTATGTCACTAAGTAAATTGTGTAGTTTAACTAACATCCCTTTTACTTTTTTTTCATAGAGTTAATTTCACTCATCTGCCAGTTATTGTTATGTTACACTAAAACAATTTTTTAATAGAGACAAATAGTCACTTAGCAACGTGATTTAATGACAAGACAAAACACTACACTTTCTAAAATACTCAAAATACACTAGTATAACTTCAATCCAATCTAAATTCTCCACTTGTTAATAGCATCACATGTTCATATCAAATTATTTTTGTAAAAAAATTAAACGAAGATGGATTTTTTTTAACTTTCTAAAAATTTCTCTTCAATACAAATTAAAATATGCCCGTCAAAATTCAATTTCAGTCAAATATTCAACTTTTTGACAAATTATTCAATTAATAAACACAATAAACAATTATAGACATATTCACCTGTTTTAAAACTCACATAATCCAATAGTTTCAATTTTTCATATTCAACTAGAATTTAACTTCAATACCTAAATCCATGATTTACACATAAATATAGTATACTTATCAACATTTTCACTTGTACAAATTAATTACAACAACTTAACATTGTACAATCTTTATTAACCACCACCAAAAAATTCTATTAACCCTATACACATTTTTAATATTCTTTTACTTGTATATTTTCATATCTAAGTAGCAGATACAAATTTCCTATTATATCCTCATTTACAAACACTTTAATCCATCTATGGAATACCAATGTCTAGAATTTGTCCACCACATTTAAACAACACAAATTTTAGGGGTTTATATATGTGTAGTCTCTTTATCCATTCAAAAAGAATTTCCAACGATTTCAATTCAATATCATCATCAAAATTAACGACAATACTTGGCACAAAATCTATTATCTAATCTAAGGTTTCATTTCTAAAGGGAGTCCTTAAATTACCACCATATTTTTTAAGATATTTTGACTAAAATGTATTAGAAGTTACAAGTTTTTTTAAGTTATACATATATCTTATTTAATGAGTATCACTCATAATTTTATATTTTTAATAAAAATAATAATAATAATAATCAATTATTAAAAGAAGTTAGATAGAAAATATATTGTTAACTCTCTCTTAACATTATGCATGAAGCCTTTAATCTTATATAAAACCTATACAATAATATACATTACGGTCAACCTAGTAGTAAGTGGTTAGGTAGTTTGAATGAGATCTTAGGTTCAAACTTCTTTGTAAAAGAACACTATTGAAATTTATATTTATATGTTTATAATAAGGAAATCTGTAAATTTATTAACTTTTATCATGAAACATATAGTTAAACTAATATAAGGTTATTTTAATTTATACTATGCATTGTTTTAATTTTTTAAATTTCAAAAAGAAGTATTTGTCGCTTATATAATAAATTTTGTAGTTTGAACAAAGATGTCTACTATAATAAATACACATACTCAACAAAAAAATATTAATCATTTATTTATAAAAATGTTAAATGTATTATTTTATCTAAGATATATGAAATTAATTTATATTATTTTAGTAAATATATAATAAGTTAATTATAAAAAATCAATTAGTGTTAAGTTGATATATAATATGTAACTCTAACGATATTCTTCATTTATAAAAATTCAATCTCAACATAATATACTTGTATTAATTTTATATTATATTATATTATTGGGTGCCAACTATTAGATTAATACAAGAAAATAATAAAGTATATGAATTCAATCAAAGAAAATACTCCCTCGGTTACTCTGAGCCTATTGCCCTTATCCCTTGTTTGTTGTGCACTTCTTGATGTTGCTACCCCCTTCTTACTTGGATACTCTTTGCCCTTGGTTTTTTATACAAGAAACATTTCCTCTCATAATGGAGTTGAGAGCAGTCCTTCATCATGTGAGATCTACTACAATGAAAGCATATAGCCCTAAAAGATTGGGGTTGTTGTGGTTGAAATGTAACTACACCTCTCTTATGAAGTTGGGGTTTAGAATATGGTCTCTAGTGATCCACCCTAGCCTTCCCACTAGAAAACCCTCCATCATGGTGTATGATCACTAGAATTAGAAATTCTTTAATAGACATGGGAGCCATATATCTCTTCAATTCATACTCTAGTCCCTTCTTCGCACTTCCTACATCTCTAAGCTTCAAAGGTAGTTTGGGTGTAAAACTTTGCTAGGTATTCAAACATAGGAGCAAATGTATTGACCGATATGCTTCCCTGTTTGATGGAAGACTTGTGAGCAAGGGACTAAACACCAGGACCATGGCTAGAAAGACACAAGAAGATTGGATCTCTATTGAGATCAATAGATCCAAGTTATTATTTACATGAGTCATCCTAGAAGAAGTGTAGATAGAATAATAAGGTGTGAATAGTATTTTGTTTGGATTTGTATTTTAGCCCATTAGAATAATGACTAATAAAGAAGTACATATAGAAAAAATAGAGGTGTGCATAGTAAAGAAGTGTAAATAGGAAAACAGAGGTATGCATAACAATCTTTTTTGGCTTATATTTTGGCCCAGTAGTATAGGTAATAATAAAAGAGATGTGCTTAGATAAAAGGTAATTCATTGTTTTCCCTTGAATGTTCAGAAGTGTTCCAATTAATCTTTCACACACATTTCTCTCCACATGCATTACATTTATATAATATTTGACATGTAACTTGCATTAATATGGGAGATAAAAGAAAATGGACTTCTTCTTCCATATGCCTGTCATATATAATATCTGACATGTAACTTGCATCAACGTGGGAGATAAAATAGAATGGACTTCTTCTTCCATATGCTTGTCATAGTTGATGTTTTTTGTTTTTCCAAAACAACATTAATGTGCTTCACTTTTTCATAAATCTGAACACAATAAAGCAGACAAATTTTCATCCACTTGATGTCTATTAAAAGTTTTTCCCAATATTTGGAATGAGTGAAACCTTTTAGAAATCTACAATCCCAAAGATATGTTGTCTTCTTTCCATATTTCAATGTCTTTTTCATATACAAATTACGGTACGTAAGTAAGAAAGAAAGTCACTAAAATGCAAAAATAACATGACATGTATATAGAAAAATTCATTGAAAAACCCATGACACACTTCAACCCCCTTATTCCACAATAATCTCAAATCTTCAATCAACAAATTAAGAAAAACATGTATGTCATTTTCTAATAATGTTGGACTAGAGATCATCATATATAACATAATGTATTTACACTTCATGCACAACCGTGGATTTAAGTTCTAAATAGCTAGCATAATGTTTCATAAACTACGATTATTACTAAAATTACAAAACAAATTCATTCCATTTATAGGTAGTCCAAACCTAAGATTTCTTGACTTATTTTTAATTGGGAAACTCATTTGTTGGACTTGAAGACTTGGTTTCAAGTAGATTTGATGTCTCCAACCACCTTTGATGATGAAGATGATGGTGCTTGAAGAATGAAGATTGTGTCTTAGGATTAGAGTGTCTTAGAATGTGGGGTAAGATGCATTTCAATTAATCTTGGACTTAATCTTGAGTTTTAAAATGGTTTGAAATGTTTTAAAAGGTTTTGAATTGTTTTCAAAAGTCTTAACTGATTTTCAACTTGTTAAAAATATGGTTTCAATCAGTTAAAATGTTCTTAGTTTGATGGCTAAGTAATTCTTAAACATTTTAACCAATTGGTGGTTTTAAAGCTTTGTTTTGGCTAATTTTAGCTAGTTATTTTTCTAAATTTAAACCAGTTGAAATTCTGGAGCTATTTTTATGAAATCCAAGCTCTCTGGAAAAGCTAGCTAAATCGCATTTTCAACTGACTATTTTTCAGTTTTCAGAATTGGGGTGCTCTCAGAAAAATTCATTTTAATGAAAATAACTAGTTAAATTGCGTTTTCAACCGACTGTTTTTCAATTTTCAGAAAAGGGGTGCTCTCTAGAAAATTCATTTTAATGAAAACAACTAATTAAATTGCATTTCAACTAATTGATTTTATCAGAAACAGCTTTAAACCACGGGAACAGTTCTGAATACTTTGATTTTTAAAGAACTGAGTGACGAATCAATTATAGAGAAACCCATTGTTCAAGAAGGCTTTTCAAGTGTTCTAAATCAATTTGCGAAATCAATCAAGGAGTCCAAGATCAAATTGAATTGAGAATCTTTCATAGAAATCCATACTCTATTTTCGTGCTCTGTTTTTCAGTTTCTGGAATTTTTTCAGGTGAATTCGTTCCAAATTCTTGTGTAATCTTGTACTGGGTTTGTTTCTCTTAATCAGGGTGATTAAGGTGTTCTTGTAATAGGGTTTTACAAGGGTATACAGATCTTGTAGGGTTCAAGATCAAGTGTACTGTTCTGGTTTTAGTTTTTCATGTAGGGTTCATGTAAAAATTGAAATTTAGTGAATTGCTTTGATTTGGGTGTTTAGGAAACTGGATGTAGCCTTTGTTGAAAGGTGAACCAGTATAAATCTCTTGTGTTGATCTTCTTTCCCTGATTCTTTAAATTCTGTAATTGAAATTTGAATTGCTAATTGAATTGGATATATGATACATTGGTAAAAGCATTTCAAGAATCTTTAAAGAATTGATTTTCATCTTCATTTTGAATCTATTTTTTAGAAATTGGCCTTGAATTTCGAAAATCTTTTAAGAGTTTAATTCACCCCCCTCTTAAACTCAGCCATTTATTTCAGCAATTGGTATCAAGGGCTGGTTCTTGTAAAATATTCAAGTTTTCTGAAAATTTCAAAACATGGCTGAAGGAAAATTGCCTTTTGCAGAGGGTGCTTCTATAAACAGGCCACCAATGTTTTCAGGTGTAAACTACCCTTTTTGGAAAGTAAGAATGAAGATTTTCATTGAATCAATTGATAAAGGTATTTGGAGTGCTATAATCAATGGACCATATATCCCTAAAGAAGAGAAACCTTGGGAGAGTTTAAATGCTGAAGAACAAAAGAAAGTGCAGTATGATTGTAAAGCAAAGAATATTATAACATCTGCATTTAATCTTGATGAATTTTTTCGTGTTTCACAGTGTTCCAATGCCAAAGAAATGTGGGAAGTGTTGGAGGTAACACATGAAGGGACTGCTGATGTGAAAAGAGATAGGAAACACACTTTAATCCAAGAATATGAAATGTTTAGGATGCTGTCAGGAGAAACAGTTTTAGATGTGCAGAAAAGATTTACACACATTGTAAATCATCTAATAGGTCTTGGAAAAGTGTTTGAGAAAGAGGAGCTGAACATAAAAGTGCTGAAATGTTTGAATAGAAGTTGGCAACCTAAAGTGACAACAATTTCTGAATCTAAGGACCTAACAAAAATGAGTGTTGCTGCACTTTTTGGAGAGTTGAGGGAGCATGAACTTGAGCTTAATAGGCTTGCTGAACAAGAAGAAAGTGACAAGAAAAAGAAGGGGCTGACCTTGAAGACTTTGGTTCATAAGGAGGAGATTAGTGATGATGAAACACATGAAGAAAGTGATGCAGAAAATATGAACCTCTTAGTGAGAAAGTTCAACAAGTTCTTGAAATACAAGAACAAAGGTTACAAACACAAGAGGTACAACAAAAAATCTGATTTGGTTTCTTCTAACTTTACTTGTTTTGGTTGTGGAAAACATGGACATATTAAGGTTGAATGTCCATATTCTCAAAAAAAAGAAAAGAATGGAGAAAAGAAACATGAAAAATCATCCAAAACCAAGAAGGCATATATAGCATGGGATGAGAATGGTGTCTCCTCTAGTAGTGATTCTTCAAGTGAAGATGAAAAGGTCAATCTTTGTCTTATGACTGATTGTGATACAGCAAGTAATGTGTTCTTGAAGGCCAAAGAATCATTGTGGTATCTAGATAGTGGCTGTTCAAGACATGTGTGGTGACAAAAGAAAGTTTGTCAAACTCACCTTGAAAAATGGAGGTTTTGTCACATATGGAGACAATAACAAAGGAAAAATACTTGGAAGTGGTGATGTTGGTAACATTTCTTCAATCCTTATTGAAAATGTGTTATATGTTGAAGGTTTGAAGCATAATCTCCTTAGTATTAGCCAGTTGTGTGATAAAGGTTTTAGAATTATCTTTGAAACAAATCATTGCAAAATTATTGAGAAAAATTATGAAAAAATCTGCATATTAGGAAAGAGAATTGAAAATATTTACATGCTTGATCTTGATCATATGTGTGCAACTAATTTTACATGTCTCATGCCTAAAGAAGATAGTTCATGGCTTTGGCATAGAAGAGCTGCACATATAAACATGAATCATTTGGAAAAACTGGTTTCAAAAGAGCTCGTTTAAGGGATACCAAAACTAAAATTTGAAAAAGGAAAAATCTGTCATGCATGTCAAAGAGGAAAATAGACCAAAGTATCTTTTAATCTGAAAAATTATGTGTCTACATCAAAACCTTTGGAATTGCTGCATTTAGATTTGTTTGGTCCATCTAGAACTATGAGTATTGGAGGAAACTATTATGCTTTAGTTATTGTTGATGACTATTCTAGATTTACTTGGACTTTATTCCTTATAAATAAAAATGATGTATTTCATGCTTTTAAGAAACTTGCCAAGGTTTTACAAACTGAAAACAGCTGCAGCATAAGTGCTCTAAGAAGTGATCATGGAGGGGAATTTGAAAATGAAAAGTTCAATCATTTTTGTGAAAAATATGGAATTAAACATAACTTTTTCGCACCTAGAACTCCTCAACAAAATGGTGTGGTTGAGAGGAAAAATAGGTCACTTGAAGAACTAGCAAGGACTATGCTTAATGAATCAAATATTCCTAAATATTTTTGGGCAGATGCAGTAAATACTGCATGTTATGTATTAAATAGGGTTTTGATAAGACCTATTTTAAAGAAAACCCCTTATGAATTGTATAAAGGGAGAAAACCCAACATAGCACATCTTAGAGTGTTTGGCTGCAAGTGTTTTGTGTTAAATAATGGCAAAGAAAAACTTGGCAAATTTGACGCTAAAGCTGATGATGCATTATTTTTAGGTTATTCTTCTAATAGCAAAACATATAGGATTTATAACAAAAGATTAGCTAGCATTGAGGAATCAATTCATGTGGTTTTTGATGAGACTAATGTGCAAAATGAAGGTGCAGTAAGTGGTGCAGGTGCAGGAGAAGAGAATTTAATTAAAGGTGTATCAGCTGAACATTTACAATCTGATAAAGTTGCTGCAGACGAAATTTTAGCTGGTGAAAATCAGAAAGAACAGGCTGAAATTCTGGCACTAGAACTGAAATCTGCAGAAAATGATTTACCCAAAGAATGGAGGGTGCCTCGTGAGCTATCCATTGAAAATGTGATAGGTGATGTTCAACAAGGTGTTTCTACTAGAAGATATATGCATGATACATGTTTAACTGCTGCATTTGTTTCTCAAGTTGAACCTAAATGTGTTGATGATGCATTACTTGATGAAAGCTGGATTTTAGCTATGCAAGATGAACTGAATCAGTTTAAAAGGAATGAGGTCTGGGAACTAGTCCCTTGCACACCTAAAATGAATATAATTGGAACAAAGTGGGTGTTTAAAAATAAAATGAATGATCAAGGAATAATAACTAGAAATAAAGCTAGGCTTGTGGCTAAAGGATACAATCAACAGGAAGGAATAGATTATGAAGAAACATATGCTCCTGTAGCTAGATTAGAAGCTGTTAGGCTATTGCTTGCTTTCTCATGCATGATTGGATTCAAACTTCATCAAATGGATGTGAAAAGTGCATTTTTGAATGGTTATATAAATGAAGAAATTTATGTTTCACAACCATCTGGATTTGTTGATCACAAGTTTCCTAATCATGTATATAAACTAAAAAAGGCTCTTTATGGACTCAAGCAAGCTCCAAGACAATGGTATGAAAGGTTGAGTAACTTTCTTATATCTCAAAATTTTGAAAGGGGCCAAGTTGATAAAACCTTGTTCATTAAGAAGTCTTTGGACAGCATAAATCTTGTGCAGGTTTATGTAGATGATATAATTTTTTGATCCACTAATGAGAAGCTTTGTGAAGAATTTGTGGCAGCTATGCAGGGGGAGTTTGAAATGTCAATGATGGGTGATCTAAACTTCTTCTTAGGCTTACAAGTCAAGCAAATGGATCATGGAACATTTCTTAATCAATCAAAATATTGCAAAGAGCTGTTAAAGAAGTATGACATGGACAGCTGCAAAGAATCAAGCACTCCTATGGCTACCAGCAGCTACCTTGATGCTGATGAAAGTGGTAAACCA
Organism: Lablab purpureus; assembly: GCA_030347555.1. Lineage (NCBI taxonomy): Eukaryota > Viridiplantae > Streptophyta > Magnoliopsida > Fabales > Fabaceae > Lablab > Lablab purpureus. The sequence continues at coordinate 14,455,528 of CM059257.1, read as the reverse complement.
TTTGATTCCACTAAATATAGAGGTTTGATAGTTTCTCTTTTATACCTAACTGCTAGTAGGCCGAATATAATGTTTAGTGTATGCATGTGTGCTAGATTTCAGTCCAATCCTAAAGAATCACACTTTGCAATTACTAAAAGAATCCTAAAATATCTAAAAGGTACTATTAATGTTGGTTTGTGGTATCCAAAAGGTGCATCATTTAATCTAGTGGGCTATTCAGATGCTGATTTTGCTGGTTGTAAATTGGATAGGAAAAGCACAAGTGGAACTTGTCATCTATTAGGAAGTAGTCTAGTATCATGGCATAACAAAAAGCAAGCTAGTGTGGCTTTGTCTACTGCTGAAGCTGAATATGTTGCAGCTAGGAGCTGTTGTGCTCAAACTTTGTGGTTAAAACAACAGCTTTTTGATTATGGCTTGAAACTAGATCACATTCCTATTAGGTGTGACAACATAAGTGCTATCAATTTAACCAAAAATCCTATTTTGCATTCTAGAACAAAGCACATAGAAATAAGCACCATTTCATTAGAGATCATGTTCAAAAAGGTGACTGCATAATTGATTTTGTTGATTCACATAACCAACTTGCTGATATTTTTACCAAACCACTCTCTAAAGATAGATTTTTTCAGTTAAGAAATGAATTGGGTGTTCTTGATATCTCAAATGTGATTTAATTCATGTGTGTGACTCATTCTTGTTATTATACATGTTGTTTTGTGTGTTTGATGGTTTAATTTTGCATGTTTGTTAATTGATTGTAGTTATACTTGCAGTTTATATGATATAAAATGAAATCTGCAATGACATTCAATTTTTTAGTTAGTTATTTCGTGTTTTAATTAGCTTATTTCACTTAATTTGGGGCTGCAGTGGAGTTGCAGTGATTTCTGTCTCTGGTTTAGTCAGTTCATTGTCGATTTAGTCAGTTAATTTCATTAATTGGTATTAAATCAATATCAGGCTATCTGTTTTAATCAACTGTTTCACACAAATCAACCGACTGAAATTGTCTGGAACAATACAAAATTAAATACCAGAACGAATTAGGTGATAAATTGCATTGATTTACATTCAATTGGTGAATTTAAGTTGATTGATTGATAGTTGTGCATCAGTTACACTTAAAATACAGCTGGTTAAAGAATCTTGACTCTTGTTTTGTCATGTAGTGCTTTTGTCTTGCTTTTAACTGATTTCTCTTTCCAAATTCAAAATTCACTCAACTGACTGAATGCCTTGGTTAAAACAAAACCTGTTGCATATCTCTGCAACATATATTCCATCTGATTGCTTGTTTGACTACACAATGCATTGAATACCTTCGAAAAGCAACTGACTGAATGCTTGTTTAAATACATATGCTGAATTGCATTTGTCATATGCATTGCATGTGTGAGAAAACTGTGCACGTACTATCTCTGCTCTGTTCTCTACATTTTTCTTCTCTGCCATGGCTTCCTCAAGCAATCCCAGAAAGAAATCGAAAACAGCTGGGTCTTCAAAGCACAAAGAACCTGAAATTCCAGCACCTCCTTCATATAGACATTGTTCTATTGAAGCTTGGTTTGATGGAGATGAGGAAAGAATTGAGAAGTTTCAGTCTCATATCAGTAAAAAGGCAATGAATCCACCAAAGATTCTGAGTTTTCAGTGGCTGGAAGATGAAGGAATTGTTGATATAATCACCATGCTGCAGTATCAAGACTCACAAAAATTCCTTGAGCTAAATGGGTTCATCTATCCAGACTTAGTGAAGGTTTTCTATACAAACCTTAAGCATGATGGTTCTGTTCTCACCTCCAAAGTAAAAGGAAAGGAAATTACAATAAGCAATTCAATTTGGACAAGGGTGGCTGGATTCAAAACTGATGGAATCGTTGTGAGTAGGGGATATTGTGGCTCTTTGGAAGATTTCAACAAAATTCAGACCTACAGGGAATGTTTGCGTGATCCTCAAGGTTCTATTAGGGGATTTCAAGTTGGAGGAGAAACCTTGACAGCTAGGATTCTCACCTTCATAATCACCTGGATGCTTACACCAAGGGGAAGTAATCATGTTACCTTAAATGAAGGTGATCTTGTTATGATTTTTTGCTTGATGAAATCTGTTAAAATTAATTGGATTCATATTTTGAAGGACCACATGATGAAATCAAAGAGGCTAACTGATTATCGCCTTCCCTATGCATTGTTAATTTCAAAGTTTCTTGAGTATTTTCGTGTGGATATAAGAGGTGAACAAAAAATTAATATTGGAAGATCTCATCAGCTGGATAATAGCTTCTTGTTCAAGTTTGGTTTTAATAAAAAGGATGGTGAATGGGTTGCTGGACAAGGCCCTGGATATGCTGGAATAAGTGATGCTGGAGCTGCTGCTAGTGATGCTGACAATGCTGGTGCTGCTGCTGAAGAGCCTTCAATGATGGGAGACACTGTTCCTTATGTTCCTCCTGTTGATCGTGGCACTCCATTATCTCTGTTTGAGCAAACTATGCTGCAATGGTTTGATTCTATCCAATCTCATCAAATGTATCATCATTCATATTGCATGGAACGTTTTGGGCACATTGATCAAAGTATTGAGGACCTACATGCCCAACTAGCTCAAATTCATGTTGGTTATAGTACTGTGGCTGATAATGATGATGGTGAGGATGATGATTAAACTGGATCTGCAACTACTAGAGAGAAATTGTTGTTGCTGTTACTGAAGTGCTGCTACTGGTTTTTGGCTGGTGTTTTGTTGTTATTGCTGCTGTTGTTCTTTATTTTTTTTTCACTGTTGTGCCTACTGGTTCTGGAAGAAAAGCTGTGTTTGCTGGTTTATGGTTTGCTGTTGCTGGTGCATTAATCCTATTGTTGTTGCTGCTGCTGCATTACTGCTGGTGCATCTGATGTAACTGAAGTGTTGTTGTTGTGTGCTGTTGTTTTTGTAATGCTGATTTTGCTTTTGCTACTGCTGGTGCATTTGCTGTTGCTGGTGCATTAATTCGACGGCTGCTACACAAATTCTGTTGTTGCTGCTGCAAAATCATGCTGCTGTTGCTATTTGCATTCATGTTTTTGCATTTCATTGCTGTATTGGTTGTGTGTTGTATGTGCTTATTTGTTGTTGTTTTTAATTGGGTCTCATGCCCATGTCTGTTGAACATTTTTAATTTTACTGCATTTGCTCTAATTGAATATTATCTTCCTTATGCTATTTGATGATTACAAAGGGGGAGAAATATTGAGGCACACCATGAAGCACATGTGAAAGGGGGAGAATATGTGAGAGGGGGAAAATATGTAATTGAGAGATTTCTGCTGCTGTATTTTCGTTTCTATGTTTATTTTCAGGTCTCCTACATTCTTCAAAGACAATGGATGCTTCAAGTGGTTGTAAGTGGTTGTCATCATCAAATAGGGGGAGTTTGTTGGACTTGAAGACTTGGTTTCAAGTAGATTTGATGTCTCCAACCACCTTTGATGATGAAGATGATGGTGCTTGAAGAATGAAGATTGTGTCTTAGGATTAGAGCGTCTTAGAATGTGGGCTAAGATGCATTTCAATTAATCTTGGACTTAATCTTGAGTTTTAAAATTGTTTGAAATGTTTTAAAAGGTTTTGAAATGTTTTCAAAAGTCTTAACTGATTTTCAACTTGTTAAAAATATGGTTTCAATCAGTTAAAATGTTCTTAGTTTGATGGCTAAGTCATTCTTAAACATTTTAACCAATTGGTGTTTTTAAAGCTTTGTTTTGGCTAATTTTAGCTAGCTATTTTTCTGAATTTAAACCAGTTGAAATTCTGGAGCTATTTTTATGAAATTCAAGCTCTCTGGAAAAGCTAGCTAAATCGCGTTTTCAACTGACTATTTTTCAGTTTTCAGAATTGGGGTGCTCTCTGAAAAATTCATTTTAGTGAAAACAACTAGTTAAATCGCGTTTTCAACTGACTGTTTTTTAGTTTTCAGAAAAGGGGTGCTCTCTGAGAAATTCATTTTAATGAAAACAACTAGTTAAATCGCGTTTCAACTGACTGATTTTATCATAAACAACTTTAAACCACTGGAACAGTTCTGTTATAAATACTTTGATTTTTAAAGAACTGAGTGACGAATCAATTACAGAGAAACCCATTGTTCAAGAAGGATTTTCAAGTGTTCTAAATCAATTTGCGAAATCAATCAAGGAGTCCAAGATCAAATTGAATTGAGAATCTTTCATAGAAATCCATACTCTGTTTTCGTGCTCTGTTTTTCAGTTTCTGGAATTTTTTCAGGTGAATTCGTTCCAAATTCTTGTGTAATCTTGTACTGGGTTTGTTTCTCTTAATCAGGGTGATTAAGGTGTTCTTGTAATAGGGTTTTACAAGGGTATACAGATCTTGTAGGGTTCAAGATCAAGTGTATTGTTCTGGTTTTAGTTTTTCATGTGGGGTTCATGTAAAAATTGAAATTTAGTGAATTGCTTTGATTTGGGTGTTTAGGAAACTAGATGTAGCCTTTGTTGAAAGGTGAACCAGTATAAATCTCTTGTGTTGATCTTCTTTACTTGATTCTTTAAATTCTGTAATTGAAATTTGAATTGCTAATGGAATTGGATATATGATACATTGGTAAAAGCATTTCAAGAATCTTTAAAGAATTGATTTTCATCTTCATTTTGAATCTGTTTTTCAGAAATTGGCCTTGGATTTCGAAAATATTTTAAGAGTTTAATTCACCCCCCTCTTAAACTCAGCCATTTATTTCAACAATTATCAATGTTTTTCCATTGCAAAGAATTGACCAGATGGTGAAGTTGTCCATCACATTTTCTCCGATTTATATGTCACCTAAGGTTTTTAACTTCATTTGAATACACAAAAATACTGTTTAACCCTTAGGCTGTTGTTATCTCATTATTACTATCTTAATAATTTTCCTTAACCTTGTATCAGGATAATCTGTACCTAGGACCTTTTTTCAACTCTTCAAACTCTTTTATGTAAAATATGCAATCATTAGGGCATGAAATGTATGTTTTTGTACTTCATAACCATGGGATGAAATATTTTCTTTGCTTCATAATTATGATTAGGTAGTGCATTTCCTTCTAGAAGCATGTCTTTCAACAAAGAAAACAATTCCATGATCTTTTTTCATACCACTCATTGATTTCCTTCAAATTTAGCAACTTTAGCATCTCTAACAATCATGTGAAGTCAATTAACCAAGATACAATAGAATCTTTACATCGCTAAACATATCTTCATACACATGCACTTATGCAAAAAACATATTGCAATATCATGAATCATATCCTCCAATTGGTTATCCATGGTTGAATTAACAACCTTCTTAGTGTGATACACACTTGACAAATCTAACAATTCACCATGCCATGTCAATATTATATAACTTCTAAGAAAGCCTTCACATAGAAGATGCTAATTAATTTCTTTAACATCTAGTCTTCTTTCATTTAAACAATTCACATAAGGACACATAAACCTTCATTGCCACCAATAGCACCATTGTGTTGTGTGAATTGTGGAAAATTTTCACTTCTCCTTCATACTCCTCAGTTATGGGTGTTGAATTAATTCAACTTTGATTCTACATGTATGTGATGAACATTCAATTTTGTCATAATGCATTCAAATATCACTTTTTAAATAAGATGTGAGATGTTACCCCTTTTAGGAAGATTATTTTTATATAGTTAAATAATACGTAAATTTTAATTAATACCTCATACTTTCTACAAAATTTTGGCAACATTTTTTCATTGGTTTTCAACTAACACAAAATGAAAATGGTGGCAACAAATTAACCATAATATAATATGAATTTGAAGATAAACACACAATGTAATTAACTAAAATCTCATGGAGTATATCAAATGCTAAAATACATGTACTAATGTACTATAAAAAAATATTAATATTTTAAAACTATCCAATCAAAAGTTGATGATTCGACAAAAAAAGATTTTTATGAAAGAAATCATGGATGATTCAAAATAGAAAGGATACTTAATTTTTATATTGAATCTCCAACAAGAAACCAAGATTCATTCAATGTAATCACTACAAGAAAAATTGCTTGTAGAAGCTATATTACTCGTCTCTAAAATAATAAAATATTAGTCACTCAAATAATTGAAGATTAATTTAGAATTTAATTTGTAAGTTAAAACCTTAGTAACTAATGTTAGAGACTAATTTAGATTTTGATTCAATATGAATTGCAAAAGGAAATTTTCATCCACAGTCATTCCTAATGACTTAAGTTTTGCTGCAATGTTTACCATTTCAGTAACATGTTCATGCATAGTACAAGAACCATCAAATTTCAAATTTCATGGTGGTTAGAGTACTCATTAATGTCCCGGCAAGAGACTTATCGGCAGTTTGAGAGCACTCTTCCACAAACCTCATCATTTCTTCAACACTTTCTATTTTAGGAAGGGCAAACTTAATGTTGTCAGCAATACTCATCTGCATATACATTAGACTTAATCTGTTTGACCTTTCGCAATTCTTAAAATGAACTTTCTCTTCCTCAGTGCTTAGATCAGTAATAGCACTTGGTTTCTCTTCATAGAGGGCAAAATCCAAATTGTTAAATAAAGACGGCAGTGTAAAAACCAAGAGGCAGGTGAATTGGATTTTTAATAAACTTTTTCCCTTTAAAATAAATTTCCAGATTTTGAATTATTTTCAAAAACTAGGATGCGGATTTTCCTTAACCTTTGATTAGTGCAGTTTGAGTTGCAATCGATAATATGATCCACAATAAAAAGAGATAGGGAAAGAGAAAGAACACAGAGATTTATACTGGTTCGGATTAAGCCAATCCTACGTCCAGTTCCCAATCACCACAAATGTGTGATGATCACCCCACTATCTTTAATTGAAATTACAAACACCAATTCATGCAATAAAAATAAAGATAAAGGAAAACACCTCCTTAGACACACTAAGGATGAAACACCTCTCCAGACACACTGAGGATGAAACCCACCTCTCTTGACACACAAGAGATGAACACACCTCCCTTAGAACAGATCCAAGGGATGAATTTTCTGTTTATAAAAACAATAAAAAAGAATACACCTAATATAGAGCTGGATAAAAAGCTTAAGCACAAAGATCACCACTTCCAAAGACTTGATCAAACTTGAGAGAGCAAGAAAGCGGTTTTGAAAAGCTAAGGCGCAAGAACACTTTGAATATTTGTGTTTTTTCAGATGTATTGAACCTAAGGCATTCTCTTTCATTTTATAATTCGAAAATGCTCCAAAGTTTCCATTCTTAGGTTGATTTAGCATTGAATTCACAAAAACGACTCATTTAATCGATTATCTAAAAAGCTTAATCGATTATATTAGAGTTAAAAACTGGAAAACTCATTTCGCCTTATATAATCAATTAGATTAAGGCCATAATCGATTATATTAACCTAGAATCAATATAATCGATTATCAAAAACACTTAATCGATTATTTAGTTTGTTAAACAATTTTGATTCAAATTTTAAGTGAAATAATCGATTATCTACGTATCATAATCGATTAAAAGCGTAGAAAAACGTTTTTGTGAGAAAACAACTTGCTCTCATGTTTGGAAAGGTCTTGAATGGGATTTATGACTTACTCTTTTCATCCATCACCCAAAACAGAACCTTCTAAAATTGAAACTTCAGCTCTTGATAAAATCTTCATTAATCTTCTCTCTTGAAAGCTTTAAACACTCTTTATGCCTTTCCTTTTCCATCTAGCAACCTTCCTTTGTGAGATGACACAAGTCTTTAATGTTGATTGGAGCACTTTAAATCTTCATCATCAAAACTTTAAATCTTCATTAAATATCTGGAGGACTTCATCAACACTTGTTCTTGAAATATGCTAACAATCTCCCCCTTTTTGATGATGATAAAAAAAACATAGAGACTTGTGATTGATATCCTGAAAAACTTGAAAATAATGTATGGATATCTCCATCATAAAAATTAGTCCACAAAGGAAATAAAGTAGGCAGTCATATAGCATTTAAATTTCAATTTGAATTTTGAAAAAGAGTTTCAAGAAAATTAATGTATGGAAAATATTTCTAAAAACTCCCCCTTAAACTTTGCTATTAAATGTTTAAGATATATTAGGTAATGATTTGAAATATTTCCTAATACTCCCCCTGATTTTAATTTTCTTAAAAACTTGAGATATGGACATATTATCAATGAAAACAAATATTTTTCTCCCCCTTTATTTTTATCATTTTCAAAAAGATTACATATTCAGAGATTAATACAGCAGAAACAATTAATTACACAGAAAATATAGAGGGAAAAAAATATAGCAGCTAGAAAAGAATTAAGCTAAGGGAATTAGTGAACTTGTAGCCTATTCAGTTTCTTCACTATCCCCTGCATCTTCTTCTTCTTCCTCATCATCTACTGCTGGCTGTTTTCCTCTGGAAGATCTAGTATTATCTTCTTCTGGAGAGACATCTTCAATCTCCAGCTTTCTTTCCACCCTGTAAACTCTCCTGTTAAGTCTTGAGAGCTTGGAGCAAATGTCGTCATAATGAGTAACTTGAAGACTCATCATGTTGTCCATCCTGGAGAGAATATTTGCTTCCATTGATCCAGGTTGAGGTTGAGGTGGTGGTTCTTCATCTTCATCCATTGTAGCTTCCTCATCTCTTTGCCTGAACCTGTTTCCTTGTTCAATAAGGCCCATGTGTCTTAGAACATTCTTTCCTATTTTGCTGTTGCTTAGCAAAATTTGCTTGTTTTCTCCTTCAAGATCTACACCTTTATATTCTAAAATCTTGGATATAAACACATCATAGGGTAAAGCAAAGGATAATATCCTAGTGGCTTTAAACATATTATCTAAAATAATAGCAGGCCAATCAATGCTAACATTATTAAGGAAACCATACATCAAAAGGATGTCTTACTTAGTAAGTTGAGCATGATTGGTTCCTCTTGCAACAAGAATCCAAACAATAACATAATGTAACATACGCTCATTTATTTTCACATTACCGACTTTATACAAGTTCTCTACTTATTGTTGGACTTGAAGACTTGGTTTCAAGTGGATTTGATGTCTCTAACCACCTTTGATGATGAAGATGATGGTGCTTGAAGAATGGAGATTGTGTCTTAGGATTAGAGAGTCTTAGGTTGTGTGGTAAGATGCATTTCAATTAATCTTGGACTTAATCTTGGGGTTTAAAATGTTTTGAAATGTTTTGAAAAGGTTTTAAATTGTTTTCAAAGGTTTAACTATTTTTTAACTGGTTAAAAATCTGATTTCAACTAGTTAAACTGTTCTTCGTTTTTCAAGCTTTGTATTTGGGAAATTTTAACTGACTGTTTTCGAAATTTAAACCAGTTAAAATCCTGGTATCTTTGTTCAGGAATTCCAATTCTCTGGAATAACTAGTTAAAACGGGTTTTCAACTGACTGATTTCAAGTTTCAGAAAAAGGGTGCTCACTGGAAAATTGTTTTTAATGAAAACAACCGGATTAAATGCGATTTCAACCGACTATTCTCGTCAGAATCAGTTTTAACAGCTTTGTTATAAATAACTCGAAATTCAAAGAACTGAGTGACGAATCATTGTTAGAAGAACCCACTGAGCAAGAACGTTTCTCTTACACTCTAAATCAATTTGCGAATCTCTCCAAGAAGTCCAAGATCCAATTGAATAGCGAATTGAATCAAGAAATCATACTCTATTTTTGTCACTGTTGCGTGCTCTGTTTTCGTTTCTGCTCTGAATTTCCAGGTGAATTCAATCCAATTCTTTATGTGTGAGTTAGCTGCGTGTTCGTCTCTTAATCAGGGTGATTAAGGGTTCTTGTAATAGGGTTTTACAAGTGTTTAGAGGTCTTGTAGGGTTCAAGACTAGGTGCAACTTTCTGGTTTTCGTTTTTCATGTAGTGTTCATGTAAAAACTGATTTTTAGTGAATTGATTGAATTTGTGTGTTTAGGAAACTGGATGTAGCCTTTGTTGAAAGGTGAACCAGTATAAATCTGTTGTGTTGTTCTTCTTCGCTTGATCTTTTACATTCGGCAATTGAATTTTAAATTGTAATTGAATTGGATATATGATCAATTGATTAAAAGCATTTCAAGAACCTATTAAAGCTGGTTTTCGATCTTCATTCGAATCTGTTTTTCACATTTGGCCATTGTATTTCGAAAATCTTTGAGAGTTTAATTCACCCCCCCTCTTAAACTCAGCCATTTATTCCAACAATTGGTATCAAGAGCTGGTTCTTGAAAAATATTCAAGTTTTACGAAAAATTTCAAACATGGTGAAGGAAAATTGCCTTTTGCGGAGGGTGCTTCTATAAGCAGGCCACCAATGTTTTACGGGGTAAACTATCCATTTTGGAAAGTTAGAATGAAGATTTTCATTGAATCAATTGATATAGGGATTTGGAATGCTATAGTCAATGGACCAGTATATCCCTAAAGAAGAGAAACCATGGGAAAATTTAAATCTTGATGAACAAAAGAAAGTGCAATATGATTGTAAAGCAAAGAACATCATAACTTTTGCACTTAATCTTGATGAATTCTTTCGTGTTTCACAGTGTTCCAATGCTAAAGAAATGTGGGAAGTGTTGGAGGTTACTCATGAAGGAACAACTGATGTTAAAAGAGCTAGAAAGCATACTTTAATCCAAGAGTATGAGATGTTCAGAATGCTTCCAGGAGAAACTGTTTCAGATGTGCAAAAGAGGTTTACACACATTATAAACCATCTGATCGGCCTTGGAAAAGTGTTTGAGAAAGAGGAGCTGAACATCAAAGTGCTTGAAATGTTTGGATCGAAGTTGGCAACCCAAAGTAACGACAATTTACGAGATCAAGGACTTGTCAACAATGAGTGTTGCTGCACTTTTTGGAAAGCTAAGGGAACATGAGCTTGAGTTGAATAGACTTGCTGAACAAGAAGACAATGACAAGAAAAAGAAAGGGCTGGCCTTGAAGACTTTGGTTCACAAGGAGGAGAATAGTGAGGATGAAGGACATGGAGGAAGTGATGCGAAAAAATCTGAACCTCTTAGTTAGAAAGTTCAACAAGTTCTTGAAATACAAGAACAAAGATTACAAGAACAAGAGGTATAATAAAAATCTGATTTAGCTTCTTCTAACTTTACTTGTTTTGGTTGTGGAAAACGAGGGGACATATTAAGGTTGAATGTCCATACTCACAAAACAAAGAGAGGAATGGAGAAAAGAAGCATGAAAAATCATTCAAAACCAAGAAGGCTTACATAGCATGGGATGAGAATGATATCTCCTCTAGTGATTCTTCAAGTGATGATGAAAGGGCCAATCTTTGCCTTATGGCTGATTGTGATACAGACAAGTAGTGTAAGTTCCTCAACTACTCAAAATGGTCTTCCTTATGATCGATTGCTGCAAAATTTTCGGAATTGCATGAAGAGGCTAATAAGGTTGCTTGTTCAAACAATAGGCTTAAAGGTATGAACAATTGGCTAGAGAACAAGGTGAAAGAGCTAGAGAAAGAGCTGGAAAATTCAAAAACTGATTTTGAAAATCGGAAATGATTTACAAGGCTTCAAGTTGCAATGATGAACATGCTTGAAAAAATCTGCACAAGCTGCAGAATTTTAGAAAATCAAATTGAGTATTTGAACAAATCTCTAGCTAAATTCACCATGGGAAGAGCCAACTTGGATACACTTTTAGATTTTAAAAATTGTGTAACGAATAGAGTTGCACTTGGATTTAAAAATGGTTTTCAAAAGAAACAAAATCCTTATAGAAATTTCTTTTCACATAGAAAACCGTCCAACACTTCATCTATTACATGCTTTTATTGTATAAACAAGGGACATACTTCAAAATCATGCAAAATCAGAAAATTTGGTGTTCCTAGTGGTCAATATATTTGGAAGCCAAAATGTGGTAGAAAGGTTATTAACTTTGTTGGACCCAAATTGATGTGGGTACCAAATTCTCTCCATTGATTGTGTTTTGCGAGGTGTTCTTGAAGGCCAAGGAATCATTGTGGTATCTAGACGAGTGGTTGTTCAAGGCACATGTGTGGTGACAAAAGGAAGTTTGTCAAACTCACCTTGAAAAATGGAGGTTTTGTCACATATGGAGATAATAATAAAGGGAAAATCCTTGGAAGTGGTGATGTTGGTAACATTTCTTCAATCCTCATTGAAAACGTGTTATATGTTGAAGGTTTTAAGCATAATCTACTTAGTATTAGCCAGTTATGTGATAAAGGATTTAGAATCACTTTTGAAACAAATCATTGCAAGATCATTGAGAAAAATTCTGATAAAATCTGCATGTTAGGCAAGAGAATTGAGAACATTTATATGCTTGATCTTGATCATATGTGTGCAACTAATTTTACATGTCTCATGTCTAAGGAAGATAGTTCATGGCTTTGGCATAGGAGAGCTGCACATATTAACATGAATCATTTGGAAAAACTGGTTTCAAAAGAACTTGTTTTAGGGTTACCAAAACTGAAATTTGAGAAAGGTAAAATCTGTCATGCATGTCAAAAGGGTAAACAAACCAAAGTTTCTTTTAATCTGAAAAATTATGTGTCTACAACAAAACCTTTGGAATTGCTGCATTTGGATTTGTTTGGTCCATCTAGAACAATGAGTATTGGTGGAAACTATTATGCTTTGGTTATTGTTGATGATTATTCTAGGTTTACTTGGACTTTGTTTTTGAAAAATAAAAATGATGCATTTCATGCTTTTAAGAAACTTGCCAAGGTTTTACAAAATGAAAACAGCTGCAGACATAAGTGCTCTTAGAAGTGATCATGGAGGGAATTTGAAAATGAAAAGTTCAATCATTTTTGTGAAAAATATGGGATTAAGCATAACTTTTCAGCACCTAGGACTCCTCAACAAAATGGTGTTGTTGAGAGGAAAAATAGATCACTTGAGGAACTAGCAAGGACAATGCTTAATGAATCAAACATCCCTAAATATTTTTGGGCGGATGCAGTAAATACTGCATGTTACATAATAAATAGGGTTTTGATAAGACCTATTTTGAAGAAAACCCACTTATGAATTGTACAAAGGAGAAAACCCAACATAGCACATCTTAGAGTGTTTGGCTGCAAGTGTTTTGTATTAAATAATGGCAAAGAAAAACTTGGCAAATTTGATGCTAAAGGCTGATGATGCATTGTTTTTAGGCTATTCTTTACATAGCAAAGCATATAGGATCTTCAACAAGAGATTAGCTATCATTGAGGAATCAATACATGTTGTTTTTATGAGACTAATGTGCAAAATGAAGGTGCGATGAGTGGTGCAGGTGCAGGTGAAGAGAACTTAATTGAAGGTGTATCAAGCTGGACATGTAGAAGCGATAAAGGCTGCTTGCAGGTGGAATTTTAGCTGGTGAAAATCAGAAAGAACTGACTGAAATCCTGGCACCAGAATTAAAGTCTGCAGAAAATGATCTACCTAAAGAATGGAGGGTGCCTCGCAATCTGTCCATTGGAAATGTGATAGGAGATGTTCAGAGAGGTGTTTCTACAAGAAGGTCTATGCATGATACATGTTTAAGCTGCTGCATTTGTTTCCCAAGTTGAGCCTAAATGTGTTGATGATGCATTATTAGATGAAAACTGGATTTTGGCAATGCAAGATGAGCCGAACCAATTTAAAAGGAATGAGGTTTGGGAACTAGTCCCTTGCACACCTAATATGAATATAATTGGCACAAAGTGGGTGTTTAAAAATAAAATGAATGATCAAGGAGTAATAACTAGAAACAAGGCTAGGCTTGTAGCTAAAGGGTATAACCAAGAGGAAGGAATAGATTATGAGGAAACATATGCTCCTGTTGCTAGGTTAGAAGGCATGTTAGGTTATTACTTGCTTTCTCATGCATGATTGGATTCAAACTTCATCAAATGGATGTGAAAAGTGCATTTTGAATGGATATATAAATGAAGAAATTTATGTTTCACAACCATCTGGATTTGTTGATCACAAATTTCCTAACCATGTATATAAGCTCAAGAAGGCTCTTTATGGACTCAAGCAAGCTCCAAGACAATGGTATGAAAGGTTAAGTAACTTTCTTATCTCTCAAAACTTTGAAAGGGGCCAAGTTGATAAAACTTTGTTCATTAGAAAGTCTTTGGACAGCATTATACTTGGTGCAGGTTTATGTGGATGATATAATCTTTGGATCCACTAATGAGAAGCTTTGTGAAGAATTTGTTGCAGCTATGCAGGGGGAGTTTGAGATGTCAATGATGGGTGATCTAAACTTCTTCTTAGGCTTACAAGTCAAGCAATTAGATCATGGAACATTCCTCAATCAGTCAAAATATTGCAAAGAGCTATTAAAGAAATATGAGATGGACAGTTGCAAAGAATCAAGCACACCCATGGCTACCAGCGGCTATCTTGATGCGGATGAAAGTGGTAAACCTTTTGATTCCACTAAGTATAGAGGTTTGATAGGTTCACTATTATATCTAACTGCTAGTAGGCCAGATATAATGTTTAGTGTATGCATGTGTGCTAGGTTTCAATCTAATCCCAAAGAATCACATTTTGCAATTGCCAAAAGAATCTTGAAATATCTAAAAGGAACTATTAATGTTGGTTTGTGGTATCCTAAAGGTGCTTCTTTTAATCTAGTGGGCTATTCGGATGCTGAGACTTTCTTTGGATGTAAACTTGATAGAAAAAGCACTAGTGGAACTTGTCATCTATTAGGAAGTAGTCTAGTATCATGGCATAGCAAAAAGCAAGCTAGTGTGCCTTTGTCTACTGTTGAAGCTGAGTATGTTGCAGCTGGGAGTTGTTGTGCTCAAACTCTTTGGTTAAAACAGCAGCTTTTTGATTATGGTTTGAAACTAGATCACATTCCTATTAGGTGTGACAATACAAGTGCTATCAACTTAACAAAAAATCCTATTTTGCACTCTAGAACAAAACATATAGAAATAAGGCACCATTTCATTAGGGATCATGTTCAAAAAGGGGATTGCATAATTGAATTTGTTGATTCTAATAACCAACTTGCTGATATATTTACCAAACCACTCCCAAAAGATAGGTTTTTCCAATTAAGAAATGAGTTGGGTGTTCTTGATGTTTCAAATGTGATGTAATTCGTGTATGTGATTCATTTTTGTTGTTATTCATGCTGTTTTGTGTGTTTGAATGTTTAAATCTACATATTTCTTGATTAATTGCAGTTAGATTTGCATATTGTATGTTATAAGTGAAATCTGCAATGATATTCGAATTTTAGTTAGTTGTTTCGTGCTTTTAATCGAGTTGTTTTGCCTAATTTGGGGCTGCAGTGGAAGTGCGATGATATCTGTTTCGTTTTAGCCGATTAAAGCTGTCGAATTAGTCGATTAAATGCATTAAATCAGTATCAGGATTTCTATTTTAATCAGCTGTTTCTCATAAATCAACTGACTGAAATTGCCTGACACCATGTAAAGTTTAAAATTTGAACGAATTTGCTGTTAAACTGCATTGATTCACATTCAATTGGTGCATTTAAGTTGATTAATTGAGAATTGTGCATCTGAACATGATAAATAAAGCTGGTTCAAAGAATCTTGACTGCTGTTTTGTCTTGTAGTGCCTTTGCTTTACCTTTTAGCTGGTTTCTCTCTCCAAATACGTATTGCATTCAACCAACTGAATTCCTTGGTCAAGTCTGTGCATACTGCATTTCTCTGTCCCATATATTCCAACTGAATGCATTTGATTGCTTCTTTGACTAAATAATGCATTAATTTGTTAAAAACTGAAAATCTGAAATGTTAAATACATGTGCTGTGCATTACTTCACTGTTATTCACCTTGCCCGTGTAAAACTCTGCATAATACATTGCCTATACTCTGTTTCTCTACACTTTCTCTTTTCTGAAATGGCATCTTCAAGCAACCCAAGGAAGAGATCAAAAAATGCTGGGTCATCCAAAAATAAGGAACCTGAAATTCCAGCATCTCACTCTTATAGACATGGGTCTATAGAAGCTTGGTTCGATGGTGATGAAGAGAGGATTGAGAAGTTTCAATCCCATATCAGTAGGAAGACTGTAAACCCACCAAAAGTACTCAGTTTTCAGTGGTTGGAAGATGAAGGATTGGTTGACATTATAGCCATGATTCAACATCAGGACCTCCAAAAATTTCTGGAGTTGAATGGGTTCATATACCCAGACTTGGTGAAAGTATTTTACACAAATCTCAAACATGATGGATCTGTTTTAACTTCCAAAGTGAAAGGAAAGGAAATGATCATAAACAACTCTGTTTGGAGAATAGTAGGTGGCTTCAAAACTGATGGCATTGTGGTTAGCAGGGGTTTGTGTGGTTCCTTGGAAGACTTTAACAAGGTGCAAACATACAGAGAGTGCTTAAGGAATCCTCAAGGATCTGTTCGTGGATTTCAGGTTGGTGGACTAACCTTGACAGCTAGGGTGCTTACATTTATCATCACATGGATGATCACTCCAAGGGGAAGCAATCATGCTACATTGAATGAAGATGATCTTCTTCTAATTTTTTGTTTGATGAAATCTGTGAGAATTAACTGGATACATATCACCAAAGATCACATGATGAAGTCCAAAAGGCTGCCTGATTATCGTCTTCCATATGCTGTGATAATTTCCAAATTCCTTGAGTATTTTGGAGTGGACATTAGAGGTGAACAGAAAATAAACATAGGGAGATCCCATCAGCTGGACAATAGCTTTCTCTTTAAGTTTGGCTTCACCAAAAGCAATGGAGCATGGACTCGCTGGACAAGAAGTCGGTAATGCGAGACAAGCGCTGCTGGAACTTCGCTTGGAGCTAGCCTCTGGAGCTGCAAGCGATGAAGCTGGAGATGCAGAACCTGGTGCAGAAAACTACTCAATGATGGGAGATATTGTACCTTATGTTCCTCCAGTTGACCGTGGAACTCCACTTTCATTGTTTGAACAAACAGTGTTACAAAGGTTTGATTCGATCCAATCTCATCAACAATATCATCACACCTACTGCATGAATAGGTTTGGGTGCATTGATCAAAGCATAGAAGATTTACATGCACAACTTGCACAAATAAATATGGGTTACTATGCTGCTCCTGGTGATGATGGTGGAGAAGATAATAACTTATCTCTGCTACTGTATCTGCTATGCTGTCACTGAAATCTGCTGCTGTTGGTTTCCAGCGTGATGCCTCTCCTGCTGCTACTGTTACAGTTTAACCGGCAAGATGTTGTTGTTTCCCGTGTATTTCTTGTGGCTTTCAATTTCTGTTAGTTTGTGTTGCTGTTGCTGTTTTTAATTGGGTTAAGTTCCCATGTATCTTGAACAATTTTAAATTCGCTGCATATGCTATTTTATTTTTATTCCCTTGTGCTATTTGATGATTCCAAAGGGGGAGAAATTGTTGAATGCATTTGAAGGCACATGAAGCGCAAGTGCAAGTGAAAGGGGGAGAATCTGGTGAAAGGGGGAGAATCTGAATCTGCAACATCTGCAACGCTGCTGCTGTGAAAGCGCTTCTGCTATACTGCTACTATTTTTAATGCTATATTGTTTTACCACACTGTTCTGCTATTTCTGCTGCTGTATTTTGTTTTATGTAGGACTCTTACATTCTTCAAAGACAATGAATGCATCAAGTGGTTGTCATCATCAAATAGGGGGAGTTTGTTGGACTTGAAGACTTGGTTTCAAGTGGATTTGATGTCTCCAACCACCTTTGATGATGAAGATGATGGTGCTTGAAGAATGGAGATTGTGTCTTAGGATTAGAGAGTCTTAGGTTGTGTGGTAAGATGCATTTCAATTAATCTTGGACTTAATCTGGGGGTTTAAAATGTTTTGAAATGTTTTGAAAAGGTTTTAAATTGTTTTCAAAGGTTTAACTATTTTTTAACTGGTTAAAAATCTGATTTCAACTAGTTAAACTGTTCTTCGTTTTTCAAGCTTTGTATTTGGGAAATTTTAACTGACTGTTTTCGAAATTTAAACCAGTTAAAATCCTGGTATCTTTGTTCAGGAATTCCAGTTCTCTGGAATAACTAGTTAAAATGGGTTTTCAACTGACTGATTTCAAGTTTCAGAAAAAGGGTGCTCACTGGAAAATTGTTTTTAATGAAAACAACCGGATTAAATGCGATTTCAACCGACTATTCTAGTCAGAATCAGTTTTAACAGCTTTGCTATAAATAACTCGAAATTCAAAGAACTGAGTGACGAATCATTTTTAGAAGAACCCACTGAGCAAGAACGTTTCTCTTACACTCTAAATCAATTTGCGAATCTCTCCAAGAAGTCCAAGATCCAATTGAATAGCGAATTGAATCAAGAAATCATACTCTGTTTTTCGTCACTGTTGCGTGCTCTGTTTTCATTTCTGCTCTGAATTTCCTGGTGAATTCAATCAAATTCTTTGTGTGTGAGTTAGGTGCGTGTTCGTCTCTTAATCAGGGTGATTAAGGGTTCTTGTAATAGGGTTTTACAAGTGTTTAGAGGTCTTGTAGGGTTCAAGACTAGGTGCAGCTTTCTGGTTTTCGTTTTTCATGTTTTTAGTGAATTGATTGAATTTGTGTGTTTAGGAAACTGGATGTAGCCTTTGTTGAAAGGTGAACCAATATAAATCTGCTGTGTTGTTCTTTTTCGCTTGATCTTTTACATTCGGCAATTGAATTTTAAATTGTAATTGAATTGGATATATGATCAATTAATTAAAAGCATTTCAAGAACCTATTAAAACTGGTTTTCAGTCTTCATTCTGAATCTGTTTTTCACATTTGGCCATTGTATTTCGAAAATCTTTGAGAGTTTAATTCACCCCCCTCTTAAACTCAGCCATTTATTCCAACAGTTGTAAGTTTGGGTCCTTGCAAAATTTGCGAAACTCTACTAGCTTGTTGAAGTCTTCAAAGCCATATGTGATGTTTATACCTCTTTGTGTGGATAGGCCAGCAACATTATTCCACACCTCTTCATCAAGGTGAATTCGAACTCCCTTCACCTTGGTACTGGGATTTGTTGTTCTTGAGGTCAGATTCATGTAGAAAACTCTAACTAAATCTGGATAATAAGCTCCTTCCAGCTCTACAAAATTTTGCAAGCCACTTGCAACTAACAAATCCTGAAAAGTAAAGCCATGAGTTCTGAAAAATTGACAAGATAAATATTTTGGAGTTAGAATCTTCCTGTCTTTCCAGTGATTCACGTAGCCAATCTGCAGATCTTCATCAGAGATCCACCCAGCAAGAGTTGGTGGTCTTTGTTCTTGCTGTTGGGATGTCATGGGTGCTTTGCCTCTCCTCCTTGAGGGCATCTTTCTTCTCCTTTGATCAGCCATGTGGATAGAGAATGGACAAAAGAAGAACACACAAACAAAATAACACAGAAACAACTAACCAAATTCGCACAACAGTGAGTATATCAGCAAGAGTGAGAGAGAGTGAAAGTGCCACTTTAATTCTCAATCTAGGTATTTATAGGCAAAGAATCTTATCACAATTCATTGGTTTAATGTGAAAATAGCCGTTAGGATTCGAATATAGCCGTTTGTACTGAAAACCACGTGAAATTAAAGCTCAACGTTCAAAAAACAGTGTGCAGAAAAACGTAGAATGTTGCCTTTAATCGATTATGTGAAGAACGTAATCGATTATTTGCATACAAAATTTTCCAGAAAACAAAAACCCAGAAATTTAATCGATTATGTGCATTCCTTAATCGATTAAATTTCTCCCCAGCGATTTAATCAATTATGTTATGAACTTAATCGATTATGCTTTAAAACATCTTTAAAAACAGCATTTTTAATCGATTACCACACGAAAACTAATCGATTATATACGGAATTTTTCGTAAAACACACAATTATCATAAAAAAAACAACAATAAACATCAATCAATCAACAGATTTATCATCAACAATTCCTAGATCTCTTCTAAGCTCATAAAATCTATCTCTAGGCAAAGGTTTGGTAAAGATATCAACTAATTGATGTTTTGTATCTATGTATTCTATAATGCAATCACCTTTAGCTATATGATCTCTAATAAAATGATGTCTAATTTCTATATGTTTAGTCTTAGAATGCATGATAGGGTTTCTAGTGAAATTAATGGCACTAGTGTTATCACACTTAAAAGGGATATGATCTAGAAAGATATCAAAATCTTCTAATTGTTGCTTCATCCATAGTATTTGAGCACAACAACTCGCTCGTCGCTATATACTCGACCTCTGTGGTTGAAAGAGCAACACTAGTCCTGTTTCTTAGAATGCCATGAAACTAAAGAACATCCTAAAAGATGACATGTACCACTAGTACTCTTCCTATCAACTCTACGACCACCATAATCCGAGTCGGAAAAACCTATGATACTAGGTGAGGCTCTCGAAGGGTACCATAAACCAAAGGTTTTTGTTCCTCTAAGGTACTTAAGGATTCTCTTAACAGCCTTTAGGTGTGATTCTCTAGGGTTGGATTGAAACCTAGCACAAACACACACACTCTGCATAATATCGGGTCTACTAGCAGTAAGATAAAGTAATGATCCGATCATACCTCGATACCTTGTTTGATCTACAACCTTACCACTTAAATCTTGATCTAGATAACAAGATGTAGCCATGGGAGTTGCAGCTTCCTTGGAACTTTCCATCTCAAATTTCTTTAAGATTTCGTTGCAATACTTTGTTTGACATATAAATATGCCTTTCTTCAATTGTTTGATTTGCAAACCAAGAAAGAAATTTAATTCTCCCATCATAGACATTTCAAACTCTCCCTGCATGTTACTAGCAAACTCTTGGCAAAGATCATCATTAGTTGATCCAAATATGATATCATCAACATAAACTTGAACAATAAGAATATGTTTCTTTGATTTCTTAATAGAAAGAGTTGAATCAACTTTACCTCTTCTAAAACTATTTTCAAGCAAGAAATTACTTAACCTTTCATACCAAGATCTTGGAGCTTGTTTGAGTCCATACAAGGCTTTCTTCAACTTGTAGACATGGTTTCGATTTTTGAAATCTTCAAAGCTTGGAGGTTGTTCTACATAGACTTCTTCCTTGATGTATCCGTTTAGGAAAGCACTTTTTACATCCATTTGAAACAATTTGAATCCCATAATGGAGCATATACTAGCAACAAACGAATAGCTTCAAGTCTTGCTACTGGAGCATAGGTGTCATCATAGTCTATGCCTTCTTCTTGTCTATAGCCTTATGCAACCAGCCTTGCTTTGTTCTTGGTGATATTTCCATCTTCATCAAGCTTATTTCTAAAAACCCATCTGGTGCCAAATAACCTGCATTTTGTTAGTTTTAGGAATTAAATCCCATACCTGATTTCTTTCAAACTGATTTAGCTCTTCTTGCATTGCTATACACCAATGTTCATCCGTCAAAGCTTCTTCTACAGTCTTTGGTTCAATCTGTGAAACAAAAGCAACATTCATACAGAAATTGTTTATGTTCCTCCTTGTTCTTACACCTTTTGAGATATCTCCGATGACATTGTCCAAAGATACGTTTTTAGGTGGTCTCCATTCTTTTGGTAGACTTTCATCATGAGGAGGATTATCATTCAATTTGATTTCTTCAACAGCTTCTTCTAAAGGAGTTTCTTCTTGATATTCTCCTTCATCATCTACAAAGAATCTTTTTTACTCAAGAGGGGTTTCCTCAAGGTCTAGATATTCATTAAAGACAACATGTATAGATTCTTCAACATTTAAAGTCCTTTTATTAAAAACTCTATATGCTTTACTATGCAAAGAATAACCTAAAAATGTAGCTTCATCGGATTTAGCATCAAATTTCCCAAGGCTATCTTTTCCATTATTCAAAACATTTGCATCCAAATATTCTGAAATGAGAAATATTTGGTTTTCTTTCTTTGAAAAGCTCATAAGGTGTTAATTTCAAAATAGGTCTTATTAAAACTCTATTTAAAACATAACAAGCGGTGCTTACGGCATCAGCCCAAAAATATTTAGGTAAATTATTTTCATTTAACATAGTTCTTGCAAGTTCTTCCAAAGATCTATTTTTCCTTTCAACTATACCATTTTGTTGAGGTGTTCTTGGTGGTGAAAAATTATGAGAAATACCTTGTTCTTCACAAAAATTTTCAAAAGAAACATTTTGAAATTCACCGCCATGATCACTTCTTAAAAAATTGATTTTCAAATCCTTTTCATTTTGAATAACCTTGGCAAATTTTCTAAATTCTTTGAAAGCATCACTTTTAGATGAAAGAAAAAGAGTCCAAGTAAATCTAGAGTAATCATCAACAATCACAAGAGCATAATAATTGCCACCAAAACTTTTTGTTCTAGAGGGACCAAATAAATCCATGTGCAGTAATTCTAAAGGTTTAGAAGTGGAAACAACATTTTTAGACTTAAAAGAATTTTTAGTTTGCTTTCCTTTTTGACAAGCTGCACATAGTTTGTTCTTTTCAAAAATCAGTTTTGGCAAACCAATTACTAACTCTTTTGATATGAGTTTACTTAGACGAGGCATATGAATGTGAGCAACTCTTCTATGCCATAACCATGGATCCTCTTCTTTCGCAACTAAACAAGATAAATTACTAAATGTAGATGCACAATCAATATCAATTAAATAAATATTATTATGTCTCTTACCAATGAGGGCGATTTCATTTGAGTCCTTGTGATGAATTTTGCAAAGATCACTATGAAAAGTTACCTTTAAACCTTTATCACAAAGTTGACTAATGCTTAGCAAATTGGGCTTCAACCCATCAACAAGAAGAACATCATGAATCTTTAAAGATTCTCCAATCACTCTACTACCAATGATCTTTCCCATGTTGTTGTCTCCATAGGTTACAAAACCTTGTTATTTCTTTTTGAAGCTTTTGAATTTGCTTTTATCACCCGTCATGTGTCTTGAACAACCACTATCAAGGTACCACAATGACTTTTTAGACTTGGGACCAACCTTGCTACA
Source organism: Lablab purpureus (assembly GCA_030347555.1). Classification (NCBI taxonomy): domain Eukaryota; kingdom Viridiplantae; phylum Streptophyta; class Magnoliopsida; order Fabales; family Fabaceae; genus Lablab; species Lablab purpureus. The sequence goes on along the minus strand of CM059257.1, from coordinate 14,432,506 downwards.
TGTGGATTCAGCATCATCATCCGCCATGAGACAAATGTTTGCTTCTTCTTCTAAATCACTTGCACTTTCAGAAGAACTCACTTCATTATCTTCCCAACCAATGTATGCCTTCTTTTTCTTCTTATCAAAAGGCTTTTTGTATTTCTTGAACTTTTCTTCATCTTTCTTTATGTTGGGGCAATCCGACTTCAAGTGTCCCCTTTTTCCACAACCATAGCATTTAAAATTATCAAGAGAATTTAAATTTTCAGCTTTCTTACCTTTCTTGAAATTCCCTTTGTTTTTGTTCTTGATGAACTTCTTGTATTTCTTGACGAACAGGCTGATGTCACTGCATTCAAGATTGTCATCTGAATCGCTACTCTCATCCTTGTAGGATTCCGCTTTAAGAGCAACACCTTTCCTCTTGATGTCCAAGCTCAATTTTGTGTTCTCTTAGCTTTCCAAAGAGAGTTGTCATGTTCATGCTTGTGAGATTCTTCGATTCCGTGATAGCCGTGACTTTGGGTTGCCATGTCCTGTCCAAAGATTTTAAAATTTTCACATTTAATTCCTCAGTGTCAAATTTCTTACCCAACGCCTTGAGGTGATTTACAATGTGAGTAAATCTTTTCTGAACGTCATAGATGGTTTCCCCTTTGCTTATCCAGAACATCTCGTATTCTTGGATCAAGGTATTCTTCCTTGATCTCTTGACATCCTCCGTTCCTTCATGTGTAACTTCTAAAGTATCCCACATCTCCTTTGTTGTAGTGCAATCAGACAACCTGTAAAACTCATCAACAGTTAAAGCAGATGATATCATATTACACACCTTTATGTCGCACTGATATTCATTGTATTCATCCTTGGTCCAACTTGCTCTCACTTTGGGTACCTGCACTTCATTAACCACAGTCATAGGAATATATGGACCATTTACAACTGCATCCCAAACGCCTTGATCATTAGACCTAAGGAAAATCTCCATCCTCTTTTTCCAAAAAGGATAGTTTTCACCTGTAAAGAGTGGTGGTCTATGAATAGATCCACCTTCAGTAAAAGATTGATTTTTTCCTGCCATAAGGATCTTGTTTTTGAGTAATTTTCAAAAAACCAGCTCTGAGGCCAATTGTTAAATAAAGACGGCAGTGTAAAAACCAAGAGGGGGGGTGAATTGGATTTTTAATAAACTTTTTCCCTTTAAAACAAAATTTCCAGATTTTGAATTATTTTCAAAAACTAGGATGCGGATTTTCCTTAACCTTTAATTAGTGCAGTTTGAGTTGCAATCGATAATATGATCCACAATAAAAAGAGATAGGGAAAGAGAAAGAACACAAAGATTTATACTGGTTTGGATTAAGCCAATCCTACGTCCAATTCCCAATCACCACAAATGCGTGATGATCACCCCACTATCTTTAATTGAAATTACAAACACCAATTCATGCAATAACAAATAAAGATAAAGGAAAACACCTCCTTAGACACACTAAGGATGAAACACCTCCCCAGACACACTGAGGATGAAACCCACCTCCCTTGACACACAAGAGATGAACACACCTCCCTTAGAACAGATCCAAGGGATGAATTTTCCCGTTTATTAAAACAATAAAAAAGAATACACCTGATATAGTGCTGGATAGAAAGCTTAAGCACAAAGATCACCACTTCCAAAGACTTGATCAAACTTGAGAGAGCAAGAAAGCGATTTTGAAAAGCTAAGGTGCAAGAACACTTTGAATATTTGTGTTTTTTCAGATGTATTGAACCTAAGACATTCTCTTTCATTTTATAATTCGAAAATGCTCCAAAGTTTCCATTCTTAGGTTGATTTAGCATTGAATTCACAAAAACGACTCATTTAATCGATTATCTAAAAAGCTTAATCGATTATATCAGAGTTAAAAACTAGAAAACCTATTTCGCCTGATATAATCAATTATATTAAGGCCATAATAGATTATATTAACCCAGAATCAATATAATCGATTATCAAAAACACTTAATCGATTATTTAGTTCGTTAAACAATTTTGATTCAAATTTTAAGAGAAATAATCGATTATCTACGTATCATAATCGATTAAAAGCGTAGAAAAACGTTTTTGCGAGAAAACAACTTGCTCTCATGTTTGGAAAGGTCTTGAATGGGATTTATGACTTACTCTTTTCATCCATCACCCAAAACAGAACCTTCTAAACTTGAAACTTCAGCTCTTGAGAAAATCTTCATTAATCTTCTCTCTTGAAAGCTTTATACACTTTTTATGCCTTTCCTTTTCCATCTAGCCACCTTCCTTTGTGAGATGACACAAGTCTTTAATGTTGATTGGAGCACTTTAAATCTTCATCATCAAAACTTTAAATCTTCATTAAGTATCTGGAGGACTTCATCAACACTTGTTCTTGAAATATGCTAACACAAATTGTTGATGATTTTGGATTTGATGGTGTTTAAGGATGTTGCTGGAACTTTGATGATTGATTGATGATTATGCAGCTTAGAAAAGATGTTAGATTATCTGTTAATAGTTAGCTAATTGTGATATAATAGCCTGTTGTTTTTATTAATCGTCAATTAGTCAACTAATTCTGTTAATGTTAGAGTCTTGTTTTCACATTTTACTGTATTCTTTTGATCTCTGTGTTGAGATTTTTCAGTGGGGTTACGAACCCTGTTTCTGTTATTGGGGTGATCACATAGACTCGGTGTGAGTCAGGGTTTAAAGATAAATTTCGATAGGGTTTAGAATTGGTTCTTTGTGATTCTTGTAGTCTTTAGAAAAGTTTTTTTGTAAAGACTTGATATTTGTTAGTGATTAAAGATCTGTTAGAGTTACAGATCAGTAACTGGATGTAGCTCTTGAAAAAGAGTGAACCAGTATAATTCCTGGTGTTTTCTTTCTCATCTTTCATCATCTTTTAATATCTGTATGTTGAACTAATCGACTAATTCACTATAAACAGTCAACTATTTTGCTCTGAACTGCATCAGTAAATTTCTGAAACTTAATAGTTTTGAAATAAATTCTTATATCAACTCAACCCCCCCTTCTTGATATATTTTTTGCGCCTAACAATTGGTATCAAGAGCAGGTAATTGAAAGATATTCAAGAAATATCCAAGATGGGTGATAAGCTACCCTCTGCTGAAGGAGCATCTACTAACAGACCTCCACTCTTTGTTGGAGCGAACTATCCCTTCTGGAAAGCAAGAATGAAGATATTCTTTGAATCTGTAGATAGAGGCATTTCGGATACTGTGATAAATGGTCCTTACATTCCAACAGTGAAGGCTGAAGATGGAAAATTAACTGAAAAGCCATGGGAAACAAGGACTGATGCAGAAAACATAAAAGCTCAATTTGACAGTAAGGCCAAAAACATTCTAACATCTGCTTTAAATCTTGATGAGTTTTTCAGGGTCTCTCAATGCACAACTGCAAAAAAAATGTGGGATATTCTACAAGTTACCCATGAAGGTACATCAGAAATTAAGAGAGCAAGAAAGCACACTCTCATCCAAGAATATGAATTATTTAGGATGCAACCTGAAGAGAGTATTCAAGACGTGCAGAAACGCTTTACACATATTCTGAACCATCCGCTGGGTCTGGGAAAGAAATTTGATGATGAAGACTCAACATTAAGGTTCTAAAGTGCCCAAATAGAAGCTGGCAACCAAAAGTCACTGCTATCACTGAAACAAAGGACTTATCTATCATGAATACAGCTACATTGTTTGGGAAACTGAGGGAACATGAACTGGAATTGAGCAGGCTTGATCTGCTGAAGAATTCTGATAAGAAGAACAAGAGCCTTGCATTAAAAGCCAAGGAATGCTTAAAGATTGATGAAGAGGACGAAAATGATAGTACAGAATTTGCAATGCTTGTTAAGAAGTTTAGAAAGTTTCTAAAGAGGAAGAACAACTCAAGAGACAGATTTCAAGAAAACCAGAAAAGGTACACCAGAAAATCTTATTTCAATTCCTCTAATTTCTCTTGCTTTAACTGTGGGCAGCTAGGACATGTCAAGATGGATTGTCCTCTCTTGAATCAAAGAAAAGAAAGAAGCCCAGAAAGAAAAGAAAGAAAAGACAAAGAGAAACATATTCCTCACTTCAAGAAAGGGAAGAAAGCATACATGGCCTGGGATGAAAGTGATTCCAGCAAGTCATCAACTTCAGATTTTGAATCTGAAAATCAAGCCAATTTGTGCCTTGTTGCGAATGAAGAAACATCAACCCAAGTGAGTATTTGTGAAACTGATCTCAATGAGAATTATGACACCTTGTTAGATGCATTCAAAGAACTGCATGATGAAGCAAGAAAGCAGGATTATCAAATTAATCAACTAAAATGACTAAATAGTTGGCTAGAAAACAAATTACTGGAACTGGAAAACCATAATAGCATACTAAAAGATGAAAACAATCGACTAAAAGACAGAGTCCTGGAACTGGAAAACCAGATAGAATCTGATAAGTCTGAATGTGATAAAATCAATTCTGCTAAGTGCGAAAACTGTAAAAATCTCCAAGATAAAGTTGGTTATCTGATAAAAACATTAGGAAAGTTTCAATTGGGACAAAATACACTTAATCAACTACTAAATTCTCAAATTGGATACTCTAACATAAATGGTCTAGGATATGGAAAGTCTGCAAAACATTATCATGCTGCAAAATATAAATCTTACACAAGTAACAGATTTAAAAAATGTTCTTATTGCTTGAAATCTGGACATATATCTAGATATTGCTATATCAAGAATTTTGGCATTTCAAGAGGTGAATACTATTGGAAACCCAAATCATATGCTATTCCTAACTCTAAAGGACCCAACCTGTTTTGGGGACCTATATATCTAAACTAACTTTGTTTTGCAGATCTGTCAAAGAGCAAAGAGAGCTTTATGGTATTTAGATAGTGGTTGCTCTAAACATATGGCAGGTGACAAATCAAAGCTGATAAATTTCAAGGCATATGAAGCTGGTTCTGTTACTTTTGGAGATAATAGCAAGGGTAAAATCAAAGGTTCTGGAGATGTAGGAAACTGCTCTTCTTCACAGATAAAGGATGTACTCTTTGTTGAAGGATTGAAACACAATCTGCTGAGTATTAGTCAACTATGTGACAAAGGTATGAAGGTCACTTTTGATGCAGACTTTTGTGTTATATACAACTGTAAAACTGCAGATATTGTTCACATTGGAAGAAGAACAAACAATGTATACATGCTGGACATTGAACCTTCAAATCTCAAGAATATATGTTTGTTGACCAAAGAAGATGAAGGTTGGCTTTGGCATAGACGATGTGGACATATTAACATGTAGTTATTAAACAAAATCAGCTGCAAAAGTCTTGTTAGAGGCCTTCCAAATGTCAAATTCGTGAAAGACAAGGTGTGTGCATATTGTCAAAAGGGAAAGCAATCAAGAAACTCATTTGAGTCAAAGAACATCATCTCAACAAGGAGACCACTTGAGCTATTACATCTTGATCTATTTGGTGTCTTGGTAATAATTCATATGTTATTGTCATTGTTGATGATTTTTCAAGATTCACTTGGACATTATTTCTTTCTTCCAAAGATGAAACCTTTCATGCATTTAAGAAATTTGCAAAGATTATTTCAAATGAAAAAGATCTTAACATTGTTTCTTTGAGAAGTGATCATGGAACTGAATTTCAAAACATTCATTTCGAAAAGTTTTGCTCAAAACATGGCATATCTCACAACTTTTCTGCTCCTAGAACTCCACAAAAAAATGGAGTTGTTGAAAGAAAGAATAGAACACTTCAAGAATGTGCAAGAACCATGTTAAGTGAATCTCAGCTTCCTAAGTACTTTTGGGCGGATGCAGTTTCCACAGCTTGTTATATGCTTAATAGAGTATTGTTAAGACCTATTCTCAATAAAACTCCTTATGAACTTTTGAATGGAAGAACTCCTAGCATTGCATACTTTAAAGTTTTTGGTTGCAGGTGTTTCATATTAAACAATGGAAAAGCTTCTTTAGGTAAGTTTGATGAAAAAGCTGATGATGGTATTTTCTTAGGATATTCTATGCATAGTAAAGTCTATCATGTTTTTAACAAAAAGAGCTTGACTGTAGAAGAATCAATTCATGTTGTATTTGATGAGCTATTATGTTAAAAAGAGAGAAAAGGTAATTCCCCTGCAGGTTCAGATGATGAAAAGTCTGAAAAATCATAAAAGAATGAAGATTATGCAGAAAAATTTGTTGATGCTGACAGACGAACTGAAACAGTCGACTACTCTGCAACAAACAATGCTTTATCCAAATCCTGGAGAACTCAAAAAGGACTGTCACTGGATAACATCATTGGAAATGTTGAAAAGGGAGTTACAACTCGAAATTCTTTAAATGATTTCTGCAATCACATGGCTTTTGTGTCTCAAATTGAACATAAGAACATAAATGATGCTTTGCTTGATAACAACTGGATTTCTGCTAAGCATGATGAATTAAATCAGTTTGTCAAAAATGATGTTTGGTTTCTTGTACCTAGAAATAACAACATGAATGTTATAGGAACTAAATGGGTTTTTAGGAACAAGCTTGATGAAAATGGAGTAATTACTAGGAACAAAGCTAGATTAGTTGCTAAAGGTTATAACCAAGAAGAAGGTATTGATTTTGATGAAACCTACGCACCTGTAGCTAGATTAGAAGCTATTAGATTGTTACTTGCTTTTGCTTGTCTTAAAGGTTTCAAACTTTTTCAAATGGATGTCAAGAGTGCTTTTTCAAATGGCTTCATTAATGAAGATGTGTATGTTGAACAGCCACCTGGTTTTGTTGATTTTAAACTTCCTAATCATGTATACAAACTGAAAAAGCCTTTGTATGGTCTCAAACAAGCACCTAGACAATGGTATGAAAGACTTACAACTTTCCTCATATCACAAGGCTTTAAAAGAGGAGTTAATGACAAAACTCTTTTTACTAAGAAAGTTGATAATGAACTCATATTAGTGCAGATTTATGTTGATGATATCATTTTTGGTTCATCTAATCAATCTTTATGCCAAGAATTTGCAGATTCTATGAAAGGTGAATTTGAGATGTCTATGATGGGAGAGTTAAATTTCTTCTTATGATTGCAGGTTAAACAGCTGCATAATGGAACATTCATAAATCAAACAAAATACTGCAATGAGTTATTGAAGAATTTTAATATGGAAAGCTGCAAAGAAGCTTCTACTCTGATGTCTTCAAGTTGCTATCTTGACTTGGATGAAAAAGGAAAATCAGTTGATGCAACTATGTACAGAGGATTGATTGGTTCTTTGTTGTACATAACAGCTAGCAGACCTGACATAATGTTTGTTGTGTGTCTATGTGCAAGATTTCAAGCCAATCCAAAGGAATCACATCTCATTGCAGCAAAAAGAATTCTCAAGTATCTCAAAGGAACAGTGAATGCTGGGCTATGGTATTCCACTAGTAATGAACTGAATTTAGTTGGCTATATTGATTCTGATTTTGTAGGTTGCAAATTAGATAGAAAGAGCACAAGTGGAACATGCCATCTCTTTGGAAATTGCTTGATATCATGGACCAGCAAGAAACAAGCTTGTGTAGCATTATCTACAGCTGAAGCTGAATACATTGCTGCTGGAAGTTGCACTGCACAAATTCTTTGGTTAAAACAGTAGCTATGTGATTTTGATTTACATCTTTCTGATATTCCTATACTTTGTGATAATAACAGTGCAATTAATCTAACTAAAAATCCCATTCAGCATTCTAGAACTAAGCATATTGAAATTAGGAACCATTTCATAAGAGATCACATTGAAAAGAAAGATTGTAGGATTGATTTCATTTCAACTAATGACCAATTAGCTAACATTTTCACCAAACCTCTAGGTCGTGACAGGTTTTTCAAACTAAGAAATGAATTAGGAATCCTAAACATCAATAATCTTTCTTAATTAATTTTCTGTTGCATTAAATAGTTTGCTAATTCTGTGAAATAGTTGACTTATTTCATTTAACTGACAAAAATATTATACTGCTGCAGAATTTAGTTTGCTAATTCTTTGAAATAGTCGACTAATTTCACTTAACTGACAACAATGCTATACTGCTGAATAAAATAGTCTGTTAATTTCTGTGAAATAACTGACTTATTTCATTAAATGTGCCTACTGCTGTTATTTCTGTCAGAATAGTCTATTAATTGCTTTGACTAGTTGACTAATTTCATTTACTGCAATTAAATTCAATTGGGTTTTCAAGCAAATCAGTCTAATTCCTTCAATTCAAACTAAACCTAATCTATCAAAGACCAATTCGTACATAGGTACACTGTTATTCAAAGCTGGAACAGTTTTAGATGCATGTGATGTTGCTTTATTGGTTTTGCAAAACTAAATTTCCATTTCTCAACATATTCCTTCTGCATTTTCTGACCTTGAGCTTTTGTGATTGAGTGCATATCTGTTCAAAATATTCACAATTAATATTCGTTTGACCAAGCTTCTCAATCTCTCTATATAAATCTAATTCTTCTGCATATCAAATACCATATTTGTGCATCACTCTATTGTTGCATTTTCTCATCAAAATGTCTACTAATGAGTATTTTCTAGTTGAAATGCACCTATAGCAAATGCTCAAAATAGGAACAGAGGTTCCACCTTTGGGTCTCCAGCACAGCCCATAAGGATATCAGCTGCTGGATCCTCCAACCCAGCTGTTGAAAAATTTTCCAAGAGATACAAGGTTCGTGTGAAGCTTCCTACACCTGTGCCTGCTGCAGAAAGTGATTCAGAAGAAGAAACTGAATCGGAGCATGAAGGAGGCAATGAAATCATTTAATCTTTGGAGATAAAGATGCAGAGGAAGTTGGTCCTCATACCAAAAATTCTGATGTTCAACTGGTTGAACAATGAAAATCTGATTTTTATGAAGAATGCTCTTCAAACACAAGGGCTAAGGCAGTTTTTGGAAATGGAAGGTAACTTCTACATTGATTTAATTAAGCTGTTTTATGCTAACCTGAAAGCAGAGAACAATGTGCTGATCTCTCAAGTAAGAGGAAGAGAAATAAGGATAGATAATTCCTTATGGAGAAAGATAGCTGGGCTGAAAAATGAAGGAGTGAAGATAAGCAAAGGAATACCTCATCTGTACCTGACTTTAACAAGGACTCAACATTTAAATCCTGTATGAGAAATGCAGATGAAGCTGTCCAGAAGTTCAATATGGGTAAGATAAAACGTGATGAGAGATTACTGGCTTTTATTATTGCTTGGCAGCTTATACCCAGGGGGAGTAATCATGCTCAGCTCATGGAAGAAGACTTAGCCTTGATTCATTGCATGAAGAATAACATCAAGGTGAACTGGGTGTATGTTATCAAAGGGCATATGTTCAAAGCCAAACGTCTTAATGACCACAAGCTCCCTTATGCTATCTCCATCTCAAAAATACTGGACCACTTCAACATTCCAACAGAAGGAGAAACCACAAGAATCATCAATCATAAGCATCTCTTTGACAACTACTATCTCAGGAAGATGGGTCTGTCAAAGGTCAATGATGAGTGGATTTTTGAAGCTGGATCCTCCTCTTCTACACCAAGATCATCTATCAATGATGGCACTTCATCAGGGAATCAACAAGACTTTTATGCATACCAGATGGTTCCCTATTCAGCACCTCCTGCATACCAAGGCATTCCAATGTCTGAATTTGAAAGGATGTTAATTTCTAGACTGAATGTTCTTGCTTCTATACAGAGAAATACCCATGAAACCATGGTTGCCAGGTTCTCAAATATAGATTATGAAATTGAGCTTATCCAACGGCAACTTGCTAAAATTCAAGTTTCAATGGAGAGCTTTGAAAGAACCTCTGCACCAAACACAACTACCATGGAAGAGGATGTTGTTGATGAAGATGATGATGATGAGGATGATGAGGATGAAGATGATGATGAAGCCTAATCTCTGCTGCTTATGCCTTTTAATATTTTTCGCAAAAATGCTGTTGATTTCTGAACAATTATTTGGGTCTGTAATATAACTTGCACTTATGTTTTCTGCATTATAACCTGCTTATATCTGCTATATCTGCACCTATTTGCTAATGTCAAAGGGGGAGATAATCTTCCATCTATTCTGTTTTATTTTCACAGGTTTTGCAGGTTGCCATCATCAAATAGGGGGAGTTTGTTGATGATTTTGGATTTGATGATGTTTAAGGATGTTGCTGGAACTTTGATGATTGATTGATGATTATGCAGCTTAGAAAAGATGTTAGATTATCTGTTAATAGTTAGCTAATTGTGATATAATAGCCTGCTGTTTTTATTAATCGTCAATTAGTCAACTAATTCTGCGACTATTTTCATTAATGTATCAGGAATGTGGTTTTAATGAAAATAGCTACTGTTTTGCTGTTTAATCGACTATTTCGTTCCAGGTTTCCTTTTATGCAGAAAACAGCAAAGCGCGAATTGAACCTCTTCTCATGGTCTATAAACACAGTCTCAAGGAAGACTCAAAGCACGAGAGAATACTGAAAGAATAGCCAAAGATCATAGTAGAAAGGATCAAGAAAAGTCTGCAGAGAATTCTTTTAAAGTTTCAGTTTTTCAAGAGAGTCTTCTTTTCACATTTTACTGTATTCTTTTGATCTCTGTGCTGAGATTTTTCAGTGGGGTTGCGAACCCTGTTTCTATGATTCGGGTGATCACATAGACTCAATGTGAGTCAGGGTTTAGAGATCAATTTCTATAGGGTTTAGAATTGGTTCTTTGTGATTCTTGTAGTCTTTAGAAAAGTTTTTTTTGTAAAGACTTGATATTTGTTAGTGATTAAAGATCTGTTAGAGTTACAGATCAGTAACTGGATGTAGCTCTTGAAAAAGAGTGAACCAGTATAATTCCTAGTATTTTCTTTCTCATCTTTCATCATCTTTTAATATCTGTATGTTGAACTAATCGACTAATTCACTGTAAACAGTCAACTATTTTGCTCTGAACTGCATCAGTAAATTTCTGAAACTTAATAGTTTTGAAATAAATTCTTATATCAATTCAACCCCCTCTTCTTGATATATTTTCTACGCCTAACACAAATCCATTACCCCAAGGTAAAATTGAATTTGCTCACTCCATTTCGAGAAATTAAGTCCATTAAACATTGGAACAGATGAGAAGTGCGAATGCAAAGCAACAGGTACTGCATGCAAAAAAAAATATGCTTTGAGTTACATACTAACATGCTAAATAAATTCAGAACATTACTTCATATAATGTATATTGGTGTTCACCTTTGGACAATCTAACAACATACCATACTTAACATAATGATGCTATAGAAATTGTATACATAAATTTGGCAATCATATATGCATTAATTTAGAAATACATATTATCTTTGGATAAATAAATATAACTAACAATGCATTTATACTACCAACATTTATGTTTATTAATTATACGAACAAATAATCAACCTTTGGGTGATCCTTAATTATCTTATAATAATAAACTTTCAATATACTCATATATCAATTATTTATAAATTAACATCCATGAGTAATTGAAATAAATATTCATCATAATTTAAAATTAAATAAAACATAGAGATTTGTTGACTTTGGTGATTACAAATCTATCATACAATTAATTTCAAATTAAATACAATTAATGAGCAATAACAGTGGGTATTAATTTAACAAAACTAATTGACTAATTAAAAAAAATTGAAAGTTAAAATATATATATATATATATATATATATATATATAATTGAATTCACCATCCCAGTTTCAATTAAATTTAAAACACAATTCAATTTACTCTTAGTATTTCATCAAGGGCATCATCAACATGAATTCAACATTTCATAATAGCGGAAACGTAATTAGAACTTTTTTGAATTTAATTACTAAATCTCATAAATAGGAGAAAACATGGAGAATCATATATTCAACAACCTAAAGCTCTGATACCACATGTAAGTTATAGTTTTCATGCATAATGGAAAACTACAGGATCTGAGAATATATGATTCTCACATAAACAAAATGATTAGGGAAACTAACCTTGATCCATGATAAGATTGATGACTTTGAATCTTGTAGGATTGAAGGAAGAATTCTTTTCTATCTCTTTCCTTTACTTTCTTGTGCTCTTCAATTATTGATGGTGAGTTTAAGAGAACAAACTGAGATAGGTAAAGATAGGGACTATTCACGTCCTTCCATTATTTATATTGTTTCCATCAAACAGTATATCCGTTTGGAGTGAAAAGTAACAACTCCTTTTCAAAAGTCATACCCTTTCATTTAAATAATTGATTAATATATTCAATTATTTAATTTGTTAAAACACATAACATTTGCCATGTACATAAGTCATTAATTTCTTACAATATACTCTCACACAAATTCAAAGAAAGTTTCCTTTTTATCCTATGCTATATATAAAAGAAATGTTTCATATATTACAAAAAAATTAATAAAGCATGACATTTTTCCTATAATATATGTTAAAAGTCTATCTTAGTAGATAAAATTTTAAGTGTAATTCAATTTTATAAAATTGATCTATCATATCTAGAACATGGGATTAGATCATTGTTAATAGTTTAATAAGAACCTTTAAACATATGAGACATTATTTTTAAATAAATTTCACTAAAATAAATTTATATGATTCCGATATCATTAAATTGTATTTAACTTAATTTCACACTACCAGTTTGTATTGAAGATTTTATTTTCATAACACTAATCAATATAAGATTTTAGGGTTTTCATAGTATATGTATAACTCTTTAATAAGATATGTAGTTAGGTGTAAATATGATAACAAATTTATTTCTCTCTATATATATAAAGTATAATGTTAAAGTAAATATAACAATTGAAAAATAAGAACAATATTTAAAAACAATAAAAACCATATCTAAGTATATAAGAAATTAAAAAATATATAAAATTAAATATATCAAAATAACAAATATATTACTTGATCGAGTTATATACTTAAAAGTAATCTAATTATTTCAATTTAATTGTTTTATTACCCTAAATATATTAATTAATATTCTTTATTTTGTTAGTTATGTCAACATTAAATAACTGTATTATATCTAATAATAAAGAATAAAAAATTATAAAGTAACAATTTTCTTAAGAATTAAAATCAAATAGATTTATTTGTAAAAGACTTAAAGACATATTTAAATACATTAATATTAAAAATAGTGAAATTAAAACTATATTATACGATTTTATTAAAAATATTCAGGATAATATTCCTAATTATGAAACATTGCACAAAGATTTGTTTAATTTAATTACAAATTTTGAAAATTCTAATTATAAAAAGTAGTAAATATATTATGTAAATTTGCATACTATTGATACTTTGGATATATGGCAGTTACCCTAGATACTTTTGCGAGTAATAATCTCAACTTATATAATTCTAAGTGGAATTATTATCTATTATAAATAATTTTTATAAATACTTATGAGTTTGACTTTTATTGTCATTTACTACCTACGTTTTTTCTTTCCTATCATCTTTATGAAGTTACTGGCGTTAAAAAATTTACGAGATTAAATTTGTAATCATTTCTTCTTTTTTTTTTTAAATTTCAGAGCTGTTTTTCATTTGCATCGGTAAATAAAAAATGATAACATTTTAATTTTAATGGTAAGAAAAACCTTTAAATTTATGTTAGGTTAAACAATTCTTTTTTCTCTAAGAATAAAAATTGTTTTTATAGTAATATGAAGAGTACAAGAGAAAAATATTGAGAAGATGAAACGATTTTGTTAAGTTGTAAATTCTTTAACAATAAATTCTGAATGAATAGAAATTCACCTACAAAATTTTTTTAATGACTTTTAATTTAATAAATAATAATATGATAAATGAGTAGAAAAAGATGGATATAAAGAGGGTCAAATAAGAAAAATACCTCTATCACTTTATGTTTCTTGAGGTCACTCAATTGAACAAATAGTTGACATGTCATATACTAAAATTGGTTTTGCTTATATGAGATATTCAAATAATATTAGTGTGATGAGAAATTTAGGATTGAGTAGGTAGATACATATTTTTAAGAAACAAATCCAAATAATAAAGAAGATAAATGTATTTTGAAAAATATATGTTTAATAAAATTTTACTAGGACAAAAAAATACATTATAGATGGACACTAAATAAGTGTTATCAATAAAAATATTAATTTTTATAATTTATAATAAATTTTTAATTTATGTTTTATAATATCTTTATAAAATTAAATATAATTTATTTATCAATGAAAAATAGATGAAAAAGTAAAAATAATTTATTAATATAAATAACAGACTATTTAGATTTATAAAAAAATAATTTAATTTTTTTTAATATTTTTAAATTTTAAATTATAATAAATGAAAAGTAATTATTACAACATTAAAATTTATAAACAATAGAGTAAAAAAGTAAAATTTTCTTTTTAAGAAGAGAAGGGAATAGTTTTTTCAACAACAAGCATAATTCCATATTCTTACATAGTTTGTGCTCATAACTAATATTGCAATCAATAGACCTTTTATTAATGATTCTCCAAGTATGAACATAATACTGTCACATGTTTAGTCTTAATTCCAATAAACATACAATACTCATTAAAAATATGAAATGCGTTTATCAAAATTAATTTTCTTAATTGGATAATTTAGAAAATAAATTTAATCTAATCAATTGAGTTAATAATCTTACAAAAGTTGAATTTCAAGTTGATAATAAATTAAAATCCTGAAGTATAACCAATGTGCTGGGAGTATTGAACCAACATCAAATATCTAATTTTTTTTGGGGAAATACACTTACCTCATTGAGCATGTTAGAACCTTTTCTGACTATAACATGTTAAATACATGATTTCATAACATGTTAAATACATGATTTCAAGATAAAAGTAGAAAGCAGGAAAGAGAATAGAAAAAGCAAAATCTATGTGTTATCACTAAAAGAAAAATCTTATTTATAAAAAAATACAATTCATGAATTATCAATATTTAAATCATAAAAAAATTAATAAATATGAGTAACACAAAACTAATTAAACAACAAAAAATAACTCATAACAATAAATTATTCATCAAAAAAGGTTTATATAATGGTGATAAAATTTAATTTCCCACTTTTTTAAAATATAATTATCATTTTTATTAACTGCACAAATCTTTATTAAGAATTTTGTTTTTTAGAAAAACAATTTGTTACGCGAAAAAATAATTATTAATAATAACATATTTTCTGGATAATTAATGCGGTTTGCAAAGTATTATTACCAAACTCGAAGTGAGACTACTAACATCAAATTATAATCCGATATTGATTAATATTATTTCATAAAATAACTTATTTTATAATAAAGTTGAAGTTTTGTGAACAAGTGATCAGCACCACTAAAGTTAAAGAGACTATCCTCACAAAATTTTTAAAAGAAATTGCTTTTATTGAATTATAATTTGTTTTATTATACTTCTATTGAGACTTTGAATAAATAAATAAATAGATCAATATTCTTTTATAAGTAAAATTAATTTAAACACAAATTAAAATATAAAAATTTAGAGAAAATATTTGAGAAACTTGTATAAAATTTATTTGTATGTACAAGATAATTTTAATTCATAAAAAATCTTATCTTATTTTATTTCTATTTTTTAAAAACATTCTTATAAAAAGTTTGTTTAAATAAATCTTGAGATCTAACATTTTTAGATTTTAGAAGAAAATACATGAAAAGTTTTTATTTTATATTTTATTTAATCTTTTATTTGTGGGGCTTACAAAATATGGTGAAAGACCTGGAAGGACAAACTGTCTATAATTAATTAGTGATTATGATTAATTCATCATGTAAAATTATTAATTGGTATTTATATTTATCTATATCTATATCATTAATAAAAATGATTAATTTTGTAATTTTTTTTCTCAATACACATCTTATAACTTTATTTTTTATGTAACTATTTTTATGTACATTTTTCTATTATTTTTATTCTTTAAACTAAATTAATTTTAATATCGATAAAAGAGATATTCATAATGTTATATATATATATATATATATATATATATATATTAAAAATTTATTTATTTTTTATAACAGATTTTTATGTACATATTTTAATATTTTTAATATAACTTTTAGTATATTTTTTCATTTTAATAATAATAATTAAGTTTTTAATTATATATTTTTTATTATCATAAAATATAGACACATATATTAATGAAAAAATATAGTTAATTATATTTTTATTCATGAAAGTAGAAACACAATATAAACAGCAAATATTAAGAATGGCAATGGGACGGGGCGGGGATGGATTTCACTTTCCCATCCTCATCCCCACAATAAAAATTCATCTCCATTCCCGTCTCCATATTTAACGAGTATGAAAATTTTATCTTATCCCAATTTCCACCAGGTACGGGTTATTCTCACCGTGTAACAGGTATAGTTGTATTCATCTTTTGTTACTTTAAATATTAATTAAATAATTATTTTACAAAAAAATAAAGATCATAACAAAGAAAACTTGATATTATAGATGAATCAAAATCAAAATGATACATATATTCTTTTTCCCAATAATAAATATCAATAAAAAATTATAATTATATAAATCTCAAATTAAAGTATCATCAAATAATAACTAAATAAAGGTCAAATAATTATAAAAAAGTAAAAAAAAATATCAAATATATGCTATAAAAATAAATTACAAAACTAAGAACTAAAGAAAAATTAATATAAATTTTTAAAATTACTTAATAAACTAAATGTGTTTTAATAATTTAAAACAAGAATAAATATTGAACATTGGGATGGGTATGGAAGCAGAGACGGGGCGGGTATGTATATGCACATCCCCGTCCCCATACCCAATTTAAAAAATTGGATATTACCCATATCCATACCCATACCCAATCAATGTGGGGATTTCCCGTCAAAATCGGGACGGATTCGGATAATACTCACAGGGACGGGTTCATTTGTCATTCCTAGCAAATACACTACAAAAATGTTATTAATTAGTTGTCGTAAGTTAATGTCAATGATGAAATGGACATGATTAGTAGTGTTGGTCTAACCTATTCTAATATAACCTTAAAATAAATACAAAATTTGGAGAAACGTTAAACCTTGTTAGGAGTTGTAAAAGTAAAAAATATTAGCAAATATTTAAGGTAGCATGGGCGGCTCAAAACTTTAGGAGGCTTAAAGCAAACTTTAAAGATGAGGCTTTTTTATTTATTAATAAAAAAATTATGCTAAAATGTATTATAATTTTATTTAAAATTTATTTTTCAAACTTTTTATGATACAAAATTATGTATTAAATTGTTATAATTAATTTCATTTAACATACATTTATTTTTAAATAGATAATAAAACCAATCCGTTTAATTTCTATTGAGAGATTCTTGATCTTAAATAAGTTTTTATTATCTTTAGTTTTGAAAAATTTCTTTCACCTTAGGCAACTTATACTGGAATTGTTAACATTATTCTATAAGTTATATATGCATTTGGAAAAGAATATATTTTTTTATATAATTAAGAATGTCAATTGATTTATCATTTTCCAATCCTATAATTTCTTTTAAGATATTTAATTTTGAAATAAATTCAATCCATCAAGATCCAACAAATTATCATGTTTCAAAGACTTTTCAAGGTTTAAGTATTTTTCTTTCAAAAGTATATAATCTAGTGATTTTAAATTTTTAACACTAAATAAATAATAAAAAATATCTTCATATATTTTAAATTGTTCAAATCTACTTCGAAGTGTTGTAATTGCTTTATCTACAATGTCCAAAAAGTAATCAAATTCTAATTGATTCTTGAAGAGATTTTATAATTTCATTCTTAATATTTTCATCAAATTGCTTCTTTTTATGACTAATACATTTTTTCACGAAACTAGGGATGGCAAATTGATACGAGCATGAAGATGACAACTGTAGTTTTAAGATTTCTAAATTTAATTTTTAATATTTTGTAATTTGGATTTAATTTTCTTTGTGGGCCTCTATTGGTTGGGCTTTGTTTTTTTGTTCTTTTCCTGTTTTGGGCCTAATTAGTTAATGGGCCTTGTATTAGGTCCATTAGTATAAATAGGATTCTCATAACTCTTTCTACTCAGAATTCAGATTTTAAGGAGTTGAGACTTTGGCTCCGTGAATTCTCTCTTGGTTCTCGAGTAGAACTTTAGATTCTTATCTGTGAATTTTCGAATTCAGAGTGGCGAATCCTCACTGGACTTATCAGATAGAAATGATTGTGGCATCTTCTCCATCCCTAATCCCTTTCCGCATTTTCGATTTTTGATCTTTGGTTTGAGAGAAATTTGTCGGAAAGATCCGTTGATCCCATGTTTGGGCAGACTCGCGTCATTTGGTATCAGAGCTGGATTCTAACTTTTCAGCAACTTTTCCGCAACATTTCCATTTTTTTGCTGCGTTTCCGGAAGCGAAACTGGAGGATACACATTTTTGTTTGGGCATTCTGGAAGATTGAAGCAATCGAAGTAGTTTGGGGTTTTGAATCTGGCGTTCCTAAATCGGAGTTATTTTGAATGGGTTTCACTTGCAATTTGGCACTGCAGAAACAAATTCGGAGAGATGGCACGATGTAACAACACTCTCAATCCTTGGTTCAAAGCTCAAAGCATATTGTTGCCTATGTTGAACGGAATAATACTGATCGATTCACTACACAAGCCCTGGCGATTTTAGTGGATTTTGTGATTGAAACTGGAATTGAAAGCTTGAACCAGATAATCAACCATACTGAAGCAATTCATACCTGATCGTGAAAGTGGTGAATTGTTTGGAGCAGGTACAGTTGCGGTATCGTCACTCGGTTAAAAAAAGTGTGAATTAGAAGCTGGTGGAGCATATGAAATACTGTTGTGGTAGAATTGAACGAAGCTGCAGTCAAGTTGTTTGAAAAAATGCAGTGTTGGTGCTTTGTGGTGCTCTCGATGGCTAACTTCGTACTGGTCGATGTGAATTTTTGAGGCTAAACCAGTTGAGCGAAAACAGTGCAGTACGCGTGGGAGTAACAATTGAGCTTTGCAGAATTGAGTTCAATTAAAAAAATTGAAAATCAGTGGAATCACGTTTGCTGCATAAAGCACGGTGGAGAGTTAATTGGCAATTTGGAAGTGTTCAATTGTTTTGGTCCAAGCAGTGCTGCTTTGATTCACGTGCCCTAATATGTGCAGATTGGCTTGCATCAAGCAATGGTGGAGGCCTCAGACGGTGCACCTGTGTCTTCACTCCTTGGCTTGATTGGTCATTTTGACTTTTGGTTTGGAGCATTCATTGTAGACAATTGAAATTGGTGCCATAAAATTTGGAAGTAGAAGCAATGCCATCAATCCATAATGCTGCAACTGTTAATCACGTGAATAGCCATCAAATTCAAAAGGCTACTAAGGTGAAGTAAATTAAATGCATGTGGGGTCATTGGTGAATTTAATTGATTTGAATGATTCATGGATGAATGTGACAAGTGGGACCCAATTGGTACATTTGATTCAATTTAGTGATTAACGTGAAATTGGAATGCAACACTCGTGAATTCAATTGGAAAAGAGTGTTCAATGGTTGGTAGAGAATTGATGGCAATTGAAATTAGTGGAGCGTACATTTTCACTTTAGTTGCTACTTCCAATTTATTGCTCACCTGAGTTGATGGAGAGATGAGAAGACATGTGAGTGAAATATTTGATGATGCATGGAGAATTAAATGCATGTGGGACCCGCTAGTATTGATTTGATTTTTATAATTTGTAATGTGAATTTTGGAAAAGTGGTGGTCCATTGCTTTGGAAGAAGAAAAATTGATGCATGGGAATGCATTTGGGACCCGCTGTTGGAGTTTTAAGTTTGGAGAATAACATGAATTGAATGAATGTGGGACTGTTGCACAGTAAAAAGAATCTTACAACTTCTCTATGCTTAATTGTAACCGTGGAGCTAGCAAGAATAGAGTTTAATTAAGTGGAGATTCATTTCTGTGACTTGTAGTGAGTGATACTTTTGTTTGGCTCTTTTCTCAAACACTTGGTGTGCAGTCTGGTAGAAGAGTGTTGGCTTCGAACGTGTTGTTTTGTCTTTGGTGTTGATATGGTACAAGTTCCAATGCCCATTCTGACTCACTAGTGCACATGCTGGTGCCAAATTCTGGTTTGAATCTTTTCCAATAATTCCTATTCTCTTGTGTCAATGTTTTTTTTATTCCTAGCTTTGATTTGAGTCATATGTCTATAAATCTCCTTTGAGTTTGTTTTCCTTGGATTCTTGTTTGCAAAACATAGTATTGGGAGTTGAATTGTTGGAAAATCTTGATTGTTTGAGATTGAATTTTGAGATTATACAATTAGGAGCTAAGTGTAGCATCTATGTTTTGAGCATTCTTTTAAAAGCACAAAGCAAGCAAATTGCATAAGAGTGGGTGGATGCCTAACTAGCTTTCATTCATCTCAAGTGTGATAAGCCAAAAATAAATGTTAAGGTGCACATTCCATATTTCTCTTGGGACTTAGATTTAATTTTAATTGAGTTCTCTATTGGATGTCCAAATTAGTTCCATGCATCTAGGTAGTCTTGATTCATTCCTTACAATTCGACTTTTCTAATTGTTTAGCTTACTTGCTTTGTTTTACATTTCTAGTGGTAATTCTAAATACACTATTTAGATTACCCTTGTCTTCTAAAGTGTTTTTTCTCTTTGTCACCTTCTTAGTTTGTGTCACATCTTACTCCCTTTAGTTTAGCTCATTTCTTGATTTTGTGCTTTTTAGTTTGTCTTTCTAAATTCCTTGGTTTTGTCATAGAGTTTTCTATTTTCTTGACCTCTTGAGTTCAATGTGGATTTGTTACATCTTTCACTTTGAATGTGAAATTCTTGATAAGTTGACTAGAAGTTCTCCTTAAGAACTAAAGAGAAATTTGAGTGAAGAGAGTGAAAATAGTTTTTCAAGAGTGATACACGAGTGAATGAGTGCAAACACTTAGTGAGTGGCGAGGTCCATATTTTCTGTTAATTGTGCTAACCATTTCTTTATGATTTTCTTGTTTTGTTTCTAACATTTACTTGCAGTCATGGGGTTGACTATAGAATATTTGAATTCAAGACTCATTCCAATAATACAACAGTTGGAAAGAAAAGTTTATGAGCATAAAAGGCTAAAGAAGGCGGAGTGTAAATGTAACAACGCATCAAGTTCAAGGATAAAAATAAGTTCTATTAGATGCTCCAAATGTGAAGGCTATGAGCATGTTTCTCTTGAATGTCCTAATTGGAAGTCAAAACCCATAAATGATCAAGATCTTAAAGACTATTACCAATGGTTGCGAGAGAGAGAAAAGAAAGCATTACAAAAATTAGAGAGGATAGAAAGAGAGCTTAGAGACGAGAGAGAACAAATGAGGGAGCTTATGGAAAAGGGAAAAAGATTTGTAGAAAGTGAAAATGATTTTATAAGAAGAGAGAAAGAGTTTGGGGAAAAGTGAAGGAAATTCTTAGGAAAAGAGAGGAGAAAATTGAAAAGGAAGAAAAAGAAAAGTTTGATCAAAAGATTAGAGAATTGAAAGAAAAGACCGAGGAAGGAAGTAGAAAATTTGATGAATTGTTAGAGAAGGCAAAAAGAATAATAGAAAGAAAGGAGAAAGAAAAGATAGAAAGAGAAGAGAAAGAAAAGAGAGCAAAGGAAGAAGAGACTAATGATAATATTTGTTCTTACTCCGACTCTATAATTATTTGTGTGGATTCTCCTTTGCAGTGAAATTGCTAGTGACGAGCTTTCAAGTGATTCATACAGTATTAGAGAGAAGAACATATGGGCTTCCACTACATCTTTGGAATTGTCTGATGTGTATCATGAGCAAATTAAAAATCCTTGTGAATTGTCTGTTGCTTTTGATATGCATACTATTGTTTTAGGTGGTGATGCCAAGTCCTTGAATGATGAGATGCATACATATCCTGTGGAATTGAATGTTCATGATCATCTTTTCTCTATGTGTGTGAATTATCAGCAGGTTGATGATGAGATTAAGCATAATCATGTTAGATCTTTAATCTTGTTACGTGAACTGAAAAGGACATTAGATACCATATATTTGTATTGGATTGATGTATTTGACATGCTTATGATTAGTCGTTTGATGTTCTTATTGTTTGATGTGTTTTACAGGTTGGTTTATGATTCTGGAGGAAGATATTTACTACACTTTGATAATAAGAGATTGGACTCTCATGAGCTCCACATCTCCATTTAGATAGTTTTTCTCGTCTTTGTTTAGATGATGTTAAAATTGAGTTCTTTTAGTCTTATGTTTGTAAGTTTGCTTGTAGGTACAAAGAGCTAAATTCGTGGACGAATTCTCTCCAACCTGGGGAGGATGATACGAGCATGAAGATGTAGTATTGATTTGATTTTTATAATTTGTAATGTGAATTTTGGAAAAGTGGTGGTCCATTGCTTTGGAAGAAGAAAAATTGATGCATGTGAATGCATTTGGGACCCGCTGTTGGAGTTTTAAGTTTGGAGAATAACATGAATTGAATGAATGTGGGACTGTTGCACAATAAAAAGAATCTTACAACTTCTCTATGCTTAATTGTAACCGTGGAGCTAGCAAGAATAGAGTTTAATTAAGTGGAGATTCATTTCTGTGACTTGTATTAGGTCCATTAGTATAAATAGGATTCTCATAACTCTTTGTACTCAGAATTCAGATTTTAAGGAGTTGAGACTTTGGCTCCATGAATTCTCTCTTGATTCTCGAGTAGAACTTTAGATTCTTATCTGTGAATTTTCGAATTCAGAGTGGCGAATCCTCACTGCACTTATCAGTCAGAAATGATTGTGGCGTCTTCTCCATCCCTAATCCCTTTCCGCATTTTCGATTTTTGATCTTTGGTTTGAGAGAAATTTGTCGGAAAGATCCGTTGATCCCATGTTTGGGCAGACTCGCGTCACAAATGAACCTGTCCCCGTGAGTATTAACCGAACCCGCCCCGAGTTTGACCAGGAATCCCCGCATTGACTGGGCATGGGTATGGGTATGGGTAATACCTGATTTCTTAAATTGGATATGGGGACAGGGATGGGTATGTGCATATCTGCTCCGTTCCCGTCCCCATACTCGTCCCAATACCTGTTCCCGTTTGAAATTATTAAAACACCCATAATATTTTTAGTATTAATATATTTCTATTAAATTAATTTTAAAATTATGTTTGAAAATAAAATTTAATTTAAATATTATGAGTGACTGTCAAATTTTTATTGGTACTAAACATGATATTTAATGAGTTAATAACTTTTTTCAATAAATCATAATTTATTTTAGGAAAAAGAGATTTGTTAGTTAATACTAGTAGCCAGTGAAGAGAACCTTTCTTATTTGTATTATGTTAACTTTTTGGCAAGCGCACCAAAAGTCCGAGTATCGTTTCCAAAGGACTTATGCAATACACGACAATAATTGCAATTTATAACTAAATTAGACAAAGAATATTTTCATAATGTGTTTTAGTGTTTAAAGAAATAAAATTGTGCAAACAACAATAAAAACTCTTTCGTATTTTCACAAACACTTAGAAGGCGATAAAGATATGAAATGATATGGAATGTAAATGTTAGGATTAGATTTCACCAAAACTCACTCTCATGCATATAAACACTCAACTTCTCTCCAGTTTAATGTAAATGTCAATCCACTAGTTTACTCAAACCCTAATCCCTTAGTGGAATGAGCCTAAGTTTCCCTATTATGAGTCAATTCCTTGATCCCCTAATAAGAAAACTTGCTATCACAACAAGGGTTTAAGACAACTAATGAATCAAGTTCCATTCCTAGATACAAGTTTCATTAGGTATTTTGCTTCAATCCAAGATTACAAAAGATAATTTCCAAAACCTAATGAATCAAATATCAAGCTATGGGTGATCAAAACACAACAAGCATTAAGCATAGAAACAAAATACTAACATTGAATGGAAAGACATATATATAAATAAATAAACAAAGAGATTACATAAGAGTTCGTTTGGCTACATCTAATCCCAACAAAATGGGTTTTAGCTCTTCATTGTCATGAAGAGTACAAAAAATAAAGGATGAGTAATGGAAGAAGAATGATAACCCAAGAGGAGGAAGATGGTCTCCAAGCAAGCTCTAGAAGCTCCAAGTCGAGTTCCACTCCCGTTTTCTTTCCCAGCACCCCTTTACTCTCGAAGAGTATGAATAAATAGACATAAGGATGCCATGTTAGCAAGTTGGCGCCCGGCGGGTTCCATTTCGCGCCCGGCGTACTCATACAAAAGTGGTCTCGGCCCAACTGGCGCCCGACCTCACTAAAGTGGCGCCCGGCCTAAGGTGAATTCTGGAGCCTGGCGCCCGGCCTCAGGTGACTGGCGCCTGGCCCCAGGTGAATGATCAGGTCCCTGTCCACATAGCGCTGAGTCTGCTTCAGGGGCGCCCAGCGTCAGGAACTTTCTTTAATTTTCCATTAAGGCCTTCCTTCTCCATCCCTAGGATTCCAAACTTGCTTCTTTCAACCTCAATTGTTTCCTATACCACTGTTAGACAAAAAATATTGGGATTAGTAGTATAATTAGATAAGATTAACCAATTTCAAATTACTTACAAAAAGTATCAAAAAGAGAACCAAGCAAGTTAAAAGCTTAAGAAAGAGTTGATTTTGTTAATGTGAAGAGACAAAAAGAAAGGTAAAAATTAACATTATCATATTATCTTACTAATATTTTTATCTTCTTTTTTTCTCTCTTTGTGACTTCTCATTTCCAACCCTAACTCCATATAAGCTTTGTCTTTTCTCTTCCAAACTCTCAATCTCCAATCATCTATTTCAAAATCAAAATTCATATTGTGATCTAGAGAGCGAGAGGAGTATTTCTACCCAATCATCTCTTTCCATGTTCCCTCTTCTTTTTATTCCTCTGATCTTAAGGATTAAGCTTCCTTATTTGAATTGGACCTTGTAAGAGAATCATTAGACACTTGGCTTGAGGTGTTATGAGAATATTATTTTATGTGATGATATATATATATATGTGTGTGTCAAGAATTGTTATGTCTTTTATTAAATGGTTTATAAATGGCAGAAATTTTAGCTTTTCCTTTTTCGAATTATTTCTATAATCTGCAATGATGATGTTAATTTTATACTGGAGCAAAAAATATTATAGGGGCAGAGTAAATTAAGGAATAGAGAAAAATAACTATTTTGAGTGATTGTGATCAACATCATACATGTATAATTTTCCTAAGAAGAGGAATTTATTTTGAAAAACATGTATTGACATCTATGTATATATACACACACACAATTATTTTGACTTCTTTATAATATTTTTATTTATTATTTATTTTTATTATGTAAAAATATATGACTCTCAATTTTTAATTGAATAAAATTTAAGTTTTTATGTAATTATGGTTTTTTTTAACCCTTTTACGTTTACTATGATATAATTATTTATTGATATGAATATTTTTTAACAACAACAAAAATTGATTTAAATCCATAAGATAAAGATGCATTTGTAAATTCTAATTATTATTAGTTTAATTTTTTCCGTGCAATTTTGTTTGCATTGTATATTATAATCTTTATTAAAATAAAAAGAGATCTTAATAGAAATTTAGAGAAAGGAAATAAAGAGACATTTGAAATAATTTTGAACTTAGACTATTTTTTTTAATTTTTTAAAAGTAATTTTTAACTTTATTAATTTGTCATTTGTTTTTCTTCATGTCTTATATGTGTTAATTTGTAGAAAAAAATTAGCACTGAAGGTGAAGATTTACAAGTACCAACCCCACAATATTCACAACAACCAACACCCTTGCAAGGTTCCAACAATGCAAATCAAGCTTCATTGAATGAGTCTGTGCAAACATCTTCCGATGTACCTGATGGAATAATTCAACACATGCAGAATCTGGGAAAGGGAGATTGAAAAGTGTTGTGTGGCAACACTTTGAAAGGATAAAAGTTGATGGAAAACATAAAGCTAAGTGTAAATATTGCAAAAAACTGCTTGGAGGAGAAACAAGGAACAGAACAAAGCACCTGTACCACCATCTAGACATATGTATTCAGAAGATTGCTTCAACAAGGGAAAAAGGTATTATATTTATTTTATTAACTAAATTTTTAATTTCATTTATCGTATCTAATTTTTCTCTTCTTCTATTTGTAGGTGGATTGAACCCAAGTGAAAATACTCAACATTTGTAAGATTAGGAGATGTTTTGGTTATAAAAAATTTTTAGTTCTATGTAATTTCTAAATTTTTTTATAATTATTTGACTTTTATCCAATTGTTATTTAGTACTCTGATGAGATTTATGAATTTATAATTCCCTTTTTTATTTGATATTAAATCCTAATAATATTATAATTATTTTTTTGTGATCTGTTTATTTATTGTAAAAATTATTTATGTAGAATAATAAGAATGCGGGTATGGGCATGAGTATATACCCGTTACCCGATGGGGATGGGGATGGATTTTCATACCCGTTGGGTATGGGTATGGGGATGGGAATGAATTTTTATATTGGGAATGAGGATGGGATAGTGAAACCCGCACCCACCTCGCCCCGTTGCCATCCCTAACTATCACTCATCTTGTATTAATTTCTTCACACATTCATCATCTCTCTCTCTTTTTTTTTTTCATATCTAAACCATAGTGAAACCATTTTTTTCATTACCATATTTTTGTTCTGGATTCTTCTATTTAAAACTTTGTAACCGTATA
Organism: Lablab purpureus; assembly: GCA_030347555.1. Classification (NCBI taxonomy): domain Eukaryota; kingdom Viridiplantae; phylum Streptophyta; class Magnoliopsida; order Fabales; family Fabaceae; genus Lablab; species Lablab purpureus. The sequence continues at coordinate 14,405,619 of CM059257.1, read as the reverse complement.
CGTATCCCTCTTTGTTTCTGGAGGTATATGGTTCTTGTTCTTTCTATTCTCTCCTTTTTCCTGTTTTACTTCTTTATTCTATTTTGTGCGTGCTGAATATCATAAAAAAACTGAGAAAATGATTATGTTCTTTTGTTAAGAGTATATTATTCAAACCACTTAAGTAGTATGATTCTTTCCCAGATTTCGATTTATTTTCCTTTTAAAAAGAGTTTTCATTTCTTTTCAACAACAATACTTCAAAAGTTGATTGTCTGTATCTTCTTAGTACGCTGTATTCGGAACCATGCATTGGTCTCAATATATGCAAATATATGTAAGTTATAGTTTTCATGCATAATTCATTTAGGAAAACTACAGGATCTTAGAATATATTATTCTCACATAAACAGAATGATTAGGGAAAGTAACCTTGATCCATGATAAGATTGATGACTTTAAATCTGGTAGGATTGAAGGAAGAATTCTTTTCTATCTCTTTCCTTTACTTTCTTGTGCTCTTCAATTATTGATGGTGAGTTTAAGAGAACAAACTGAGATAGGTAGAGATAGGGACTATTCACGTCCTTCCATTAACTATACTGTTTCCATCAAATAGTATATCCTTGAAGTGAAAAGTAACAACTCCTTCCCAAAAGTCATACCTTTTCATTTAAATAATTGATTAATATATTCAATTATTTAATTTATTAAAACACATCATATTTGCCGTGTATATGAGTCATTAATTGTTGGGTTGGGCTCCCAACTGTGTCTAAAAGGCCCAAACTTATCAAGTCTATTTTGTCTCACTTAAGACAAGTAGAGAGGGGTCATCTAGGTCAAGAGAGTATTACTTTTCCGCAGCCACTGGAAAGAGAAAGAAGAGAAAAAGAGTGCAGAAAAACTGGTTCGCATACACACAGAATGGTTCCCGTAAAATCACAATTCTCGCTTCGTTTACCGTTGGATCGGGCTGAAAATTTTACATCAGGTCCGTAACACGTGGCTCTTCATTCTGACCGTTGGGATCGTGAATTGGAGGTCTGAAGTTGAAGATATTAATTTCTCACAGTAGCTTTGTTTTGAGGTTTCTTCTTCTTTTGTTCTTCAATTTGGAAGCTTTATTGCTTTGTGGTATTGGCTGGTTGTAAGCATTTGTTTATGTGTTTGATTAGACTCTCTTGTATCCTTATTTGATCATAGTGGAGCTTGATTGACTAGCTTGTGCCCGTTAAAATATTTGGTGTCTCTTTTGTGATTATTTCTGCAGTTTTATGTTGTTGTTGCTCCTCATAGATTCTTGCAAGTTGGGGGAATTTTTCTGCTGCATAATTTGGTATTTTTACTTGTTGAGTTGTTGTTTCTCCCATCAGAGTGGTATCAGAGCTGTTTGGTTTGGGGTTATATTTAATTGTTTTGAATGATGGAGGCAACTACAAAGATGATTGCTTTGAATGGTGCAAATTATCATTTGTGGAAGGGTAAGATGAAAGACTTGTTGTTTGTGAAAAAATTGCATCTTCCTGTCTTTGCTACACAAAAGCCGGATTCCATGTCTGATGAAGAATGGGACTTTGAACACCAGCAGGTGTGTGGTTTTATTTGGCAATTTGTAGAAGACAATGTTTATAATCACATTGCTAATGAGACACATGCTAGAACTTTGTGGGAGAAGATTGAGTCTTTGTATGCTTCTAAGTCAGGCAATAATAAATTGTATTTGTTAAATTGCTTGATGAATTTGAGGTACAGGGAGAATTCTTCCATTTCAGATCATTTAAATGAGTTCTAAGGACTCTTAGATTAATTATCAGGAATGGGCATCAATTTTGATGATGAAGTTTTGGGACTATGGCTACTGAATACTCTACCTGAGTCTTGGGAGATATTTAAAGTTTCTATTACAAACTCAGCCCCTAATGGTATTGTTTCTTTCCAAATGGCAAAGAGTGGTGCTCTTAATGAAGAGATGAGAAGGAAGGCACATGGTTCTTCATCTCAGTCTGACGTGCTTGTCACATTAAATACGGGGAGAAGTCAGAAAAGGGAACCGAATGGTGGTAGAGAGAAGAGCAGGAGTAAGTCTAAGTTCAGATACAAGAATGTGGAGTGTCATTATTATCATAAAACTGGATACATCCAAAAGTATTGTTTTCGATGAAAAAAGGAGAACAAAGAAAAGAAAGACAAGAAAAAAGAGAAGGATCATGATAATGATCGTGTCACTACTACTACAAGTGGTGATCTTGTTCTTCTTCAAGACCATGAGTCTATTAATCTTGTATAAGATGAGAGCATGTGGACAATTGATAGTGGTGCTACATTGCACGTTACACCGAGGAAGGAGTTCTTCACATCTTACACTTCTGGTGATTTTGGAGTGTTGAAGATGGATAATGATGGTGTCTCTAAGGTTATTGGTGTTGGTGATGTTTTTCTTGCAAACCAACATGGGAGTGCAATTATTACTTAGAGGAGTCAAACATGCTCCAGATGTTCGTTTTAATCTGATATCTGCGCATTTGCTTGATGATAATGGTTATGATAATCACTTTGGTTCTGGTAAATGGAAACTCACTAAGGGTAATTTGGTTATGGCTAGAGGGGAGAAAATTTCTAAATTATATTGGACTAAAGCTTTGGTTTCTAAGGACAGTGTGAATGCTGTGTATACAGAGGCATCTTTGTGGCATCGAAGGCTTGGTCATATAAGTGAGAAAGGGCTTAATTGTTTAGCTAGAAAGGATGTTCTTCTGGGATTGAAGAATGCAGAGTTGGAGAAATGTTCTCATTACATGGCTGGTAGAGCTGTCAAAACGGGCGGCCCGGCCCAGCCTGGCCTGGCCCTACGGGCCAAGTTCAGAAAATCTGATAGCCTAGCCTGACCTATATTTTAAAACGGGCCACAATTTTTAGCCTGGCCTGGCCCTATGTTAGGCCAACGGGCCATTTTTAGCCTAATTAAATTACAATATATCTACAATATAATTTTTATCAACAATATAAATATAAATATATAATATATTTACATGAATGTGTGTGTAAAACTGTTTACATTTGAACAACTTGTAAAAAAAACTTAGATCACATACTAAGTACTTCCAAAAGAGTCAAACACCTACTAAACAACATAACATAGACTTGTGAGATGTTAGAAGAGTAGGGCAATAGAGGAGATGAAAGAGCTTGTGAGAAAGGAAGAGAATAAATGAAAAAGAAAACAGAGACTCTGAGACACTAGGGTTTCTTTCTTTGGTATGACAACATACCAATTAAGAACAAAAAATTAATACAAAAAATAAACGGGCTAGCCCATTAGCCTATGGGCCAGCTTGGCCTTGGCCCATATGGGCATCGAATCAAATGGGTCAGGCTAAAAAAAGCCTATTGTTATATAGGCCACAATTTTTTAAGCCTAGCCTGACCTGAATCATAGGCTATACGGGCCAGCCCATCGGGCCAGGCCTATTTTGACAGCTCTAATGGCTGGTAAACAAACCAGAGTATCTTTTAAGAAGCATCTTCCCTCAAGGAAGTTAGAGTTGCTTGAATTGGTGCATTCTGATGTTTGTGGTCCATTGAAGGTAAAGTCATTTAGTGGTGCACTTTACTTTGTTACCTTTATTGATGATTGTTCCAAGAAACTATGGGTTATTATGCTTTGCAAAGAAAAGACCAGGTGTTGGAGAAGTTCAAAGAATTCCATGCTTTGGTTGAGAGGCAATCAGGTAAGAAGCTAAAATGCATTCGTACTGATAATGGTGGTGAGTACCGTGGACCCTTTGATGTGTATTGCAAGCAGCAAGGTATTAGACATGAAAAGACTCCTCCTAAAACTCCTCAGTTAAATGGTCTAGCAGAGAGGATGAACAGGACTTTGGTTGAAAGAGTTAGATGTATGCTTTCTGAAGCAAAGTTGCCTAAGCATTTTTGGGGAGAGGCATTGCTTGCCGTCACACATGTTATTAATCTTAGTCCTGTAGTTGCATTGAATACTGAGGTGCCAGACAAAATTTGGTTTGGCAAGAATGTTAGCTATAACCATCTACGTGTCTTTGGTTGCAGGGCATTTGTTTATGTTCCAAAGGATGAAAGATCCAAGTTAGATACGAAGACAAGACAATGTATCTTTATTGGTTATGGTCAGGATGAATTTGGTTATAGGTTATATGATCCTATTGAGAAAAGGCTTGTTGGAAGTCGTGATGTGCAGTTCATGGAAGACCAGACCATTGAAGATATTAACAGAGAAGGCTTTTTTTACAGAAGAGAAGATGATAGGAATTCCGGGAGGAGGTGGCATCAGAATGGCTGATGTGAGAAAGTGGTTAGGGTTTTTTCATCTCTAAGATAAAAAATTGTTGGGCCGAGTCCAAATTGGGGGCTATACTCAAAATTGTCCTATAAGAAACTCTGTAATGTTTAAGAATATAAAAAATATACAAAAAATTAATACATAATTATGTATTACACATATATTTAGTATTATATATTAGAGATAAATATGCAACATTTAATAATAAATATAAATATATATATATACATACACACATATAGAAATGTAATAATTAAATATAATTAATATAACAATAATATATATAAAAATAATTACAATAATAAGCATTAGAGTTATAATAATATATGTGTGTGTAAAAGAAAATTTCAGATTAGCAACCATCCGGCCATACGTAAAAAGGGTAATTATTGTTGATTTTTCCTGATAGGTTCAGGAGTTGCTTGACGAAATGGGTCATCCTAGTATACCCCTAAGTGTTATTTCAAAAGCTGCAGAACTCCAGTTCAAGTATACTGTTGACAAAGTATTTCTGGGTAATAGATGGTTGCGGAAAGCAACATGCATACAACCAAAATTTCCGTATATGGTTGACTCATTTGAGAGAAGGTATATTTATGTTGTTTTTGAGCCTTTGAATTTTAAATGTACAATTCATGACATTTGAACTCAGGTCTTTACTTTAGTGGTTTCCTAGTCGGGGTTTTTAATGCATTAAGACAAAGCTTTTAGCAAATCTTGCCTAAGAATAAATAATATGTACAATAATTCATTCAGATAACTTTGGTTGGATATGTAATTAATTTAGCATAATTTAATGTCCAGGTTTGTTGTACATAGGTTAAACAGGGAAATCAGGAGCTGAATAATATTTATACTAATTCATCTTTTTATGCTGTGCCTTGACACTAGTTTTTCAGCTTATGCTTCTCTTTTTTCTCTCAACAGCTTGAATTCACTTTATCATTGCACCTGTGAAAATGTGTAAAGTTATTAAGATTTTGTTAAACTTATATTATTGGTTTGTTAGGCTCCTGATCTAAATAGAGTTTTTTGTCTCAACCACAAAGCATGTTCTGTCACTTCTTGAAAGAAGCCTTTCCTATTAGTTATAACTGTAGAAATGTAGAATGGACAGAATTATGGAGGGATTTAAAATGAGAAGTCTGTCATCAGTCATGCCCCCGTTTTCTTCCATAGAATTTGTCTTTGAAGCTTTAAAATCCACTTATATTTGACATAGTTAGTGTAAGCTCACTTGAGGAAGTTTTATTGTCCTAAAAGTAATTTGATGTCTTTTTATCATCTGAAATGAGTTTTTATATATTTCATCACGCTTTAACAACTCAACTTGAACATGTTTACATTCCCCAGCACTAGTAGTTTAGTCCAGTTTTTTTTATTTAGTGCAACTTTTTGGAAGAGTTTATTTGATTGGTCATTGACATATTTTGTTATTAATACTGGAAAGGGAATTACAAGTTCAGAATCGAACTCTTTTTACTCGAAAAAAAAGGGTTAAATTAGGAACTACACTTTAGAAAGGAACTGTTAAAGATCATACACTCGAAATATAATCAAGTTATAGTATATTAGCAAGTGCAAGATTTAGCAATTGCAAATCTTGTCTTACAAGTTAGTTTTGCAATACTCAATTAGGTTTACTGTTCACTTTTTAAGATGGTGACAAAGCCGATTTTTTGTACCACCTGCTATCGAATTGTTTTCAAATCACTTATAAATATCTATATTTTTATGTCTGAGATGTCAAGTGCTCATTGTGAAAGAGTGTGTTGAAAATTTTATATTAACTTTTGAAATATGGTCAAATTATAGAATTGAAGTAGGATTAAACTCACCTTCTAAGAGGATCATCAATGCTAGAAAAGGTAGATAAATAGAGCTGCCAATCACGTATTCTACTCCTTGCCCTAAGCTACCCAAATGATTATTGTGCTCTTCAAGTCTCTAATTATGGGATTGCAGTAATTACTGTAATAATGTCTAGCATCTAAGGAAATAGTGAAACAATATAAAAACAGAATTAGCATATTATTAGAAAATAATCTGCCTATAATCAGAATTGTCTACCCAATAATTTACCCCATTCTAGAGATTGCAGAATACCAATGTAAGTGGCAGCTGCCAATTAGCAGTGAAAGTGAGATTGCTGTTGGTTTGGCATGACTGTATGTAGTGGCCACCACCTCTACCATTTCAAAGGGCCCATAAAAACAAAGAGCTAATTTCTCATTGAGGTGTAGAGCCAATGTGCTTTTGAAAAAGGGCCTTCAAATAAACCATCTGTCCTACGTGAAACTCACTGCACAATTGCTCAGCACTTAGCTGCATCCGTATGGAGTGGGTTCTATTTTAGCTCCTCCTTTGTACTGTATCTGACTTACTGCTATCTGTTAACTTCAGCTACTAACATGCTGTCCAGTCCAGTATCATAGAGTATTAGGATGGCTCCTTGCCATAGACTGACCTTATAAGACACATCTTGATGGAAACATTACAGGAGTTGGATAATAACTCTCAGGCTATTGCTTACGATGTCAGTTAATGATGAGAGTAATCATTCGCAAGGTGCTACAAATAAGTTAGAAGGTGTCATTTTGGCCACCTGTTTTGTGGATCATACGCTGCATTTAGCTTCACTTGTAGTAGCCGGAGCATAGCCAAAATTGATTAATGAAGTTGCACCCTTCTGAAACCATTAAGCTAGGAAACTCGTGTGATCCAACTACCCCATTGATAAACAGTGCAGCTGCCTCCTTGGCTCAATGCATGCAGCTGAGAGGCATAAATGAGCATATTTACTCAAGTGGTCTATTGGCACCAATATAAAAGATCTGTTCTTCTAATAACGGCACTCAAAATCCATTGCGATATCCCTCTCTCTCACTCTCTCATACCCTATAATTTGAAGGAAGAGAGATTTTGGATGGATGTTTTCTATAGATTCTTTTCAGTTGTATTTTAATTTTAAAGTTTAAACTTTCCATTTCAATGCATTCATTTTTTTCTTCCTTCAACCACAGCCCATGTACTCGTGCTTAATGTAATAACTATCTGAATATCGGAAATCTTGCCTGAAAAAATGTTTTAGGTACCAATTACATGTTTAGAAAGTGTTCTATTACGCTAGCTAAACCCCTCATTTCTTTTCATGAATTTTATGTTCGTTAGCATTTGAATAGCACTATGAAAGTCCGAAATAATTTTGGTAACCAGTTGACCCACATCTCTGTTCATGAGTTGGAAGCTTTGTTTGACAAATCAATTTTACATCTGACTAGAGATTAATCTACAAATAAGCTCAAGCAAGTGGCGGTGCTTGATAATATTTCAATTTTAATACAACAGCGGACAATATTGAATAGAACTTTTAAAGTTGGATGTCCCATAATTTTTGACATTATATATGAGAGCTACCGAATCAAGCCGCTGCCTTGAGAATCCTAAAGTGGAAGACGATAGGAAAATTTCTGAATACATAGACTCCTCTAATTGCAGTTTGGATGGTAATAGTGAGGCAACCAGACAACCTAGTTTCAGACTAAGTCTACCATTGGGTAATTGGTTTCATCACCTATGGCCAAAACAGTGTCATGAAAAAGCAGGATCTAAAAAAGGTGTAAATAAGGAAGATATGAAACCAATCCTCTTTCTTGGTTGGTCTATCTACAGAGAAAGGTCACATTACCAAAGCAAATTTAAAGAAGACAATGGAGTATTTGACAAGAGAGTTGGAGAAGACAGAACTAGATAATATGACAGATGGTGACTGTAAGGAGTGCACCATAAAAGATAGGAATCCTCTATTTGTGGCAAATGTGGGCGATTACTATTCTAGTTTGGGAAGAGCAGGATCTGGTCGCTGGATTAGAGGAGGATCCAACTAAAACCTTTTTTGTCGCAGATTTATTTTCATTTTCAGGTGATCTATTAACTTGTTACCGTGTTCGAGCTAAAAAGTAAACCTCGTTTGCGGTGAATACTGAAAGTGGATGAAGCTTGAGATTATGTCTTGATCAATGTTGTAAATGATTATTTTTGTAATTCATAAGTGATGTCCATCTTGCTCTGGGAAGTTAAATAGAATTGTTACAGAATTACAGTAACTATGTATAAACTTGATCTGCCTAAAGAAAGTGTTATCAATCTTGTCTTAATTTGGTCATGGTTTTCTACATCTGGACAAGAATTAAAATTCTGCTGCTTACTCCAATTATACCTTTTACAATATCTCCCTCAACATAGTTCAGAAGTTAAATTTTGGAAAAGTTAATATCAATTAATTTTTTACGACTTAATTTGTAAATATCCAATTATAGTTGAAGAAGTTACTATTATTTGTTTTTAATATTTTAAGTTGCACATGGAGATTCAGATTACTGTTCATTAGAAATAATAACTAACAATAAAGTTTGGCAGTTTTGTAACTTCTCGTGCATTCCCATAGGTTATGTAAAATGTGTTTTATGTTTCTTGGAGTGTGCATTTTCACAAATTTGTCGAATTGGAATATTTCAATATACTTTTGGATTGGATGTTTTGGAATATTTTTTAAGAACAGGTGAATATGAGATATGTATTAAAAATGGTAAAACTTCTATTCTAATTTTTTTTTCTAAAATATAATTGTATAATTTTTATGTTCTTTTTTAAATATATATTGATAACTAACATTTTAGAATATCTATTCTAAAAATTTTTCAAATAAAATAAGATAATTATTTTAGAAAATATAAGAGTGCAGAAGAATCTATGGAAATATAGAAAGAAACAACCTAATGCTTTTTCTATTAAAAACTCAACCTAACAGTAAAGAGAAAAGAAAACGTCTTTGTTCCTATTGTAAATGTCCTTTTTATGCTTACAAAAAATATTTTAGAAAAAATATGTTTTGTATGAAAATTCTGTTGCAAATTTCCAGTTAGATCCACCTTTTTTATTAAATATTTTTAAGATGGTTTTCTTAATAAACTTAGATATGTAATTGAAATTTAAACTTATTTTGAACTGAATCAATATTATTTGTCATAGGTTTCAGACTGATTTTAAACGAAATTGTTATTTTTTCTAACTGATTTTAAGTCAAGTTAACATTATTTAATGTAAATTAGACAAATTACTAAAAATGTAATATTGTTTAATTCAAACATTGTACGCAAATTTTTTAAGTAAATAAAATAATATTTTTTCTTGCAGGTTCCATAAAGATGAGAGAAAAATATTTAACTATTATCTTAGACAAAATTGAATTAAAATGATAATTTTTTATTAATTTCAAACAAAAAATTGTAAATATTATTACCATTTATACTAACAATTCAATATACCTGTATATTCTTATATCTCGAAATCTGCCATAATGAGAATCTATTTAAACAAAATCTTATTTTATGAAGAATTAAAAATGTCCAAATAAATATAAATATACTACACAGATCCATACAAACATCCAAGATCAAAGATTATCGGCTGATTTCGAAAATTCGAATCAATTCAACTCTTTTTCTTTTCTTTTCTATTTTCATGAAGGACACATTAAAACATTCACAAATTCAAGTTGTCTCTTAGACTCACGTGAATAGAGACAATTGGTTATATATTAATTAACTCATTATCATTAGAGACGATAATTATATATGAAATTTTTTAGGTTTCTGACACGAAAAGCTTTGAGAAGACCAACAATTGCTCTAACTCAAAGCTTGAAATGGTTCATCACTCACTTTATTATCATCTCATTCTCTATCTATTGCAGATAGAAAAACAGGCAAAGAGCATTATCCATTTAACACTTAGTTTTTTTACTAATACTTATTAAGTTAAGGACTATGCAATCATTTTATTTTTAGGAAAAAATATTATGCATTTTAATTTAGTCTCTAATAACTATTTTTTATTTAAATTTAAAGATTATAACATTTTCAATTTAAAATTTTTATTTATTTTTTAAAAATCATTTTAAAACTTAATCATATATTATTTGTATTTTTATGAAATATATTATTTATACTTTTATGAAATATATTACTTATATCTTTAAAATTTTCAAATTCTGAATATCAAACATCAAACTTTGCCTTAAAATATATTTAAAACAACACTCAAAATTTTAAAATAAAAATAATAACAATTATTTTAAATTAAAATAATTTTAAATTTAAATTAAAAACATTTTAGTCAGACTAAATTAAAATATGCATTAATGATATGATAGTAACCTTATAATTATCAGTAAAAAAAATTATTGTTATTAATTATATTATTAACTTATAAATTAATAAAATTGATTACTAATTGAATTATAGATTAATTTAAAATCTGATTTAGTAAATACTTTTAACTAATGTTAAAACTAATTTAAATTTTAATTTAAAAATTAATTTAACCATTATTATATATAAACTAATTTCATAATTTTTTAAAATTAATAGTCATTAAAAAATAATTTTCATTACAAAAAAAATTATTTTAAAATACTAATAATTTTTAGTTTATAAAATAATTTTTAATTTAGTTATTATAATAATTAATTATTTTTAGATTTTAGTTTATATTTAATGATTTTCTTGATATGTAACTAAAATTCTTAAAATTTAAAGAGATACAATAGAATTCTTTTTAACTAAAACCCTTTAAATGAAAGCTCAATAATATAATGATTGGTATTCATATGTTTGAAGTTAAAGGTGATGTGTCTAAGGTGAAGAAAAATGAGACATTTAAAAGGAATATATATATGACTACAAGATTGAACTATGGTGAATGTTGTTTAGAATAAATTCCAGGTGAACTTAGGTTTGAAGTTGTTATGTGAACTTTTTGATAAGACTGAAATACTATGAAAAAGATGCTTATAGTATCACTTTTCAATTCCTTTCCTACTTAAGTGGGTTTCGTCACAAAAGAGGATGATGCTGAAAAAAAGTGAGAGAGATTAAGTTTTGTAGGGTATTCCATTGGCAAGCCAACCAAATTCAAATGGAATGAAGAACAATCTTTGAAATATCTCATTCTTGTATAACAAAAGAACAATGAAGAACAAAGGGTTTGCATCTAATAAGATAGTGGTGGTCCCATGCATACACATTTTAGCTTCCTTAAGGTACCACTTATATATATATGCTTTCATCACCTTTATCTTTTTTTAATTATCATTTTCAATGTCAATGAAGAACTTTCTCCTTGTCTCTTATAATAACAAATGTTTCATGAACTTTTCTCACAATCCATCATCCTCAATGATTCTCTATATACATGTTGTCAACCCATATTCCTATGGTGATTTCTTTCAAGTAACATTGATACTCCTGAAGGAGTTTCTTTAAAGAATTTGTTGAGAAAGAAAAAAAAATTCATATAAAAAAATAAAATGATTTAAGTATAACTTATATATTAATATTAATAGACAATTTCATCAATATTTAATTGATTTTATATTAAAATTTAACATAATATTAAAGTCATTTATTTATATCATTTATTTAATTAAAAAGAGTATATTTAAACAATCACATTGGTAAATCTATGCTTTCAAAATTAATTCCTTAATATGAAGAAGTGTTAAAAATAAAAAAAATTATGTAAGTATAGTTTATAAATCTATAAACAACTTTACTTGTAATTAATTGGTTTTATATTAAAGTGTAACAAAATTAGAATTAGAATCAAATCACGCACATTTATATATCATGACAAAAATCTCTTAAAACTTTATAGTATATATAGATTGAGGAGATGCTAGTTATTAATGTAAGTCATTCAAAATAACATCTTATTATAAGATAATCTATCTTTCATTTCATTTGAAAACAATTATTTAGTTATTTTAGTTTTATTGTATAGATTTGACATGGATTTTACAAAAAACAAAAAGAACTCTTCTAAAGCTAAAACAATGTTATGATGGTTTTTTTCAATTCAAACGAAATGTTATGATGGTTTTTTTCAATTCAAACGAATCTGATGACTTGGTTAGTTGTTTTTTAATTTTAATATATTTTATTAGACCTTAATTTTCTATGTTATCATTTTATCGTGCTACCAAGTTTATATATATTTTTAATAAAATATATAAAGTTGTAACTATAGAAAAAATATTAAATAACTTAAATATTAAGCCATTGAAGAACATGAATTAATTACACTCATACTAAATTATGGATGACAAAAAATACTCACAAACAACACAAAGTGAATACTATATTCATGTCACACTAGTATTTTAAATTTAATTAAATAATTAATTGCATTATAAAAAAAGTAAACATTTATTTGTTTACATTTAAAGGCAGAAAATCTCTTTTATTTTCTTCTTTTCTTTATTTTTTTCATTCAAACTATTATTAGGGATGACAAATGAACTCATCCACGTAAGTATTAATCGAACGTGTCCCGAGTTTGACGGGAAATCCCTACATTGACTGGGTATGGGTATAAGTATGGGTAATATCCGATTTTTTAAATTGGGTATGGGGACAGGGATGGGTATGTACATATCCGCTCCGTCCCCGTCCCCGTACTCATACATGTTCCCGTTTGAAATTACTAAAACACCCATAACATTTTTAGTATTAATATATTTCTATTAAATTAATTTTAAAATTATGTTTGAAAATAAAATTTAATTTAAATATTATTAGTGACTCTTAATTTTTTATTGGTACTAAACATGATATTTAATAAGTTAATAACTTTTTTCAATAAATCATAATTTTATTTAAGAAAAAGATATTTGTTAGTTAATACTAGTAGCCAGTGAAGAGAACCTTTCTTATTTGTATTATCTTACTAATATTTTTATTCTTTTTTTCTCTCTTTGTGACTACTCATTTCCAACCCTAACTCCATATAAGCTTTGTCTTTTCTTTTCCAAACTCTCAATCTCCAATCATCTCTTTCAAAATCAAAATTCATATTGTGATCTAGAAAGCGAGAGGAGTATTTCCTACCCAATCATCTCTTTCCATGTTCCCTCTTTTTTTTATTACTCTTATCTTAAGGATTAAGCTTCCTTATTTGAATTGGACCTTGTAAGAGAATCATTAGACACTTAGCTTGAGGTGTTATGAAAATATTTTTTCATGTGATGATATATATATATATGTGTGTCTCAAGAATTGTTATGTCTTTTATTAAATGGTTTATAAATGGCAGAAATTTTAGCTTTTCCTTTTTTGAATTATTTCTATAATCTACAATGATGATGTTAATTTTATACAGGAGCAGAAAATATTATAGGGGTAGAGTAAATTAAGGAATAGAGAAAAATAACTATTTTGAGTGATTGTGATCAACATGATACATGTTAAAGTTTGCATGTATAATTTTCCTAAGAAGAGGAATTTATTTTAGAAAACATGTATTGACATCTATGTATATATATACACACACAATTATTTTGACTTCTTTTTAATATTTTTATTTATTGTTTATTTTTATTATGTAAAAATGTATGACTCTCAATTTTTAATTGAATAAAATTTAAGTTTTTATATAATTATGGTTTTTTTAACCCTTTTACATTTACTATGATATAATTATTTATTGATATGAATATTTTTTAACAACAACAAAAATTGATTTAAATCCAAAAGATAAAGATGCATTTGTAAATTCTAATTATTATTAGTTTAATTTTTTTCGTGCAATTTTGTTCGCATTGTATATTATAATCTTTATTAAAATAAAAAGAGATCTTAATAGAAATTTAGAGAAAGGAAATAAAGAGACATTTGAAATAATTTTGAACTTAGACTATTTTTTTTATAATTTTTTAAAAGTAATTTTTAACTTTATTAATTTGTTGTTTATTTTTTTTCATGTCTTATATATGTTAATTAGTAGAAAAAATGAGCACTGAAGGTGAAGATTTGCAGGTACCAACCCCACAATATTCAAAACAACCAACACCCTTGCAAGGTTCCAACAATGCAAGTCAAGCTTCATTGAATTAGCCTGTGCAAACATCGTCCGATGTACCTGATAAAATAATTCAACACATGCAGAATCTGGGAAAGGGAGATTGAAAAGTGTTGTGTGGCAACACTTTGAAAGGATAAAAGTTGATGGAAAACATAAAGCTAAGTGTAAATATTGCAAAAAATTGCTTGGAGGAGAAACAAGAAACCTGCACCACCATCTAGACATATGTATTCAGAAGACTGCTTCAATAAGGGGAAAAGGTATTATATTTATTTTATTAACTAAATTTTTAATTTCATTTATCGTATCTAATTTTTCTCTTCTTCTATTTATAGGTGGATCGAACCCAAGTGAAAATACTCAACATTTGTAAGATTAGTAGATGTTTTGGTTATAAAAAATTTTTAGTTCTATGTAATTTCTAAATTTTTTTATAATTATTTGACTTTTATCTAATTGTTATTTAGTACTCTGATGAGATTTATGAATTTATAATTCCCTTTTTTATTTGATATTAAATCCTAATAATATCATAATTATTTTTTTGTGATCTGTTTATTTTTTGTAAAAATTATTTATGTAGAATAATAAGAATGTTTACAAATGCATCTTTATCTTTTGGATTTAAATCAATTTTTGTTGTTGTTAAAAAATATTCATATCAATAAATAATTATATCATAGTAAACGTAAAAGGTTAAAAAAAACATAATTATATAAAAACTTAAATTTTATTCAACTAAAAATTGAGAGTCATATATTTTTACATAATAAAAATAAACAATAAATAAAAATATTAGAAAGAAGTCAAAATAATTGTGTGTGTAGAAAGAAGTCAAAATAATTGTGTGTATATATACATAGATGTCAATACATGTTTTTTAAAATAAATTCCTCTTCTTAGAAAAATTATACATGCAAAATTTAACATGTATCATGTTGATCACATCACAATCACTCAAAGTACCTATTTTTATCTATTCCTTAATTTACTCTGCCCCTATAATATTTTCTGCTCCTGTATAAAATTAAAATCATCATTGCAGATTATAGAAATAATTCAAAAAAGGAAAAGCTAAAATTTCTACCATTTAATAAAAGACATAACAATTCTTTACACACATATATATATATATATATCGTCACATAAAATAATATTCTCATAACACCTCAAGCCAAGTGTCTAATGATTCTCTTACAAGGTCCAATTCAAATAAGGAAGCTTAATCCTTAACATCAAAGGAATAAAAAAAAAGAGGGAACATGGAAAGAGATGATTGGGTAGAAATACTCCTCTCGCTCTCTAGATCACAATATGAATTTTGATTTTGAAAGAGATGATTGGAGATTGAGAGTTTGGAAGAGAAAAGACAAAGCTTATATGGAGTTAGTGTTGGAAATGAGAAGTCACAAAGAGAGAAAAATAAAATAAAAATATTAGTAAGATAATACAAATAAGAAAGGTTCTCTTCACTGGCTACTAGTATTAACTAACAAATATCTTTTTCCTAAATAAAATTATGATTTATTGAAAAAAGTTATTAACTTATTAAATATCATGTTTAGTACCAAAAAAAAATTAACAGTCACTCATAATATTTAAATTAAATTTTATTTTCAAACATAATTTTAAAATTAGTTTAATAGAAATATATTAATACTAAATATTATGGGTGTTTTAGTAATTTCAAACGGGACGGGTATTGGGACGAGTACGGGAACAGGGACAGAGCGGATAAAACCTTAGTAACTAATGTTAGAGACTCATTTATATTTTGATTGAAAAACTAATTTAGCTATTATTATATAAAAATAAATTCATTATTTTAAGATTAGTAGTCATTATAAAAGTTTATTAATAATAAAAATTATTTTAGATATCAATAATTTTAGTTTATAAAATAATTTCTAATTTTAGAGATAATAAAATGATAGGATAAAGAAAGCATTTCAGCCATTTATAAACTATTTAATAAAATATAACACCACTCTCAAGAAAAGAATATTCATCAATCCTAAGAATTTCAACAATTTAAATAAACTTCCTTTACCTTGACAGTTCTTCCAAGGAACTAGAATTCCAACTCCTAAAATGTTTTACTCAAAAAAAGAAAGAACAAAATCCTAGCTTCAACACATAAATAGTTAATTTATCATAATTCAATAAGGATTTTTGGACAATGGAAATCTTTCCAAATCTACTTCAAGCACACTTACAAGGTCTAATTCAAAATGCATGCTTAACACACAGAGGAACATAAGAAGAGGGAACATGGAAGTGAGACAAAACTCACTTGAAATTTAAATTGATCAAGTAGAAATAATCCACTCGCTCTCTAGATCACAGACTGCAATTTTTGAAGAGAGTGGTCAATGCTTCTATGAAATTAGGGTTGGAAAGATGGATGACTTTGTGAAACTGAAATTCTAATTCTTCCTCTAAGCCCATTACGTTCCTCTACCCGCCATTATGTTCAATATTAATTAAAATAACAATATCCTTAATTAATTAATAAAATAAAATATAAAAAGGTCGTGTCTTACATTTCTTCCCATCATAAAAATAATTTTCATCCCCAAAAATTTACTTACTTGCAAAACAGTTTAGGGTAGACTTCTCCCATTATCTTTTCTAGTTTTCAAGTGGAATCATTTGACTTAACATAGCTTCACCATACTAATTTTTCTACTTCTAAGTTCCTTAATTTATGTATCTTCATTTCTCAATGGTCTAGTTTCAAAAGACAAGTCCTCATTGACTTCCACTTCATGCATTTCAAGTATATGACTAGTATCAAGGACCATAGAGTTATTGATATTAGATAACCAAAAATATTGATAAGTAAAAAACCTTTTATGAAAATATATTGGATGCTATAACAGATTGTGGCAAAAGCATATATATATATATATGCTATAACCGATTACGACTTGTATTTAATTTTGAATTTTATTGATATTTTTAAAAAAATTTGGTGGGTTGGCTTGTATGACCTACAAAATCGTGGTAAGCCAGGCCGAGCCAGAAAAGTTTTGAAAAACATAAAAAAAGTAAGCTGAGTTGGGTTGACCTATTTTTAATATGGGTCAAGGTGGGCTAATCCACATTAGTGTGTTTTGACAACTCTAGGGTAAACATTAGTCACTCCAAATGACATCACTACATACTCATAATGTCATACCTAGACCTGAAGGTCTAGGTATTAACAAGAATCTGACGGTAATCAAATCCCAGGTTTGTCTTAAAGAATATTGTTTCCCCATGAAGTTGATCCATCAAATCATCATCAATCCTCAACAATGGGTACTTTTTCTTGATAATGAGCTTATTCAACTTCTAATAGTCCACATATAGTCCAGATCAACCATCTTTCTTCTTAACTAATAATACTGGTGCGCCCAGCGAGAGTCATTACTTGCCCAGCGAGATGTGGCTCTTTGCACCATTTTAAAAAGTGACCTTTTGTATTCATCAAATATATCTAGGGGGGATCATACCACAGATAAAGGAGGACATGAAGAGACAGAGGAACGAAGGAAGGGCTTGGAAAAAGCTTTCTTCTTGAAGATCATCCTTTCCTGATCCATTCTGGGGTGCTCCAAATGTCTATGAGTAGCTAGACTCCCCTTTCATTGGGGTTGGATGTAATGAACTCAAACTTGTGTATCTCTCATTGATATATATGTATATCTTTTCATACTCTTATGTTCCATCTTCCGTGTCTATTGTGCATGGCTTGATCATCTATTCTTTACGTTGTTTTTTATCATTGGAAAATGCATTTTGAAACTGAGAACTAAAGGTGGAACAACCTTGGGTTATTTTATTAGACATAGTATGATAACACTTGGTCATTCTATACACAAGTCCTTCATGCAAGCTTTATTGAGAAAACTAAGGAATTAGATTTTTGATATTAAAGTTTAGAACTTATCTCTAAGGAATTAGGGTAAGTATACATTTTGTGTGAATGTGGAGTTTTGTTTAAGATATATTTATATTCACGAGACTTTTACATTAAGTGAGTTCAGGAATTCCAACCCCAGTGAAGTCATCTTTCTTATATCCATTAATTGTTCTAGCAGTTTATAAATTTGCAAGTTAAAATTTACATTACCAACACGATAAATTTTTTTTTTTTTTACAATATATTCGAAAGTAGTAGTCACACTTAATTGTTAAACAACCGCTAATCCCTTGGGAAAACGATACTTGGACTTTCACTTTATTACTTGAACAATTTGGTACACTTGCCAAAGAGTTAACAAGTTTTTGGCGCCGTTGCCGGGGATTAACAATTGTTTTGACAATTTGAGTGTGTTTGCTAATTTTGATCTTGTTCAATTATTTATTTATTTTTATTTTTATTTTGTCATTTAGTTTTGTTAATAATAGTCAAACTCATATTCTGTTTCTTAACCTGCAATTTTCTAGTGTTTTCCTGTTTTGCATGAGAGGCAGAATTCCAGTTGAGCCACTGCTTTTTGATCTTGAAATTGAAAGAACAGCTCGGAGGAACAATAGTAGAAGGAGAAGAAGGCTAAATCAGGAAGCTAAAGAAGCAAGCAGTGCTGCAGAGAGGGTTGACACTGAACCAAATCCTCTCTCTATACGTCAAGAAGAACCCATGGCGGAGGAACAAAACACAGAAAGAGAAAAGCACACATTAGAAGACTATGGCACTTTTTCTGGGCCGCTCAATTTCAATAGTATTGCAAGGCCAGTGGTGACTGCTGCAAATATGGAGATGAAGCCTGCTCTTATCCATCTTGTTCAGAACAATCAGTTTCATGGGCTATCTCATGAGAATCCTTATACTCATCTTGCAACTTTCCTAGAGATTTGCAACACTGTGAAGATTCACCAAGTGCCTGATGAAGCTATTCGCATGAGTCTATTTCCATTCTCATTGGCTGGTGGTGCTAAGACATGGTTGCACTCATTTCCTGAGAACAGTCTCATTGAGTGGGATGATGTTGTATCTAAGTTTCTGAACAAGTATTTCCCTCAGTCAAAGGTTAATCAAGGCAAGCAAGAAATCTCTTCTTTTCAACAAGATGTTGATGAATCCCTAAGTCAAGCTTGGGATAGATTCAAGGGTCTATTGAGAAAGACTCCCACTCACGGTTTTCATGAACCAACTCAAATCAACATATTCTTGGGAGGATTAAAATCTCAAACAAAATTGATGTTGGATGCCTCAGCTGGAGGTATGATCAAGTGGAAGACACCTAGTGAGGCTCATGAGTTAATTGAGAATATGGCCTCTAATGATTATGAAGTGCATCATGAAAGGGCTTCATCTCAAAGGCGAGGTGTGTTGGAGTTAAAATCCCAAGATGCTTTGTTAGCTCAAAATAAACTAATGACTCAACAGCTTGAAGCACTTATGAAGAAGCTGACTATACTACCACAGGAGTTGAAAACCATGAATGTATCTAAAGCACAACACCATCATGTCCAAAGTTGTGAACTGTGTGGTGGAGACCATGTTAATGGACAATGTGTTATGCCACACGCATCATCTGAAGATGTTAACTATGTGGGAAATCAAGGCAGACAAGGAGGGTACAACAACTATAATCAAGGGTAGAGACCTCATCCTAGTATGGGGCAAAGTGGATCATCAAGCCGACCTCCTCCTCAACAACAACAACAACCATCCTTGTATGATAGAACTACCAAGCTGGAGGACACCTTCCAACAATTTATGCAAGTTTCTATCTCAAACCATAAGAGCACTGAAGCATCTATTAGAAACTTGGAGATCCAAGTGGGACAACTAGCTAAGAAATTGGAGGATAAACCAAAAAAGAATTTTGTGGCATGCACTGAGGATAATCCTAAGGAACACTGTCAAGCTATTGTCACTAGGAGTGGAAAAATTCTGGAAAATAGAAATGAGAAGAGAGAAAAAGAAAAAAAGATAATAAATGAGGGTGAGAGAAAAGATGAGAGTGAAAAAGATGAGAAGAGTGAAGAAAAAGAGATTGACCCACAAAACAAGAAAGAAGAGGAAAATAGAAAAGAGAAAAATCATTTGAAGCCCTTACCTTACCCTCCAGTTCATTCAAAGAAGGAGAAGGAGAAGCAATTTGCAAGATTCATGGACATATTAAAGAAGCTTGAGATCAATATTCCATTTTCTGAAGCACTCCAACAGATGCCTGCTTATGCTAAGTTTATGAAGGAGTTGCTCACTAAGAAGCGGAAATACATTGAAGAGGAGACTATTGAAGTCCAGGGAAACTGTAGTGCAATAATTCAGAAACTACTTCCTCCCAAGCTGAAGGACACTGGTAGCTTCACCATTCCATGCACTATTGGTAAGCTAACCATTGGCAAAGCACTAATTGATTTGGTGGCAAGCATTAACTTGATGCCACTATCCATGATGAAGAGAATTGGAGATTTGGAGGTAAAACCCACCAGGATGACATTGCAGTTAGCTGACAAATCCATCAAGTGCCCATACGGAGTCATTGAGGATGTGCTAGTGAAGGTTGATAAATTCACTTTTCCAGTGGATTTTGTCATTTTGGACATGGAGGAAGACACATAAGTTCCTCTCATCTTGGGACGACCCTTTATGAAGACTGCAAGAGTTGTAATAGATGTTGATGACGGTCATCTCAAAGTTAGAGTGCATGATGAAGTGGTTACCTTTAATGTCCTTGAAGCCATACAACATCCTGGAGACACTAGCAATTGTTTCAGAGTGGAGGTATTGGATGAAGTGATTGAAAATGCAAAGACTCAACTGTTTATGAAATCCCCTCTTGAGCAAGTATTACTTGAGGCATATGAAGATTTAACCAGTGAAGAAGAGAAGGAGGTAGAGGAAATGACAAATCAGCTGGAGAAACTCAAAGAAATACTCCTTGATGAGAGTAAAGTGGAGAGTTTAGAAAAAGAAAAAGCTGATGAGAAAAGCAAACTGGAGCTTAAAATGTTGCCTGCTAACCTCAAATATGTTTTTCTTGATGAAGAAGCTAAAAAACCAGTCATAATCAGCAACTCCCTTTCAAAAATTGAAGAGCAGAAGCTTATTGATGTCTTAAGAGCAAAGCAGGGAGCTATTGGTTGGCATATATATGATCTGAAAGGGATAAGTCCAGCTTACTGCATGCATAAAATCATGTTAGAAAAAGATTTCAAACCAATTGCACAACCACAGAGGAGATTAAATCCTACTTTGAAGGAGGTGGTGAGAAAAGAAGTACTGAAGCTTCTTGAAGCTGGAATGATATATCCAATCTTAGATAGTGCATGGGTGAGTCTAGTGCATGTAGTGCCAAAGAAAGGGGGGAATGACTGTCATTCAAAATGAAAAGAATGAGTTGATCCCTACAAGGACAGTCACAGGATGGAGGATGTGTATCGACTATAGAAAGCTCAATCAGGCCACTAAGAAGGATAATTTCCCTCTTCCTTTCATGGATCAGATGTTAGAAAGGTTGGCAGGACAAGCATACTATTGCTTTTTAGATGGTTACTCAGGGTATAATCAAATTTTTGTGAATCCAGAAGATCAAGAGAAAACTGCATTTACTTGTCCTTTTGGTGTTTTTGCCTATCGAAGAATGCCATTTGGTCTATGTAATGCTCCAACAACTTTTCAGAGGTGTATGCTGGCCATCTTTGCTGACTTGATTGAAAAATGTATAGAGGTATTTATGGATGACTTCTCAGTTTTTGGTACTTCATTTGATCTATGTTTGAAAAATCTTGAAGTTGTCATGAAGAGATGTGTGGAGACCAATCTGGTGTTGAATTGGGAGAAATGTCATTTCATGGTGAGAGAAGGGATTGTTCTTGGCCACAAAGTATCAACAAGTGGCATTGCTTAGATAATGCCAAAGTTGATGTTATTGAAAAGCTGCCTCCTCCAACCAATGTTAAAGGCATAAGGAGTTTTCTTGGACATGCTAGATTCTATAGAAGATTCATTAAAGACTTCTCCAAGATTGCCAAACCTCTATGCAATCTACTTGTTAAAGACAATGCTTTCAATTTTGATGAAGAATGCTTGCAGGCATTCAACATTCTTAAAGAGAAGCTCATTTATGCACCGGAGATTATTGCCCCTAATTGGACACAAAACTTTGAGTTGATGTGTGATGCTAGTGACTATGCTATTGGAGCAGTGTTGGGACACCGGCGAGAGAAGATTTTCCATGCAATCTATTATGCTAGCAAAGTGTTAAATGGTGCGCAGCTGAATTATGCCACCACTGAGAAAGAGTTGTTAGCTATTGTGTATGCTTTAGAGAAGTTTAGACCTTATCTCATTGGGTCTAAAGTTGTTGTCTATACAAATCATGCTGCAATCAAGTATCTGCTAACTAAACCAGATTCCAAGCCAAGGCTCATTTGATGGATTCTATTGTTACAAGAATTTGATTTGGAGATTAAAGATAAAAAGGGCAGTGAGAATGTAATTGCTGATCATCTTTCTCAGCTGTCAAATGAGGAAGTGACATGCAAAGAAGGGGAGATTAGAGAAGAATTCTCTGATGAAACTTTGATGCTCATACAGTAGAGACCCTGGTTTGCTGACATGGCTAATTACAAAGCTGCAGGGGTTATTCCAGAAGAATTCACATGGCACAAAAGGAAGAAGTTCTTACATGATGCAAAACAGTTCGTTTGGGATGACCCTTATCTGTTCAAATTGGGAGCTGATAATCTGTTGAGGAGGTGTGTTACTGCTGAGGAAGCTGCAAGCATATTATGGCATTGTCACAATTCACCCTATGCGGGACACTACAGTAGGGACCGAACAGCTGCTAAAGTTCTTCAAGCTGGATTCTATTGGCCTACTCTATTCAAAGATGCTCAAGCTCATGCCAAGAACTGTGATAAGTGTCAAAGGACAGGAAGCATCTCTAGGAGACATGAAATGCCTTTGCAAGCCATTTTGGAGGTTGAAGTTTTTGATTGTTGGGGCATTGATTTTGTTGGCCCACTTCCATCATCATTCAACAATGAATATATCCTGGTTGCTGTTGATTATGTAACCAAACGGGTGGAAGCAGCAACTTGCCAGAAAAGTGATGCTAAGACAGTAATTAAGTTTTTGAAGAAGCAGATTTTTGCACGGTTTGGAGTACCTAGGGCACTTATTAGTGATGGAGGTTCTCATTAGAAGAAAAAATTAGAAGAAGATCACCTTCATTCAATGTAGCATGATTGCTTCCCCTTGGAGTGATCATCCATGTGATGATAAATGTAAGCACCCTTGCTGTCAAAGTCAGTCCACCCACCTGAAATCCACGAACAGATCCTTGAGGGTTCCTCAAGCACTCTCTGTACATTTGCACCTTGTTAAAGTCTTCCAAGGAACCACACAAACCCCTGCTAACCACAATGCCATCAGTTTTGAAGCCCCCTACTCTTCTCCAAACAGAGTTGTTTATGATCATTTCCTTTCCTTTCACTTTTGAAGTTAAAACAGACCCATCATGTTTGAGATTTGTGTAAAATACTTTCACCAAGTCTGGGTATATGAACCCATTTAATTCCAGAAATTTTTGCAGATCCTGATATTGAATCATGGCTATAATGTCAGCCAAACCTTCATCTTCCAGCCACTGAAAACTGAGCACTTTCGGTGAGTTTACAACCTTTCTACTGATATGGGATTGAAACTTTTCAATCCTCTCTTCATCACCTTCGAACCAAGCTTCTATAGACCCATGTCTATAAGTATGAGTTGCTGGAATTTCAGGTTCCTTATTTTTGGATGACCCAGCATTTTTTGATCTCTTCCTTGGGTTGCTTGAAGATGCCATTTCAGAAAAGATAAAGTGTAGAGAAACAGAGTATAGAGAATGGATTATGCAGATTTTTTACACGGGCAGGGTGAATAACAGTGAAGCAATGCACAACACATGTATTTAACATTTCAGATTTTCAGGTTTTATCAAATCAATGCTTTATTCAGTCAAAGAAGCAATTAAAATGCATTCAGTTGGAATATATGGGACAGAGATATGCAGTATGCACAGACTTGACCAAGGAATTCAGTTGGTTGGATGCAATACGTATTTGGAGAGAGAAACCAGCTAAAAAGTAAAGCAAAGCCACTACAAGACAAAATAGGAGTCAAGATTCTTTTTAACCAGCTTTATTTATCATGTTCAGATGCACATTTCTCAATTAATCAATTTAAATGCACCAATTAAATGTGAATCAATGCAGTTTAACAGTAAATTCGTTCAAATTTTAAACTTTGCATGGTGACGAGCAATTTCGATCGATTGATTTATGAGAAACAGTGATTAAAGCAGAAATCTCGATCATCGATTTAATGCGGATAAATGATTTTAACCGACTAAATCGACAGATTAACTGGCTAAAACAGAGGCAGATATTACTGCACATCCACTGCAGCCCCAAATTATGCAAAACAACTAATTAAAAGCTCGAAACAACTAACTAAAATCCTGAATAACATTGCAGATTTCACTTATAACATCCAATATGCAAATCTAACAACAATTAATCAACACATAAGCAGATTTAACCATTCAAATATATAAAACAACATGAATAACAGCAGAAATGAATCACATACACGAATTATATCACATTTGAAACATCAAGGACACCCAACTCATTTTTTAATTGGAAAAACCTATCTTTTGGGAGTGGTTTGGTAAATATATCAGCAAGTTGGTTATTAGAGTCAACAAATTCAATTATGCAATCACCTTTTTTAACATGATCCCTAATGAAATGGTGCCTTATTTCTATATGTTTCGTTCTAGAGTGCAAAATAGGATTTTTTGTTAAGTTGATAGCACTTGTATTGTCACACCTAATAGGAATGTGATCTAGTTTCAAACCATAATAAAAATGCTGCTGTTTTAACCAAAGAGTTTGAGCACAACAGCTCCCAGCTGCTACATACTAGTAGACAAAGCCACACTAGCTTGCTTTTTGCTATGCCAAGATACTAGACTACTTCTTAGTAGATGACAAGTTCCACTAGTGCTTTTTCTATCAAGTTTACATCCAGCAAAGTCTGCATCCGAATAGCCCACTAGATTAAAAGAAGCACCTTTAGGATACCACAAACCAACATTAATAGTTCCTTTTAGATATTTCAAGATTCTTTTGGCAATTGCAAAATGTGATTCTTTAGGATTAGATTGAAACCTAGCACACATGCATACACTAAACATTATATCGGGCCTACTAGCGAGTTAGATATAATAGTGAACCAATCAAACCTCTATACTTAGTGGAATCAAAAGGTTTACCACTTTCATCCGCATCAAGATAGCTGCTGGTAGCCATGGGTGTGCTTGATTCTTTGCAGCTGTCCATCTCATATTTCTTTAACAACTCTTTGCAATATTTTGACTGATTGAGGAATGTTCCATGATCTAATTGCTTGACTTGTAAGCCTAAGAAGAAGTTTAGATCACCCATCATTGACATCTCAAACTCCCCCTGCATAGCTGCAACAAATTCTTTACAAAGCTTCTCATTAGTGGATCCAAAGATTATATCATCCACATAAACCTGCACCAGTATAATGCTGTCCAAAGACTTTCTAATGAACAAAGTTTTATCAACTTGGCCCCTTTCAAAGTTTTGAGAGATAAGAAAGTTACTTAACCTTTCATACCATTGTCTTGGAGCTTGCTTGAGTCCATAAAGAGCCTTCTTGAGCTTATATACATGGTTAGGAAATTTGTGATCAACAAATCCAGATGGTTGTGAAACATAAATTTCTTCATTTATATATCCATTCAAAAATGCACTTTTCACATCCATTTGATGAAGTTTGAATCCAATCATGCATGAGAAAGCAAGTAATAACCTAACAGCTTCTAACCTAGCAATAGGAGCATATGTTTCCTCATAATCTATTCCTTCCTCTTGGTTATACCCTTTAGCTACAAGCCTAGCCTTGTTTCTAGTTATTACTCCTTGATCATTCATTTTATTTTTAAACACCCACTTTGTGCCAATTATATTCATATTAGGTGTGCAAGGGACTAGTTCCCAAACCTCATTCCTTTTAAATTGGTTCGAGTTCATCTTGCATTGCCAAAATCCAGTTTTCATCTAATAATGCATCATCAACACATTTAGGCTCAACTTGGGAAACAAATGCAGCGAGTTAAACATGTATCATGCATAGATCTTCTTGTAGAAACACCTCTCTGAACATCTCCTATCACATTTCCAATGGACAGATTGCGAGGCACCCTCCATTCTTTAGGTAGATCATTTTACTGCAGAATTTAATTACGGTGCCAGGATTTCGATCAGTTCTTTCTGATTTTCACCGGCTAAAATACCACCTGCAGCGGCTTTATCGGTTTCTACATGTCCGGTTGATACACCTTCAATTAAGTTCTCTTCACCTGCACTGCACCACTCACTTGCACCTTCATTTTGCACATTAGTCTCATAAAAAACAACATGTATTGATTCCTCAATGATAGCTAATCTCTTGTTGAAGATCCTATATGCTTTGCTATGTAAAGAATAGCCTAAAAACAATGCATCATCGGCTTTAGCATCAAATTTGCCAAGTTTTTCTTTGCCATTATTTAAAACAAAACACTTGCAGCCAAACACTCTAAGATGTGCTATGTTGGGTTTTCTCCCTTTGTACAATTCATAAGGGGTTTTCTTCAAAATAGGTCTTATCAAAACCCTATTTATTATGTAACATGCAGTATTTACTGCATCCGCCCAAAAATATTTAGGGATGTTTGATTCATTAAGCATTGTCCTAGCTAGTTCCTCAAGTGATCTATTTTTCCTCTCAACAACACCATTTTGTTGAGGAGTCCTAGAGTGCTTGAAAAGTTATGCTTAATCCCATATTTTTCACAAAAATGATTGAACTTTTCATTTTCAAATTCCCCTCCATGATCACTTCTAAGAGCACTTATGCTGCAGCTGTTTTCATTTTGTAAAACCTTGGCAAGTTTCTTAAAAGCATGAAATGCATCACTTTTATTTTTCAGAAACAAAGTCCAAGTAAACCTAGAATAGTCATCAACAATAACCAAAGCATAATAGTTTCCACCAATACTCATTGTTCTAGATGGACCAAACAAATCCAAATGCAGCAATTCCAAAGGTTTTGTTGTAGACACATAATTTTTCAGATTAAAAGAAACTTTGGTTTGTTTACCCTTTTGGCATGCATGACAGATTTTATCTTTCTCAAATTTCAGTTTAGGTAACCCTAAAACAAGTTCTTTTGAAAACAGTTTTTCCAAATGGTTCATGTTAATATGTGCAGCTCTCCTATGCCAAAGCCATGAACTATCTTCCTTAGACATGAGACATGTAAAATTAGTTGCACACATATGATCAAGATCAAGCATATAAATGTTCTCAATTCTCTTGCCTAACATGCAGATTTTATCAGAATTTTTCTCAATGATCTTGCAATGATTTGATTCAAAAATGATTCTAAAACCTTTATCACATAGCTGGCTAATACTAAGAAGATTATGCTTCAAACCTTCAACATATAACACGTTTTCAATGAGGATTGAAGAAATGTTACCAACATCACCACTTCCAAGGATTTTCCCTTTATTATTATCTCCATATGTGACAAAACCTCCATTTTTCAAGGTGAGTTTGACAAACTTCCTTTTGTCACCACACATGTGCCTTGAACAACCACTGTCTAGATACCACAATGATTCCTTGGCCTTCAAGAACACCTGCAAAACACAATCAATGGAGAGAATTTGGTACCCACATCAATTTGGGTCCAACAAAGTTAATAACCTTTCTACCACATTTTGGCTTCCAAATATATTGACCACTAGGAACACCAAATTTTCTGATTTTGCATGATTTTGAAGTATGTCCCTTGTTCATACAATAAAAGCATGTAATAGATGAAGTGCTTGGACGGTTTTCTATGTGAAAAGAAATTTCTATAAGGCTTGTTGTTTCTTTTGAAAACCATTTTTAAATCCAAGTCCAACTCTATTCGTTACACAATTTTTAAAATCTAAAAGTGTATCCAAGTTGGCTCTTCCCATGGTGAATTTAGCTAGAGATTTGTTCAAATACTCAATTTGATTTTCTAAAGTTCTGCAGTTTGTGCAGATTTTTCCAGCATGTACATCATTGTAACTTGAAGCCTTGTAAATCATTTCCAGATTTTCAAAATCAGTTTTTGAATTTTCCAGCTCTTTCTCTAGCTCTTTCACCTTGTTCTCTAGCCAATTGTTCATTCCTTTAAGCCTATTGTTTGAACAAGCAACCTTATTAGCCTCTTCATGCAATTCCAGAAAATTTTGCAGCAGCTGATCATAAGGAAGACCATTTTGAGTAGTTGAGGAACTTACACTACTTGCTGTATCACAATCAGCCATAAGGCAAAGATTGGCCCTTTCATCATCACTTGAAGAATCACTAGAGGAGATATCATTCTCATCCCATGCTATGTAAGCCTTCTTGGTTTTGAATGATTTTTCATGCTTCTTTTCTCCATTCCTCTCTTTGTTTTGTGAGTATGGACATTCGGCCTTAATATGTCCCTATTTTCCACAACCAAAACAAGTAAAGTTAGAAGAAGCTAAATCAGATTTTCTATTATACCTCTTGTTCTTGTAATCTTTGTTCTTGTATTTCAAGAACTTGTTGAACTTTCTAACTAAGAGGTTCAGATTTTCTGCATCACTTCCTCCATGTCCTTCATCCTCACTATTCTCCTCCTTATGAACCAAAGTCTTCAAGGCCAGCCCTTTCTTTTTCTTGTCATTGTCTTCTTGTTCAGCAAGTCTATTCAACTCAAGCTCATGTTCCCTTAGCTTTCCAAAAAGTGCAGCAACACTCATTGTTGACAAGTCCTTGGATTCAGAAATTGTTGTTACTTTGGGTTGCCAGCTTCGATCCAAACATTTCAGCACTTTGATGTTTGGCTCCTCTTTCTCAAACACTTTTCCAAGGCCGATCAGATGGTTTATAATGTGTGTAAACCTCTTTTGCACATCTGAAATAGTTTCTCCTGGAAGCATTCTGAACATCTCATACTCTTGGATTAAAGTATGCTTTCTAGCTCTTTTAACATCAGTTGTTCCTTCATGAGTAACCTCCAACACTTCCCACATTTCTTTAGCATTGGAACATCTGTGAAACACGAAAGAATTCATCAAGATTAAGTGCGGATGTAATGATGTTCTTTGCTTTACAATCATATTGCACTTTCTTTTGTTCATCGACATTTAAATTTTCCCATGGTTTCTCTTCTTTAGGGATATACGGTCCATTGACTATAGCATTCCAAATCCCTATATCAATTGATTCAATGAAAATCTTCATTCTAACTTTCCAAAATGGATAGTTTACCCCAGAAAACATTGGTGGCCTGTTTATAGAAGCACCCTCTGCAAAAGGCAATTTTCCTTCAGCCATGTTTGAAATTTTTCAGAAAACTTGAATATTTTTCAAGAACCAGCTCTTGATACCAATTGTTGGAATAAATGGCTGAGTTCAAGAGGGGGGGGTGAATTAAACTTTCAAAGATTTTCGAAACCCAATGCCCAAATGTGAAAAACCAGATTCGGATTGAAGATTAAAACCAGTTTTAATAGATTCTTGAAATGCTTTTAATCAATAGATTATATATCCAATTCAATTACAATTTAAAATTCAATTGCCGAATGTAAAAGATCAAGGGAAGAGGAACAACACAACAGATTTATACTGGTTCACCTTTCAACAAAGGCTACATCCAGTTTCCTAACCACACAAATTCAATCAATTCACTAAAAACCAGTTTTTGCATGAACACTACATGCAAAACGAAAACCAGAAAGCTGCACCTAGTCTTGAACCCTACAAGACCTCTAAGCACCTGTAAAACCCTATTACAAGAGCCCTTAATCACCCTGATTAAGAGACAAACACGCAGCTAACAAACACACAAAGAATTATATTGAATTCACCTGGAAAACTCAAAGCAGAAGCAAAAACAGAGCACGCAACAATGACGAAAAATAGAGTATGATTTCTTGATTCAATTCGCTATTCAATTGGATCTTGGACTTCTTGGAGTGATTCGCAAATTGATTTAGAGTGTAAGAGAAATGTTCTTGCTCAGTGAGTTCTTCTAAAAATGATTCGTCACTTAGTTCTTTGAATTTCAAGTTATATATAGAAAACTGTTAAAACCGATTCGACGAGAATAGTCGGTTGAAATCGCATTTTAACCAGGTTGTTTTCATTAAAACCAATTTTCCAGTGAGCACCCTTTTTCGGAACTTGAAATCGGTCGATTGAAAACCCGTTTTAACTAGCTATTCCGAAATCTGGAATTCCTGAACAAAGCTACCAGGATTTTAACTGGTTTAAATTTCAAAAACAGTCAGCAAAAATTTCCCAAATACAAAGCTTTGAAAAACGAAGAACAGTTTAACTAGTTGAAATCAGATTTTTAACCAGTTAAAAATTAGTTAAACCTTTGAAATCATTTTAAACCTTTTTAAAACATTTCGAATCATTTTAAACCCCAAGATTAAGTCCAAGATTAATTGAAATGCAACATACCACACAACCTAGGACTCTCTAAACATAAGACATAATCTTCATTCTTCAAGCACCATCATCTTCATCATCAAAGGTGGTTGGAGACGTCAAATCCACTTGAAACCAAGTCTTCAAGTCCAACAGAAAGGACTGGTCTCTAAAGCTGGATGATGCTCTGTGGGCATATAGGACTGCCTTGAATACTTCTGTTGGACTCTCTTCGTTTCAGCTGGTTTATGGGAGAGCTTGTCATTTGCCTGTTGAAATGGAGCATAAAGCTTACTGGGCAATGAAACTCTTGAATTTTGATCCAACCTTGTCTGCTGAAAAGAGGAAGATGCAGCTGTTGGAACTTGAAGAATTGAGACTCCATGCTTATGAAAATTCCAAGAGCTACAAGGAGAGGGTTAAGTTTTATCATGATAAGAAGCTGCTGAAAAGAGAATTCCATCCTGGACAGAGAGTTCTACTCTTTAATTCTAGATTCAAACTTTTTCCGGGCAAACTAAAATCAAAGTGGTATGGCCCTTTTACAATCAAAGAAGTGAAGCCCCATGGTGCTGTGGAACTATTTGACCCAACTTCAGGGGACAATCAGAGAAGTTGGGTCGTGAATGGTCAGAGAATAAAACCATATCTGGGTGGTGATGTGGAAAGACTCACCACAATCATACATCTCCAAGATCCTTGAGTTATCAGGCGTCGAGCTAAAGACGTTAAAAAAGCGCTTACTGGGAGGCAACCCTGTGTTTATTGTTTTCAGTTGTAATAGGTAGTTTATCTTTTGTTTTTCTTTTGTTCTGGGGTAGTTCTCTCGCTCTGCGAGAACTGTTGTCGCTGGTCGAGTTTTTTTTCTGCTGAAAAGTAATTTTCCCAATTATGCAGACTCGCCCAGCGACTCTAGTCATCGCCCAACGAGTAAACCCCTGGAGCATTCCAGTTTTAATTTCGCTGGGCTGTCAATATGCTCGCCTAGCGAGTAGACCCCTAGAGAAAACTCTTGCTCTCGGCTTTAATTTCGCTGGGCTGCCAAAACCAGTCGCCTAGCGAAATTCCAAGTTTTTTAGCCACTATTTTTTATTTCACTGTGCTACCAACTGGGTCGCCCAGCGAGCGAGGGTTTAAAAAAAAAATGTTCAGTCACTGGGTGGCATGCTTACTCGCCCAGCGATGCTGTCCCTTCTCTCTCCCCAGACCTGATGATTACATCATGACTGGATCTCAGTTTGAAGCCAGGGTACCATGGCCTGGGGACAGGCCTAGCTTCCCGGGGTGGGATGGATATACAGGTGGTGATGATGCAGGTGAAGGTGGTACAAGTGTTGCTGTTGATCAGGAGGACCCACAATCTGGATGGAGGCCTTGGCCGTGATTTTATCTTGCTTTTGTTATTATTCTGTTTTTTTTTAATTTCATTTTGTTTTGTAATTTTTATGATATTTGAACAATTTAATTACTGCTTAATTTAATTTCTTTAGAATTATCTGTTGCATGAGAAACATTGATTTTCTTTAGAATTTTCTACTGCATGGTATGATGGGTTTAACTACAATTACTGAGTTGAAACTTTATGTCTATGGTTGCATGAGATTTGGATTTGCCAAGCTCAGATTGATATGTGACTCAGGGGAGGTACTTGTTGAGTGTACATGAAAAATTGAGAGTGAGTGAAATGGGCTGCTTATTTTCATAAATGTGTTTTTGCATGATTCTGAACTATATAAACATGTGCTTGTTTTGAGATGATTAAGGCAATTGTTTTGTTTTGTGAGGATTCCCCTACTAAGCCAAAAAGCCAACCTTATGATTTGTGTGAATCTTTGTTAGCCATTTTGAGTCATCATGAATTATTCTTTGAACCCTAACCAATGAAATCTTTTTCCTTTCCCACACCTTAGGAAGAAGAGAACAATGAACATTCTTGTTTGATGAGGATGGATGGGAAATTAAGTTTGGGGGAAGAATATTTGTTTCATCCTTGAAATAAGTTTTGAATAAAAAATTATTTCTCTAAAATCTTTGGTCTCTCTTTTGTTCCTGTGTGTGTGACTAAGTCTTGGGTCTCTCTTTTGTTTCTCATCCAAAAAATAAAAAAATAAAAAAATAAAAAAATAAAAAAAAAATTGTGAATGAAAGAGAGATCAAAAAAAGGAGAGAGATTGAAGAGATGAGAAATCAATATTTAAAGATTGTGTGAACATTGTAAATGGTTGAGATTGAAGAATGAATGTTGAATGAAGCTGTGTGTGTGAAGAGGGTGAACGGGTATGATTTAGACAAGATTGTTTATTGTTCTCATCTTCTGATAGTGTTTTTGAATTCATTGAAAAACCATATTTGTTTCTTTAACCTGACCAAGTTATAACCTTTGAAAGACCTTTTGATCAAATTCAAGCATGTGATATGTATAAAGTAGATGATGTGCAAAAATGTATGAAATGAGGATGACATGCTTAGTGTGAGAATTCATTGGGTATAAACACATGTGTGATGAGTGAAACACTGTTAGTGGGGAGTTGCAGTACCTTGTTCCTCTGAGTTAGCATGTGTCACTCTACTTTTGGGGATTTGTTTTATTAGAGCACCATGACATTTGTGTTGAGACTTGGATTATGCAGACTTGACTCTTGACTGCTTTTGTACTAGAGAATTGTTTTGAAAATCATTTGTTTCTGTGATGCACATTTTTAGTTTTATTTTACATCAGGACATGCAAAAATATAAGTTTGGGGGTGTTGATAAATGATATTTCAACTTAATTGGTTATATTAATTCACCCTTTTTATTTGTATTTTTTGTCATGTTCTCTTCTCTTTTTGTGTTAAAGATTACAATACTTCTATCTTTTTGAAAGAATGTGATTACTATTTACTTTGTTTAAGTTTTTGTAGAGAAATGAGAGTTTGAAGATTGAGTTTTGGAAATCTGCTACTTCTCGCCCAGCCACAAGTCTTCTCGCCCAGCGAAATTAAATGATCAAGTCACTGAACAGCCAGTACTCTCGCTGGGCGACTGAGATTAAATAATGATTGTGACACGTGGACTCTCGCCCAACGAGAGTCATTACTCGTCTAGCGAGATGTGGCTCTTTGCACTATTTTAAAAAGTGACCTTTTGTATTCATCAGATATATCTAGGGGGGATCATACCACAGATAAAGGAGGACGTGAAGAGACAGAGGAACGAAGGAAGGGCTTGGAAAAAGCTTTCTTCTTGAAGATCATCCATTCCTGATCCATTCTGTGGTGCTCCAAATGTCTATGAGTAGCTAGACTCCCCTTTCATTGGGGTTGGATGTAATGAACTCAAACTTGTGTATCTCTCATTGATATATATGTATATCTTTTCATACACTTATGTTCTATCTTCCTTGTCTATTGTGCATAACTTGATCATCTATACTTTACGTTGTTTCTGATCATTGGAAAATGCATTTTGAAACTGAGAACTAAAGGTGGAACAACCTTGGGTTATTTTATTAGACATAGTATGATCACACTTGGTTATTCTATACACAAGTCCTTCATGCAAGCTTTATTGAGAAAACTAAGGAACTAGATTTTTGATATTAAAGTTTAGAACTTATCTCTAAGGAATTAGGGTAAGTATACATTTTGTGTGAATGTGGAGTTTTGTTTAAGATATATTTATATTCACGAGACTTTTACATTAAGTGAGTTCAGGAATTCCAACCCCAGTGAAGTCATCTTTCTTATATCCATTAATTGTTCTAGCAGTTTATAAATTTGCAAGTTAAAATTTACATTACCAACACGATAAATTTATGTTTTTTTTTACAATATATTTGAAAGTAGTAGTCACACTTAATTGTTAAACAACTGCTAATCCCTTGGGAAAAGATACTTGGACTTTCACTTTATTACTTGAACGATTTGGTACACTTGCCAAAGAGTTAACATTTAAGAGTGGGGTGAATTAAACTCTTAAAAGATTTTCGAAATCCAAGGCCAATTTCAGAGCAACAGATTTTAAATGAAGATGAAAATCAATTCTTTAAAGATTCTTGAAATGCTTATACCAATGTATCATATATCCAATTCAATTAGAAATTCAATTATCAATTACAGAATTAAAAGAATCAGGGAAAGAAGATCAACACAAGAGATTTATATTGGTTCACCTTCCTATGAAGGCTACATCCAGTTCCCTAAACACCCAAATCAAAGCAATTCACTAAATTTCAGTTTTTACATGAACCCTACATGAAAAACTAAAACCAGAACAATACACTTGATCTTGAATCCTACAAAATCTGTATACCCTTGTAAAACCCTATTACAAGAACACCTTAATCACCCTGATTAAGAAGAAACAAACCCAGTACAAGATTACACAAAAATTTGGAACGAATTCACCTGAAAATCACTTTCAGAAAGTGAAACAGGACAAAAAATAGGAGATGACTTTCTATGGAAAGATTCTCAATTCAATTTGATCTTGGACTCCTTAATTGATTTTGCAAATTGATTTAGAACACTTGAAAAGTCTCCTTGAACAATGAGTTTCTCTGTAATTGATTCGTTGCCTAGTTCTTTAAAACTCAAAGTATTTAAAACAGAATTGGTCCAGTGATTTAAAGTTGTTACTAATAAAATCAGTTAGTTGAAACACGATTTAGCTAGTTGTTTTCATTAAAATGAATTTTCCAGAGAGCACCCCAAATATGAAAATTGAAAACAGTCAGTTGAAAACGCGATTAAACTGGTGGAAATCATTAAAGGGAAATCCGTAAGTGATTTTAGCCTGTTTAAATGCGAATCAACCAGATTTTCCAGAGAGCTTGGATTTCTTAAAAATAGCTAGCTCCAGAATTTTAGCTGATTTAAATTCTAAAAAATAGCTAGTTGAAATTAGCCAAAACAAAACTTTAAAATACCAGTTGGTTAAAATGTTTAAGATTGATTTGGCCATCAAAATAAGAACATTTTAACTAATTGAAAACACATTTTTAATGAGTTCAAAAACAGTTAAGACTTTTAAAAACATTTCAAAACATTTTAAAACATTTCAAACCATTTTAAAACATAAGATTAAGTCCAAGATTAAATGAAATGCATCTTACCCCACATCCTAAGACATTCAAATCCTAAGATAAAATCTTCATTCTTCAAGCACCATCATCTTCATCATCAAAGTGGTTGGAGACATCAAATTAACTTGAAACCAAGTCTTCAAGTCCAACAATTGGTATACAAGAAGTTCTCTTGGAGCTACCTCCAAGGATCAACAGAAAAGGTCTCTTCACCAATAAGGTGGATAACAACACAAGAATCTCTCCGAGTATCTAGCTATTCCTCTGCACACACAAATTTGTACAGGATACACTTTCTCTCTTGGTGACTTCTCTACTTCTCTCACCAGAGGTACTCTAACTTTGCAATCTCTCTTATTTCACTGACTGTCTATCTTCCTCTTAAACTTTATTTTAAAAAGATGCAGTCTCTTAGCAATATAATGGGCTGGAAGCCCACAAAGGAAAACACATTATTCTTCTTTGGGCGATTCTTCCTGCTCCCTCAACTTTTCTTCCTGCACCCCCAAAAATATTAAAATTCCAACATTACCCTTATTATTGACTTCCAGTTTGTAAAATCCGAAAGTCACTTTTTCAGTTTCGGTTTGTAGAACCCGGAAGTCATTTTTTGACTTCCGGTTTCTACAATACGAAAGTCATTGTTTGACTTTCGATTTCTACAATCCGGAAGTCATTTTTTGACTTCCGGTTTCTACAATCCGAAAGTCATTTTTTGACTTCCGGTTTCTACAATCCGAAAGTCAACTAATTTTTTGGCTTCCGGCTTGTACAGGCCGGAAGTCATTCCGAAAATGACTTCCGGTCTGTACAAGCCTGAAGCTGTAAAATTGCTTCCGAGTTAGTGCAGTCGGAAGTCATTTCCAAATGCGAGAACGACTTCCGGTTTGTACAAGCCGGAAGCACTTCGAAATTTTTTGGCTTCCGGCTTATACAAACCGGAAGCCAATTTTTACTCCACATCCGGAAATGACTTCCAATCTGTACAAGCTGGAAGTCATTTTCTAAAATCAGAAAAACTTGAAAACCACGAAACGAACTCCTTCACCGGTGCCGGCGCAGGTGTGCACTCCAAAGGGCTTTCTCACCACCAAATGCAACAACAAGGTCGACGAGAGGAACTCAATGCAAGAAGGAGATGGAGAGGGAGTACCAGAAGAGAATGCGGTGATGGAAGGAAGAAGCAGTGTCGGAAGAGAACCCAGTGCGGAAGAAGAAAGAGAAGGAAAAGGGGTGCATGTCATTTAGGGTGGGAGGGTATTTTCGTCATTACACTGTGCGCTTAGGGGTGCCAGGAAGAAATATATGGAGGTGCAGGAAGAAGCAGCCTTTTTCTTTTAATTAAGTCAGCATGGGCCCAATAAATTGGTGACCCACCTGACAGCTTTCAAGAAAATGAAAATAATAGATCAAATTGTTAAACTTATTTCTTGGTTATTAAAAGTAACATTAGAAAATATTTAAAACAGGATAAGAACAGTCAAATTCATTTCAACAAAAGCTAAATATTCATATTTAGGTATAGTATAAATTCCTTACCTTAGAAAGGTAATCATTTCTGATAGTTGTAAAAAGACTAAAAAGTTGAAAATCAGAAAACAAAATAAATGACTTAAAAAAAATATATTATCATCTTACAACTCATTTGGTTAAAAATACCAACTTCCATCAGAGTAAAACACTTAGAAAATGATACATTTTTCAATTGAGTCCTCTATGAAGGAATACCTATAATACTGAGTTTCAAAGTAATCACTTAGTATATGTGGGAAAAAAGACAAGCTTGTCATGAACATGATCTATTCCAGTAAAACATTACAAATCATCCAACTTGTCATGAACATGATCTGTTCCAGTGAATTAACAGTTCAACTAGGGAATCATAGGTTGAACAACATGAATAGGTATAGATATTGGGCAGATGCACAGACACAAAATGGTCTTTCCTTTACAAAAAAATGAATACTCTGATGTGAGGAACTGTGCATTTGTGCGCGAGGCTTGAAAAACTGCTGCAGTAGTATGAAAGCACAAATTAAAAAAAAATATCAGTTTGCTAGAACTGGACCAGCTCAATCCAATTTTTGACCACCTTAACGACATCATCAGAGTTAGAACCAGGTTTTAAAAACATTGCTTGGGAGACAAGGCTTTAAAAGGATTTGTGGGCCTAGTTGTATACATTCTATAGTAAATGAGAGATTGGTTTCACATAAAGGAACTTATAAAATATAGTATAATGCCAGCTTATCTTTCTTCCTAAGCCAAACCAACCAGCAGTATCTATAAAATCTCCCTTGTAAGACACTAAGATTTCTTAAAAACTCAAATTAGGTATTTTTTTTAATTGCTATTAATACCAAAATAATACATTTTCCAAATTCCCAAAATATGCTCCTTTAGCCATGACACTTTTATATGTGTTTACATATGGCTGCGTCGTCCCTACTGGCACAATCCAAGTGGGCTTCAATGCCCGGACAAGCAAAATCCACATTAGAAATATGTATAGTACTTCATTTTTTTCCTGCATCATAAACTAGCACAATCCATGTGACAAAGAGAATAATGATTAGATAAATTATTTGGAAAGTGTACTGATTTTTAATTTGTTCATATTACTGCATGTTGATGTTCCAAACTTTTGATTTTGTATATTTTGCTAGAACTTGGTAAAGGTATGGGTTTTCAATGAATTTATTTAGTTCACACGTCAAATTGGGTTTAGAGCTTGACAGTGATAACAGGTCACTTTGATCCTAGTGTTTTTGGAAATTGGATACAAATACACTATAATTGTGAAAACAGAAAATATCTTGCATAACTACCTTAGTTCCTCATTTGCTTGCAAATGTCATTAACCATTTGTTCATTTGCTGATTTAATTTTTAGGTGAGCTCGGTAGGGGTCACAGGAGTTCGAGCATTAGTTAGTGTTAATGTTCAGTCTCTTTTGCAGGAAATTAAAGAGGTTTGTCTGTCTAATCTTTGTCTCAACTGTATATGTCTTGTTAGAATTTGATTTTTAGGAATCTTTTTCTTTTTAAAATAATTTTCCAGATTTTAAATAAATGTTCTAAAAACAAGATTGGGATTTTTCTTAACCTTTGATGAGCGCATTTTGAATTGAAATTGTTAGAATGATCCGCAATAAAATAAAGAGATAGGGAAAGAGAAGGAACACAGAGATTTATACTAGTTCAGATTTAGCCAATCCTACGTCCAGTTTCCAGTCACCACAAACACGTGATGATCACCCCACTATCTTTAATTGAAATTACAAACACCAATTCATGCAATAACAAATAAAGATAAAGGAAACACCTCCTTAGACACACTAAGGATGAACTCACCTCCTCAGACACACTGAGGATGATTCCCACCTCTCTTGACACACAAGAGATGAACACACCTCCCTTAGAACAGATCTAAGGGATGAATTATACCCGTTCAGAAAAACATTAAAAGAAAACACCTGATTGAGTGTTGGATTGAAAGCTTAAGCACAATGATCACCACTTCCAAGAACTTAGATCAACCTTGAGAGAGCAAGAAAGTGGTTTGAAAAACTTTAGCACAAGAACACTTTGAATATTGTGTTTTAATCATATGTGTTGAACCTAAGACATTGCCTTTCATTTTATAATTTGAAAATGGCTTAAAGTTTCCTTTCTTAGGTTGATTCAACATTGAATTCACAAAAATGTCGTATTTAATCGATTATTTAAAAGATTTAATCGATTATATCAGAGTTAAAAACTGGAAAACTCATTTTTCCTGATATAATTGATTAGATTAAGGCCATAATCGATTATATGAACCCAGAATCAATATAATCGATTATAAAAAACACTTAATCAATTATTTTGTTCGTTAAACAATTTTGATTCAAATTTTAAGTATATTAATCGATTAGACTTCATATCTTAATCAATTAAAAGCGTAGAAAAACGTTTTTACGAGAAAATGACTTACTCTCAATTTAAAATAGTCTTGAATGGGATTTATGACTTACTCTTTTCATCCTTCACTCGAAACAGAAACTTCTAAACTTGAAACTCCAGTTCTTGAGAAAATCTTCATCAATCTTCTCTCTTGAAAGCATTAAACATCCTTTATGTCTTGTCTTTTTCATCAAGTATCCTTCCTTTGTGAGATGACACAAGTCTTTAATATTGTTTAGAGAACTTTAAGTCTTCATCATCAAAACTTTAAACTTCATGACTTATTTGAGAGAACTCCATCAACACTTGAACTTGAAATATGTCAACATGTCTCTTGTGCGATGTGGTGATAGTCTTCTGATCACTTCATAAGTTCAAATTCTCTTTCCCTCCTTTTCTTAGTCCCTCCTCTGGTCCTTCCACTTCTCTTTGCTAGCAGGAGCTGGTATCAAATCAGTTATGATAAACATAATAGTCTACCATTGAACTTGGTTAATCTCAATATTTATATTTGTAGTTTAATCATTTTTAATTGCAATTCAGGCAACAACTAAACCCGTGGCTATTGGTTTTGGAATATCAAAGCCTGAGCATGTTAAACAGGTTAGTTATCAGTTCGTATGTTGTTATGCTTCTACCTCAGTCAATTTGGTTAATAATCAAGTACATACTTTGATACAGGTAGCAGGATGGGGAGCTGATGATGTGATTGTTGGCAGTGCTATGGCGAAGGTAATTGGAGAAGCCAAATCTCCTTAAGAGGGATTGAAAGAACTGGAAGCTTTCACCCGCTCCTTAAAGGAGGTACTTCCTTAAAAAAGGCTAAGAGCTCAAACTTCTAATAGCTATAGTTGTCTTCATCATAGATATTGGATTTGAATAAGAACGTGGTTCAATTTTTTTGGTTAATGATTCAATATATCAACAAATTTTGTTTCTTTTCAATTATGATGCGATTTCTTGGTTACTGAAATAAATGTCCATATAAATTTGTCTCCTCACTCTCTATTGTGCCGTGCCGACTTGGTGGCTTAATCATTTCATCTCTTGTATGAACTACCCCCACCAATCAGTATCGATGCAAACTATTATTAAGATTAGTTAACCGAACACTGCTAATGAGGGACAAAGTTATTGTAATAAGGCAATGACAAGGTTAGATGTATTAAAGACAACATTATACTGGTTGTGTTTTAACAATGAGCAAGTTTTGATGTTAAGCTATAAGAAAAAAAATTAAAATCTTGATTGAATAACACTTTCCAATAAATGTTCCTTTTTATTTTGCTTGGGCGAATATGAAAGTATAATTTTACCATTTTACATTTATCAGTGTGTTTAATTGAGGTGATTTCTTGGAGAATAGGATGGAAAAGAGATGAGATGGATGAGAAATAAGATACGGACTGTGTTTGCTAAATTAGATATGAAAACTAAAGTGATGATATGATTCGTTTATTAATTCCATTGTTAAAATCATGTGTAAATTAAAAGAAAGGAATAACCCATTAATGTACTAGTATCACCTTCAACAAAAATAAGAAAGAATTATGTACAATCACTACACTATTTTTGTCTTTAGACAACAATTAAAAAGTGTGTTTATGAAGTTAAAAAAATGTGGCCTAAACTTTAGGTAAGACTTTGGCAACAATTTTGTAGTCGTGGAGTATGCAGTTGTGGGCGTAGGTTATAGACAACAATTTCTTCTCTAAAACCACAAATTTCGTAAAACCATTGCCTTATATTGGTACAATAAGCCATAACGATTTTATTTATAATGTTTAGACAACAAATTTTAAGTGTTGCCTAAAGAAATAGACAATATTTTGTAAATCGTGTCATAATTGAAGGCCACATTTGTAAAATGTTGTCATATGAGTGTTTTTTACTAATATTGGAGGTGAGAGTCTGAATAGTGAGAGTCAAAAGTGAGAGTATGAGTACATTAAACAATGCAGGAAAAAATTGAAGGGTGTGAATGGGAGATCAAGTATCAAAGGTAGAGTATAAGCTGAAGATAGAGGTGGAGTCGAAGGTGAAGTGTTTTAGAGAAGTTGCAAGATGATCATGTTTTCTATTTGGTAGTTAATAGAGCAACACTTTTAATTTTTAAACTTTAAATGATTAAATAAAACTTTTTGGGTGTTACTTATATGATGTATTAAAAGAAACACAAAAAAATGTGATCGAAAATACCCATATTTTAAAAAGAACGACTTAAAATACCTATATTTTACTAAAAGTGATCTATAACTATTAACCTTTATAAATCATTGTATATAAAGAAATAGACAAGGTTTATACTTCATAATTTAACTAGGAATAAAATAAAAGTTATTATATAAGCAACAACTAAAAAACATTTTCTTTTTCTAATTTTGGCAATGATTTTTTAACATAAATAAGATAAAATAAAAAAATGGTGCAACCAAATTATTGTTTTTCAAAACTTCTTGTTAAAATTGTTGATGCTTGTGCTCTCTATATTGCTTCCTTCCCTTGATTTATGTGAATTCTGAGGTTAGAAAATTCTGAGGTAGAGATAGAAAATCATGACATCTAACTTAAGGTTATGAATTTTTTTTATTTTAAACCCTTCTTGTAAAAAAGACATGTATTCTTTACCTTTACCAGGTCATTCTCCTTGTATGATCAATCCATGTTGTTTCTGATTCTTCTCCAATTAATGATTGAGTAGATTTAGATTTTTGTTAAGTTATAAACTCCTATCTAAAACATATTTTTTAACTCAGCAAAAAGCTCTTGTCTCTCACTCTTACTAATATCATCCAACTTATCTTATTCACCTAATAGGAGTTCACCAATTTTCAACAGTATCTTTTATCTCTCATCTTGTTAAATTCTTCCAATACAACTTTATTCCAAATCTTTAGATAATTTTCAATAGTTTTAACTTTGAATATTTCTTTCTTTTGTTTCTTTGGTTTGTATATTTTCTCCAAATGTTCTACATTCTTCCCTATATATACATGATGAATAACCATAGTACACCAGGTTTCTTCTTCCTCCACTTATATTTTAACTCCATGAAGCTTGAATTTCTAAATGAGATTTCACATTTAAAGGTTTCTTTGTGCTTCACACTAAGAATTTCCCTTGTCTTTTTGTGACTAGGTTATGCATACACTCTATCCACCTATCTCCAAATATCATAACACATTTTGTTATTAGCATTCTCAGTTTTTCTTTTCTTGAATATAAACATTTTCAGTATCCTCCTTCCTATTTAATTTCTTTATGTATCTCCTCTTCAACAATCCCAAAACCCTTAATATTAATAGTATCCATAACAAGTAATCCTGAAAATAATTTCTCTATCCATCCTCCATAATTTTATAGTTTAAAAAAATTATTATTATTATTATTCTTAGTAGTAATACAAATGTGGAATGGTGTATAAATTTAGATGGTTATTATTATTTCTTTCATCAACATATTCCTAAATTTATTCATTTGGTTATCATTATC
This sequence comes from Lablab purpureus, assembly GCA_030347555.1. Classification (NCBI taxonomy): domain Eukaryota; kingdom Viridiplantae; phylum Streptophyta; class Magnoliopsida; order Fabales; family Fabaceae; genus Lablab; species Lablab purpureus. The sequence continues at coordinate 14,362,386 of CM059257.1, read as the reverse complement.
ATGAAAAAAATTAACAAATAGATCATTTAGCTTTTTATAGACTAAATAAAAATAAATAAATCATAGAAATTAAAATCAAAATTTATTTATTCATGAGAATTATTTAAGTATAAAAGTAGCTAAAGACAACTATAAGAATTAAAAATAAAATAAAAATATAAAAATTGAAAAGGAACAAAAAGATAAATATATAGTTTCGCAGGAATTAAAACAACAAATACCTCATTTAATATTGTGATATGCACATTCTTGCACTAAAGTGAATATTTTGACATTATGTTATAAAATATAACTATATCAGTTAGATAGATTGAAACATAAATTAATTATTAGATTAAATAATTTAATGTTAAAAATTATCCTGTAAAGAGTCTAAACATTCAACTTGATAGATAAAAAAAGTTTTTTATAATATAAAATAAATACTAACATATATTTATTTCTCTACTCATAATATTAGACTACCACTAATAAAATGAAACTAAGTCAAGAATGTCAGATTAAGGAGGTGGATAACAATGGAAAACTAAACTATCTCTATAATGGCTAACAACATAAGAAGCAAGAGAAAGACAATTATTAACTACTCATAAACTTTCAAATAAAAATTGTTTTGCTAAAAACAAATTTGAGATTTATAAAGCTATGACAAGAAAAATACCCATTTAAGTATTCTATAGTTTTTCCACAATAAAGCAAAAAGTTTCATTAAGAAAAGAAAAGCTTACTTAATTTATTAGTTACTTGCATAAGTTTTAAAATGCACGTTTCTTAAAAAAATTTAATTCAAAACTTTATTTTGGAAAAACTATAGAATACTTAAATGGGAATGTTGCTTGCTATAGCTTTATAAATCTCAAATTTGTTTTTAGAAAAACAATTTTTATTTCAAAGTTTATGGAGTAGTTTATAATTGTCTTTCTCTTGCTTCTTATATTGTTAGCCATTATAGAGATAGTTTAGTTTTCCATTGTTATCCACCTCCTTAATCTAACATTCTTGACTTAGTTTCATTTTATTAGTGGTAGTCTAATATTATGAGTAGAGAAATAAATATATGTTAGTATTTATTTTATATTATAAAAAACTTTTTTTATCTATCAAGTTAATTGTTTAGACTCTTTACAAGATAATTTTTAACATTAATTATTTAATCTAATAATTAATTTATGTTTCAATCTATCTAACTGATATAGTTATATTTTATAACATAATGTGAAAATATTCACTTTAGTGCAAGAATGTGCATATCACAATATTAAATGAGGTATTTGTTGTTTTAATTCCTGCGAAACTATATATTTATCTTTTTGTTCCTTTTCAATTTTTATATTTTTATTTTATTTTTAATTTTTATAGTTGTCTTTAGCTATTTTTATACTTAAATAATTCTCACAAATAAGTAAATTTTGATTTTATTTTCTATGATTTATTTATTTTTATTTAGTCTATAAAAAGCTAAATGATCTATTTGTTAATTTTTTTCATGATAATGATAACCAAATGAATAAATTCAGGAATATGTTGATGAAAGAAATAATAATAACCATCTAAATTTATACACCATTCCACATTTGTATTACTACTAAGAATAATAATAATAATAATTTTTTTAAACTATAAAATTATGGAAGATGGATAGAGAAATTATTTTGAGGATTACTTGTTAAGGATACTATTAATATTAAGGGTTTTGGAATTGGTGAAGAGGAGATACATAAAGAAATTAAGTAGGAAGGAGATACTGAAACAGTTTATATTCAAGAAAAAAAAACTAAAAATGCTAATATCAGTCCGTATGTTGTATACTTCTACCTCAGTCAATTTAGTTAATAATCAAGTACATACTTTGATACAGGTAGCAGGATGGAGAGCTGATGGTGTGATTGTTGGCAGTGCTATGGTGAAGGTAATTGGAGAAGCCAAATCTCCTCAAGAGGGATTGAAAGAAATCGAAACTTTCACCCGCTCCTTAAAGGAGGCACTTCCTTAAAAGAGTCGAGAGCTGAAACTTCTAATAGCTATAGCTATCGTCATCAAAGATATTGGATTTGAATAAGAACGTGGTTCAATTTTTTTGGTTAATGATTAAGTATATCAACAAATTTTGTTTCTTTTCAATTATGATGCGATTTCTTGGTTACTGAAATAAATGTCCATATAAATTTGTCTCCTCACTCTCTATTGTGTTGCGCCGACTTGGTGGTTTAATCATTTCGTCTCTTGTATGAACTCCCCCCACCAATCAGTATCGATGCAAACTGTTACTAACATTGGTTAACTGAACACTGCGAATGAGGGACAGAGTTATTGTAATAAGGCAATGACAAGGTTAGATGTATTAAAGACAATAGTATATTGGTTGTGTTTTAACAATGAGCAAGTTTTGATGTTAAGCTACAAGAAAAAAAATTAAAATCCTGATTGAATAACACTTTCCAATAAATGTTCCTTTTTATTTTGCTTAGGTTTAAATACGGAGTGATGATATGAGAAGAAAGGAATAACCCATTAATTTACTAAATCCAACTTTCTCCTCTAAGAAGGAGTTCTTTCTTTCCTTATAAACATGTCAAATTTTCCTTTTCCCCTTCTACCCGATGTGGGACTTTACTAAATCCAATGATTATGAAACTTCCTCTTCTTAGAAGAAGTTCTTTCTTTCCTTATAAAGATCTCAAATCTTCCCCTTCTACCCGATGTGGGACTTTACTGAATCGAATGTTTATGAAACTTTCTCTTCTTAGAAGGAGTTCTTTTGTTTCCTTATATACATCTCAAATTTTCCCCTTCTACCCGATATGGGACTATACTAAATCCAATGTTTATGAAACTTTCTCCTCTTAGAAGGAGTTCTCTGTTTTCTTATAAACATCTCAAATTTTCCCCTTCTACCCGATATGGGACTATACTAAATCCAATGTTTATGAAACTTTCTCCTCTTAGAAGGAGTTCTCTGTTTTCTTATAAACATCTCAAATTTTCCCCTTCTAGCCGATGTGGGACTTTATTCACTCTAATGTTTATGAAACTTTCTTTCTCCTTTTAGAAGGCGTTCTTTCTTTCCTTATATACATCTCAAATTTTCCCCTTCTACCCGATATGGGACTATACTAAATCCAATGTTTATGAAACTTTCTCCTCTTAGAAGGAGTTCTTTATTTCCTTATAAACATCTCAAATTTTCCCCTTCTACCCGATGTGGGACTTTACTAAATCCAATGTTTATGAACTTTTCTCCTCTTAGAAGGAGTTCTTTCTTTCCTTATAAATATCTTAAATTTTTCACTTCCAGCTGATGTGGGACTTTACTCACTCCAACATTTATGAAACTTTCTCCTCTTAGAAGGAATTCTATCTTTCCTTAAAAACATCTCGAATTTTCTCCTTCTAGGAGATGTGGGAAATTATTCACTATAATGTTTATGAAACTTTCTCCTCTTAGAAGTTGTTCTTTCTTTCCTTATATACATCTCAAATTTTCCCCTTCTACCCGATATGGGACTATACTAAATCCAATGTTTATGAAACTTTCTCCTCTTAGAAGGAGTTCTTTATTTCCTTATAAACATCTCAAATTTGCCCCTTCTACCCAATGTGGGACTTTACTAAATCCAATGTTTATGAAATTTTCTCCTCTTAGAAGGAGTTCTTTCTTTCCTTATAAATATCTTAAATTTTTCACTTCTAGCCGATGTGGGACTTTACTCACTCCAATATTTATGAAACTTTCTCCTTTTAGAAGGAGTTCTATCTTTCCTTATAAACATCTCAAATTTTCCCCTTCTAGCCGATGTGGGACTTTATTCACTCTAATGTTTATGAAACTTTCTCCTCTTAGAAGGAGTTCTTTGTTTCCTTATAAACATCTCAAATTTTCCCCTTCTACCCGATGTGGGACATTACTAAATCCAATGTTTATGAAACTTTCTCCTCTTAGAAGGAGTTCTTTATTTCCTTATAAACATCTCAAATTTTCCCCTTCTACCTGATGTGGGACTTTACTAAATCCAATGTTTATGAAACTTTCTCCTCTTAAAAGGAGTTCTTTCTTTCCTTACAAACATCTCCAAATTTTCCCTTCTACCTCAAATATTCCCCTTCTACCCGATGTGGGACTTTACTAAATCCAATGTTTATGAAACTTTCTCCTCTTAGAAGGAGTTCTTTCTTTCCTTATGTGCATCTCAAATTTTCCCCTTCTACCCGCTATGGGACTATACTAAATCCAATGTTTATGAAACTTTCTCCTCTTAGAAGGAGTTCTTTCTTTCCTTATAAACATGTCAAATTTTTCCCTTCTACCCGATGTGGGACTTCATTAAATCCAATATTTATGAAACTTTCTCCTCTTAGAAGGAGTTCTTTCTTTCCTTATAAACATGTCATATTCTCCCCTTCTACCCGATGTGGGACTTTACTAAATCTAATGTATATGAAACTTTCTCCTCTTAGAAGGAGTTCTTTCTTTCCTTATAAACATCTTATATTTTTCCCTTGTACCTGGTGTGGGACTTTTCTAACTGTTTTTGAGACTTTCCCCTCTTAGAAGGAGTTATTTCTTTTATAAATTTCATTTGTCGTACTTCCATTTCTATGTTTTAAAAATTATGTACTTTATATTTGTGCATTATAATATAAGAAAAATAGTAAAAATATGGATTAAAATAATAGTAAATATAAACATTAATTATTTCTTTATATTTGATTATTTAGATATTTATATGATTTAATAATATTATTTTATAAATTAAATTTAAATTTCACTTTATATTTTTGCAAAATATATTTATTAATTCTTAAAAAAATTGAAAGAAATTATATAAGATAACAAATAAAAAATATAAATATTATAATGAATTAGATATAAATTAGATGTCAAGAAGATCATAATCAATTAATTATTTACTATATAAATTATGTGTTTTTATATATATTATTTATTCACACATTTTATTTTATATTTAAATTAGTAAAAAGATATTTATAGAATAAGTAATGATTTGGTATATGTGGAGGAGAAAGCAAGTTTGCCTTGAACTTGAACTATTCCAGTAGAATATTTTAATTCATTCAGTTTGTAAAAATAATTATTTACTATATAAATTATACGTTTTATATATATTATTTATTCACACATTTTATTTTATATTTAATTTAATAAAAAAGATATTTATATAATAAGTAATAATTTGATATATGTGGAGGAGAAAGCAAGTTTGCCTTGAACTAGAACTATTCCACTAGAATATTTTAATTCATTCAGTTTGTAAAAATAATTATTTACTATATAAATTATATGTTTTTATATATATTATTTATTCACACATTTTATTTTATATTTAATTTAGTAAAAAGGATATTTATATAATAAGTAATGATTTGATATATGTGGAGGAGAAAGCAAGTTTTCCTTGAACTTGAACCATTCCACTAGAATATTTTAATTCATTCAGTTTGTAAAAACAAGAATTGAAGTATATCTTAACAAAATAAATAGAAAAGATAAGCACTTTTTTCTCCATGTATTTCTTTCAAATAGGTTTGAAGTATGTTGTCTTCTTGACAACACAAATTATGCAAGATGAGGACACATTCTTTCAATTCAATAGGAAGATGTCTCCAATAGATTTTGAACATTAAATATCTTGAAACAAAAAAATAGTTTATAATTCTAAGAGAATACTATAAAAAACATTTATTGAAGGATGAACTTCAAAAGATAATAAATCTAGCAAAAAATACAACAGAAGTTACAACAATAGAAGACAAAATTCTCAGGCAATCATAGTTTAACAAACTTAAATTAGCAAGATACCAACACAAAAATAATTCAACCATGGAGTCTGAAACAATAAAACATAATCATAATTAGTGAACAACGCAATAAAGCTTTTGTTGGGAAGAACACACAAAAACAACAAACACAGAAGCAAAACCCAGATCAAATCTTCCCTCTGCAAATAATAGAAAACAACACAATCGAATGCACCAAACAGAAGAATGAAATAAAGAAACCAGCAGGCACCAAAACTTTTAACGTGGGAAAACCCTCGATATGAAGGAAAAACCCACGGGACCTAGTCCAGTAAAACTTCCACTAATAAAGATTAATGGGTATACAACAAGTTCTCTTAGAGCTACCTCCAAGGATCAATAGAAAAGTTCTCTTCACCAATAAGGTGGATAACAACACAAGAATCCCTCCGAGTATCTAGCTATTCCTCTGCACACAGATTTGTACAGGATACACTTTCTCTCTTGGTGACTTCTCTACTTCTCTCACCAGAGGTACTCTTACTCAGTCTCTCTTATTTCACTCACTGTCTATCTTCCTCTTAAACATTATTTAAAAAAGATGCAGTCTCTTAGCAATATAATGGGCTAGAAGCCCACAAAAGAAAACACATTATTCTTCTTTTAATTAAGTCAACATGGGCCCAATAAATTGGTGACCCACCTCACAAATCTCCCCCTCACCAATTAATTGGAGCCATATTCAACCAAACTAGCTTTCTCCTTACAGATAGCAAATTTTCCTCCAGGTAAAATCTTAGTCATCATATTTGATCCATTCTCATCAATATGAATTTTCTCTAATGACAATTGCTTCATCTCCAATGCATCACGTATCCAATGATATCGAACCTCAATATGCTTTGATCTCGAATGAAAAGTTGAATTCTTGCTGAGATGGATTGCACTTTGACTATCACAATACAAAACATATTTTTCTTTTGATAGTCCCAACTCTTGTATGAATTTCTGCATCCACAAGAGCTCCTTAGCAGCTTCTGTAGCAGCAATATATTCTGCCTTTGTAGAAGACAGAGCAACACATTTTTTGTAGTCTAGATTGCCATTACACTACTCCCCTTACAAAAGTCATCATATAACCAGAAGTAGACTTTCTAGAGTCCACATCACCAACCATATCTGCATCTGTGTAACCATTCAACACAGGCTTACCACTTCCAAAACATAAACAAACTTTGGAAGTACCTTTGAGATACTTGAGTATCCAGTTTACAGATTGCCAATGCTCTTTTCCAGGATTAGCAAGGAAACGACTAACAACAGCAACAACATGAGCAATGTCCGACCTTGTACACACCATAGCATACATTAAGCTACCAACCGCAGATGAATATGGAATCTTTTGCATTTCTTCTTTCTCTTTCTCACTTGTAGGACACTCTCTTAAACTCAACTTGAAGTGACCTGCAAGTGGAGTGCTAACAGACTTAGCATTTTCCATATTAAATCTCTCCAATACTTTCTCTATATACTTTTGTTGTGATAGCCACAATTTTCCATTCTTCCTGTCACGAGTAATTTTCATGCCAAGGATTTTTTTTGCAGCACCCAAATCCTTCATTGCAAAAGACTTGCTCAACTCTCTTTTGAGACTTTGAATTTCACCCATGTCATGACCAACAAGCAACATGTCATCAACATAGAGCAAGAGAATAATAAATTTTCCATTAGAAAATTTCTTCACAAAAACACAGTGATCAGAAGAGGTTTTATCATACCCATGATCTATCATGAAGGAATCAAATTTTCTGTACCATTGCCTTGGAGCTTGTTTAAGTCCATACAAGCTCTTCTTCAATCTACAAACAAGCTTCTCTTTACCTTTCACTGTGAAACCTTCAGGTTGTTCCATATAGATTTCTTCCTCCAAGTCACCGTGAAGGAAGGTTGTCTTCACATCAAGTTGTTCAACTTCTAAATTTAAACTTGCTGCCAAGCCAAGTACAACTCTGATTGAAGACATTTTGACCATGGTGAAAATATCTCCTCAAAATCAATTCCTTTCTTCTGACTGAAGCCCTTCACAACCAACCTTGCCTTGTACCTTGGTTGTGAGCTATTCTCCTCTGATTTCAATTTAAACACCCATTTATTTCTTAGTGCTCTCTTGCCTTGAGACAAGTTCATCAACTCAAAGGTATGGTTCTCATACAAGAATTTCATCTCCTCTTGCATGGCTTTGAACCACTTGTCTTTCTCTTCATGCGACATAGCTTCTTCATAGCTTTCAGGCTCTCCCCCATCAGTCAACAAAACAAACTCATGGGGGGAATATTTCTTTGAAGGGGGACACTATCTAGTAGATCTTCTCAGTTGAGGCTCCACGGGTGGTTCATTTGGTTCATCTACTTGAGTCTAAGGCATGTCAATTTCATTATCCAAATCTGCATTCATATCTCCCCTGTTTTTCAGCAATTACGGTAGGAGGTTCTGGTTCCACATTAATGTACCTAGGAGTAACTTGTTTTGCCTTCTCTTTGTTATTAATGTCTTCAATGATTTGGTGCTCAAGAAAAACAACATCTCAGCTTGTAACAATCTTCTTATCAACCGGATCCCAAAATCTGTAACCAAAATCATCACGACCATAACCTAGTAAGATACATTGTTTAGACTTTCCATCAAGCTTAGATCTTTCATCTCTAGGGATGTAAACAGATGCTTTGCAGCCAAACACTCCCAAATGACTATAGGAAACATCTTTCCCTTTCCACACTCTCTCAGGGACATCACCATCAAGAGGAATAGAAGGAGAAAGGTTAATCAAGTCCACTGCAGTTCTCAATGCCTCACCCGAGAAAGTTTTAGGCAATTTTGCATGAGAGAGCATACATCTAATTCTGTCATTGATTGTGCCATTGATTCTCTCAGCAACTCCATTGTGCTGAGGTGTTTTTGGAACTATCTTCTCAAGCTTGATGTCATGTTCTTCGCAATAATTCTCAAAAGGACCTCTGTATTCACCACCGTTATCTGCTCTAACACATTTTAGTAATCTGCCTATTTCACTTTCAACACTTGCATGTAAATGCTTAAACACATCAAGTACTTGGTCTTTGGATTTCAAAATAAAAACCCAAACCTTTCTAGAATGGTCATCAATAAAAGTGACAAAATAAGAGCAACCACTAATTGATTTAGCATCCATAGTGCAAACATCAGTGTGAATTAAATCCAAAACATTTGGCTTGGAGGATATGTGTGAAAAGAAACTCTATGTTGCTTACCAACAAGACAATCAGAACAAGTTTCAAGAGATTACCTCTAACAGAAAGCAACCCTTGTCTTGCTAGAGTAGAAAGACCCTTCTCACTTAAGTGACCAAGTCGTTTATGCTATAATTCTATAGAACAATCTTCAATAGCATTCACTTGAGGTATAGACAACTTTATGGATGTCCAATAAAGAGTATTTCACTTCACTCCTTTTGCTACCACCAGTGTTCCTTTAGTGCACTTCCATTTGCCATCACCAAAAGAATTATGATAGCCATCTTCATCAAGTACTTGTATTGAGATCAGGCTCAGACGCATATCAGCGATGTGCCTAACATTCTTTAGATGCAACTTGCAACCAGTATTAGTCTCTAACCAGATGATTTCTCCAATGCCAACAACCTTTCTTAACCCTTGATTTCTTATCTTTATATGTTCAAAATCTCCAGCAGTGTAGGATGTTAAATAATCACGATGTGGTGTAACATGAAATGAGGCAGTAGAATCAATAAGCCATTCATACTCCTGGGAGGTGAGATTAACACAGTCATCTTCATAAACAATAACAACTTCACCATCAGATACAACTGCAGTAGTGACTTTATCTTTATCCTCTCTTCTATTGTTATTATTAGTAGTAGTACCTCTACCTCTTGATCTTTCTCGCTTGAGGATCCTACAATCTCTTATCATGTGTCCCGGTTTATTACAATGGAAACATGTGAATGTGACGTCTTTCTTTGGCATTGACTTGTCTCTTGACTTATCTCTTGGCTTGATACGATCATGATGAATGCCTAGGAGGCATTACAAATGATGTAGGATCTATCAAACATGTGTAAAAGCACATGGAATCAAAATAAGATGTATAATTGCAAGGAAGAACATGAAATCAGATTTTTCCCCCAATATTAGGGTTCAAATTCGGCCCACACATAGAAATTGAAAAACAATTCAATTCAACCAATTAAAAACAAGAACACATACATAGGAAGCCATAGAAGGAGTTTAAATGAATTTTAATCGGAGAAAATGGATGGAAATGATCCATGAATGGTGCAGCCATGAAAGGAAACCAAGAACAAATAAAAGGAAAAGATGAACAAGACAAGAAAATGAAGAACACGCCACTTTCATAAAGAAAGATAAGTGCAAAGGACAATCACCACTTGAATTATGGAAAACTCAAGATAAGATTCTAGAAATGAGGCTTACCTCTTGAACTTCAAAGAGAATTAGCTCTTGCTCTCAATTAATCTTCAAAGTTATGTTACAAATGAGACTTACACCCTTATATAGAGGGGAAAACGAAAATGCATGCACATGGGTGGAAGGTGAATGGTTTGGGCCATGTTTGGAGATGCTCCCTAGCTTCCGAAACAAGGACCTTCCCACTAATTGCTATCCTTATGTCCAAACACCCCTCCTCTTGAGTTTATTTGTCACAAAGTCATAAAAGAGACTAAGCTATTTTTATTTTCAAGGAATTTACAAGAATTATTTATATTTCTAATCTCTTCTTCCAATTTCATGTACATTCCTCTAGTTTTTCTTCCTTCCTTTTCTTCAAATTTCTTTGTAAGATTTTCTTTCATATTTTCATTTTCTTATTTTCTTGTGGTGACTCCTCCTTGCATGAGTTGAGGTTCTTCATGAAATGAGATCACATCAGATCATGAAATCTTTGAGAATTGCTATACATATTTCTTCCTTTTGACTCTGTAACTAGAGCTTCATTCTGAGTTGAGGAGCTAACCTTCGTACTTCCCTTCCTCCTAGTCTCTTCATTTAAAAGACTATCCTTAACCATGTCAAAGGTTAGTTTTCCATTTGGGGCACAGTTGCTCAGAGATACCACTAATGTCTCCCAGCTATTTGGTAATGAGCTCAACAACAATAATGCAAGTAACTCATCATCTAACACAATCTCCATAGTGGTCAATTGATTCACCATATTTTGAAAACTACTCAAGTGCTCTGCCACAGAGGAACCATCCTTGTACTTCAAGTTTATCAACTTCCTAATCAAGAATGTCTTGTTCAAGGAATTTTTAGACTCAAACAACTCACCTAATCTCTTCCATAAGTTGTAAGCCAAAGTCTCACTAGATACATGTTGATAAACAGATTGATCTATCCACTATCTGATCATGCCAATAGTCTTCCTATTTAATTTCTTCCAATCTCCCTTAGATTTATATGCTGGTTTAACACCCTATTCCTCAATAGGGTCATACAGGTCTTTGCAAAATAACAAATCTTCCATCTGGGATTTCCAGATTGAATAATTGCTAGAATCCAATTTTATCATGGTTCCAGCACCATCACCATCTCCCATCTTCAAAGAAAAAACCAAAGCTCCTAACCAGAGCTCTGATACCAGTTGTTGAGAAGAACACACAAAAATAACAAACGCAGAAGCAAAACCTAGATCAAATCTTCCCTCTGCAAATAATAGAAAACAAAACAATGGAATGCATCAAACAGAAGAATGAAATAAAGAAACCAGCAGCCACCAAAACTTTTAACGTGGGAAAACCCTCGATATGAAGGAAAAACCCACGGGACCCAGTCCAGTAAAACTTCCACTAATAAAGATTAATGGGTATACAACAAGTTCTCTTGGAGCTACCTCCAAGGATCAATAGAAAAGGTCTCTTCACCAATAAGGAATAAGGTGGATAACAACACAAGAATCTCTCTAAGTATCTAGTTATTCCTCTGCACACAGATTTGTACAGAATACACTTTCTCTCTTGGTGACTTCTCTACTTCTCTCACCAGAGGTACTCTTACTCAGTCTCTCTTATTTCACTGACTGTTTATCTTACTCTTAAACTTTATTTAAAAAAAGATGCAATCTCTTAGCAATATAATGGGCTAGAAGCCCACAAAGGAAAACATATTATTGTTCTTTTAATTAAGTCAGCATGGGCCCAATAAATTGGTGACCCACCTGACAACTTTCAAGAAAATGAAAATAATAGATCAAATTGTTAAACTTATTTCTTGGTTATTAAAAGTAACATTAGCAAATCTTTAAAACAGGATAAGAACATTCAAATTCATTTCAACAAAAGCTAAATATTCATATTTAGGTATAGTATAAATTCCTTACCTTAGAAAAGTAATCATTTCTGATAGTTGTAAAAAGACTAAAAAGTTGAAAATCAGAAAACAATATAAATGACTTAAAAAAAATATTATCATCTTACAACTCATTTGGTTAAAAATATCAACTTCCATCAGAGTAAAACACTTAGAAAATGATACATTTTTCAATTGTGTCCTCTATGAAGGAATACCTATAATACTCAGTTTCAAAGTAATGACTTAGTATATGTGGAAAAAAGACAAGCTTGTCATGAACATGATCTGTTCCAGTAAAAGATTTCAAATCATCCAACTTGTCATGAACATGATCTGTTCCAGTGAATTAACAGTTCAACTAGGGAATCACAGGTTGAAGAACATGAATAGGTATAGATACTAGGCAGATGCACACACACAAAATGGTCCTTCCTTTACAAAAAAAATGAATACTCTGAAGTGAGGAGCTATGCATTTGTGCACGAGGCTTGAAAAACCGCTGCAGTAGTATGAAAACACAATTAAAAAAAATATCAGTTTGCTAGAACTGGACTATACCAGCTCAATCCAATTTTTGACCACCTTAATGACATCATCAGAGTTAGAACCAGGTTTTAAAACATTGCTTGGGAGACAAGCCTTTAAAAGGATTTGTGGACCTAGTTGTATACATTCTATAGTAAATGAGATATTGACTTCACATAAAGGAACTTATAAAATATAGTATAATGCCAACTTATCTTTCTTCCTTAGCCAAACCAACAAGGAGTATCTATAAAATCTCCCTTGTAAGACACTAAGATTTCTTAAAAACTCAAATTAGGTATTTTTTTTAATTGCTACCAATACCAAAATAATACATTTCCCAAATTCCCAAAATATGCTCCTTTAGCCATGACACTTTTATATGTGTTTACATATGGCTGTGTCGTCCCTACTGGCATAATCCAACTGGGCTTCAATGCCCGGACAAGCAAAATCCACATTAGAAATATGTATAGTACTTCATTTTTTTCCTGCATCATAAACTAGCACAATCCATGTGACAAAGAGAATAATGATTAGAGAAATTATTTGGAAAGTGTACTAATTTTTAATTTGTTCAAATTTGTTCATATTACTGCATGTTGATGTTCCAAACTTTTGATTTTGTATATTTTGCTAGAACTTGGTAAAGGTATGGGTTTTCAACGAATTTATTTAGTTCACATCTCAAATTGGGTTTAGACCTTGACAGTGATAACAAGTCACTTTGATCCCAATGTTTTTGGAAATTGGATACAAATACACTATAATTGTGAAAATAAAAAATATCTTGCATAACTACCTCAGTTCCTCATCTGCTTGCAAATGTCATTAACCATTTGTTCATTTGCTGATTTAATTTTTAGGTGGGCTCGGTAGGGGTCACAGGAGCTCAAGCATCAGTTAGTGTTAATGTGCAGTCTCTTCTACAGGAAATTAAAAAGGTTTTTCTGTCTAATCTTTGTCTAAACTGTATATGTCTCTTGTGCGATGTGGTGACAGTCTTTTGATCACATCATAATTTAAATTCTCTTTTCCTCCTTTTCTTAGTCCCTCCTCTGGTCCTTCCACTTCTCTTTGCTAGCAGGAGCTGGTATCAAATCAGTTATGATAAACATAATAGTCTACCATTGAACTTGGTTAATCTCAATATTTATATTTGTAGTTTAATCATTTTTTAATTGCAAATCAGGCAAAAACTAAACCCGTGGCTATTGGTTTTGGAATATCAAAGCCCGAGCATGTTAAACAGGTTAGTTATCAATCCGTATGTTGTATGCTTCTACCTCAGTCAATTTGGTTAATAATCAAGTACATACTTTGTTACAGGTAGCAGGATGGGGAGCTGATGGTGTGATTGGTTGCAGTGCTATGGTGAAGGTAATTAGAGAAGCCAAATCTCCTCAAGAGGGATTGAAAGAATTGGAAGCTTTCACCTGCTCCTTAAAGGAGGCACTTCCTTAAAAAAGGCTGAGAACTCAAACTTCAAATAGCTACAGCTATCTTCATAATAGATATTGGATTTGAATAAGAACATGGTTCAATTTTTTTGGTTAATGATTCAATATTTCTTGGTTACTGAAATAAATGTCCATATAAATTTGTCTCCTCGCTCTCTATTGTGTCGTGCCGACTTGGTGGCTTAATCATTTCGTCTCTTGTATGAACTCCCCCCACCAATCAGTATCGATGCAAACTATTATTAAGATTAGTTAACCAAACACTGTGAATGAGGGGCAGAGTTATTGTAATAAGGAAATGACAAGGTTAGATGTATTAAAGACAACATTATACTGGTTGTGTTTTAACAATGAGCAAGTTTTGAGGTTAAGGTACAAGAAAAAAAATTAAAATCTTGATTGAATAACACTTTCCAATAAATGTTCCTTTTTATTTTGCTTGGGCGAACATGAAAGTATAATTTTACCTGTTTACATTTATCAGTGTGTTTAATTGAGGTGATTTGTTGGAGAATAGGATGGAAAAGAGATGAGATGGATGAGAAATAAGATACGGAGTGTGTTCGGTAAATTAGATATGAAAACTAAAGTGATGATATGATTCGTTTATTGATTCCATTGTTAAAATCATGTGTAAATTAAAAGAAAGGAATAACCCATTAATGTACTAGTATCACCTTCAATAAAAATAAGAAAGAATTATGTACGATCACTACACTATTTTTATCTTTAGACAACAATTAAAAAGTGTGTTTATGAAGTTAAAAAAATGTGGCCTAAACTTTAGGTAAGACTTTGGCAACAATTTTGTAGTCATGGAGTATGCAGTTGTGGGCGTAGGTTATAGATAACAATTTCTTCTCTAAAACCACAAATTTTGTAAAACCATTGCCTTATATTGGTACAATAAGCCATAACGATTTTATTTATAATGTTTAGACAACAAATTTTAAGTGTTGCCTAAAGAAATAGACAATATTTTGTAAATCGTGTCATAATTAAAGGCCACATCTGTAAAATGTTGTCATATGAGTGTTTTTTACTAATATTGGAGGTGAGAGTCTGAACAGTGAGAGTCAAAAGTGAGAGTATGAGTACATTAAACAATGAAGGAAAAAACTGAAGGGTGTGAATGGGAGATCAAGTATCAAAGGTGGAGTATAAGCCAAAGATGGAGGTGGAGTCAAAGGTGAAATGTTTTAGAGAAGTTGCAAGATGATCATGTTTTCTATTTGATGGTTAATAGAGCAACACTTTTAATTTTTAAATTTTAAATGATTAAATAAAACTTTTTGGGTGTTACTTATATGATGTATTAAAAGAAACACAAAAAAATGTGATCGAAAATACCCATATTTTAAAAAGAACAACTTAAAAATACCTATATTTTACTAAAAGTGATCTATAATTGTTAACATTTATAAATCATTGCATATAAAGAAATAGACAAGGTTTATATTTCATACATAATTTAAGTAGGAATAAAATAAAATTTATTATATAAGCAACAACTAAAAATCATTTTCTTTTTCTAATTTTGGCAATGATTTTTTAACATAAATAAGATAAAATAAAAAAATGGTGGAACCAAATTATTGTTTTTCAAACTTCTTGTTAAAATTGTTGAGGCTTGTGCTCTCTATATTGCTTCCTTCCCTTGATTTATGTGAATTCTGAGGTTAGTAAATTTTGAGATAGAGATAGAAAATCCATGACATCTAACTTAAGGTTATGAATTTTCTTTACTTTAAACCCTTCTTGAAAAAAAGACATGTATTCTTTACCTTTACCAGGTCATTCTCCTTGTATGATCAATCCATGTTGTTTCTGATTCTTCTGCAATTAATGATTGAGTAGATTTATATTTTTGTCTAAAACATATTTTTTAACTCAGCAAAAAGCTCTCACTCTTACTAATATCATCCAACTTATCTTATTCACCCAATAGGAGTTCACCAATTTTCAATAGTATCTTTTATCTCTCATCTTGTTAAATTCTTCCAATACTGCTTTATTCCAAATCTTTAGATAATTTTCAATAGTTTTAACTCTGAATATTTGTTTCTTTTATTTCTTTGGTTTGTAATATTTTCTCCCAATGTTCTACATTCTTCCCTAAATATACATGATGAATAACCATAGTACACCAGGTTTCTTCTTCCTCCACTTATATTTTAACTCCATGAAGCTTGAATTTCTAAATATTATTTCACATTTAAAGGTTTCTTTGTGCTTAACACTAAGAATTTCCCTTGTCTTTTTGTGACTAGGTTATGCATACACTCTATCCACGTATTTCCAAATATCATAACACATTTTGTTATTAGCATTCTCAGTTTTTCTTTTCTTGAATATAAACCATTTCAGTATCCTCCTTCCTATTTAATTTCTTTATGTATCTCCTCTTCAACAATCCCAAAACCCTTAATATTAATAGTATCCTGAACAAGTAATCCTGAAAATAATTTCTCTATCCATCCTCCATAATTTTATAGTTTAAAATTATTATTATTATTATTTTTAGTAGTAATAAAAATGTGGAATGGTGTATAAATTTAGATGTTTATTATTATTTCTTTCATCAACATATTCCTGAATTTATTAATTTGGTTATCATCATCATGAAAAAAATTAACAAATAGGTCATTTAGCTTTTTGATAGACTAAATAAAAATAAATAAATCATAGAAAATAAAATCAAAATTTACTTATTTGTGAGAATTATTTAAGTATAAAAGTAGCTAAAGACAACTATAAGAATTAAAAATAAAAAAATATAAAAATTGAAAAGGAACAAACACTACTACAGAAATGCTATTTGACATTGCCTTTCTATGTCGGTTTTGACACAAACGACGTAGATACATTTGAGTGTAGTATTCGACGTCGGTTATATGAAAGAACCGACGTCGAATACTTGAGTTGCATATTCTAGGTCAGTCATTTGCAGAACTGACGTAGAATGGGGAGAGTACAACGTCGGTTATTGTTCCAACCGACATAGATCTATTGAAATTCAACTTATAACGTCGGGTGTGGGGTAGAACTGACGTAGAAACCCTATTAAAACCTACTCCCCCTTCTTTTCCCTCCTCACTTTTCCTATTCTCCACCGCTGCTGCTGTTCATCATCTTCTCCGCCGCGACGCTCCCTTTCCTCTGCAACAGCGACGATCAGCTCCCCTTCGTCACCGGTGTCAACCCCTGACCGGCGTGGTTCATCCTCTCCTTGCGCGAATCCGTTTACGTCGCCGCGAAGCCCCTGGAAGCTCCCTTCGTCGCCAACGAGCTTCTCCTTCACACCAGGTCGTCTTGGCCGCTGCCTCCTGAGTGAAGTCCCCTCCCCTTGCCGTCAGCTTCGCCGCCGCCGCCACCAGGTTAGTGGGTTCTTTTTTATTGTTTTTTTGTTTTTTGTTTTGTAGAATATAGTTTTTTTATGATTAGTTTATTGAAATGCTTGTAGAAGATTGTTCTGATAATCTGGCTGTGCCCATGGGGCTTTATTTGATGTTGTTTATATATTTGATGTTGTTTAAAAATTTGGATTTAGTCAAATAACAGAGGAAACTCTGCTGAAATTTCGTTAGAATGAGTTTGTCTCTCTTATAGAGCAAACTCTACTAAATAATGTTATAGCAAACTCTGCTGATAATTTTTATTATGGTAATCAATGATATTAAATTCATTGATGACCGATAAGTTTTTTATTAACTCTTAATTGTAGTCTAAAATCCGAAAATGAATCGAAGTTGGATGAATGCAAGTCGTATATCAGAAGAGTATGAGAATGAAGTTGAACAATTTTTTAGTTTTGCTGAACGAAATGGTCTAAAGATGAATGGAAAATTTTATTGTCCCTGTGTTAAGTGTGTTAATGGAAGAGTTCAAACCGTAGATATAATACGAGAACATCTAATCTGTGAGGGGATCATGAAAAATTATACTACATGGACATGGCACGGTGAACTTATTGATATTCCAGTAGTATCACAAACTGTGGAGGAGGAGGATGTTAGTATGGAAGATCGAATAGAGGATATGCTTCGTGATGTGGGTCAGGAGAGCTTTCTTCAAGCACATGCACCTGTATATGACAAATTGAAGACCGATTCAGAGACGTCTTTGTATCCTAGATGTACAACTTTCACACGATTGTCTTCTGTATTAAGATTGGTGATTTGAAGGCAAAGTTTGGTTGGAGTGATAAAAGTTTCAATGAATTGTTAGAACTTTTGAAAGAGATGCTTCTAGATGAAAACACATTGCCTGACCGTATGTATGAAGCAAAGAAGATACTTTGTCCAATGGGTTTAGAATATAAAAAGATACATGCTTGTCCTAATGACTGTATTTTATACAGAAAAGAGTTTGAATCTCTTCACAAGTGTCCAAAATGTGGTGTATCACGTTACAAAGTCAAGGATGGTGATGGTTTTGGTGAAGATAGTGATAAAAAGGGTCCTCCTGCAAAGGTTATATGGTATCTTCCAATAATTCCAAGGTTTAAGCGATTGTTTGCTAATGAAGAAGATTCAAAAATCTCATATGGCATTCGATTGCAAAGAAACGAGATGGACAACTTCGACATCCGACTGATTCTCCACAAGGGAAGAAATTTGACCGTCTATTTCCAAGTTTTGGTAGTGATGCAAGAAACCTTATACTTGGACTAGCTACAGATGGAATGAATCCTTTTGGTAACTTAAGCACTAACCACGCTCATGGCCAGCTTTATTGGTGATCTACAATCTTCCACATTGGTCAGTGCATGAAGCTGAAAATATGTTATGCTATCTATGATGATTGCAGTGTCCAAGACAGCCAGGAAATGACATAGATGTTTATTTAAGTCCTTTGATAGATGACTTAAGATTGTTGTGGGAGGAAGGAGTAGAGGTGTTTGATGCGTATCGACAGGAGAATTTCAAGTTACATGCAATGATATTTTGTACCATAAATGACTTTCCAAAGATATGGTAACTTGAGTGGATACAAGTGTCAAGGGTCATCATGCGTGTCCTATTTATCAAGAAGATACAAGTTATCTCGCAATTGAAACATGGGAAGAAGACAATTTATAATAAACACAGTAAAATTCCTTCCAGCTAACCACCCATACCGAAGATTGAAGAAAGCTTTTAACGGCTGCCAGGAGGATGAAATTGCTAAGTCACCGTTAACAGTGAGGAAGTTTATGATCGAGTGAAAAACATAAATGTTGAATTTGGAAAGACCCAAAAGAAATCAACTGATAGAAGCAAGTGGAAGAAGAGATCAATTTTTTTTTAACTTCCATATTGGTGTCATCTAGATGTATGTCATTGTATTGATGTGATGCATGTTGAGAAGAATGTATGTGATAGTCTAATTGGCACACTTTTGAACATCAAAGGTAAGACAAAAGGATGGATTGAATACTCGCCAAGATCTTTGTGAATTGGGAATACGTCCGAAATTGCATCCAAGATCTGAAGGCAAGAGAACATATCTTCCACCAGCATGTCACACTTTGTCCAAAAAAGAGAAGACTAGTTTTTGTCGGTGTCTTTGGAGTATTAAAGTTCCACAAGGATACTCTTCAAATATTAGGAGTCTTGTGTCAATGAAAGATCTTAAACTAATTGGGTTAAAGTCACATGACTGTCACGTCTTGATGCAACAACTCTTACCTGTAGCTATACGTGGCATACTCCCGAAGAATGTGAGAAATGCAATTATGCATCTATGTTTTTTCTTCAACTCTATATGTGCCAAGGTAATTGATGAAAAATCACTAGATCAGTTGGAAAATGAGGCAGCAATTATACTATGTCAATTGGAGATGTATTTTCCTCCATCATTTTTTGATATTATGGTTCACTTAATTGTTCATCTTGTAAGAGAGATACGGTTATGTGGCCCAGTTTATTTATGGTGGATGTACCCAATTGAGCGATACATGAAGATCTTCAAAGGGTATACTAAGAATCCATACAGACCTGAAGCTTCTATAGTTGAAAGGTATATTGCGTAAGAAGCTACAGAGTATTGTTCGTAATACTTGGCAAAAGCACAAGCCGTGGGTGTTCCTACAAGTCGACATGACTATAGGATAAATGGAAAGGGTACTCGTGGTATAAAATTTCAACCAAAGGATACTACTGAGTTGAGTCAGGCACACTTGTATATTTTGAATAATACAGATGAAGTTCTTCCTTACATATCTGCTCATCAATCAATGTTGAGGACCCAAAACCCCAAAATGGGTGAACGGTTGTTGGTGAAGGAGCATAACAACAAGTTTGTCAGTTGGTTTAGAAGCCAAATTTTTTCAGATCAGCATGCATCTGATACATTGAAATGGCTAGCTCATGGACCAAAACATAACGTCATCACTTGGACTGGGTACGACATTAATAGATATTCCTTCTACACAAAGTCACAAGATGACAATAGCATAGTTCAAAATAGTGGAGTATCTATTGAGGCCACATCCATGAACTTTTCTAGTTCAAAGGATAAAAACCCCATCATGGCATCCATAAGTTACTTTGGAATGATTGAGGAAATTTGGGAGGTTGACTACAGTAAATTTAGAGTTCCTCTATTTAAATGTGTTTGGGTTGATAGCAATATCGGTGTTCAATTTGACAAAATGGGTTTTACTATGATAGACCTTAAGAAGCTAGGTCATAAGGAAGAACCATTCATCATGGCATATCAAGCAAAACAAGTTTTTTATGTGACCGACCCATGTAATGATAGGTGGTCTGTGGTCCTTCAAGGCAAAGGGATTGATGTCAACATGAAAATGAAGATGAGTCAGATGATTTCATTGTCATCCCCAATTCACCACGACTGCCTAGTAATATTGAAGATGTACAAGAGGATGTGGTCCATGCAACTCGTAATGATCATGATGAAGGGATATGGGAAAATTTAGTTGTCTAAGTATGTTTCTACTTGAACTTCTTTATGTATTCTTTTTATGTTTGTATATTTAAGATTTATAAATTATATTGCTTTATATTTTCTTTACAGACACATGGCATCTCCTTCAGCTCCTCCCCCGCCACCTCCTCCCTCACCTCCCTCATCTCCTCCAACATCTCCTCCACCAAAGAGGACCAGGCAAGCTACACGATTAGTGAGCTTGACAGCCAGACAAATGGCAGGAGAGAAGATGAGTGTGTCTATTGATCCACGCACTGGGAAGGTGTCTGGTCCGCATCATACCCAGTTCGGTAGCTACTTGGGTACCGTTGCACGGGAGAAGGTAATTCTAAGTTTATATTTCAACTTTTTTTACATATTTACATATAATTCTTCTTTTCATATAACTAATGATTATGTTTAGGTATCTATTTTGCATCCAGACTGAGATAATGTTGAGGACACCGTGAAGAATCTGATTTGGCAGGACATTCTGGTAAGTTTAAATCTATTCAATTGTCTTTTCTTGAATATTGATTTTTAATTTTGATGCTAATTATGTTTTATTTTTGCAGAAGTATTTTGATATTGAAAACTCAAAGGCAGTTAGGAGGAAGATTATGTCCAGCATTGCAAAAATGTGGAGGCAGTTCAAGTCCATATTAACTACGAGATGGGTTTATGCTGAGGATGTCGTTAGCAAGGGACTTACTCCTTCCCAACGATATGGCATATCTGAGGACGATTGGAAGAAATTTGTAGAGATTAGGACTGGCCCAAAGTGCGAGGTATGAATTAATTTATATGAATTAATTTAAATTTATTCAGTTATTGTATTATATTCTAATATCAATTATTTTGCAGGAGAAAAGATTAAAGGCCAATGAGATTCAGAAGAAGAATTTGACCCCCCACCGTCTGTCTCGTGGGGGGTATGGTCTCTTGGCTGAGAGAATGATGGACGAGAAGGCTGCACTCAAAGAAAAAGAGCTAGCCAGTTCTGGTATAAGCCAGGATGATCTCCCCCCACCATCTCCTCCTAAACGTCATGAAACTTGGAAGAGAGCTCGTCAAAAGCCTTCCGGTGAGATGACATCTAAGGAGGCTAAAGAGATTGCTGATAGGATTGTAAGTTACTATTCTTTTTAACCCTAATATGATTAATTTCTTATATTTGTATATTTATATATATAATGTGTTAAATTTATTATAGGATTCCTTGGAGGAGCAATGTACACAGGGAACTTTCGTTCCATGTGGTCGTCAGGATATACTGACCACTGCTATTGGTAAAGATGAACACCCCGGCTGTGTTCGGGGTGTGGGGACCGGTGTGGGTATTCGATAATATTTTGGGCCACCAGTCAAGAATACCCAAAGCTCAACAATTAATGAAGAAGAGTTGGAGAAGAAGCTCACAGCGAAGCTGACACCGGTCATCGCAGCACAGGTTCAGGAGCAGCTGCTTAGCATGTTTCCAGACTTGGCAGTTAGGATGGCATCTTCCCACCAACACGTTTAGCCATCTCCTCCATCTGTTGGCACAATGGGAAGTACTTCCACTAATGCTGCTCCTATTCTGGCTTCTGCTGCTGCACCTGCACCTGCACCGATAGGTAAAATCGTTATTTCTTTTTCATATATGTCTTGATTACAAATGTAAATTGAAATATATCATGCATCCACAGGTCCATCTTTTGAGAAGAAACAATGCGTCTTATTGGTGGAGGATAGGTTGCTTGAACCAAGATTGGTGGCCCTTGGTTCAGTTCAGGAAGGGGCTTCTACCATCCACAGTGTGCCTTTGGCACCTGGTTTATTGAGAGTGGTGGTAGAAGAGATTCGAGATGCTAATGCTCGAGTCCCTGTGCCTACTAATGAGGTACAGAAAGTGGGACAGGCCCTTCACACATTCATTGCTTGGCCCGAACATTTAGTCTGACAACTTTCGAAAAAGGTATGTATGTAAATTTTTATGTTAATGACTTCTGAAAATGTTATTTCTGTACTAATCAGTATTGTTTTAAACATGTAGGATGTTCAGAAGCCTAAAAGTGCTGCTGCTTCTGAACATACTAAAGGAAAAGAAGTAGCTCTCCCAAAAAATCCAATTGTTGAGTTGATCCATGCCTCTGCACAATATTATGGCAACTCCTTTGAGATTCACTGGGATGCTAGGAGATTTGGGATAGATAATGCAAGGTTCCCTCTCTACATTTCATATGCTGACATCTCATAGGTCACATTGGGTAATAGGGATCTCAACATCTCTATTTTACAACTTTGGACAATGTAAGTACATATTTATTATTATTTTTATAATTTCAATTTCATTATTTAATATATAAGATGTTATTATTTTTCATTTTTTAGGATGATGATGAATTGGCTGATGATGGATGCCTAGGAGGCATTACAAATGATGTAGGATCTATCAAACATGTGTATAGGCATATGGAATCAAAATAACATGTAAAATTGCATGGAAGAACATGAAATCAGATTTTTCCCCAAATGTTAGGGTTCAAATTCGGCCCACACTTAGAAATTGAAAAACAATTCAATTCAACCGATTAAATTTAAGATATAACCCATAGGAAGCCATAGAAGATGAAAACAAACATTTTAATCGGTGGAAAATTGATTAAAATGAAGAATAAAGGTGCAGCTATGAAGAACATTCAAGAAAATGAAAAGAGAAAACATGGAGAAGACAAGAGAATGAAGAACACGTCACTTTCATAAAGAAAGATAAGTGCAAAGGACAATCACCACTTGATTTATGGAAAACTCAAGATAAGATTCTAGAAATGAGGCTTACCTCTTGAACTTCAAAGAGAATTAGCTCTTTCTCTCAATTAATCTTCAAAGTTATGTTACAAATGAGACTCGTGGGTGGAATTCTAAAAGGTTAGGCCATGTTTGGAAGATGCTCCAAAGCTTCCCAAACAAGGCCTTTGTTTTTTATACTATCCATGTGTCCAAACAAGTAGCCTCTTATTTCTATTTCAAAAAAAGACACTAAACTAACTCTATTTTTATATACAAGGAAATTACAAGAGCTATTAATATTTTTATTCTCTTCTTCAAGCTTCTTGTATATTCTCCTTGTTTTTCTTCCTTCCTTTTCTTCAAAATTCTTTTTAAGCTCTTTTTTCTTATTTTTCCTTTTCTTGTTTTCTTGTGGTGACTCCTCCTTGCATGGGTTGAGGTTCTTCATGAATTGAGATCACATCAGCTGAGGAGCAGGGAGCTTCAGATGTTTATGGATTTTTTGAGCCTCAGTCAATCCAACAAGCTGGAAATAAAAGGGAAGAAGTCCAAAGATATATCCAAAATTGGATCCAGGCATCTAAAAGGCAGATATATCTTGGAGCTTATTTATTCCAGTAAGTCAATATAAGTTTATTATTGTTTTTATTGTGATTGAGTTATATTCTAAACATTTTATTTTTCTAGGCATCATTGGCAATTCTTCCTCATCAGTCGTCCAAAGAATACAGTATACTGGTTTTGTTCTATGAATAAAAAACCAGATACTGATTTGAAGAATATTTTGAATAGGTAAGTATTTTAAAGTTTGTGTTTTCAAATATAAGTAATGTTCATTTATTGACTAATAACTTCTCAACAGTGCTATTAAGGTGTGCAGTACCATTGATGGAATGCACATCAGCAAAGCCACTAACCCACATTGGGAAATCCTACATGTAAGGTTACTTTTAATTCTCTAATATCACTATAATATTGAATATGTATTTTTCACAACTAATGACTTGTTTAATTGATTATAGGTTAATAGACAAATGGGTAGGTACGAATGTGGCTACTACGTAATGTATTGGATGTGGCTTATAGTTTTTGGAAATATCATACATACTTGGAGACAGGTTAGTCCTCCAAAACCCTATTCCTCCAAAACTCTATTGGTAAAGTTTCCTACTTTGTCATACTTAACATACTTTCATTTTGTTCCAGGTATTCAGTGATACACAACCCTTGCCTAAAGAGTCTATCGACCAAGTCAGAGAAAATTGGGCACAGAAGTTTTTAGACATTAGAAATAGGCAACAATAGTAGTAATTTTATTGTAATTTTATTTTTACAATTGTAATTATGTGTAAATAGATCAAATTTAAATAACTATTGAATATATATAATTGATTTGAAATGTTTTGAAATTTAGCTATTTGAAATGTGTTATATATGAAATTGTTTGCTGTTTTGCTGGTTTGTTTGATATGCAGGTACTAAAATTTAGGGAAAATGAGAAAATAGAAACTGCATATCAAAATTAGCAGAGACTTTCTACGTCGGTTAAACATATAACCGACGTAGAAAAGTATATATATCTTACAACGTCGGTTATTTGTGTAACCGACGTTGTTTGGTCATGCACTATTCAACGTCGGTTTACTTTGAACCGACGTAGAAAATATTACTTTTAACGACGTCTCCTACAACGTCGGTTTTGGAGCCGTCGTGAAAATATCCCCAGAACCGACGTCGAATATGGTTCCTGTAGTAGTGAAAAAGATAAATATATAATTTCGCAGGAATTAAAACAACAAATACTTCATTTAATATTGTGATATGTACATTCTTGCACTAAAGTGAATATTTTGACATTATGTTATAAAATATAACTATATCAGTTAGATAGATTGAAACATAAATTAATTATTAGATTAAATAATTTAATCTTAAAAATTATCTTGTAAAAAGTCTAAACAATCAACTTGATAGATAAAAAAAGGTTTTTTATAATATAAAATAAATACTAACATATATTTATTTCTCTACTCATAATATTAGACTACCACTAATAAAATGAAACTAAGTCAAGAATGTTAGATTAAGGAGGTGGATAACAATGGAAAACTAAACTATCTCTATAATGGCTAACAACATAAGAAGCAAGAGCTAGACAATTATTAACTACTCCATAAACTTTCAAATAAAAAATGTTTTGCTAAAAATAAATTTGAGATTTATAAAGCTATGGCAAGCAAAATCCCCATTTAAGTATTCTATAGTTTTTCCACAATAAAGTTTTGAATTAAATTTTTTAAGACACATGTATAAAAGCTGCATTTTAAAACTTATGCAAATAACTAATAAATAAAGTAAGTTATTCTTTTCTTAATGAAACTTTGAGGACATTTCCTCCTCTGTGAGCTTTACTAATAAGGATTTGTCTAAGGTGCTATTCACCTTTCACCTTTGTTTCTTAATAGTTTTAGTGTTTTGTTAATAATAATGAGACGTATTTATCATGACTAGAATCTTTTAGAAGTTGTCTCATATTTAATCATGATATGTAGTGTGACTAAACATGGGTTTGCTATAGTTATTCAATTGCATGTTGGTTGGTCATTATAATTTGATGATAATTGGTTGTATTGTGTATTAATAATTTCATTAATTCAGTCTTGTACTGATGTCAATGTATTGTTATTATCATACATCATATTGGACTAAACTTTTTTGCAGGAGAAGTAGAAAACATGTATGCTTAGATGGAATCATAGAAGTACAATTTGATTTCCAATCTTTTTTCTATTTTTTAGGACATTTATTATCCTTGTTGATCTATATTGTATCTATCTATCTATCTATCTATATATCTATCTATCTATATATATATATATATATATATATATATATATAATCTAACTAGTATGATAAATGTAGTTCTTGTCATCTGGGTTGTTACATATTTTAATCTTAACCCTCTGAATTTACTTTTTGCAAAATTAACTTTTAATCTTGAGACCAATTTAAAGCATCTTAAGATACACTTCAAAATCTTAATATTTTTTTAGCCTCACTCATAGATATATTATCATCATAAGCATATTAACTTTTATATTCTTATTGCTACTTTTGTCCCTATCAATTTTTTTTACTGTTTGTTTAACTAGTCCTGCTACCTCTTCTACATACTATCAGAAAGGAATGAGCTATGTGATTACTTTCTCTCGTAAGCCCGTGGAAGGATGAAATTCCCATGTGAGGCTTCCATTAACCAATACTATGAACAATATTGATTTTAAGGATTTTCTCATTCATTTAATCATTTTTTGTCTAAGCCAAGCCTATAATCTCATCTCCCCACACTACTTTTCATAATCCACCTCCATAATTCTTTACCTTCTTCTTTTTTCTTCTCTTCCACGCTACAATAACACCATCAATTAAACTTCTTTCTCCAAAATAAAGTCGATTGCGTATCACTTATCATGTTAGAAAGTATTTTTCTTTGCTTATTTGATAAATCCTTTGAATCAAATACTTTCTACTCAATGATATAAGTCTCTAATCATTAGATTTATGGGAATTATCACTTTTTCTTAGTAGAGTTATAAAGGATGTGTTGGTTCCCCTTACCTCCCATTTACAGTAAACGTTTCACTACACCATTTTTGTCTTTAGACAACAATTAAAAAGTGTGTTTATGAAGTTAAAAAAATGTGGCCTAAACTTTAGGTAAGACTTTGGCAATGATTTTGTAGTCGTGGAGTATGCAGTCGTGGATGTAAGTTATAGACAACAATTTTTTCTCTTAAACCACAAATTTCGTAAAATCATTGCTTTATATTGGTATAATAAGCCATAACAATTTTATTTATAATGTTTAGACAACAAATTTTTAAGTGTTGCCTAAAGAAATAGACAATACTTTGTAAAACGTGCCATAATTAAAGGCCACATTTATAAAATGTTGTCATATGAGTGTTTTTTACTAATATTGGAGGTGAGAGTCTGAACAGTGAGAGTCAAAAGTGAGAGTGTGAGTACATTAAACAATGAAGGAAAAAATTGAAGGGTGTGAATGGGGGATTAAGTATCAAAGGTGGAGTACAAGTCGAAGATGGAGGTGGAGTCGAAGGTGAAGTGTTTTTGAGAGAAGTTGCAAGATGATCATGTTTTCTATTTGGTGGTTAATAGAGCAGCACTTTTAATTTTAAACTTTAAATGATTAAATAACACTTTTTGGGTGTTACTTATATGATGTATTAAAAGAAACACACAAAAGTGTGATCGAAAATACCCATATTTAAAAAAGAACGACTTAAAATACCTATATTTTACTAAAAGTGATCTATAATTGTTAACCTTTATAAATCATTGATACTCCTGAGTGAGTTTCTTTAAAGAATTTGTTGAGAAAGAAAAAAAATTCATATAAAAAAATAAAATGATTTAAGTATAACTTATATATTAATATTAATAGACAATTTCATCAATATTTAATTGATTTTATATTAAAATTTAACATAATATTAAATTCATTTATTTATATCATTTATTTTAATTATAAAGAGTATATTTAAACAATCACATTTGTAAATCTACGCTTTTGAAATTAATTCCTTAATATAAAGAAGTGTTAAAAATAAATAAAAAATTATGTAAGTATAGTTTATAAATCAATAAACAACTTTACTTGTAATTAATTGATTTTATATTAAAGTGTAACAAAATTAGAATTAGAACCAAATCATGCACATTTATATATCATGAGAAAAATCTCTTAAAACTTTATAGTATATATAGATTGAGGAGATGCAAGTTATTAATGTAAGTCATTCAAAATAACATCTTATTATAAGATAATCTATCTTTCATTTCATTTGAAAACAATTATTTAGTTATTTTAGTTTTATTGTATAGATTTGACATGGATTTTAAAAAAACAAAAAGAACTCTTCTATAGCTAAAACAATGTTATGATGGTTTTTTTTCAATTCAAACCAATCTGATGACTTGGTTAGTTGTTTTTTAATTTTAATATATTTTAGACTTTAATTTTCTATGTTATCATTTTATCATGTTACCAAGTTTATATATATTTTTAATAAAATATATAAAGTTGTAACTATAAAAAAAATATTAAGCCATTGAGGAACATGAATTAATTACACTCATACTAAATTATGGATGATAAAAAAATACTCAAACAGCTCAAAGTGAATACTATATTCATCTCATACTAGTATTTTAAATTTAATTAAATAATTAATTGCATTATAAAAAGGTAAACATTTATTTTTTTACATTTAAAAGCGGAAAATCTCTTTCATTTTCTTTTTTTCTTTATTTTTTTCATTCAAACTATTACTAGGGATGACAAATGAACCCGTCTCCGTAGGTATTAACCGAACCCACCCCGAGTTTGACGGAGAATACCCGTATTGACTGGGCATGGGTATGTGTATGGGTAATACTCGATTTTTTAAATTGGGTATGGGGACGGGGATAGGTATGCACATATTCGCTCCCTCCCTGTACTCATACTCGTCCCCGTTTAAAATTACTAAAACACCCATAATATTTTTAGTATTAATATATTTCTATTAAATTAATTTTAAAATTATATTTGAAAATAAAATTTAATTTAAATATTATGAGTGACTGTTAATTTTTTATTAGTACTAAACATGATATTTAATAAGTTAATAACTTTTTTCAATAAATCATAATTTTATTTAGGAAAAAGAGATTTGTTAGTTAAAACTAGTAGCCAGTGAAGAGAACCTTTCTTCTTTGTATTATCTTACTAATATTTTTATCTTCTTTTTTTCTATCTTTGTGATTTCTCATTTCCAACCCTAACTCCATATAAGCTTTGTCTTTTCTCTTCCAAACTCTCAATCATCTCTTTCAAAATCAAAATTCATATTGTGATCTAGAGAGCGAGAGGAGTATTTCTACCCAATCATCTCTTTTCATGTTCCCTCTTTTTTTTTATTCATCTGATCTTGAGGATTAAGCTTCCTTATTTGAATTGGACCTTGTAAGAGAATTATTAGACACTTGGCTTGAGGTGTTATGAAAATATTATTTTATGTGATGATATATATATATGTGTGTGTCAAGAATTGTTATGTCTTTTATTACATAGTTTATAAATGGCAGAAATTTTAGCTTTTCCTTTTTTTAATTATTTCTATAATCTGCAATGATGATGTTAATTTTATACAGGAGCAGAAAATATTACAGGGGCAGAGTAAATTAAGGAATAGAGAAAAATAACTATTTTGAGTGATTATGATCAACATGATACATGTTAAAGTTTGCATGTATAATTTTCCTAAAAAGAGGAATTTATTTTGGAAAACATGTATTGACATCTATGTATATATATACACACACACAATTATTTTAACTTCTTTCTAATATTTTTATTTATTGTTTATTTTTATTATGTAAAAATGTATGACTCTCAATTTTTAATTGAATAAAATTTAAGTTTTTATATAATTATGGTTTTTTTAACCCTTTTACATTTACTATGATATAATTATTTATTGATATGAATATTTTTTAACAACAACAAAAATTTATTTAAATCCAAAAGATAAAGATGCATTTGTAAATTCTAATTATTATTAGTTTAATTTTTTCTGTGCAATTTTGTTCGCATTGTATATTATAATCTTTATTAAAATAAAAAGAGATCTTAATAGAAATTTAGAGAAAGGAAATAAAGAGACATTTGAAATAATTTTGAACTTAGACTATTTTTTTTTAATTTTTTAAAAGTAATTTTTAACTTTATTAATTTGTCATTTGCTTTTCTTCATGTCTTATATATGTTAATTTGTAGAAAAAATAGCACTGAAGGTGAAGATTTGCAAGTACCAACCCCACAATATTCACAACAACCAACACCCTTGCAAGGTTCCAACAATGCAAGTCAAGCTTCATTGAATTTTGCACATGAATTTTGCAAATATCTTCCGATGTACCTGATGAAATAATTCAACACATGTAGAATCTGGGAAAGGGAGATTGAAAAGTGTTGTGTGGCAACACTTTGAAAGGATAAAAGTTGATGGAAAACATAAAGCTAAGTGTAAATATTACAAAAAACTGTTTGGAGGAGAAACAAGGAACGGAACAAAGCACCTGCACCACCATCTAGACATATGTATTCAGAAGATTGCTTCAACAAGGGGAAAAGGTATTATATTTATTTTATTAACTAAATTTTTAATTTCATTTATCGTATCTAATTTTTCTCCTCTTCTATTTGTAGGTGGATTGAATCCAAGTGAAAATACTCAACATTTGTAAGATTAGTAGATGTTTTGGTTATCAAAAAATTTTAGTTCTATGTAATTTCTAATCTTTTTTATAATTATTTGACTTTTATCCAATTGTTATTTAGTACTCTGATGAGATTTATGAATTTATAATTCCCTTTTTTATTTGATATTAAATCCTAATAATATCATAGTTATTTTTTTGTCATCTCTTTATTTTTTGTAAAAATTATTTATGTAGAATAATAAGAATGCGGGTATGGGCATAGATATGAGTATATACCCGTTCGATGGAGATGGGGATGGGAATGAATTTTTATATTGGGGATGAGATAGTGAAATCCGTACTCGCCCCGCCCACTTGCCATCCCCAACTATCACTCATCTTGTATTAATTTCTTCACACATTCATCATCACTCTCTCTTTTTTTCATATATCTAAACCATAGTGAAACAATTTTTTTCATTACCATAGTTTTGTTCTGGATTCTTCTATTTAAAACTTTGTAACAGTACACGTATCCCTCTTTGTTTCTGGAGGTATATGGTTCTTTCTATTCTTTCATTTTTCCAGTTTCACTTCTTTATTCTATTATGTGCGTGTTGAATATCATAAAAAAACTGAGAAAATGATTTTGTTCTTTCGTTAAGAATATATTATTCAAACCACTTAAGTAATGTGATTCTTTCCCAGATTTCGCTTTAGTTTCTTTTTAAAAACAGTTTTCATTTCTTTTCAACAACAATACTTCAAAAGGTGATTGTCTGTATCTTCTTAGTATGTTGTATTCGCAACCATGCATTGGTCTCAATATATACAAATATACTCTCACACAAATTCAAAACAAGTTTCCTTTTTATCTTATGCTATATATAAAAGAAATGTTTCATATATTACCAACAAAAAAAATAAAGCATGACATTTTTCCTCTAATATATGTTAAAAGTCTATCTTAGTAGATAGGAATTTTAAGTGTAATTCAATTTTATAAAATTGATCTAACATATCTAGAATATGAGATTAGATCATTGTTAATAGTTTAATAAGAACTTTTAAACATATGACACATTATTTTTAAATAAATTTTGTTAAAATAAATTTATATGATTATGATATCATTAAATTGTATTTAACTTAATTTCACACTACCCAGTTTGTATTGAAGATTTTATTTTCATAACACTAATCAATATAAGATTTTAGAGTTTTCATAGTATATGTATAACTCTTTAATAAGATATGTAGTTAGGTGTAAATGATAACAAATTTATCTCTCTCTATACATATAAAGTATAATGTTAGAGTAAATATAACAATTGAAAAATAAGAACAATATTTAAAAACAATAAAAACCATATCTAAGTATATAAGAAATTAAAAAATGTATAAAATTAAATATATCAAAATAACAAATATATTACTTGATCGAGTTATATACTTAAAAGTAATCTAATTATTTCAATTTAATTGTTTTATTACCTTAAATATATTAATTAATATTCTTTATTTTGTTAGTTATGTCAACATTAAATAATTGTACTATATCTAATAATAAAAAATAAAAAAATTATAAATTAACAATTTTCTTAAAAATTAAAATCAAATAGATTCATTCGTAAAAGACTTAAAGACATATTTAAATACATTAATATTAAAATAATGAAATTAAAACTATATTATATGATTTTATTATAAATATATTCAGGATAATATTCCTAGTTATGAAACATTGCACAAAGATTTGTTTAATTTAATTACAAATTTTGAAAATTTTAATTATAAAAAGTAGTAAATATATTATGTAAGTTTGCATGCTATTGATATTTTGGATATATAGCAGTTATCCTACATTAGATACTTTTGCAAGTAATTATTTATATCTAAATCTCAACTTATATAATTCTAAATGGAATCATTATTTTTTATAAATACTTATAAGTACTCTTCATTCAGCGACACCTGTGTTTTTTCTTCCCTATCATCTTTATGAAGTTATTGGCGTTAGAAACCATGTTTTTTTTTTTTTCAGAGCAGTTTTCCACTTGCATCGGTAAATAAAAAATGATAACATTTTAGTTTTAATGGTAAGAAAAACCTTTAAATTTATGTTAGGTTAAACAATTCTTTTTTCTTTAAGAATAAAAATTGTTTTTATAGTAATATAAAAAATACAAGAAAAAAATATTGAGAAGATGAAACGATTTTATTAAGTTGTAAATTCTTTAACAATAAATTCCGAATGAATAGAAATTCACCTACAAAAACTTTGTGATGACTTTCAATTTAATAAATAATAATATGAGAAATGAGTATAAAAAAATGGATATAAAGAGGGTCAAATAAGAAAAATATCTCTATCACTTTATGTTCTTGAGGTCACTCAATTGAACAAATAATTGAGATGTGACATACTAAAATTGGTTTTGCTCATATGATATGTTCAAATAATATTAGTGTAATGAGGAATTTAGGATTGAGTAGGTAGATACATATTTCTAAGAAAAAAATCCAAATAATAAAAAGATAAATGTATTTTGAAAAATATATGTTTAATAAAATCTTACTAGGACATAGAAATACATTATAGATAAAATTAAATATAATTTATTTATCAATAAAAAATAAATTAAAAACTAAAAATAATTTATTAATATAAATAACAGACTATTTAGATTTATAAAAAAATAATTTAATTATTTTTAGTATTTTTAAATTTTAAATTATAATAAAATGAAAAGTAATTATTACAACATTAAATTTTATAAACAATAGAGTAAAAAAATAAAATCATCTTTTTAATGAAGGGAATAGTTTTTTCAACAACATGCATAATTCCATATTCCCACATAGTTTGTCTTCATAACTAATATTGCCATCAATAGACCTTTTATTAATGATTTTCCAAGTATGAACATAATACTGTCACATATTTAGTCTTAATTCCAATAAACATACAATACTCATTAAAACATAATGCGTTTATCAAAATAAATTTTCTTAATTGGATAATTTAAAAAATAAATTTAACCTAATCAATTTAGTTAATAATCTTACAAAAGCTGAATTTCAAGTTGATAATAAATTAAAATCCTGAAGTATAACCAATATGCTGAGAGTATTGAACCAACAGCAAATATCTAATTTTTTTTTTGGGGAAGTACACCTCATTGAGGATGTTAGAAACTTTTCTGACTATAACATGTTAAATACATGATTTCATAACGTGTTAAATATATGATTTCAAGATAAAAGTAGAAAGCAGGAAAGAGAATAGAACAGTGTCATGAAAAAGCAGGATTTCTATGTATTATCATTAAAAGAAAAATCTTATTTATAAAAAAATACAATTCATGAATTATCAATATTTAAATCATAAAAAAATTAATAAATATGAGTAACACAAAACTAATTAAACAAAAAAAAATAACTCATAACAATAAATTATTCATCAACAAGGTTGATATATTCGTGATAAAATTTAATTTCGCACTTTTTTAAAATATAATTAGCATTCTTATTAACTGCACAAATCTTTATTAAGAATTTGTTTCTTAAAAAAAAAAATTGTTATAAAAAAAAATATTAATAGTATCATATTTTTTGGATAATTAATGCGGTTTGCAAAGTATTATTACCAAAATCCAAGTGGGATACTAATATTATTAACAGTAACATACTGATTAATATTATTTCATAAAATAACTTATTTTATATCAAGTTAAAGTTTTGTGAACAAGTGATCAGCACCTTTTATAATTGCAGTTTTATTTTATAAAATAGTGAATCCATAGACTCTTCTAATTGCAGTTTGGATGGTAATACTGAGGCAACCAGACAACCTAGTTTCAAACTAAGTCTACCATTGAGTAATTGGTTTCATCACCTATGTCCAAAACAGTGTCATAAAAAAGCAGGATCATCTAAAAAAGGTGTAAATAAGGAAGATATGAAATCAACCCTCTTTCTTCCGAAACTCGTAAGGAGTGCACCATAGAATATAGGGATCCTCTATTTGTGGCAAATGTGGGCGATTACTATTCTAGTTTGGGAAGAGCAGGATCTGGTCACGGATTAGAGGAGAATCCAACTAAAACCTTTTTTGTCACTGATTTTCATTTTCAGGTGATCTATTAACTTGTTACACTGTTCGAGCTAAAAAGTAAACCTCGTTTGCGGTGAATACTGAAAGTGAATTATTATTTTCGTAATTCATATAAGTGATGCCCATCTTGCTTTGGGAAGTTAAATAAAACTGTTACAGAATGACAGTAACTATGTATAAACTTGTATAAAATTTATTTGTATACAAGATAATTTTAATTCATAAAAAATCTTATCTTATTTTATTTCTATTTTTTAAAAACATTCTTATAAAAAGTTTGTTTAAATAAATCTTAAGTTAAGATCTAACATTTTTAGATTTTAGAAGAAAATACATGAAAATTTGTTTGACAAATCAACTTTACATCTGACTAGAGATTAATCTACAAATAAGCTCAAGCAAGTGGCAGTGCTTGATAATATTTCAATTTTAATACAACAGCAGTCAATATTGAACAGAACTTTTAAAGTTGGATGTCCCATGGTTTTTAACATTATATATGTTATCCTGCAGAAGTGAAGCTTCTTATCAGAGAGCTACCGAGTCAAACCGCTGCCTTGAGAATCCTAAAGTGGAAGACGATAGAAAAATTTCTGAATGCATAGACTCTTCTAATTGCAGTTTGGATGGTAATACTGAGGCAACCAGACAACCTAGTTTCAGACTAAATCTACCATTGGATAATTGGTTTCATCACCTATGACCAAAACAGTGTCATGAAAAAGCAGGATCATCTAAAAAAGGTGTAAATAAGGTGTAAATAAGGAAGATATGAAACCAACCCTCTTTCTTCCGAAAGTTACAATGGTTGGTCTATCTACACAGGAAGCAGGCTACATGACCAAAGCAAATTTAAAGAAAACAATGGAGGATTTGACAAGAGAGTTGGAGAAGACAGAACTAGATATTGTGGCAAATGTGGTCGATTACTATTCTAGTTTGGGAAGAGCAGGATATGGTCGCTGGATTACAGGAATATCCAACTAAAACCTTTTTGTCACTGATTTCCATTTTCAGGCTATCTATTAACTTGTTACAGTGTTCGAAGTATAAAGTAAACCTCGTTTGCGGTGAATACTGAAAGTGGATGGATCAAGCTTGAGATTATGTCTTGATCAATTTGTAAATGATTATTTTTGTACTTCATAAGTGATGCCCATCTTGCTTTGAGAAGTTAAATAAAACTGTTACAGAATAACAGTAATTATGTATAAACTTGTATAAAATTTATTTGTATACAAGATAATTTTAATTTATAAAAATTCTTATCTTATTTTATTTCTATTTTTTAAAAACATTGTTATAAAAAGTTTGTTTAAATAAATCTTAAGTTAAGATATAACATTTTTAGATTTTAGAAGAAAATACATGAAAATTTGTTTGACAAATCAACTTTACATCTGACTAGAGATTAATCTACAAATAAGCTCAAGCAAGTGGCAGTGCTTGATAATATTTCAATTTTAATACAACAGCAGTCAATATTGAACAGAACTTTTAAAGTTGGATGTCCCATGGTTTTTAACATTATATATGTTATCCTGCAGAAGTGAAGCTTCTTATCAGAGAGCTATCCAGTCAAACCACTGCCTTGAGAATGCTAAAGTGGGAGACGATAGAAAAATTTCTAAATGCATAGACTCTTCTAATTGCAGTTTGGATGGTAATACTGAGGCAACCAAACAACCTAGTTTCAGACTAATTTATCATTGCGTAATTGGTTTCATCACCTATGGCCAAAACAGTGTCATGAAAAAGCAGGATCATATAAAAAAGGTGTAAATAAGGAAGATATGAAACCAATCCTCTTTGTTCCAAAAGTTACAATGGTTAGTCTATCTACACAGGAAGCAGGCCACATGAGCAAAGCAAACTTAAAGAAGACAATGGAGTATTTGACAAGAGAGTTGGAGAAGACAGAACTAGATAATATGACAGGTGGTGACTGTAAGGATTGCACCATAGAAGATAGGGATCCTCTATTTGTGGCAAATGTGGGCGATTAGTATTCTAGTTTGGGAAGAGCAGGATCTGGTCGCTGGATTAGAGGAGGATCCAACTAAAATCTTTTTTGTCACTGATTTTCATTTCCAGGTGATCTATTAACTTGTGACAGTGTTCGGGCTAAAAAGTAAATCTCGTTTGCAGTGAATACTGAAAGTGGATGGATCAAGCTTGAGATTATGTCTTTATCAATGTTGGAAATGATTATTTTTATAAGTCATGACCATCTTGCTTTGGGAAGTTAAATAAAACTGTTACAGAATGACAGTAACTATGTATAAACTTGTATAAAATTTATTTGTATACAAGATAATTTTAATTCATAAAAAATCTTATCTTATTTTATTTCTATTTTTTAAAAACATTCTTATAAAAAATTTGTTTAAATAAATCTTAAGTTGAGATTTAACATTGTTAGATTTTAGAAGAAAATTCATGAATAGTTTTTATTTTATATTTTATGTAATCTTTTATTTGTGGGGCCCACAAACTATGGTGAAAGACTGGAAAGAGGAATTGTCTATAATTAATTAGTGATTATGATTAATTTATCATGTAAAATTATTAATTCTTATTTATATTTATATATATATCTATATCTATATCATTAATAAAAATGATTAATTTTGTAACTTT
This sequence comes from Lablab purpureus, assembly GCA_030347555.1. Classification (NCBI taxonomy): domain Eukaryota; kingdom Viridiplantae; phylum Streptophyta; class Magnoliopsida; order Fabales; family Fabaceae; genus Lablab; species Lablab purpureus. The sequence goes on along the minus strand of CM059257.1, from coordinate 14,324,572 downwards.
TTTTTTCAATACAGATCTTATAACTTTATCTTTTATGTAACTATTTTTATGTATATTTTTCTCTTATTTTTATTCTTTAAACTAAATTAATTTTAGTATCGATAAAAGAGATATCCATAATGTTATATATATATATATATATTAAAAATTTATTTATTTTTATAACAGATATTTATGTATATATTTTAATATTTTTAATATAACTTTTAGTATATTTTTTCATTTTAATAATAATAATTAAGTTTTTAATTATATATTTTTTATTATCATAAAAATAGACACATATATTAATGAAAAAATATAGTTAATTATATTTTTATTTATGAAAGTAGAAACATAATATAAAAGCAAATACTAAGAATGGCAACGGGACGGGGCGGGAATGGGTTTCACTTTCTCATCCTCATCCCTACAATAAAAGTTCATCTCCATCCCCGTCTCCATATTTAACGGGTATGAAAATTTGTCTTATTCCCATCTCCACCAGGTACGGGTTATTCTCACCGCATAACAGATATAGTTGTATTGATCTTTTGTTATTTTAAATATTAATTAAATAATTATTTTACAAAAAAATAAAGATCATAACAAAGAAAACTTGATATTATAGATGAATCAAAGTCAAAATGATACATATATTCTTTTTCCCAATAATAAATATCAATAAAAAATTATGATTATATAAATCTCAAATTAAAGTATCATCAAATAATAACTAAATAAAGGTCAAATAATTATAAAAAAGTAAAAAAAAATATCAAATATATGCTATAAAAATAAATTACAAAACTAAGAACTAAAGTAAATTAATATAAAAATTCATCCTCATCTCCATCGGATAACGGGTATATACTCATGTCCGTACCCGCATTCTTATTATTCTACATAAATAATTTTTACAAAAAATAAACAGATCACAAAAAAATAATTATGATATTATTAGGATTTAATATCAAATAAAAAAGGGAATTAAAAATTCATAAATCTCATCAGAGTACTAAATAACAATTGGATAAAAGTCAAATAATTATAAAAAAATTTAGAAATTACATAGAACTAAAATTTTTTTATAACCAAAACATCTACTAATCTTACAAATGTTGAGTATTTTCACTTGGGTTCAATCCACCTACAAATAGAAGAGGAGAAAAATTAGATACGATAAATGAAATTAAAAATTTAGTTAATAAAATAAATATAATACCTTTTCCCCTTGTTGAAGCAATCTTCTGAATACATATGTCTAGATGGTGGTGCAGGTGCTTTGTTCCGTTCCTTGTTTCTCCTCCAAGCAGTTTTTTGCAATATTTACACTTAGCTTTATGTTTTCCATCAACTTTTACCCTTTCAAAGTGTTGCCACACAACACTTTTCAATCTCCCTTTCCCAGATTCTGCATGTGTTGAATTATTTCATCAGGTACATCAGAAGATGTTCGCACAGGCTCATTCAATGAAGCTTGACTTGCATTGTTGGAACCTTGTAAGGGTGTTGGTTGTTGTGAATATTGTGGGGTTGGTACTTGCAAATCTTCACCTTCAGTGTTCATTTTTTCTACAAATTAACATATATAACACATGAAGAAAAACAAATGACAAATTAATAAAGTTAAAAATTACTTTTAAAAAATTAATTAAAAATAGTCTACGTTCAAAATTATTTCAAATGTCTCTTTATTTCCTTTCTCTAAATTTCTATTAAGATCTCTTTTTTTTTTAATAAAGATTATAATATAAAATGCGAACAAAATTGCACGGAAAAAATTAAACTAATAATAATTAGAATTTACAAATGCATTTTTATCTTTTGGATTTAAATCAATTTTTGTTGTTGTTAAAAAATATTCATATCAATAAATAATTATATCATAGTAAACGTAAAAGGGTTAAAAAAAACATAATTATATAAAAACTTCAATTTTATTCAACTAAAAATTGATAGTCATACATTTTTACATAATAAAAATAAACAATAAATAAAAATATTAGAAAGAAGTCAAAATAATTGTGTGTGTATATATATACATAGATGTCAATACATGTTTTCCAAAATAAATTCTTCTTCTTAGAAAAATTATACATGCAAACTTTAACATGTATCATGTTTATCACATCACAATCACTCAAAGTAACTATTTTTCTCTATTCCTTAATTTACTTTACCCCTATAATATTTTCTGCTCCTTTATAAAATTAACATCATCATTGCATATTATAGAAATAATTCAAAAAAGGAAAAGCTAAAATTTCTGCCATTTATAAACCATTTAATAAAAGACATAACAATTCTTGACATACACATATATATATATATATCATCACATAAAATAATATTCTCATAACACCTCAAGCCAAGTGTCTAATGATTCTCTTACAAGGTCCAATTCAAATAAGGAAGCTTAATCCTTAAGATTAGAGGAATAAAAAAAAAGAGGGAACATGGAAAGAGATGATTGGGTAGAAATACTCCTCTCGCTCTCTAGATCACAATATGAATTTTGATTTTGAAAGAGATGATTGGAGATTGAGAGTTTGGAAGATAAAAGACAAAGCTTATATGGAGTTAGGGTTGGAAATGAGAAGTCACAAAGAGAGAAAAAAAGAAGATAAAAATATTAGTAAGATAATACAAATAAGAAAGGTTCCCTTCACTGGCTACTAGTATTAACTAACAAATCTCTTTTTCCTAAATAAAATTACGATTTATTGAAAAAATTTATTAACTTATTAAATATCATGTTTAGTACTAATAAAAAATTAACAGTCACTCATAATATTTAAATTAAATTTTATTTCCAAACATAATTTTAAAATTAGTTTAATAGAAATATATTAATACTAAATATTATGGGTGTTTTAGTAATTTCAAATGAGGACGGGTATTGGGACGGGTATGGGGACGGGGACGGAGCGGATAAAACCTTAGTAACTAATGTTAGAGACTAATTTAGATTTTGATTAAAAAACTAATTTAGCTATTATTATATAAAAATAAATTCATTTTTTTAAGATTAGTAGTCATTATAAAAGTTTATTAATAATAAAAATTATTTTACATATCAATAATTTTAGTTTATAAAATAATTTATAATTTTAGAGATAATAAAATGATAGGATAAACAAAGCATTTCAGCCATTTATAAACTATTTAATAAAATATAACACCACTCTCAAGAAAAGAATATTCATCAATCCTAAGAATTTCAACAATTTAAATAAACTTCCTTTACCTTGACAGTTCTTCCGAGGAACTAGAATTCCAACTCCTAAAATTTTTTACTCAAAAAAGAAAGAACAAAATCCTAGCTTCAACACATAAATAGTTAATTTATCATAATTCAATACAAGGATTTTTGGACAATGGAAATCTTTTCAAATCTACTTAAAGCACACTTACAAGGTCTAATTCGAAATGCAAGCTTAACACACAGAGGAATATAAGAAGAGGGAACATGGAGGTGAGACAAAACTCACTTGAAATTTAAATTGATTAGGTATAAATAATCCACTCGCTCTCTAGATCATAGACTACAATTTTTTAAGAGAGTGGTCAATGCTTCTATGAAATAAGGGTTGGAAAGATGGATGACTATGTGAAACTGAAATTCTAATTCTTCCTCTAAGCCGATTAAGTTCCTCTACCCGCCATTACGTTCAATATTAATTAAAATAGCAATATCCTTAATTAATTAATAAAATAAAATATAAAAAAATCCTGTCTTACATTTCTTCCTATCATAAAATAATTTTCATCCCCAAAAATTTACTTACTTTCAAAACAGTTTAGGGTATTATCTTTTCTAGTTTTCAAGTGGAATCATTTGACTTAACATAGCTCCACCATACTAATTTTTCTACTTCTAAGTTCCTTAATTTATGTATCTTCATTTCTCAATGGTCTAGTTTCAAAAGACAAGTCCTCATTGACTTCCACTTCATCCATTTCAAGTATATGACTAGTATCAAGGACCATAGAGTTATTGATATCAGATAATTAAAAATATTGATAAGTAAAAAACCTTTTATGAAAAGATATTGGATGCTATAACAGATTATGGCAAAAAGCATATATATATATATATATATACTATAACCGATTATGGCTTGTAGTTAATTTTGAATTTTATTGATATTTTTAAAAAATTTTGGTGGATTGGCTTGTATGACCTACAAAATCGTGGTAAGCCGGGCCAAGCCAGAAAAGTTTTGAAAAATATAAAAAAAGTGAGCTGAGTTGGGTTGACCTATTTTTAATATGGGTCAAGGTGGACCGACCCACATTAGTGTGTTTTGACAACTCTAGTTGAAACATTAGTCACTCCAAATGACATCACTACATACTCATAATGTCATACCTAGACCTAAAGGTCGTCTTCTACACATCTTCAGCATTAACTAGAATCTGACGGTAACCAAATCTCAGGTTTGTCTTAAAGAATATTGTTTCCCCATGAAGCTGATCCATCAAATCATCATCAATCCTCAACAAAGGGTACTTTTTCTTGATAATGAGCTTATTCAACTTCTAATAGTCCATATATAGTCTAGATCAACCATCTTTCTTCTTAACTAATAATACTGGTGCTCCCAAGGTAATAGACTTGGTCAGATAAATTGTTTCTCTAGTAACTCTTTAATTTGTTTCTTTAACTCTATCAATTCATTTGATGCCATTCTATGAGATCCATTGACACTGGTTCTACTCCAGGTATTAGGTCAATGGAAAATTCAATTTCTCTCTTAGGTGGTAATCCTAACACTTCTTCCAGAAATACTTCCATAAACTTTTGTTCTACTAGAATATTCATCATTTGACTAGTGTTTTCTGCTCCCATATGAGTTAGAATAACAAAACAAATGACTCTTCTTTTCAATTCACCCTACACTTGTTGTACAATCATCAACTTTCCTTCCATTGGGTTGAAAAAAACCACTTTCTGCTAGCCACAATAAAAATGTGATTGGAAAATAAAAAATCCATTTCTAAAATGATATTAATGTCTTTCATGGTTAGACAAATCAAATTAACTGTAAATCTGTGCTCCTCAACTACTACTGTGCACTCGGCACAATTGAGGAACCTCACACCATTCTAGATGCTCGTTTTGAAACTAGCAGATCAATTGAAGCTTCTTGATTGGCAGCCTAGGCTTTTCTATAGACCTATTTGACACAATGGAGTGTGTCACTCCATAATCAAACAAAACCTTTAATGCATTACCAACAATTGAACACTAACCTTAAACTAGATTACTTGACTTTATGACCTTTACTCCAATCAAAGCAAATACTCCTTCAGTTACTCTGAGCCTGTTGCCCTTACCCCTTGTTTGTTGTGCACTTCTTGATGTTGCTACCCCCTTCTTACTTGGATACTCTTTGCCCATATGTCCTGGTTTTTTATACAAGAAACATTTCCTCTCAGAATGGAGTTGAGAGCATTCCTTCATCATGTGAGATCTACTACAATGAAAGCATATAGCGCTAAAAGATTGGGGTTGTTGTGGTTGAAATGGAACTACACCTCTCTTATGAAGTTGGGGTCTAGAATATGGTCTCTAGTGATCCACCCTAGCCTTCCCACTAGAAAACCCTCCATCATGGTGTATGATCACTAGAATTAGAAATTCTTTAATAGACATGGGAGCCATATATCTATTCAATTCATACCCTAGCCCGTTCTTCGCACTTCCTACATCTCTAAGCTTCAAAGGTAGCTTGGGTGTAAAACTTTGCTAGGTATTCAAACTTAGGAGCAAATGTATTGACCGAATGCTTCCCTATTTGATGGAAGACTTGTGAGCAAGGGACTAAACACCAGGACCATGGCTAGAAAGACACAAGAAGATTGGATCTCTATTGAGATCAATAGATCCAAGTTATTATTTACATGAGCCATCCTAGAAGAAGTGTAGATAGAATAATGAGGTGTGAATAGTATTTTGTTTTGTTTGGATTTGTATTTTAGCCAATTAGAATAATGACTAATAAAGAAGTACATATAGAAAAAATAGAAGTGTGTATAGTTGACGTGAATCTGCCCAAAAAATGGGATGAACAGACCGTTCTAACAAATTTTCTCCAAAATCAAAGATCAAAAATCGAAAATGCGGAAAGGGATTAGGGATGGAGAAGACGCCACAATCATTTCTGACTGATAAGTCCAGTGAGGATTCGCCACTCTGAATTCAAAAATTCATAGATAAGAATCTAAAGTTCTACTCGAGAACCAAGAGAGGATTCACGGAGCCAAAGTCTCAACTCCTTAAAATCTGAATTTTGAGTACAAAGAGTTATGAGAATCCTATTTATACTAATGGACCTAAGACAAGGCCCATTAACTAATTAGGCCCAAAATTGGAAAAAGAACAAAAATACAAAGCCCAATAAAGGCCCACAAAGAAAATTAAATCCAAATTACAAAATATTTTAGAAATCCTAAAACTATAGTTGTCATCTTCATACTCGTATCAATAGTAAAGAAGTGTAAATAGGAAAACAGAGGTATGCATAACAATTTCTTTTGGCTTATATGTTGGCCCAATAGTATAGGTAATAATAAAAGAGATGTGCTTAGATAAAAGGTAATTCATTATTTTCCCTTGAATGTTCAGAAGTGTTCCAATTTATCTATCACACACATTTCTCTCCACATGCATTACATTTATATAATATTTGACATGTAACTTGCATCAATATGGGAGATAAAAGAAAATGGACTTCTTCTTCCATATGCCTGTCATATATAATATATGACATGTAACTTGCATCAACAAGGAGATAAAATAAAATGGACTTCGTCTTCCATATGCTTGTCATAGTTGATGTTTTTTGTTTTTCCAAAAGCAACATTAATGTGCTTCACTTTTTCATAAATCTGAACACAATAAAGCAGACAAATTTTCATCCACTTGATGTCTATTAAAATTTTTTCCCAATATTTGGAATGAGTGAAACCTTTTAGAAATCTACAATGCCAAAGATATGTTGTCTTCTTTCCATATTTCAATGTCTTTTTCATATACAAATTATGGTACGTAAGAAAGAAAGTCACTAAAATGCAAAAATAACATGACATGTATATAGAAAAATTCATTGAAAAACCCATGAAACACTTCAACCCCCTTATTCCACAATAATCTCAAATCTTCGATCAACAAATTAAGCAAAACATCTATGTCATTTCCTAATAATGTTGGACTAGATATAATCACATATAACATAATGTATTCACACTTCATGCACAACCTTGGAGTTAAGTTCTAAATAGCTAGCAAAATATTTCATAAACTATGATTATTGCTAAAATTACAAAACAAATTCATTCCATTTATAGTTAGTCCAAACCTAAGATTTCTTGACTTATTTTTAATTGGGAAACTCATTATCAATGTTTTTCCATGGCAAAGAATTGACCAGTGGTGAAGTTGTCCATCACATTTCCTCCTATTTATATGTCACCTAAGGTTCTTAACTTCATTTGAATTCACAAAAAGAATGTTTAACCCTTAGGCTGTTGTTATATCATTACTACTATCTTAATAATTTTCCTTAACCTTGTATCAGGATAATCTATACCTAGGACCTTTTTTCAACTCTTCAAACTCTTTTATGTAAAATATGCAATCATCAGGGCATAAAATGTATGTTTTTGTACTTCATAACCATGGGATGAAATATTTTCTTTGCTTCATAATTATGATTAGGTGGTGCATTTCCTTCTAGAAGCATGTCCTTCAACAAAGGAAACAATTCCATGATCTTTTTTCATACCACTCATTGATTTCCTTCAAATTTAGCAACTTTAGCATCTCTAACAATCATGTGAAGTCAATTAACCAAGATACAATAGAATCTTTACATAGCTAAATATATCTTCATACACATGCACTTACGCAAAAGATCATATTGCAATATCATGAATCATATCCTCCAATTGGTTATCCATGGTTGAATTAACAACCTTCTTAGTGTGATACACACTTGACAAATCTAACAATTCACCATGCCATGTTAATATTATATAACTTCTAAGAAAGCCTTCACATAGAAGATACTAATTAATTTCTTTAACATCTAGTCTTCTTTCATTTAAACAATTCACATAAGGACACATAAACCTTCATTGCCACCGATAGCACCATTATGTTGTGTGAATTGAGGGAAATTTTCACTTCTCTTTCATACTCCTCAGTTATGGGTGTTGAATTAATTCAACTTTGATTCTACATGTATGTGATGAACATTCAATTTTGTCAGAATGCATTCAAATATCACTTTTTAAATAAGATGTGAGATGTTACCCCTTTTAGGAAGATTATTTTTATATAGTTAAATAATACATAAATTTTAATTAACAACTCATACTTTCTACAAAATTTTGGCAACATTTTTTCATTGGTTTTCAACTAACACAAAATGAAAATGGTGGCACCAAATTAACCATAATATAATATGAACTTGAAGATAAACACATAATGTAATTAACTAAAATCCCATGGAGTATATGAAATGCTAAAATACATGTATTAATGAACTATAAAAAAAATTAATATTTTAAAACTATCCAATCAAAAGTTGATGATTCGATAAAAAAAGATTTTTATGAAAGAAATCAAGGATGATTTAAAATAGAAAGGATACTTAATTTTTATATTGAATCTCCAACAAGAAACCAAGATTCATTCAATGTAATAACTACAAGAAAAATTGCTTGTAGAAGTTATATTACTCGTTTCTAAAATGATAAAATATTACTCACTCATATAATTGAAGATTTATTTAGAATTTAATTTGTAAGTAGCTAAAACCTTAGTAACTAATGTTAGAGACTAATTTAGATTTTGATTCAAAAACTAATTTAGCTATTATTATATAAAAATAAATTCATTTTTTTAAGATTAATAGTCATTATAAAAGTTTCTTAATAATAAAAATTATTTTAGATATCAATAATTTTAGTTTATAAAATAATTTCTAATTTATTTAATATAATAACTAATTATTTTTTCTTTAAATTAGTTAATATTTAATGAATTTCTTATTTCTTATAATAAATATATCATACAAATATTTCAAAATTATACCACTTGAAATAAATACTTCAAAAATTAATTAATATAATCTATGTAACATCGCAAAAATCTAAACAATATTGACACACTTATGCACAATTACATGTGTATATATAATATATATCATACAATTATTTTAAAATTATAAAACTTGAAATACGTATTCAAAAATTAAATAATATAATCTCTATAACATCCAAAAATCTAAACTAAACAATATTAGCGCATACATATGCACAATTTTATTATATATATATATATATATATATATATATTAATGACAACATATCATTCCAAACTACAAAAATAAGTAACAATATCTATATTATATATATATATGTATGTATATATGTATATATGTGTATATATATATAGATATTGATATATGTTTTTAAAAAATAAACTTTCCCTTTTAGAAAAATTATATATCCAAAATTTAACATGCATGTTAACAACAATCACTTAAAATAATTAATTTTTCTCCACTCTTTAAATTGATCACTTTCTTTGAGATTTTTTTCTTAGAATATTCTCTGCTCCCGTGTATAATTGACTTGACCATTGGAGTTTAATAGAGAAAATAAAATGATAGGATAAACAAAGCATTTCAACCATTTATAAACTATTTAATAAAATATAACACCACTCTCAAGAAAAGAATATTCATCAATCCTAAGAATCTCAACAATTTAAATAAACTTCCTTTACCTTGACAGTTCTCCCGAGAAACTAGAATTCCAACTCCTAAAATTTTTTACTCAAAAAAGAAAGAACAAAATCCTAGCTTCAACACATAAATAGTTAATTTATCATAATTCAATACAAGGATTTTTAGACAATGGAAATCTTTCCAAATCTACTTAAAGCACACTTACAAGGTCTAATTCAAAATGCATGCTTAACACACAGAGGAACATAAGAAGAGGGAACATGGAGGTGAGACAAAACTCACTTGAAATTTAAATTGACCAGGTAGAAATAATCCACTCGCTCTCTAGATCATAGACTGCAATTTTTGAAGAGAGTGGTCAATGATTCTATGAAATTAGGGTTGGAAAGGTGGATGACGTTGTGAAACTGAAATTCTAATTCTTCCCCTAAGCCCATTAGGTTCCTCTACCCGCCATTAGGTTCAATATTAATTAAAATAACAATATCTTTAATGAATTAATAGAATATAAAAAAGTCGTGTCTTACATTTCTTCCCATTATAAAAATAATTTTCATCCCCAAAAATTTACTTACGTGCAAAGTAGTTTAGGGTAGACTTCTCCCATTATCTTTTCTAGTTTTCAAGTGGAATCATTTGACTTAACATAGCTTCACCATACTAATTTTTCTACTTCTAAGTTCCTTAATTTATGTATCTTCATTTCTCAATGGTCTAGTTTCAAAAGACAAGTCCTCATTGACTTCCACTTCATCCATTTCAAGTATATGACTAGTATCAAGGACCATAGAGTTATTGATATCAGATAACCAAAAATATTGATAAGTAAAAAACCTTTTATGAAAATATATTGAATGCTATAACAGATATGGTAAAAGCATATATATATATATATATGCTATAACCGATTATGGCCTGTAGTAAATTTTGAATTTTATTGATATTTTTAAAAAAATTTGGTGGGTTGGCTTGTATGACCTACAAAATCGTGGTAAGCCAGGCTCAGCCAGAAAAGTTTTGAAAAACATAAAAAAAGTATGCTGAGTTGGGTTGACCTATTTTTAATATGGGTCAAGGTGGGTTGATCCACATTAGTGTGTTTTGACAACTCTAGTTGAAACATTAGTCACTCCAAATGACATCACTACATACTCATAATGTCATACTTAGACCTAAAGGTCGTCTTCTACACATCTTCAGCATTAACTAGAATCAAACGGTAACCAAATCTCAAGTTTGTCTTAAAGAATATTGTTTCCCCATGAAGCTGATCCATCAAATCATCATCAATCCTCAACAATGGGTACTTTTTCTTGATAATGAGCTTATTCAACTTCTAATAGTCCACATATAGTCCAGATCAACCATCTTTCTTCTTAACTAATAATACTGGTGCTCCCAAGGTAATACACTTGGTCAGATAAATTGTTTCTCTAGTAACTCTTTTATTTGTTTTTTTAACTCTATCGATTCATTTGAGGCGATTCTATGAGAGCCATTGACACTGGTTCTACTCCAGGTATCAGGTCAATGGAAAATTCGATTTCTCTCTTAGGTGGTAATCCTAACACTTCTTCCAGATATACTTCCATAAACTTTTGTTCTACTGGAATATTCATCATTTGACTAGTGTTTTCTACTCCCATATGAGTTAGAATAACAAAATAAATGACTCTTCTCTTCAATTCACCACACACTTGATGTACAATCATCAACTTTCCTTCTATCGGGTTGAGAAAAACCACTTTCTGCTGGCCATAATTAGGGATGGCAACGGGGTGGGGCGGGTGCGGGTTTCACTATTGTTAGAATAAATGGCTGAGTTTAAGAACGGGGTGAATTAAACTCTTAAAAGATTTTCGAAATCCAAGGCCAATTTCAGAAAAACAGATTTTAAATGAAGATGAAAATCAATTCTTTAAAGATTCTTGAAATGCTTATACCAATGTATCATATATCCAATTCAATTAGAAATTCAATTATCAATTACAGAATTAAAAGAAGCAGGGAAAGAAGATCAACACAAGATATTTATACTGGTTCACCTTCCTATGAAGGCTACATCCAGTTTCCTAAACACCCAAATCAAAGCAATTCACTAAATTTCAGTTTTTACATGAACCCTACATGAAAAACTAAAACTAGAACAATAAACTTGATCTTGAACCCTACAAGATCTATATACGCTTGTAAAAACCTATTACAAGAACACCTTAATCACCCTGATTAAGAAGAAACAAACCCAGTACAAGATTACACAAGAATTTGGAACGAATTCACCTGAAAATCACTTTCAGAAACTGAAACAGGACAAAAAACAGGAGATGACTTTCTATGGAAAGATTCTTAATTCAATTTGATCTTGGACTCCTTGATTGATTTCGCAAATTGATTTAGAACACTTGAAAAGTCTTCTTGAACAATGGGTTTCTCTGTAATTGATTCGTTGCCCAGTTCTTTAAAACTCAAAGTATTTAAAACAGAACTGGTCCAGTGATTTAAGGTTGTTACTGATAAAATCAGTTAGTTGAAACGTGATTTAGCTAGTTGTTTTCATTAAAATGAATTTTCCAGAGAGCACCCCAAATCTAAAAACTGAAAACAGTCAGTTGAAAACGCGATTAAACTAGTGGAAATCATTAAAGGGAAATCCTTAAGTGATTTTAGCCTGTTTAAATGCGAATCAACTAGATTTTCCAGAGAGCCTGAATTTCTTAAAAATAGCTCCAGAATTTTAGCTGATTTAAATTCTAAAAAATAGCTAGCTAAAATCAGCCAAAACAAAACTTCAAAATATCAGTTGATTAAAATGTTTAAGATTAACTTGGCCATCAAACTAAGAACATTTTAACTAATTGAAAACACATTTTTAATGAGTTGTAAAACAGTTAAGACTTTTAAAAACATTTCAAAACATCTTAAAACATTTCAAACCATTTTAAAACACAAGATTAAGTCCAAGATTAAATGAAATGCATCTTACCCCACATCCTAAGACACTCAAATCCTAAGATAAAATCTTCATTCTTCAAGCACCATCATCTTCATCATCAAAGTGGTTGGAGACATCAAATTAACTTGAAACCAAGTCTTCAAGTCCAACAAACTCCCCCTATTTGATGATGACAACCATTTGAAGCATCCATTGTCTTTGAAGAATGTAGGAGTCCTGAAAATAAACACAGAGCAGAAAATACAGCAGCAGAAACAATTTCTCCCCAATTACATATTCTCCCCCTTTCACATATTCTCCCCTTTACATGGTGTGCCTTAATATTTCTCCCCCTTTGTAATCATCAAATAGCATAAGGAAGAAAAGTCCAAATATAGCATATGCAGTAAATTAGAAATGTTCAACAGACATGGGCATGAGACCCAAAAAAAAAACAGCAACAATTAAACACTAACAGCACAAAAACAGACAACAATGAAATGCAAAACATGAATGCAGTAACATATGCAACAGCAAAACCAGCATTACTCTAAAAACAGCAAAAACAGCAACAGCATCAGGATTAGTGCAGTAGCAACATCAACATCAGCAGCACTTCAGGAACAGTAAGTGCATCAGCAATAATGCAGCAGCAACAACAACTTTACTCAAAAAACCAGCAAATACAGCAACAGTAACAATATTACTCCAAACACCAGCAAAAACAGGAACAACAACAATACTACAAAAACTAGTAAAAACCAGCAACAATTCTTTGATTTAGCAGCAACAACTCCTCTCTAACAGTTGCAGAACATGAATTTGAGCTAGTTGGGCAAGCAGGTCCTCAATACTTTGATCAATGTGTCCAAAACGTTCAATGCAATATGAGTGATGACACATTTGGCGAGATTGGAGAGTATTAAACCGTTGCAGCACAGTTTGCTCAAATTGAGATAATGGAGTGTTACGATCTACAGGAGGAACATATGGCACAATGTCTCCCATCATTGAAGATTCTTTAGCTGCAGCACCAACATTAGTAGCATCAGCAACAGCACTAGTAGCAGCACCAACAACACTTGTTCCAGCATATCCAGAGCCTTGTCCTGCAACCCATTCACCATCCTTTTTATTAAAGCGAAACTTGAACAAGAAGCTATTATCCAGCTGATGAGATTTTCCAATATTGATTTTCTATTCTCCTCTTATATCCACACGAGAAAACTCAAGAAATTTTGAAATTGGCAATGCATAGGGAAGGTGATAATCAGTTAGCCTCTTTGAATTCAACATGTGATATTTCAAAACATGAACCCAATTAATTTTAATAGATTTCATCAAGCTAAAAATCAGAACAAGATGATCACCTTCATTTAAGGTAGCATGATTACTTCCCCTTGGTGTGAGCATCCAGGTGATTATGAAGGTGAGAATTCTAGCTGTCAAAGTTAGACCTCCAACATGAAATCCCCTAACAGAACCTTGAGGATCACAAAAACATTCCCTGTAGGTCTGAATTTTGTTGAAATCTTCCAGAGAGCCAGAATATCCCCTACTTAAAATGACTCCATCGAATTTGAGTACAGCCACCCTTGTCCAAACTGAATTGCTTATAGTAATATCTTTTCCTTTTACTTTGGCGGTGAGAACAGAACCATCATACTCAAGGTTTGTGTAGAAAACCTTCACTAAATATGGATAGATGAACCCATTCAGCTCAAAGAATTTTTGCAACTCTTGAAACTGCAGCATGGTGATTATATCAGTCATTCCTTCATCCTCCAGCCACTGAAAACTCAGAATCTTTCATCATCTCCATCAAACCAAGCTTGAATAGAACCAGATCTATATGAAAGAGGTGCTGGAATTTCAGGTTCTTTATGCCTTGAGGATTTGCTTGCAGACCCAATTGTTTTTTATTTCTTTATGGGATTGCTTGAGGAAGCCATGACAAAGAAAGAATACAGAGAATAGAGCAGAGACAGTATATGCAGAGTTTTCACACACAAGCAATACGAATGGCAATGCAATTCAGCATGTGAATTTAAACAATTTTAATCAACAACTTTTAGAAAGAATTCAATGCATTGTGTAGTCAAACAAGCAATCAGAGGAAATATATGTAGCAGAGATATGTAGCAGGTTTTGTTTTATCCAAAGCATTCAGTCAGTTAAGTGAATTTTGAATTTGGAGAGAGAAATCAGTTATAAGGAAGACAAAAGCACTAAATGACAAAACAAGAGTCAAGATTCTTTAACCAGCTATATTTCAAGTGTAATTGATGCAAAACTATCAATCAATCAACTTAAATTCATCAATTGAATGTAAATCAATGCAATTTATCACCTAATTAGTTCTGGTATTTAATTTTGTATTGCTCTAAACAATTTCAGTTGGTTGATTTTTGCGAAACAGCTGATTAATACTGATAGTCTGATACTGGTTTAATACCAATCAATGAAATTAACTGACTAAATGGACAATAAACTGACTAAACCAGAGACAGAAATCACTGCAACTCCACTGCAGCCCCAAATTAAGTGAAATAAGCTAATTAAAACACGAAATCACTAACTAAAAAACTGAATGTCTTTGCAGATTTCATTCTATATCATATAAACTGCAAGTATAACTGCAATCAATTAACAAACATGCAAAATTAAACAATCAAACACACAAAACAACATGTACAATAACAAGAATGAGTCACACACATGAATTAAATCACATTTGAGATATCAAGAACACCTAATTCATTTCTCAATTTAAAACATCTATCTTTAGAGAGTGATTTGGTAAAAATATCAGCAAGTTGGTTATGTGAATCATCAAATTCAATTATGCAGTCACCTTTTTGAACATGATCTATAATGAAATGGTGCCTTATTTCTATGTGCTTTGTTCTAGAATGCAAAATAGGATTTTTTGGTTAAATTGATAACACTTGTGTTGTCACACCTAATAGGAATGTGATCTAGTTTCAAACCATAATAAAAAAGCTACTATTTTAACCACAAAGTTTGAGCACAACAGCTCCCAACTGCAACATATTCAGCTTCAGCAGTAGACAAAGCCACACTAGCTTGCTTTTTGCTATGCCATGATACTAGACTATTTCCTAATAGGTGACAAGTTCCACTTGTGCTTTTCCTATCCAATTTACAACCACCAAAATCAACATTTGAATAGCCTACTAGATTAAATGATGTACCTTTTGGATACCACAAACCAACATTAACAGTACCTTTTAGATATTTTAGAATTCTTTTAGCAATTGCAAAGTGTGATTCTTTAGGATTGGACTGAAAATGATGTGATCTCAATTCATGAAAAACATCAACCTATGCAAGGAGGAGTCACCACAAGAAAACAAGAAAATGAAAATATGAAAGAAAAGCTTACAAAGAATTTTGAAGAAAAGGAAGGAAGAAAAACAAGGAGAATGTACAAGAAGCTTGAAGAAGAGAATTAAAATATTAATAGCTCTTGTAATTTCCTTGTAAATAAAAATAGATTTAGTTTAATGTCTTTCTTTGAAATAGAAATAAGAGGCTACTTGTTTGGACACATGGATAGTATAAAAAACAAGGGCCTTGTTTGGGAAGCTTTGGAGCATCTTCCAAACATGGCCTAACCTTTTAAGAATTCCACCCATGTGCATGTAATTTCGTGCTCCCCTCTCTATATAAGGGTGTGAGTCTCATTTGTAACATAACTTTGAAGCTTGAATACATTGCAAGAGCAATTCTCTTTGAAGTTCAAGAGGTATTCCTCATTTTCTTTGAATCTTATCTTGAGTTTTCCTAAATTCAAGTGGTGATTGTCTTTTGCACTTATCTTTTCTCTTGAAAAGTGGCGTGTTCTTCATCTCTTTCTCTCTTCCATGTTTTCCTTTTCATGTTCTTGTTTTGTTCTTCATGTGTTGCACCTATATGGATCAATTCTAACCATTTGCACCGATTAAATTCAAGTTTAATTCACTCTATGCCTTGCTATTCATGTGTTCTTCATTTTAATCGGTTGAATTGATTTCTTTTCAAGTTTTAAAGACTTTGCACCGATTGGAACCCTAACATTTGGGGGAATTTCGGTTTTCATGTTCTATGATAATCTTCATGTTATTTTGATTTCCTATGCTTCTACACATGTTTGAGATATCCTACAACACATACAATGCCTCCTAGGCATTCATCAGAAATCTAGCACATATGAATACACTAAACATTATATCTGGCCAACTAGCAGTTAGGTATAAAAGAGAACCTATCAAACCTCTATATTTAGTGGAATCAAATGGTTTACCACTTTCATCAGCATCAAGGTAGCTGTTGGTAGCCATAGGAGTGCTTGATTCTTTGCAGTTGTCCATGTCATACTTCTTTAACAGCTCTTTGCAATATTTTGATTGATTAAGAAATGTTCCATGATCCATTTGCTTGACTTGTAAGCCTAAGAAGAAGTTTAGATCACCCATCATTGACATTTGAAACTCCCCTTGCATAGCTGCCACAAATTCTTCACAAAACTTCTCATTAGTGGATCCAAAAATTATATCATCTACATAAACCTGCACAAGGATTATGCTGTCCAAAGACTTCCTAATGAACAAGGTTTTATCAACTTGGCCCCTTTCAAAATTTTAAGATATAAGAAAGTTACTCAACCTTTCATAACATTGTCTTGGAGCTTGCTTGAGTCCATAAAGAGCCTTTTTGAGTTTATATACAAGATTAGGAAATTTGTGATCAACAAATCCAGATGGTTGTGAAACATAAATTTCTTCATTTATATAACCATTCAAAAATGCACTTTTCACATCCATTTGATGAAGTTTGAATCCAATCATACATGAGAAAGAAAGCAATAGCCTAACAGCTTCTAATATAGCTACAGGAGCATATGTTTCTTCATAATCTATTCCTTCCTCTTGATTGTATCCTTTAGCTACAAGCCTAGCATTATTTCTAGTTATTATTCCTTGATCATTCATTTTATTTTTAAACACCCATTTTGTTCCAATTATATTCATTTTAGGTGTGCAAGGGACTAGTTCCCAGACCTCATTCCTTTTAAACTGATTTAGTTCATCTTGCATAGCTAAAATTCAATTTTCATCAAGTAATGCATCATCAATACATTTAGGTTCAACTTGGGAAACAAATGCAGCAGTTAAACATGTATCATGCATGGATCTTCTAGTAGAAACACCTTGTTGAACATCACCTATCACATTTTCAATGGATAGCTCACGAGGTACCCTCCATTCTTTGGGTAAATCATTTTCTGCAGATTCCAGTTCTGGTGCCAGAATTTCAGCCTGTTCTTTCTTATTTTCACCAGCTAAATTTCGTCTGCTGCAGCTTTATCAGATTGTAATTGTTCAGCTGATACACCTTCAATTCAATTCTCTTCTCCTGCACCTACACCACTTACTGCACCTTCATTTTGCACATTAGTCTCATAAAAAATAACATGAATTGATTCCTCAATGATAGCTAATCTTTTGTTATAAATCCTATATGCTTTGTTGTTAGAAAAATAACCAACATCACCACTTCCAAGTATTTTCCCTTTGTTATTGTCTTCATATTTGACAAATCCTCCATTCTTCAAAGTGAGTTTGACAAAGTTCCTTTTGTCACCACACATATGTCTTGAACAACCAGTATCTAGATACCACAATAATTCTTTGGCCTTCAAGAACACCTATAAAACACAATCAATGAAAAATACTTGGTACCCACATCAATTTGGGTCCATGAAAATTAGTTACCTTTCTATCACATTTTGGCTTCCAAACATATTTGCCACTAGGAACTCCAAATTTTCTGATTTTGCAAGACTTTGAAGCATGTCCTTTGTTCATACAATAAAAACATGTAATGAATGAAGTGCTGGATGGTTTTTCAAGTAAAAAGAAATTTCTATAAGGCTTTTTTTCTTTTGTAAACCATTTGTAAATCCAAGTCCAGCTCTATTTATTACACAATTTTGAAAGCCTAAGAGGGTATCCAAATTGGCTCTTCCCATGGTGAAACTAGCTAGAGCTTTGTTCAAATACTCAATTTTATCTTCCCAAATTTTGCAATTTTTGCAAACTTTTTCATCATGATCACAATTGCAATTTGAAGCTTTATAAATCATTTCAAGATTCTCAAAATCAGTTTTTGAATTTTCAAGCTCTTTCACCTTGTTCTCTAACCAATTATTCATACCTTTAAGCTTATTGTTTGAACAAACAACTTTATTAGCTTCTTCATGCAATTCCAAAAAATTATGCAGCAGCTGATCATAATTGACACCATTTTGAGTTGTTGAGAAACTTACACTACTTGTTGTATCACAATCAGCCATAAGACAAAGATTGGCCTTTTCATCCTCACTTGAAGAATCAATACTAGAAGAGACAACATTCTCATCCCATGCGGTATATTCCTTTTTGTTTTTGGATGATTTTTCATGTTTCTTTTCTCCATTCTTTTCTTTGTTTTGAGAATATGGACATTCAACCTTAATATGTCTCTGTTTTCCACAACCAAAACAAGTAAAGTTTGAAGAAACCAAATCAGATTTTTTATTGTACCTCTTGTGTTTGTAACCTTTGTTCTTGTATTTCAAGAACTTGTTGAACTTTCTCACTAAGAGGTTCAGATTTTCTGCATCACTTTCTTCATGTGTTTCATCATCACTAATCTCCTCCTTATGAACCAAAGTCTTCAAGGCTAGCCCTTTCTTTTTCTTGTCACTTTCTTCTTGTTCAGCAAGCCTATTAAGCTCAAGTTCATGCTCCCTCAACTTTCCAAAAAGTGCAGCAACACTCATTGTTGTTAGGTCCTTAGATTCAGAAATTGCTGTCACTTTAGGTTGCCAACTTCTATTCAAACATTTCAGCACTTTTATGTTCAACTCCTCTTTCTCAAACACTTTGCTAAGACCTATTAGATGATTTACAATGTGTGTAAATCTTTTCAGCACATCTGAAACTGTTTCTCTTCGCAGCATCCTAAACATTTCATATTCTTGGATCAAAGTGTGTTTCCTAGCTCTTTTCACATCAGCAGTGCCTTCATGTGTTACTTCCAACACTTCCCACATTTCTTTGGCATTGGAACACTGTGAAACATGAAAAAATTCGTCAAGATTAAGTGCAGATGTTATAATATTCTTTGCTCTACAATCATACTGTACTTTCTTTTGTTCTTCAACATTTAAACTCTCCCAAGGTTTCTCTTCATTTTTTTCCTTGTCTTTAGGGATATATGGTCCATTGATTATAGCATTCCAAATACCTTTATCAATTGATTCCATGAAAATCTTCATTCTTACTTTCCAAAAAGGGTAGTTTACACCTGAAAACATTGGTGGCCTGTTTATAGAAGCACCCTCTGCAAACCTTCAGCCATGTTTTTGAAATTTTCAAAAAACTCGAATATTTTACAAGAACCAACTCTGATACCAATTGTTAGAATAAATGCCTGAATTTAAGAGGGGGTGAATTAAACTCTTAAAAGATTTTCGAAATCCAAGGCCAATTTCAGAAAAACACATTTTAAATGAAGATGAAAATCAATTCTTTAAAGATTCTTGAAATGCTTATACCAATGTATCATATATCCAATTCAAATAGAAATTCAATTATCAATTACAGAATTAAAAGAAGCAGGGAAAGAAGATCAACACAAGAGATTTATACTGGTTCACCTTCCTATGAAGGCTACATCCAGTTTCCTAAACACCCAAATCAAAGCAATTCACTAAATTTCAGTTTTTACATGAACCCTACATGAAAAACTAAAACCAGAACAATACACTTGATCTTGAATCCTACAAGATCTGTATACCCTTGTAAAACCCTATTACAAGAACACCTTAATCACCCTGATAAAGAAGAAACTAACCCAGTACAAGATTACACAAGAATTTGGAACGAATTCACCTGAAAATCACTTTCAGAAACTGAAACAGGACAAAAAATAGGAGATGACTTTCTATGGAAAGATTCTCAATTCAATTTGATCTTGGACTCCTTGATTGATTTCACAAATTGATTTAGAACACTTGAAAAGTCTTCTTGAACAATGGGTTTCTCTGTAATTGATTCGTTGCCTAGTTCTTTAAAACTCAGTTTTTAAAACAGAACTGGTCCAGTGATTTAAAGTTGTTACTGATAAAATCAGTTAGTTGAAACGCGATTTAGCTAGTTGTTCTCATTAAAATGAATTTTCCAGAGACCACCCCAACTCTAAAAACTGAAAACAATCAATTGAAAATGCAATTAAACTAGTGGAAATCATTAAAGGGAAATTCGTAAGTGATTTTAGCCTGTTTAAATGCGAATCAACCAGATTTTCCAGAGAGCTTGGATTTCTTAAAAATAGCTCCAGAATTTTAGCTTATTTAAATTCTAAAAAATAGCTAGATGAAATCAGCCAAAACAAAACTTTAAAATACCAGTTGGTTAAAATGTTTAAGATTGACTTGGCCATCAAACTAAGAACATTTTAACTAATTGAAAACACATTTTTAATGAGTTGAAAAACAGTTAAGACTTTTAAAAACATTTCAAGACATTTTAAAACATTTCAAACCATTTTAAAATAAGGGATTAAGTCCAAGATTAAATGAAATGCATCTTACCCCACATCCTAAGACACTCAAATCCTAAGATAAAATCTTCATTCTTCAAGCACCATCATCTTCATCATCAAAGTGGTTGGAGACATCAAATTAACTTGAAACCAAGTCTTCAAGTCCAACAATTGGTATACAACAAGTTCTCTTGGAGCTACCTCCAAGGATCAATAGAAAAGTTCTCTTCACCAATAAGGTGGATAACAACACAAGAATCCCTCCGAGTATCTAGCTATTCCTCTACACACACAGATTTGTACAGGATACACTTTCTCTCTTGGTGACTTCTCTACTTCTCTCACCAGAGGTACTCTTACTCAGTCTCTCTTATTTCACTGACTGTCTATCTTCCTCTTAAACATTATTTAAAAAAGATGCAGTCTCTTAACAATATAATGGGCTAGAAGCCCACAAAGGAAAACACATTATTCTTCTTTTAATTAAGTCAGCATGGACCCAATAAATTGGTGACCCACCTGACAAATCTCCCCTTCACCAATTAATTTGCGCCATATTCAACCAAACTGGCTTTCTCCTTACAAATAGCAAATTTTCCTCTGGGTAAAATCTTTGTCATCATATCTGATCCATTCTCATCAGTATGAATTTTCTCTAATGACAATTGCTTCATCTCTAATGCATCACGTATCCAATGATATCGGACCTCAATATGCTTTGATCTCGAATGAAAAGTTGAATTCTTGATGAGATGGATTGCACTTTGCCTATCACAATACAAAACATATTTTTCTTGTGATAGTCCCAACTCTTGTAATGAATTTCTGCATCCACAAGAGCTCCTTAGCAGCTTCTGTAACAGCAATATATTCTGCCTCTGTAGAAGACAGAGCAACACATTTTTTGTAGTCTAGATTGCCATGACACTGCTCCCCCTACAAAAGTCATCATATAACCAGAAGTAGAATTTCTAGAGTCCACATCACCAGCCATATCTGCATCTGTGTAACCATTCAACACAGGCTTACCACTTCCAAAACATAAACAAACTTTGGAAGTACCTTTGAGATACCTGAGTATCCACTTTACAGCTTGCCAATGCTCTTTTCCAAGATTAGCAAGGAAACGACTAACAACACCAACAGCATGAGCAATGTCCGGCCTTGTACACACCATAGCATACATTAAGCTACCAACCGCAAATGAATATGAAATCTTTTGCATTTCTTCTTTCTCTTTCTCAATTGTAGGACACTCCTTTAAACTCAACTTGAAGTGACCTGCAAGTGGAGTGCTAACAGACTTATCATTTTTCATATTAAATCTCTCCAATACTTTCTTTATATACTTTTGTTGTGATAGCCACAGTTTTCCATTCTTCCTGTCACTAGTAATTTTCATGCCAAGGATTTGTTTTGCAGCACCCAAATCCTTCATTGCAAAAGACTTGCTCAACTCTCTTTTGAGACTTTGAATTTCACCCATGTCATGACCAACAATCAACATGTCATCAACATAGAGCAAGAGAATAATTAATTTTCCATTAGAAAATTTCTTCACAAAAACACAATGATCAGAAGAGGTTTTATCATACCCATGATCTATCATGAAGGAATCAAATTTTCTATACCATTGCCTTGGAGCTTGTTTAAGTCCATACAAGCTCTTCTTCAATCTACAAACAAGCTTCTCTTTACCTTTCACTGTGAAACCTTCAGGTTATTCCATATAGATTTCTTCCTCCAAGTCACCGTGAAGGAAGGTTGTCTTTACATCAAGTTGTTCAACTTCTAAATTTAAACTTGCTGCCAAGCCAAGTACAACTCTGATTGAAGACATTTTGACCACAGGTGAAAATATCTCCTTAAAATCACTTCCTTTCTTTCTTCTGACTGAAGCCCTTCACAACCAACCTTGCCTTGTACCTTGGTTGTGAGCTATTCTCCTCTGATTTCAATTTAAACACCCATTTAATTCTTAGTGTTCTCTTGCCTTAAGTCAAGTTCATCAACTCAAAGTTATGGTTCTCATACAAGGATTTCATCTCCTCTTGCATGGCTTTGAACCACTTGTCTTTCTCTTCATGTGACATAGCTTCTTCATAGCTTTTAGGCTCTCCCCCATCAGTCAACAAAACAAACTCATGGGGGGAATATTTCTTTGAAGGGCGACTCTCTCTTGTAGATCTTCTCAATTGAGGCTCCACGGGTTGTTCATTTGGTTCATCTACTTGAGTCTAAGGCATGTCAATTTCATTCTCCAAATCTGCATTCACATCTCCCTCGTTTTCAGCAATTACGGTAGGAGGTTTTGGTTCCACATCAATGTACCTAGGAGTAACTTCTTTTGCCTTCTCTTTCTTATTAATGTCTTCAATGGTTTGGTCCTCAAGAAAAACAACAACATCTCGGCTTCTAACAATCTTCTTATCAACCGGATCCCAAAATCTATAACCAAAATCATCACGACCCTAGGAAGATACATTGTTTAGACTTTCCATCAAGCTTAGATCTTTCATCTCTAGGGATGTGAACAGATGCTTTATAGCCAAACACTCTCAAATGACTATAGGGAACATCTTTCCCTTTCCACACTCTCTCAGGGACATCACCATCAAGAGGAATAGAATGAGAAAGGTTAATCAAGTCCACTGTAGTTCTCAATGCCTCACCCCAGAAAGTTTTAGGCAATTTTGCATGAGAGAGCATACATCTAATTCTGTCATTGATTGTGCTATTCATTCTCTCAGCAACTCCATTGTGCTGAGGTGTTTTTGGAACTGCCTTCTCAAGCTTGATGCCATGTTCTTTGCAATAATTCTCAAAAGGACCTCTGTATTCACCACCATTATCTACTCTAACACATTTTAATAATCTGTCTGTTTCTCTTTCAACACTTGAATGTAAATTCTTAAACAACATCAAGTACTTGGTCTTTGTATTTCAAAACAAAAACCGAAACCTTTCTAGAATGGTCATCAAGACAATCAGAACAAGTTTCAAGAGATGTACCTCTAACAGAAAGCAACCCTTGTCTTGCTAGAGTAGAAAGACCCTTCTCACTTAAGTGACCAAGTCGTTTATGCCATAATTCTATAGAACAATCTTCAATTGCATTCACTTGAGGTATAGACAACTTTATGGATGTCCAATAAAGAGTATTTCGCTTCACTCCTTTTGCTACCACCAGTGTTCCTTTAGTGCACTTCCATTTGCCATCACCAAAAGAATTATGATAGCCATCTTCATCAAGTACTTGTATTGAGATCAGGCTCAGGCGCATATCAGGGATGTGCCTAACATTCTTTAGATGCAACTTGCAACTAGTATTAGTCTCTAACCAGATTTCTCCAATGCCAACAACCTTGCTTACCCCTTGATTTCCCATCTTTACATGTCCAAAATCTCCAGCAGTGTAGGTTGTGAAATAATCACGATGTGGTGTAACATTAAATGAGGCAGCAGAATCAATAATCCATTCATACTCCTAGGAGGTGAGATTAACACAGTCATCTTCATAAACAATGACAACTTCACCATCAGATACAACTGCAGTAGTGACTTTATCTTTATCCTCTCTTCTACTGTTATTATTATTAGTAGTACCTCTACCTCTTGATCTTTCTCGCCTGAGGATCCTACAATCTCTTATCATGTGTCCCGGTTTATTAAAATGGAAACATGTGAATGTGATGTCTTTCTTTGGCATTGACTTGTCTCTTGACTTATCTCTTGGCTTGCTACGATCATGAAATCTTTGAGAATTTCTATACATATTTCTTCCTCTTGACTCTGTAACTAGAGCTTCATTCTGAGTTCAGGAGCTAACTTTCGTACTTCCCTTCCTCCTAGTCTCTTCATTTAAAAGACTATCCTTAACCATGTCAAAGGTCAATTTTCCATTAGGGGCAGAGTTGCTCAGAGATACCACTAATGTCTCCCAACTATTTGGTAATGAGCTCAACAACAATAATGCAAGTAACTCATCATCTAAGACAATCTCCATAGTGGTCAATTGATTCACCATATTCTGAAAACTACTCAAGTGCTCTGCCATAGAGGAACCATCCTTATACTTCAAGTTTATCAACTTCCTAATCAAGAATGCCTTGTTCAAGGAATTTTTAGACTCAAACAACTCACCTAATCTCTTCCATAAGTTGTAAGCCAAAGTCTTGCTAGATACATGATGATAAATAGATTGATCTATCCACTGTCTGATCATGCCAATAGTCTTCCTATTTAACTTCTTTCAATCTCCCTCAGATTTATCTGTTGGTTTAACACCCTGTTCTCAATAGGATCATACAGGTCTTTGCAAAATAACAAATCTTCCATCCAAGATTTCCAGATTGAATAATTCGTAGAATCCAATTTTATCATGGTTCCAGCACCATCACCATCTCCCATCTTCAAAGCACAAACCAAAGCTCCTAACCGGAGCTCTGATACCATTTGTTGGGAAGAACACACAAAAATAACAAACGCGGAAGCAAAACCCAGATCAAATCTTCCCTCTGCAAATAATAGAAAACAAAACAATGGAATGCACCAAACAGAAGAATGAAATAAAGAAACCAGCAGGCACTAAAACTTTTAACGTGGGAAAACCCTCGATATGAAGGAAAAACCCACGGGACCTAGTCTAGTAAAACTTCCACTAATAAAGATTAATAGGTATACAACAAGTTCTCTTGGAGCTATCTCCAAGGATCAACAGAAAAGTTCTCTTCACCAATAAGGTGGATAACAACACAAGAATCCCTCCGAGTATCTAGCTATTCCTCTACACACACAGATTTGTACAGGATACACTTTCTCTCTTGGTGACTTCTCTACTTCTCTCACCAGAGGTACTCTGACTCAGTCTTTCTTATTTCACTGATTGTCTATCTTCCTCTTAAACTTTATTTAAAAAAGATGCAGTCTCTTAGCAATATAATGGGCTAGAAGCCCACAAAGGAAAACACATTATTCTTCTTTGGGCGATTCTTCCTGCACCCTCAACTTTTCTTCCTGCACCCCCAAAAATATTAAAATTCCAACATTACCCTTATTATTGACTTCCGATTTGTACAATCCGGAAGTCACTTTTTGACTTCCGGTTTCTACAATCCGGAAGTCATTTTTTGACTTCCGGTTTCTACAATCCGAAAGTCAACTAATTTTTTTGCTCATTTTCGGAAAGACTTCCAGTCTGTACAAGCCGGAAGCCAAAAAAAACTAATTTTTTTGCTCATTTTCGGAAAGACTTCCAGTCTGTACAAGCCGGAAGCCAAAAAAAATTGCTTCCATTTTGTACAGGCCGGAAGTCATTTCCGGATGCGAGAATGACTTCTGGTTTGTACAAGCCGGAAGCACTTCAAAATTTTTTGGCTTTCGGCTTATACAGACCGGAAGCCAATTTTTACTCTGCATCCGGAAATGACTTTCGGTCTGTACAAGCCGGAAGTCATTTTCTAAAATCAGAAAAATGTGAAAACCATGAAATGAACTCCCTCATCGGTGTCGGCGCTAGTGTGCACTCCAAAGGGCTTGCTTCTCACCACCAAATGCAACAACAAGGTCGACGAGAGGAACTCAATGCAAGAAGAAGGAGATGGAGAGGGAGCACCAGAAGAGAATGTGGTTACGGAAGGAAGAAGCGGTGCCGGAAGAGAACCCAGTGCGGAAGAAGAAAGAGAAGGAAGAGGGGTGCATGTCATTTAGGGTGGGAGGGTATTTTCGTCATTACACTGTGTGCTTGGGGGTGCAGGAAGAAATATATGGAGGTGCAGGAAGAAGCAGCCTTCTTCTTTTAATTAAGTCAGCATGGGCCCAATAAATTGGTGACCCACCTGACAGCTTTCAAGAAAATGAAAATAATAGATCAAATTGTTAAACTTATTTCTTGGTTATTAAAAGTAACATTAGAAAATATTTAAAACAGGATAAGAACAGTCAAATTCATTTCAACAAAAGCTAAATATTCATATTTAGGTATAGTATAAATTCCTTACTTTAGAAAGGTAATCATTTCTGATAGTTGTAAAAAGACTAAAAAGTTGAAAATCAGAAAACAAAATAAATGACTTAAAAATATATATATTATCATCTTACAACTCATTTGGTTAAAAATATCAACTTCCATCAGAGTAAAACACTTAGAAAATGATACATTTTTCAATTGAGTCCTCTATGATGGAATACCTATAATACTGAGTTTCAAAGTAATGACTTAGTGTATGTGGGAAAAAAGACAAGCTTGTCGTGAACATGATCTATTCCAGTAAAAGATTACAAATCATCCAACTTGTCATGAACATGATCTGTTCCAGTGAGTTAACAGTTCAACTAGGGGATCACAAGTTGAAGAACATGAATAGGTATAGATACTGGACAGATACACAGACACAAAATGGTCTTTCCTTTACAAAAAAATGAATACTCTAATGTGAGGAACTGTGCATTTGTGCTGCATTAGTATGAAAGCACAAATTAAAAAAAATATCAGTTTGCTAGAACAGGACTATACCAGCTCAATCCAATTTTTGACCACCTTAATGACATCATCAGAGTTAGAACCAGGTTTTAAAAACATTGCGTAGGAGACAAGGCTTTAAAAGGATTTGTGGGCCTAGTTGTATACATTCTATAGTAAATGAGAGATTGGTTTCACATAAAGGAACTTATAAATTATAGTATAATGCCAGCTTATCTTTCTTCCTAAGCCAAACCAACTAGCAGTATTTATAAAATCTCCCTTGTAAGACACTAAGATTTCTTAAAAACTCAAATTAGGTATTTTTTTTAATTGCTACCAATACCAAAATAACACATTTCCCAAATTCCCAAAATATGCTCCTTTAGCCATGACACTTTTATATGTGTTTACATATGGTTGCGTCGTCCCTACTGGCACAATCCAAGTGGGCTTCAATGCCCGGACAAGCAAAATTCACATTAGAAATATGTATAGTACTTCATTTTTTTCCTGCATCATAAGCCAGCACAATCCATGTGACAAAGAGAATAATGGTTAGAGAAATTATTTAGAAAGTGTACTAATTTTTAATTTGTTCAAATTTGTTCATATTACTGCATGTTGATGTTCCAAACTTTTGATTTTGTATATTTTGCTAGAACTTGGTAAAGGTATGGGTTTTCAACGAATCTATTTAGTTCACACGTCAAATTGGGTTTAGAGCTTGACAGTGATAACAAGTCACTTTGATCCCAATGTTTTTGGAAATTTGATACAAATACACTATAATTGTGAAAATAGAAAATATCTTGCATAACTACCTCAGTTCCTCATTTGCTTGCAAATGTCATTAACCATTTGTTCATTTGCTGATTTAATTTTTAGGTGAGCTCGGTAGGGGTCACAGGAGCTCGAGCATCAGTTAGTGTTAATGTTCAGTCTCTTCTGCGGGAAATTAAAGAGGTTTGTCTGTCTAATCTTTGTCTCAACTATATATGTCTCTTGTGCAATGTGGTGATAGTCTTCTGATCACTTCACAAGTTCAAATTCTCTTTCCCTCCTTTTCTTAGTCCCTCCTCTGGTCCTTCCACTTCTCTTCGCTAGCAGGAGCTGGTAGTTATGATAAACATAATAGTCTAGCATTGAACTTGGTTAATCTCAATATTTATATTTGTAGTTTAATCATTTTTTAATTGCAATTTAGGAAACAACTAAACTCGTGGCTATTGATTTTGGAATATCCAAGCCCAAGCATGTTAAACAGGTTAGTTATCAGTCTGTATGTTGTATGCTTCTACCTCAGTCAATTTGGTTAATAATCAAGTACATACTTTGATATAGGTAGCAGGATGGGGAGATGATGGTGTGATTGTTGACAGTGCTATGGTGAAGGTAATTGGAGAAGCCAAATCTCCTCAAGAGGGATTGAAAGAACTGGAAGCTTTCACCCGCTCCTTAAAGGAGGCACTTCCTTAAAAAAGGCTGAGAGCTCAAACTTCTAATACCTATAGCTATCTTCATCATAAATATTGGATTTGAATAAGAACGTGGTTCAATTTTTTTGGTTAATGATTCAATATATCAACAAATTTTGTTTCTTTTCAATTATGATGCAATTTCTTGGTTACTGAAATAAATGTCCATATAAATTTGTCTCCTCGCTCTCTATTGTGCCGTGCTGACTTGGTGGCTTAATCATTTCGTCTCTTGTATGAACTCCTCCCACCAATCAATATCGATGCAAACTATTATTAAGATTAGTTAACCGAACACTGCGAATGAGGGGCAGAGTTATTATAATAAGGCAATGACAAGTTTAGATGTATTAAAGACAATATTATACTAGTTGTGTTTTAACAATGAGCAAGTTTTGATGTTAAGCTACAAGAAAAAAAATTAAAATCTTGATTGAATAACACTTTCCAATAATGTTCCTTTTTATTTTGCTTGGACGAACATGAAAGTATAATGTTACCTGTTTACATTTATCAGTGTGTTTAATTGAGGTGATTTCTTGGAGAATAGGATGGAAAAGAGATGAGATGGATGAGAAATAAGATACGGAGTGTGTTCGGTAAATTAGATATGAAAACTAAAGTGATGATATGATTCGTTTATTCATTCCATTGTTAAAATTATGTGTAAGTTAAAGGAAAGGAATAACCCATTAATGTACTAGTATCACCTTCAACAAAAATAAGAAAGAATTATGTACGATCACTACACTATTTTTGTCTTTAGACAACAATTAAAAACTGTGTTTATGAAGTTAAAAAAATGTGGTCTAAACTTTAGGTAAGACTTTGGCAACAATTTTGTAGTCGTGGAGTATGTAGTTGTGGGCATAGGTTATAGACAACAATTTCTTCTCTAAAACCACAAATTTCGTAAAACCATTGCCTTATATTGGTACAATAAGCCATAAAGATTTTATTTATAATGTTTAGACAACAAATTTTAAGTGTTGCCTAAAGAAATAGACAATATTTTGTAAAGCGTGTCACAATTAAAGGCCACATTTTGTAAAATGTTGTCATATGAGTGTTTTTTACTAATATTGGAGGTGAGAGTCTGAACAGTGAGAGTCAAAAGTGAGAGCATGAGTACATTAAACAATGAAGGAAAAAATTGAAGGGTGTGAATGGGAGATCAAGTATCAAAGGTGGAGTATAAGCCGAAGATGGAGGTGGAGTCGAAGGTGAAGTGTTTTAGAGAAGTTGCAAGATGATCATGTTTTCTATTTGGTGGTTAATAGAGCAACACTTTTAATTTTTAAACTTTAAATGATTAAATAAAACTTTTTGGGCGTTACTTATATGATGTATTAAAAGAAACAAAAAAAAATGTGATCGAAAATACCCATATTTTAAAAAGAACGACTTAAAATACCTATATTATACTAAAAGTGATCTATAATTGTTAACCTTTATAAATCATTGCATATAAAGAAATAGGCAAGGTTTATACTTCATAATTTAAGTAGGAATAAAATAAAAGTTATTATATAAGCAACAACTAAAAATCATTTTCTTTTTCTAATTTTGGCAATGATTTTTTAACATAAATAAGATAAAATAAAAAAAATGCTGCAACCAAATTATTGTTTTTCAAAACTTTTTGTTAAAATTGTTAAGGCTTGTGCTCTCTATATTGCTTCCTTCCCTTGAGTTCTGTGAATTCTGAGGTTAGTAAATTCTGAGATAGAGATAGAAAATCCATGACATCTAACTTAAGGTTATGAATTTTCTTTACTTTAAACCCTTCTTGAAAAAAAGACATGTATTCTATACCTTTACCAGGTCATTCTCCTTGTATGATCAATCCATGTTGTTTCTGATTCTTCTCCAATTAATGATTGAGTAGATTTAGATTTTTGTTAAGTTATAAACTTCTATCTAAAACATATTTTTTAACTCAGCAAAAAGCTCTTGTCTCTCACTCTTACTAATATCATCCAACTTATCTTATTCACCTAATAGGAGTTCACCAATTTTCAACAGTATCTTTTATCTCTCATATTGTTAAATTCTTCCAATACTGCTTTATTCCAAATCTTTAGATAATTTTCAATAGTTTTAACTTTGAATATTTGTTTCTTTTATTTCTTTGGTTTGTAATATTTTCTCCCAATGTTCTACATTCTTTCCTATATATACATGATGAATAACCATAGTACACCAGGTTTCTTCTTCCTCCACTTATATTTTAAATCCATGAAGCTTGAATTTCTAAATGAGATTTCACATTTAAAGGTTTCTTTGTGCTTCATACTAAGAATTTCCCTTGTCTTTTTGTGACTAGGTTATGCATACACTCTATCCACCTATCTCCAAATATCATAGCACATTTTGTTATTAGCATTCTCAGTTTTTCTTTTCTTGAACATAAACCATTTCAGTATCCTTCTTCCTATTTAATTTCTTTATGTATCTCCTCTTCAACAACCTTTAATATTAATAGTATCCTTAACAAGTAATCTTGAAAATAATTTCTCTATACATCCTCCATAATTTTATAGTTTAAAAAAATTATTATTATTATTATTATTATTATTTTTAGTAGTAATACAAATGTGGAATGGTGTATAAATTTAGATGGTTATTATTATTTCTTTCATCAACATATTCCTGAATTTATTCATTTGATTATCATCATCATGAAAAAAATTAACAAATAGATCATTTAGCTTTTTGATAGACTAAATAAAAATAAATAAATCATACAAAATAAAATCAAAATTTACTTATTTGTGAGAATTATTTAAGTATAAAAGTAGCTAAAGACAACTATAAGAATTAAAAATAAAATAAAAATATAAAAATTGAAAAGGAACAAAAAATAAATATATAGTTTCGCAGGAATTAAAACAACAAATACCTCATTTAATATTAATATTGTGATATGCACATTCTTGCACTAAAGTGAAAATTTTGACATTATGTTATAAAATATAACTATATCAGTTAGATAGATTGAAACATAAATTAATTATTAGATTAAATAATTTAATCTTTAAAATTATCCTGTAAAGAGTCTAAACAATCAACTTGATAGATAAAAAAGGTTTTTTATAATATAAAATAAATACTAACATATATTTATTTCTCTCTACTCATAATATTAGACTACCACTAATAAAATGAAACTAAATCAAGAATGTCAGATTAAGGAGGTGGATAACAATGGAAAACTAAACTATCTCTATAATGGCTAACAACATAAGAAGCAAGATGTTAGATGCGGAAGTATATCAAGAAGGGGATATAAAGATTTATTGAAAACTTTTTCGTATCATAAATTTTACTGATGCAGTATACTGATAAATAGTCGACTGATTATTGCAAAATAGTAGGTTAGTTCAACATGCAGAATATAAGAGATGATGAAGGATAAGAAAAGATAACACCAAGGATTATACTGGTTCGTTCTTTATGCAAGAACTACATCCAGTTGGTGATCTGTAACTCCAACAGATCCTAATCACTATCAAAATCGAAGTCTTTACAACAATTCTTTCTTGAACACTACAAGAAACTCAAAGAACCTATTCTAAACACTATAGAACAGATCTTAACACCCTGACTCACACTGAGTCAATGTGATCACCCCGATCACAGATAACAGGGTTCAAAAACCCTCTCAGAAATCTCTACCCAGAGATTAAAAGAATACAAAGAAAAGTGAAAACAATATTCTTCTTGAAAAGCTAAAAGCTGTAAACAAATTCTGCAGAAATCTTTTGCTCTGATCTTATGCAACTCTGTATGTATTCTCTTGAATTCTTTCGCACACAGATTCATCCTTGAGAGTTGTATATATAGGCAAAGATAAGAGCTATGGGTCATGCTCTGTTGAAAGAGATAAAACATGTTCTGCTGTTTTCTGCATAAAGGGGTCCTGAAACAAAATAGTCGACTGAAGCAGCAAAGCAGTTAGCTATTTTCATTAAACTCATATTCCTGGTACATTAATGAAAATAGTCGACTAAAGGAACAAGATTAGCAAACTAATTGATGATTAATAAAAACAACAGATTATTATATTTCAATTAGCTAACTATAAAAAGATAATCTAACATCTCCACTAAGCTGAATAATCATAAACCATTAATCAAAAACCCAGCAACATTCTTAAAACATCATCAAATCCAAAATCATCAACACAAGAGAAAGACAATTATTAACTACTCATAAACTTTCAAATAAAAATTGTTTTGCTAAAAACAAATTTGAGATTTTTAAATCTATGGCAAGCAAAATCCCCATTTAAGTATTCTATAGTTTTTCCACAATAAAGTTTTGAATTAAATTTTTTAAGACACATGTATAGTGTGCATTTTAAAACTTATGCAAATAACTAATAAATGAAGTAAGCTTTTCTTTTCTTAATGAAACTTTTAGGACATTTCCTCTTCTGTGAGCTTTACTAATAAGAATTTGTCTAAGGTGTTATTCACCTTTCGTCTTTGTTTCTTAATAGTTTTAGTGTTTTGTTAATAATAATGAAATGTATTTATCATGACTAGAATCTTCTAGAAGATGTCTCATATTTAACCATGATATGTAGTGTGACTAAACATGAGTTTGCTATGGTTATTCAATTGCATGTTGGTTGGTGATTATAATTTGATGATAATTGGTTGTATTGCGTATTAATAATTTCATTAATTCAGTCTTGTACTAATGTGAATGCATTGTTATCATCATACTTCATACTTGACTAATTTTTTTTGTAGGAGAAGTAGAAAACATGTCTGCTTAGATGGAAAGATAGAAGTACAATTTGATTTCCAATTCTTTTTCTATCTTTTAGGCATTTATTATCCTTGTTGATCTATATTGTATGTATGTATGTATCTATCTATCTATCTATATATATATATATAATCTAACTAGTATGATAAATGTAGTTCTTGTTATCTGGGGTTTTACATATTCTAATCTTAACCCTCTGAATTTACTTTTTGCAAAATTAACTTTTAATCTTGAGACCAATTTAAAGCGTCTTAAGATACACTTCAAAATCTTAATATTTTTTTTGTCTCACTCATAGAGATATTATCATCAGAAGCATATTAACTTTCATATTCTTATTGCTACTTTTGTCCCTATCAATTTTGTTTTACTGTTTGTTTAACTAGTCCTACTAATTCTTCTACACACTATCATAAAGGAATGAGCAATGTGATTGCTTTCTCATAACTCTTTGGAAGGATGAAATTCCCATGTGAGGCTTCTATTAACAAATACTAAGAAGAATATTGATTTTAAGGATTTTCTCATTCATCCAATCATTTTTGGCCTAAGCCAAGCCTATAATGTCATCTCCCCACACTCCTTTTCATAATCCACCTCCATAATTCTATGCCTTCTTCTTTTTTCTTCTCTTCCATGCTACAATAACACCATCAATTAAACTTCTTTCTCCAAAAGAAAGTCAATTGTGTATCACTTATCATGTTAGAAATTATTTTTCTTTGTTTATTTGATAAAACCTTTGAATCGAATACTTTCTACTCAATGATATAAGTCTCTAATCATTAGGTTTATGGGGATTATCACTTTTTCTTAGTAGACTTATAAAGGATGTGTTGGTTCCCCTTACCTCCCATTTAGAGTAAAAGTTTCACTACACCATTTTTGTCTTTAGACAAAAATTAAAAAGTTTGTTTATGAAGTTAAAAAATGTGGCCTAAACTTTAGGTAAGACTTTGGCAACGATTTTGTAGTTGTGGAGTATGTAGTCGTGGGCGTAGGTTATAGACAACAATTTCTTCTCTAAAACCAAAAAATTCAGAAAACCATTGCCTTATATTGGTACAATAAGCCATAACGATTTTATTTATAATGTTTAGACAACAAATTTTAAGTGTTGCCTAAAGAAATAGACAATATTTTGTAAAACGTGCCATAATTAATGGCCACATTTGTAAAATGTTGTCATATGAGTGTTTTTTACTAATATTGGAGGTGAGAGTCTGAATAGTGAGAGTCAAAAGTGAGAGTATGAGTACATTAAACAATGAAGGAAAAAATTGAAGTGTGTGAATAAAAGATCAAGTATCAAAGGTGGAGTATAAGCCGAAGATGGAGGTGGAGTCGAAGGTGAAGTGTTTTTGAGAGAAGTTACAAGATGATCATGTTTTCTATTTGGTGGTTAATAGGGCAACACTTTTAATTTTTAAACCTTAAATGATTAAATAACACTTTTTGGGTGTTACTTATATGATGTATTAAAAGAAACACAAAAAAATGTGATTGAAAATATCCACATTTTAAAAAGAACGACTTAAAATACCTATTTTTTCTAAAAGTGATCTATAATTATTAACCTTTATAAATCATTCCATATTTATACTTCATAAATTAATTATTAGATTAAATAATTTAATCTTAAAAATTATCTTGTAAAAAGTCTAAACAATCAACTTGATAGATAAAAAAGGGTTTTTATAATATAAAATAAATACTAACATATATTTATTTCTCTACTCATAATATTAGACTACCACTAATAAAATGAAACTAAGTCAAGAATGTTAGATTAAGGAGGTGGATAACAAAGGAAAACTAAACTATCTCTATAATGGCTAACAACATAAGAAGCAAGAGCTAGACAATTATTAACTACTCCATAAACTTTCAAATAAAAAATGTTTTGCTAAAAACAAATTTGAAATTTATAAAGCTATGGCAAGAAAAATCCCCATTTAAGTATTCTATAGTTTTTCCACAATAAAGTTTTGAATTAAATTTTTTAAGACACGTGTATAAAAGCTGCATTTTAAAACTTATGCAAATAACTAATAAATAAAGTAAGTTCTTCTTTTCTTAATGAAACTTTGAGGACATTTCTTCCTCTGTGAGCTTTACTAATAAGGATTTGTCTAAGGTGCTATTCACCTTTCACCTTTGTTTCTTAATAGTTTTAGTGTTTTGTTAATAATAATGAGACGTATTTATCATGACTAGAATCTTCTAGAAGATGTCTCATATTTAATCATGATATATAGTGTGACTAAACATGGGTTTGCTATAGTTATTCAATTGCATGTTAGTTGGTGATTATAATTTGATAATAATTGGTTGTATTGTGTATTAATAATTTCATTAATTCAGTCTTGTACTGATGTCAATGTATTGTTATCATCATACATCATATTGGACTAAATTTTTTTGCAGGAGAAGTAGAAAACATGTCTGCTTAGATGGAAAGATAGAAGTACAATTTGATTTCGAATCTTTTTTCTATGTTTTAGGACATTTATTATCCTTGTTGATCTATATTGTATCTATCTATCTATATATCTATCTATCTATATATATATATATATAATCTAACTAATATGATAAATGTAGTTCTTGTTATCTGGGTTGTTACATATCCTAATCTTAACCCTTTGAATTTACTTTTTGCAAAACTAACTTTTAATCTTAAGACCAATTTAAAGCATCTTAAGATACACTTCAAAATCTTAATATTTTTTTTAGCCTCACTCATAGATATATTATCATCAGAAGCATATTAACTTTTATATTCTTATTGCTACTTTTGTCCCTATCAATTTTTTTTACTGTTTGTTTAACTAGTCCTGCTACATCTTCTACATACTATCAGAAAGGAATGAGCTATGTGATTGCTTTCTCTCGTAAGCTTATAGAAGGATGAAATTCCCGTGTGAGGCTTCCATTAACCAATACTATGAACAATATTGATTTTAAGGATTTTCTCATTCATTCAATCATTTTTTGTCTAAGCCAAGCCTATAATCTCATCTCCCCACACTACTTTTCATAATCTACCTCCATAATTCTTTACCTTCTTCTTTTTTCTTCTCTTCCACGCTAAAATAACACCATCAATTAAACTTCTTTCTCCAAAATAAAGTCGATTGCGTATCACTTATCATGTTAGAAAGTATTTTTCTTTGTTTATTTGATAAAGCCTTTGAATCAAATATTTTCTACTCAATGATATAAGTCTCTAATCATTAGATTTATGGGGATTATCACTTTTTCTTAGTAGAGTTATAAAGGATGTGTTGGTTCCCCTTACCTCCCATTTACAGTAAACATTTCACTACACCATTTTTGTCTTTAGACAACAATTAAAAAGTGTGTTTATGAAGTTAAAAAAATGTGGCCTAAACTTTAGGTAAGACTTTGGCAACGATTTTGTAGTCGTGGGCGTAAGTTATAGACAACAATTTTTTCTCTAAAACCACAAATTTCGTAAAACCATTGCTTTATATTGGTACAATAAGCCATAACGATTTTATTTATAATGTTTAGACAACAAATTTTAAGTGTTGCCTAAAGAAATAGACAATACTTTGTAAAACGTGCCATAATTAAAGGCCACATTTATAAAATGTTGTCATATGAGTGTTTTTTACTAATATTGGAGGTGAGAGTCTCAACAGTGAGAGTCAAAAGTGAGAGTGTGAGTACATTAAACAATGAAGGAAAAAATTGAAGGGTGTGAATGGGGGATCAAGTATCAAAGGTGGAGTACAAGTCGAAGATGGAGGTGGAGTCGAAGGTGAAGTGTTTTTGAGAGAAGTTGCAAGATGATCATGTTTTCTATTTGGTGGTTAATAGAGCAGCACTTTTAATTTTAAACTTTAAATGATTAAATAACACTTTTTGGGTGTTACTTATATGATGTATTAAAAGAAACACACAAAAGTGTGATCGAAAATACCCATATTTTAAAAAGAACGACTTAAAATACCTATATTTTACTAAAAGTGATCTATAATTGTTAACCTTTATAAATCATTGATACTCCTGAGTGAGTTTCTTTAAAGAATTTGTTGAGAAAGAAAAAAAATTCATATAAAAAAATAAAATGATTTAAGTATAAGTTATATATTAATATTAATAGACAATTTCATCAATATTTAATTGATTTTATATTAAAATTTAACATAATATTAAAGTCATTTATTTATATAATTTATTTTAATTATAAAGAGTATATTTAAACAATCACATTTGTAAATCTACGCTTTTGAAATTAATTCCTTAATATAAAGAAGTGTTAAAAATAAATAAAAAATTATGTAAGTATAGTTTATAAATCAATATACAACTTTACTTGTAATTAATTGATTTTATATTAAAGTGTAACAAAATTAGAATTAGAACCAAATCATGCACATTTATATATCATGAGAAAAATCTCTTAAAACTTTATAGTATATATAGATTGAGGAGATGCAAGTTATTAATGTAAGTCATTCAAAATAACATCTTATTATAAGATAATCTATCTTTCATTTCATTTGAAAACAATTATTTAGTTATTTTAGTTTTATTGTATAGATTTGACATGGATTTTACAAAAAACAAAAAGAACTCTTCTAAAGCTAAAACAATGTTATGATGGTTTTTTTCAATTCAAACCAATCTGATGACTTGATTAGTTGTTTTTTAATTTTAATATATTTTAGACTTTAATTTTCTATGTTATCATTCTATTGTGCTACCAAGTTTAGATATATTTTTAATAAAATATATAAAGTTGTAACTATAGAAAAAATATTAAATAACTTAAATATTAAGCCATTGAAGAACATGAATTAATTACACTCATACTAAATTATGGATGATAAAAAAATACTCAAAAACAACTCAAAGTGAATACTATATTCATGTCACACTAGTATTTTAAATTTAATTAAATAATTAACTGCATTATAAAAAAAGTAAACATTTCTTTTTTTACATTGATAGGCAGAAAATCTCTTTCATTTTCTTTTTTTCTTTATTTTTTTCATTCAAACTATTACTAGGGATGGCAAATGAACTCGTCCCCGTAGGTATTAACCGAACCCGCCCCGAGTTTGACGGAGAATACCCGCATTGACTGGGCATGGGTATGGGTATGGGTAATACCCGATTTTTTAAATTGGATATGGGGACGGGGATGGGTATGTACATATTCGCTCCCTCCCCGTACTCATACCCGTCCCCGTTTAAAATTACTAAAACACCCATAATATTTTTAGTATTAATATATTTCTATTAAATTAATTTTAAAATTATATTTGAAAATAAAATTTAATTTAAATATTATGAGTGACTGTTAATTTTTTATTAGTACTAAACATGATATTTAATAAGTTAATAACTTTTTTCAATAAATCATAATTTTATTTAGGAAAAAGAGATTTGTTAGTTAAAACTAGTAGCCCGTGAAGAGAACCTTTCTTATTTGTATTATCTTACTAATATTTCTATCTTCTTTTTTTCTCTCTTTGTGACTTCTCATTTCCAACCCTAACTCCATATAAGCTTTGTCTTTTCTCTTCCAAACTCTCAATCTCCAATCATCTCTTTCAAAATCAAAATTCATATTGTGATCTAGAGAGCGAGAGGAGTATTTCTACCCAATCATCTCTTTCCATGTTCGCTCTTTTTTTTATTCCTCTGATCTTAAGGATTAAGCTTCCTTATTTGAATTGAACCTTGTAAGAGAATCATTAGACACTTGGCTTGAGGTGTTATGAAAATATTATTTTATGTGATGATATATATATGTGTGTGTGTCAAGAATTGTTATGTCTTTTATTAAATGGTTTATAAATGGCAGAAATTTTAGCTTTTCCTTTTTTGAATTATTTCTATAATCTGCAATGATGATGTTAATTTTATACAGGAGCAGAAAATATTATAGGGGCAGAGTAAATTAAGGAATAGAGAAAAATAATTATTTTGAGTGATTGTGATCAACATGATACATGTTAAAGTTTGCATGTATAATTTTCCTAAGAAGAGGAATTTATTTTGGAAAACATGTATTGACATATATGTATATATATACACACACAATTATTTTGACTTCTTTCTAATATTTTTATTTATTGTTTATTTTTATTATGTAAAAATGTATGACTCTCAATTTTTAATTGAATAAAATTTAAGTTTTTATATAATTATGGTTTTTTTTAACCCTTTTACGTTTACTATGATATAATTATTTATTGATATGAATATTTTTTAACAACAACAAAAATTGATTTAAATCCAAAAGATAAAGATGCATTTGTAAATTCTAATTATTATTAGTTTAATTTTTTTCGTGCAATTTTGTTCGCATTGTATATTATAATCTTTATTAAAATAAAAAGAGATCTTAATAGAAATTTAGAGAAAGGAAATAAAGAGACATTTGAAATAATTTTGAACTTAAACTATTTTTTTTAACTTTTTAAAAGTAATTTTTAACTTTATTAATTTGTCATTTGTTTTTCTTCATGTCTTATATATGTTAATTTGTAGAAAAAATGAGCACTGAAGGTGAAGATTTGCAAGTACCAACCCCACAATATTCACAACAACCAACACCTTGCAAGGTTCCAACAATGCAAGTCAAGCTTCATTGAATGAGCCTGTGCAAATATCTTCCGATGTACCTGATGAAATAATTCAACACATGCAGAATCTGGAAAAGGGAGATTGAAAAGTGTTATGTGGCAACAATTTGAAATGATAAAAGTTGATGGAAAACATAAAGCTAAGTGTAAATATTGCAAAAAACTGCTTGGAGGAGAAACAAGGAACGGAACAAAGCACCTGCACCACCATCTAGACATATGTATTCAGAAGATTGCTTCAACAAGGGGGAAAAGGTATTATATTTATTTTATTAACTAAAAATTTTTAATTTCATTTATCGTATCTAATTTTTCTCCTCTTCTATTTGTAGGTGGATTGAATCCAAGTGAAAATACTCAACATTTGTAAGATTAGTAGATGTTTTGGTTATCAAAAATTTTTAGTTCTATGTAATTTCTAATTTTTTTTATAATTATTTGACTTTTATCCAATTGTTATTTAGTATTCTGATGAGATTTATGAATTTATAATTCCCTTTTTTATTTGATATTAAATCCTAATAATATCATAGTTATTTTTTTGTCATCTGTTTATTTTTTGTAAAAATTATTTATGTAGAATAATAAGAATGCGGGTATGGGCATAGGTATGAATATGTACCCGTTACCCGATGGGGATGGGGATGAATTTTTATATTGGGGATGGGATAGTGAGACCTGTACTCGCCCCGCCCAGTTGCCATCCCTAACTATCACTCATCTTGCATTAATTTCTTCACACATTCATCATCTCTCATTTAATAAAAGACATAACATTCTTGACACACACACATATATATATATATATCATCACATAAAATAATATTCTCATAACACCTCAAGCCAAGTGTCTAATGATTCTCTTACAAGGTCCAATTCAAATAAGGAAGCTTAATCCTTAAGATTAGAGGAATAAAAAAAAGAGGGAACATAGAAAGAGATGATTGGGTAGAAATACTCTTCTAGCTCTCTAGATCACAATATGAATTTTGATTTTGAAAGAGATGATTGGAGATTGAGAGTTTGGAAGAGAAAAGACAAAGCTTATATGGAGTTAGGGTTGGAAATGAGAAGTCACAAAGAGAGAAAAAAAGAAGATAAAAATATTAGTAAGATAATACAAATAAGAAAGGTTCTCTTCACTAGCTACTAGTATTAACTAACAAATCTCTTTTTCCTAAATAAAATTATGATTTATTGGAAAAAGTTATTAAATTATTAAATATCATGTTTAGTACCAATAACAAATTAACAGTCACTCATAATATTTAAATTAAATTTTATTTTCAAACATAATTTTAAAATTAATTTAATAGAAATATATTAATACTAAAAATATTATGGGTGTTTTAGTAATTTCAAACGGGGACGGGTATGAGTACGGGGACGGGTATGGGGACGGGGACGGGACGGATATGTACATACCCATCCCCGTCCCCATACCCAATTTAAAAAATCGGGTATTACCCATACCCATACCCATGCCCAGTCAATGCGGGGATTCCCCGTCAAACTCGGGGCGGGTTCGGTTAATACCCACGGGGACGGGTTCATTTGCCATCCCTAGCCACAATAAAAATGTGATTGGAAAATAAAAAATTCATTTCTAAAATGATATTAATGTCTTTCATGGTTAAAAAATCAAATTGACTATAAATTTGTGCCCCTCAACTACTACTGTGCACTCGACACAATTGAGGAACCTCACACCATTCCAGAAGCTTGTGTTGAGACTAGCAGATCAATTGAAGCTTCTTGATTGGCAGCCTAGGCTTTTCTATACACCTATTTGACACAATGGAGTGTGTCACTCCATAATCAAACAAAACCTTTAATGCATTACCGACAATTGAACACTAACCCTAAAGTAGATTACTTGACTTTACGACCTTTACTCCAATCAAAGCAAATACTCCCTCAGTTACTCTGAGCCTGTTGCCCTTACCCCTTGTTTGTTGTGCACTTCCTGATGTTGCTACCCCTTCTTACTTGGATACTCTTTGCCCATATGTCCTGGTTTTTTATACAAGAAACATTTCCTCTCAGAATGGAGTTGAAAGCAGTCCTTCATCATGTGAGATCTACTACAATGAAAGCATATAGCCCTAAAAGATTGGGGTTGTTGTGGTTGAAATGGAACTACACCTCTCTTATGAAGTTGGGGTCTAGAATATGGTCTCTAGTGATCCACCCTAGCCTTCCCACTAGAAAACCCTCTATCATGGTGTATGATCACTAGAATTAGAAATTCTTTAATAGACATGGGAGCCATATATCTCTTCAATTCTTACCCTAGTCCCTTCTTCGCACTTCCTACATCTCTAAGCTTCAAAGGTAGCTTGGGTGTA
Source organism: Lablab purpureus (assembly GCA_030347555.1). Lineage (NCBI taxonomy): Eukaryota > Viridiplantae > Streptophyta > Magnoliopsida > Fabales > Fabaceae > Lablab > Lablab purpureus. Next base: position 14,281,614 of record CM059257.1, on the reverse strand, counting down.
AAACTTTGCTAGGTATTCAAACTTAGGAGCAAATGTATTGACCGATATGCTTCCCTGTTTGATGGAAGACTTGTGAGCAAGGGACTAAACACCAGGACCATGGCTAGAAAGACACAAGAAGATTATATCTCTATTGAAATCAATAGATCCAAGTTATTATTTACATGAGTCATCCTAGAAGAAATGTAGATAGAATAATGAGATGTGAATAGTATTTTGTTTGGATTTGTATTTTAGCCCATTAGAATAATGACTAATAAAGAAGTACATATAGAAAAAATAGAGGTGTGCATATTAAAGAAGTGTAAATAGGAAAACAGAGGTATGCATAACAAAATTTTTTGGCTTATATGTTGGCCCAGTAGTATAGGTAATAATAAAAGAGATGTGCTTAGAAAAAAGGTAATTCATTGTTTTCCCTTGAATGTTCAGAAGTGTTCCAATTAATCTATCACACACATTTCTCTCCACATGCATTACATTTATATAATATTTGACATGTAACTTGCATCAATATGGGAGATAAAAGAAAATGGACTTCTTCTTCCATATGCCAATCATATATAATATATCACATGTAACTTGCATCAACATGGAAGATAAAAGAAAATGGACTTCTTCTTCCATATGGTTGTCATAGTTGATGTTTTTTGTTTTTCCAAAGACAACATTAATGTGCTTCACTTTTTCATAAATCTGAACACAATAAAGTAGACAAATTTTCATCCACTTGATGTCTGTTATAAGTTTTTCCCAATATTTGGAATGAGTGAAACCTTTTAGAAATCTACAATGCCAAAGATATGTTGTCTTCTTTCCATATTTCAAAGTCTTTTTCATATACAAATTACGGTACGTAAGAAAGAAAGTCACTAAAATGCAAAAATAACATGACATGTATATAGAAAAATTCATTGAAAAACCCATGAAACACTTCAACCCCCTTATTCCACAATAATCTCAAATCTTTGATCAACAAATTAAGAAAAACATCTATGTCATTTCCTAATAATGTTGGACTAGATATCATCATATATAACATAATGTATTTACACTCCATGCACAACCTTGGAGTTAAGTTCTAAATAGCTAGCAAAAAGTTTTATAAACTTTGGTTATTACTAAAATTACAAAACAAATTCATTCCATCTATAGTTAGTCCAAACCTAAGATTTCTTGACTTATTTTTATCAATGTTTTTCCATGGCAAAGAATTGACCAAATGGTGAAGTTGTCCATCACATTTCCTCCCATTTATATGTCACCTAAGGTTTTTAACTTCATTTGAATTCACAAGAAGAATGTTTAACCCATAGGCTGTTGTTATCTCATTACTACTATCTTAATAATTTTCCTTAACCTTGTATCATGATAATCTATACCTAGGACATTTTTTCAACTCTTCAAACTCTTTTATGTAAAATATGCAATCATCAGGGCATGAAATGTATGTTTTTGTACTTCATAACCATGGGATGAAATATTTTCTTTGCTTCATAATTATGATTAGGTAGTGCATTTCCTTCTAGAAGCATGTCCTTCAACAAAGGAAACAATTCCATGATCTTTTTTCATACCACTCATTGATTTCCTTCAAATTTAGCAACTTTAGCATCTCTAACAATCATGTGAAGTCAATTAACCAAGATACAATGGAATCTTTACATAGCTAAATATATCTTCATACACATGCACTTACGCAAAAAATCATATTGCAATATCATGAATCATATGCTCCAATTGGTTATCCATGGTTGAATTAAAAACCTTCTTAGTGTGATACACACTTGACAAATCTAACAATTCACCATGCCATGTTAATATTATATAACTTCTAAGAAAGCCTTCACATAGAAGATGCTAATTAATTTCTTTAACATCTAGTCTTCTTTCATTTAAACAATTCACATAAGGACACATAAACCTTCATTGCCACCAATAGCACCATTATGTTGTGTGAATTGTGGAAAATTTTCACTTCTCTTTCATTCTCTTCAGTTATGGGTGTTGAATTAATTCAACTTTGATTCTACATGTATGTGATGAACATTCAATTTTGTCATAATGCATTCAAATATCACTTTTTAAATAAGATGTGAGATGTTACACCTTTTAAGAAGATTATTTTTATATAGTTAAATAATATGTAAATTTTAATTAACAACTCATACTTTCTACAAAATTTTGGCAACATTTCTTCATTGGTTTTCAACTAACTCAAAATGAAAATGGTGGCAACAAATTAACCATAATATAATATGAACTTGAAGATAAACACATAATGTAATTAACTAAAATCCCATGGAGTATATGAAATGCTAAAATACATGTACTAATGAATTATAAAAAAATATTAATATTTTAAAACTATCCAATCAAAAGTTGATGATTCGATAAAAAAAAAAGATTTTTATGAAAGAAAGCAAGGATGATTCAAATAGAAAGGATACTTAATTTTTATATTGAATCTCCAATAAGAAACCAAGATTCATTCAATGTAATCACTACAAGAAAAATTGCTTGTAGGAGCTATATTACTCATCTCTAAAATGATAAAATATTAACCACTCATACAATTGAAGATTAATTTAAAATTTAATTTGAAAGTAGCTAAAACCTTAGTAACTAATGTTAGAGACTAATTTAGATTTTGATTCAAAAACTAATTTAGCTATTATTATATAAAAATAAATTCATTTTTTTAAAATTAATAGTCATTATAAAAGTTTATTAATAATAAAAATTATTTTAGATATCAATAATTTTAGTTTATAAAATAATTTCTAATTTATTTAATATTATAACTAATTATTTTTTCTTTAAATTAGTGAATATTTAATGAATTTCTTATTTCTTATAATAAATATATCATACAAATATTTCAAAATTATACCACTTGAAATAAATACTTCAAAAATTAATTAATATAATCTATGTAACATCGCAAAAATCTAAACAATATTGGCACACTTATGCACAATCACTCACATGTGTGTATATAATATATATGATACAATTATTTAAAAATTATAAAACTTAAAATACTTATTCAAAAATTAAATAATATAATCTATATAACATCCAAAAATCTAAACTAAACAATATTAGCGCATACATATGCACAACACACCACTCTCAAGAAAAGAATATTCATCAATCCTAAGAATTTCAACAATTTAAATAAACTTCCTTTACCTTGACAATTCTTCCGAGGAACTAGAATACCAACTCCTAAAATTTTTTACTCAAAAAAGAAATAACAAAATCCTAGCTTCAACACATAAACAGTTAATTTATCATAATTCAATACAAGGATTTTTTGACAATGGAAATCTTTCCAAATCTACTTAAAGAACACTTACAAGGTCTAATTCGAAATGCAAGCTTAACACATAGAGGAACATAAGAAGAGGGAACATGGAGGTGAGACAAAACTCACTTGAAATTTTAATTGATCGGGTAGAAATAATCCACTCGCTCTCTAGATCATAGACTGCAATTTTTGAAGAGAGTGGTCAATGGTTCTATGAAATTAGGGTTGGAAAGATGGCTGACTTTGTGAAACTGAAATTCTAATACTTCCTCTAAGCCCATTAAGTTCCTCTACTCGCCATTAAGTTCCTCTACTCGCCATTAAGTTCAATATTAATTAAAATAACAATATCCTTAATTAATTAATAAAATAAAATATAAAAAAATCGTGTCTTACATTTCTTCCCATCATAAAAATAATTTTCATCCCCAAAAATTTACTTACTTGCAAAACAGTTTAGGGTAGACTTATCCCATTATCTTTTCTAGTTTCAAGTGGAATCATTTGACTTAACATAACTTTACCATACTAATTTTTCTACTTCTATGTTCCTTAATTCATGTATCTTCATTTTTCAATGGTCTAGTTTCAAAAGACAAGTCCTCATTGACTTCCACTTCATGCATTTCAAGTATATAACTAGTATCATGGACCATAGAGTTATTGATATCAGATTACCAAAAATATTGATAAGTAAAAAACCTTTTATGAAAATATATTGGATGCTATAACAAATTATGGCAAAAGCATATATATATATATATGCTATAATCGATTATGGCTTGTAGTTAATTTTGAATTTTATTGATATTTTTAAAAAAATTTGGTGGGTTGGCTTGTATGACCTACCAAATCGTGGTAAGCCGGACTGAGCAGAAAAGTTTTGAAAAACATAAAAAAAGTAAGCTGAGTTGGGTTGACCTATTTTTAATATGGGTCAAGGTGGACCGACCCACATTAGTGTGTTTTGACAACTCTAGTTGAAACATTAGTCACTCCAAATGGCATCACTACATACTCATAATGTCATACCTAGACCTAAAGATCGTCTTCTGCACATCTTCAGCATTAACTAGAATCTGACAGTAACCAAATCTCAGGTTTATCTTAAAGAATATTGTTTTCCCATAAAGTTGATCCATCAAATCATCAATCCTCAACAATGGGTACTTTTTCTTGATAATGAGCTTATTCAATTGCCAATAGTCCACATATAGTCTAGATCAACCATCTTTCTTCTTAACTAATAATACTGGTGCTCCCTCGATAATACACTTGGTCAGATAAATTGTTTCTCTAGTAACTCTTTAATTTGTTTCTTTAACTCTATCAATTCATTTGAGGCCATTCTATGAGAGCCATTGACACTGGTTCTACTCCAGGTATCAGGTCAATGGAAAATTTGATTTCTCTCTTAGGTGGTAATCCTAACTCTTCTTCCATAAATACTTCCATAAACTTTTGTTCTACTGAAATATTCATCATTTGACTAGTGTTTTCTACTCCCATCTAAGTTAGAATAACAAAACAAATGACTCTTCTCTTCAATTCACCCCACACTTGTTGTACAGTCATCAACTTTCCTTCCATTGGGTTGAAAAAAACCACTTTCTGCTGGCCACAATAAAAATGTGATTGGAAAATAAACAATCTATTTCTAAAATGATATTAATGTCTTTCATGGTTAAACAAATCAAATTGACTGTAAATTTGTGCCCCTTGATTACTGATGTGCACTTGGCACAATTGAGGAACCTCACACCATTCCAGATACTCGTGTTGAGACTAGCAGATCAATTGAAGCTTCTTGATTAGCAGCCTAGGCTTTTCTATACACCTATTTGACACAATGGAGTGTGTCAAACAAAACCTTTAATTCATTACCGTCAATTAAACACTAATCCTAAATTAAATTACTTGACTTTACGACCTTTAACCACTTCCTCTATCTCACAAGTCATTGAACTCGTAAACATTGCTTTAATTGTGTGGCAATAATTCAAAATCATTTTTTTCTACGCTAATTTAAAATATGAAACCGAGATAATTTAAATATTCATTTTTATTACACTCAATTTAAAATTAATTTTACACAACTTCAAAGCAACGAATCGTTCCCAATAATATTATATCTTATGCAAAACTAATACGATAAAATTTATGTTTATATAATGCTTAAATATGTTTAATTTTTTTATTTCTAATAAATTTTCTTATTTTTTTTACATTAAAAAACATTTCAATTTATCCTTGCTCTTGAAAAAATTTGACTGTTAAATGGTCTTTTGAAATATTACTGGATTTTTTTTTCTCGAAATATTTTCATTTTTTTTTGTTGTCTCCGAAAGTTTGTTATGGTATGTTTTCTTATAAAACAATGACATCTCAAGTCAACATAATCAATTGAATCACAAGAGGGAAATGGAAAAAAAAAAGAAACGAAAAGACATTTTTTTAGTAAAACCAAAAGAAAAATCAAAACATATTTGAAGAAAAAATATATATTTAATTCTTTACATTAATCAGAAGAAGGAAATTAAAAAGCTTCTTAAACACACAGCATAGAGGGTACAGGGTAGAGTAGAGTGTGTGACCCAGTTTTGAGGGCAACCATGCAGAAGAAACATAGCTGTGACAGTGTACTCACTGAGTGAAGTGTTTGTTTTTCGTTGGTTCTTCATTTTTCAAACCGCGCCAGTCACTCATACGTTACCTCCATTACTTGCAATACCAAGAAGACAACATAATTTTTCTTATAGCCACAAATTTTATTAGAAATTTAAATTTGAATTTAAGTTTTAAATTAGATACAAATAGATATTTTCAGGAATATATAAAAAAATCATAAATATGTACATTCTCTTAAAATTTTGAGTTAAATATAATATTATTTTTTATTAAATATTATTTCGTGCTTAGTTGATGTCGATCTTTTAATATATTTTCTAATGTTTATGCATACTTATAATGATAATAAATATTAAAAAATAGAATGGGTAATTAAATGAGATAATGACTTGTGTTTTTATTTAGTATATATAAGTTTATATAAGAATTGCCTGAGGAAAACATGGGTAGTGATAGGGTTAACATAGACAATAAACATAGGTATCTAACCAAGGAAGCCTAGGAAGCATCTTCCTGAGGTTCCTCCCACCTTGTGTTGGGTCCCCCTTTGACATTACACCAAAGTCAATAAAAAAGCCTTCAGAAACAAAAAAAAAAATCCCTCTAATAAACACCAAAATCCATGAGGGAATTAAATAAGCAATAACAAAACACTCTCACTTTCATATCTACTTTTTAATCTTTATCCTTATAGAATCCATTTTCTTTGTCAGTATAAATAATTAACAATTACTCAACTGGGTCAGTGCTCAACCACAGCATTCTCTCTCTCTCTCTCTCTCTCTTCGACAAGATTTTTGGTTCATCAAAAAAGTCAGCGCCATTTTTTGTGCCTCCAATTTCACACCTTTGCCTTTACCAGTTCTTGTCTCCATTGGGTACAACAGAAACAGAAGCACCAAACACAACTGAGATTTTTTTTCTCTGAGGATTTCTAGGCATTCTTCTCCCAAAAATGACTCATGAGGATTGGGATCTCTTTGCCATCGTTAGAAGTTGTAAAGCTGCCACCTTTACTGCCACCACAAACACAGAAAACCCACCCACCATAACTTCCACCACCACTCCTCGATCTCCAAACACCACCCCTTGCTTGGATGTGAGCCAAGAGAATGGCTCATTCTCTTTTCCTAATCTTGTGCAACCCACAACCAATGAGTTTCAAGAGCTTCATCAGTTGCTAATAAACTTCAACCCCACCACCACCACCATTTCTAGCACTATCACTAGTGGTATTGGCATCAATCCCAATTCCACTTTTTCTGACGTTGCAGGATTCATTGGAGAACAGCATATACAACAAGGTCATCACCATCATCTAGTTCCTGCTCCCACAAATCACACCTCCATTGGAGCACCCACCACTTCTGGTTTTGACAGATTCCAACGCCATCACCACCACCACCAACAACAACAACAACATCAACATCAACCCCAAACCCCAGAACAACAGCAACAAAAGCAAAACCAGCCACAACTTCAAGCACCCCAAACAAGTCCCATCCTTTCACCAACAACTCAACCACAAACACCCAGATCAAGAAAGAGGTAAATCATTTCAATTATCAATAACAAACGCACTTTACTCAATCTTACATTAACAAAAAAAACTCAAGCTTTGTTTCCCATACATAGAACCCCATAAGATAAACCCGCCACATCTTACATCAATTTCCACTTTTTTCCACAGAAAAAACCACCAGAAGAAAATGGTGTGCCATGTAACCGCAGACAACCTCTCTGCAGACTTATGGGCATGGCGTAAATATGGTCAAAAGCCAATCAAAGGCTCTCCATATCCAAGGTAAACAAATAACCAAACACATGCATATACACTATGCAAAGTATTCTCTCACCAGATTCACGGTGACATATTCACAACATTAAACTTTGATTCTCACTCTCATCACAAGAAATTCATTCATCATAGTGAAGTGGTATCGTTGTTCCATGGTTGGTAACAGAGAGTCTAAGAATGTTTATTTCATAGGAACTATTACAGATGCAGTAGCTGCAAAGGCTGTGCTGCGAGAAAGCAAGTAGAGCGAAGTACCACCGAACCCAACACGTTCGTCGTCACCTACACGGGCGACCACAAGCACGCCAAACCCGTTCACCGGAACTCCCTCGCCGGAAGCACCCGAACCAAGCCATCTCCGACCCCTTTACCCGAAGCCCATGAAGCTGTTTCTTGTCTCAAAATAGAAAACGCGTGTTCTTCGGCTTCTGAGCTTTCTACCACGTCGTTGAAGTCCGGCACGCCGGAAAATGAGGAAACGGTCGCCGCCGGCGAGCCCGATTTTCCAGAAATGAAAATTGACCCTGACGTGCTCTCTGAAAACGACGACTACGACGACGACGTTTTGATACCCAACACCGGTGCCATGTTGGACGCTGTTCTCTTGGGGTTAACCAATGGAGCTGAAACGAAGGCGTCGGATCCGAATAGTGATTCCGGGTTGACCCGTTCCGAATCAGAGCCTTTTTCTAACCCGATGTAGACTCGGATCAGTTCATGACCCGCTTGACTCGCCAATTTTCTTGCTTATTGTAATGGTCGCATCACATTTTTTTATATAAATATATATAATTTTTGTTTTGAATTATGCATATATTTTGTAAACATATATAAATAATACTCTAAAAGATGATTATACATTTTTTATGTCGTTCAACCCTATTTTTTTAATTTAAAGAATATTTATATTACCCTGATCACAGCGTTAATAGAGGGGAGGTGAGTTTCGTTGTTGGATTATGGTATGTTGAGTATAATTATATATATAATTGTAAATATTAAAATAACTTTTTTAGACTGATAAAATAATAAGTTTACTAACTTTTTAGATATTTTATCACAAAATAATTTTTTAAATCTCAAACTTTTATGCTAACTAGGTTAAGTATTGAAAAACCTATGAAATAAACTGGTTCCGACATCATCTTACCAATTTGAGGACCTATCGAAATGTAACTTGTTTGAAGCTATTTTTATCCATTTTTTTCTTTTTAGATAAGTACATTTATATTTAAAACTTAATTTTAAAAAATACATTTTGATATACCAATTTCTTCTTTATTAACATGTATTTTGTTTAACATTTATTACATATTAAAGGTTTAATAACATTTTAAATGTTTTAAATAAATTGTAATTAATCAATATTTGATAATTCATTTATATTTTCGTATATTTATATATATAAAAACAGTAACTGTAGAAATATTATTATGAAAAAGAGAAATTTTGTTCCCTTGTGATGTCTTGTTGACTATGTCGAAGTTTGAAATTTATACATCATTATCAACGAGATGGCAAGGATAACACCAAAACATACCCAATTTATTAAGCATGCAACATTTAAGTTTAATTTTTAATGAACAACATTTCATTTTTTTTTTTCGGATTAAAAACAGTGATGTTATTTGTAATCCTCAATTCATATATAACATATTTTTTCATATTAATTATTGTTAGACCAAAATATTTCAAATTAATCTGAGTGAGTATATTATAAACATTTAAAGGATAAAAAAATAGTAATGACAAAGATAATTTTGAAAAAAAATAATGCAAATTTATGACTCTCTTCATCCCAAATTATCCGTATTTCAATATTTATCAAAGATATCTAACAATAAATACGTGTCTTTTTAATACAATTTTATAAAATAACCTCGTTCCTTCAACGCATTACATTTATTCTCATTATTCATTTAAATTGAAATAATTTATATAAGAGTAAATTAAAATAATAATAATTCATTCTAATCCTTTTTTATCTTTAAATATTGAACACATGTACGTAACTTTACATTATAATACGAAAATATAAGTTATTTTGGGTCAAATTGTAAATACTAAAATTACACGTAATTTGGGAGGGTGGAGTATTATAAACTAAATTAACTATTTTTTAGTTACGATAAACTTGGTAAGGCTTATATATATACATTAATAGAAGAAAAAAATATATAAAAGAAAATGTAAGAATTATTTGTAGAAGGTTTGAAAATGAATGTGAAATCACAAATTTTGAAATGCACAAGTGGGGTGTTTCATGTGAGATTGTGTGAGGAGTGAATGTAAAGAAAGCTTCAGAATCTTTCCTACTCCTGCTGTGATGCCTATATCACGAGTTACAAAAACTTGTTTTGGGTTTTTGTTTGATCTATTTTAAATGTTTTTCCCTTGTACCTACTAGTAGTTGGCACTGAAGTCAAATCTTTTTTATTCCTAGGAGGATGAGCTGGTCAACTATGTTGTATTGACTGTTTTCATTTTTTTCAATTATTGTGCAAATAATGGCCACATTTAACGTTGGAAAACAAAACATCTATGTTCATGGATATAGTATTGTTTTGGACAAGTATTTAATTAGGGTTGAGTGATAAGGGGGTTGTTTAATGGTCATTGTATGATGTAAAATGAGTGATGCAAGTTGTTTTAATATAAAATTTTGTAACGTTTTCAAATTGTCAAACTACTTTAAAGGGGTTAAGGGATGACCTAGGTTTGAGTTTGAAGTGGTCTTACAAATTCATATTCTGCCAATTAAATTATGCCGTGTTTTTGTCAGTGGGACTATGGTTTATATATATCTTAATACAACATATGACACCAAGATAAGATTAAGATTGAAAAATTAAAACTTTGTATTTGTTTATTTATTTTAAATTAAAATTTTAATTGATTTATTTTTTATTATTTAATTATGTACACACATTATTTAATTTAAAAAAATATGCATCTTTTAGTGTGTGTATAATAATAATATTATAGAATTTAATTTTTCATTACAAACTTTATGTCACTTTCATTTTCATAATATAATATAATAATATATATATATAAATATAATATAATAATATATATATAATATATAATATAATATATAATATATAATATATAATATATAATATATAATATATAATATATAATATATAATATATAATATATAATATATAATATATAATATATAATATATAATATATAATATATAATATATAATATATAATATATAATATATAATATATAATATATAATATATAATATATAATATATAATATATAATATATAATATATAATATATAATATATAATATATAATATATAATATATAATATATAATATATAATATATAATATATAATATATAATAAGAGGTAAAGGGTGTTACAGTAGTTAATGTGAGACTCAATAAAAGACTCAATAAATATTTAATATATAAGTAACAATGTTAAAAATATGGTTTGTGATTTTTTTAATTATAACAATTTGCAATTTTAAGCATATAATATCATAAGTTTTCAGAGTCAAATTGTTTTTTATACAAAAATATTAATGACACTATAAATGATAGACAATGAGTTGAGATCTCGTTGATAGATTTTTCAAGAATATTAAAAAGTAAGAATTAGCAATTAATATATTTATTAGTAAGGGACTGATTCAAGAAATGATTTTTTTTAAGTAAGATAAGGTCTCAAATTTGAGTCTTGTAACTAAAAATAAAAGTGATTAAAAAAGTGATTTCACTAAAAATTATCAACCTAATATGGTTAAGAAACACAATAAATAAATACAAGTGAGTAAATGTAAATTAGGAGATAAAGAACGAGCAAACTATTTTCTTAATACAAAAGGATTAAGCAGACTATAATATATAATAAAATTATTTTTATTGTTAAATTTATAAAATAAAAAATAAATTTTTAATTTTTAATAATTTTATGTTTTTTTATCATTAAAATAAAATTATGCTAATTAAATTGATTTTATATAATATTTTATATTTATCTATATAATATTCATTTTAGTCAATGAGGTAACGAGTTAAATAAATTTAATTTTTTTACTAATTAACAATTTATGAAAAATATAACTTTAGTTGAGTCTTCCAATTTTGCATCTTTTGCCTCAATTCTTCTAATCACTCAAATATTCCATCACATATATCATCACAAAATTAAAAGTATGAAGTAATTATATCATGAACATAAAAACACACAAATTAAACAAAATACTAAACCTTATCTAAAGCCCCCAATAATATCTTAAAATATAACATTGTCAATAATATTATACAAGCATATACTAGCTGTCTTTATATTATAAAACAACCTTCCTGTAACTTAGATGCTTTTGAAATGTATATAGTCAAAGAAAATTCTAACTTTATTCTTTTATCAAGTTCTAGAGAACTTTAAAAAATATATAATTATGAAAAAATAACACGATAATTAGGAGCTTTTTTTTGTGAAATCACACTCTTAACGTCCTTTATAGAAATGATTTATTTTATCTTTGAGGATTGGAAAATTTATCTAAAGTATAAAAAGTAATTTAAAATTTATTTAATATAATTGATGATAGTTTAAATGTTTAGCCAAAGAAACTATTTAATTAAGGATCATTTATTTTTTGTGTTTTTTATTATTTTCTCTTTTTAGGTTTCTCTTTTTTGTTTGACTTAAGGTTGTTTTCTTAGTGTATTATTATTTTTTCTTTCATATTTAACGGTCTAATTATACAAAAATAAAGATCACTCTCATTGTGTGATTTGTAAATAAAATTTCATTTAAAAAGATGTACATGATATAATTGACATTCATATTTGTATTACTTCATAAAATTCAAACTTCCTCACATTACATAAAAAATAATACATTTTACATCAATTTTCCTTTTTCCTTCTATGGAAAAAGCAACATGAGAAAATGATATACCATGTGCAATTAGCCTCTCCTCATCTTTAATATATCCATAACATAACAATTTGAATCTCACTCTTGTAACCATAAATTAATATATAAATTAAAGTAAATAGAAACTAAAGTTTCCAAAAATTTTATTTTATGGATATTATTAAATAGTAATTGTAAAGGGGTAAACCATTATTAGTTTTATAGCAGAAAACAAATCCATTTTCAAACCAGGTGTTGACTCTTCAAATGAATTTATGTTCTTCGTCCCCCACAATTTGTCAACCGGTTTACTAATTATAATAATATTATACTTTTTATAAATAGAAATAGAGTTTTAGTTTTAAATTAATTATATATAATTTTTTGAAAATATATAAATTTATATTCTTATATAAAAATAATTATACTAAAAACCTCAAAGTAAAAACGAGGTTAAACAATTATATAGAAAATAATTACTTAATTATCTTCTTTGTCATGTTTAACCCTATTTATACTTTAGGTATTGTAAAGAACCATTTTATATTACTCACACAACCTTAACTAAGGTATGTGAGTTTTGTTGTTGGATCTTTGTGGGCTTTTGAGTTTTGTTGTTGCATCTTTGATACTCTTCATCGTGCATTGTTGGAAATGGGCTTCATTTTCACTTTTGGGCTGTTACAAACTAGAACAAAGCCCACACAGTGAATGTTGCATACGAAACTTTTGAATCTGTCTTCAAACATCTAGTTCCTGATTAAACAAAATTATTATTATAATTAAATTTTAAAAAGATTTAGGCTATTTTGTTAACAATTTCTATTCAGTTACATGGTTTTCATAAAAAATCTTAGAAAATTAAAAGAAGAACAATTGAAATCAAATCAAAATTATGTTAGATCGGAAAAAAGTTTACTATCATCAATAATTATTAAAAATTGTAATAGAGAAATTATTACTCAAAATAAGTTTAATAGAAAATTGAGGGAACACTTATATAGCTAACTCATGAGTTTATCCTGTAAAATTATTTTACTAAAGAGATTAAAAACAAATATTATGAATAGAACAGAATCTTAATCTTAGATTACTCTTTTAATAGAAAAAAATAGATTCCAGAAAAAATCAATATAAGAAATCAACAAAAAAAAATTACAAAAAATACGAATAAATAAACACATACCTTCCTATAACAAGCATTCAAAGATAATTCCAACAATTTTGTTATCGTAAATCTGACTACACTAACTATATGTGTAGTTTGATGTATATGTTTTACAATGTTTCACAAACACACCAAAGAACCTTTTATACTAGTTTTTTGCGAATATTTTTAAAAGCTCATTAATTATTTAACGAAAGTTTCGAGAAACCAGTCAATAATATTTAATAACATTTAATATTTATTTAGCAAAATTAATTGATAAACTAATTTTATTTTAGTTGATAAGTGTCTAATAGATAAGTTTTGAGTTAATAAATTAACTTGTTAATGTATAAGTTTTTTACAAATTAATTATTAAAAAGTTGATAAATATAAAATTATATAAAAGATATATTTATATAAATTTTGTTAAATAAATGAAATTTCTGTTTTTTAAAAAAATATGTTATTCTGTAATTATAATTTTAGAATATTTAAAATAATTAAATTTGATTAAATCTTTTATTACTTTTATTTATTTTTTAAAAGTTATACATGTTTTTCATTTGACCAAGTCATCATATTTAAATAAATTGATTATTAATCAAATTTATTTTTTATTTATTTTTAAAAATTTCAATTTATTTATTTCCTAGTTTACACTACTGTTATATTAAATTTATTTTTTACAAGTTTTATTGTGATTTAATATAACATTATGTAATGAAACATTTGTTATTCTAATTTGTAATATTAAATTTTTTTATAAACTGCATAAAAATTAAAATGTAATTCAAAAAATATTAAAAAGGATAAATAAATGTGTTAAAATATTAGATAAACAAAATTAAACATGATAAAAAAAAATTATTAAAATAAAAAAGAATAGTAATGAAAAAAAAAAACAAACTACGAGTTAGCTTAACTAACTTAAAGCTTATAGATTAGAAGCTCATAAAATAAGTTACTTTAAAGTTCTTACACAACATTTTTGTGTTGGTGAATCTAACTTTTAGTCAAATAAATAAATAACTAATTCATTAGTCTTATTAAAAATACTTAGCTAGAATTCAATTATAATATCTTAAATTGTATTAGATAAAAAAACCTCAAATTTAATTACTTATTATTTTTCATTAAAAATAATGTTGTTGTTCAAGTTTTATAATTATAAGTTTTTCAAAATCAAAGAGAGTTATTTGTATAAAGAACTTTCTTTAGTTTTAAGTAGAGCTATTAAAACGGGCGGTTCAGCCTAGTCGGTTCTATCAAGATAAAAAAATTTAATAGCTTAGTTTAGCCTATATTTTAAAACGGGCTAAAAATGTTGGTCTGACCTGATCCTATGTTAGGCCAATAGGTCATTTTTTACCTAATTAAAGTTAAAAAAATATTACAACATATTAGTAATATGTTGTAATATTTTTTTAACTTAAATTAATATAATATTTTTTATGAGTAATAAATAATATATAAATATATACAAAAGTTTATCAAAAACTGTTTATATTTGAACAACTTATAAATAAATTTAAAACACCTATTAAACACTTCCAAGATAGTAAAAAATTTCTAGTACTTCACAACCTTTATTTTTTTAGTCTCTTCATATTATTCAACATTATTTATCTTATTATTATAGATGGATCACTAATTGGAGAAGTAACTCATCTACACATAAAAAAACATAAAAACCTATTTAATATTTTACAACAACTTTACTTTATATAATTCACTAAATATTAACAAAATAAGACAAACTCCCCTAATGATATGAGAAAAATGTAAGTAAATATAGAGTTTTGATTAAAAATGTAACTGATGAGAATATAAATTAACAAAAAGTAAAGAATAACCTAAACTAATATGAAACAAAGAAGTTGTGATAACTGCAATGGTAAATGTAATACAAAGTATGAAGAGTGTAGTAGAGGAGAGGGAAGAGCTTGTAATAGAGGAAGGAAAGAAATGAATGAGAGAAGAGAGACTCTAAGACACTAGAATTTCTTTCTTTGGTATGACAACATAAAAATTAAAACTAAAAATTTAACATAAAAAATAAACGGACAAGCCCATTATCCTACGAGCTAGCCTTGTCTTGGCCCATATAGGCATTGGGCCAAATGGACTAGGTTTAAAATGTGTGACACTCCAATTTTTATAAGATTAATTAAATATTTTTAGGAAATTTCCCGATTTTTAATTTAATTAATATATTTTTTGTGCGATTTTAATATATAGTATTCATGTTCATAATTATAAAATAATTAATTTTAGAATATAAGGTCTTATATAAATAAATGTTGAAGTCCTAGGTAATTGACAATACCAGTACTTTGAGAGAGAGGAAGACATAAAGTTATTCCCGTTTTTCACAGGGCTGCTACGGTAAATCTACTGCTGCAGATTGATTCACTGTTGGATCGAACAGGAAATTTAACAAGTGCTTCGTGACATCTTGTCCTTCATTATGATCGGTTGGATTGTTGATACGCAATTTGAGTAGGGAGATATTCAGTTCGTACAGTAACATTAATTTGGGGTTTTTTATTCTCTATTTAACAAGGAAGAGGAGCAGAGCAAGATGAGAAATTTTAGAGTATTGCGAGCATCATCTCACATAAAAAAGGTAAGGGGGGAGTGAGAACTCGCTTTGGGGTGTGGGATATTTTTTGGATAGTGGAGTTGGCTCACAATTCATTAACTTCGCTGTGTTAAAAACTAAGTGTTTCATTTCACTCCATAACCTTGTCTTGTTGCATTTGGAATTCATTAAGATCAATCTAAGAACAAGATTGATAAAAAAAAAATTGGTTAAAAATTTAGTCTTTGATTTCACTCCGCAACCTTGTGTTGTTGAATTTGGAATTCATTTAGATCAATGCACAAGATTGATCAAAACAACTTTAGTACGAACTTAGTGTTTTGTTACACTCCATAATCTTGTCTAGTTGCATTTGGAATTCATTTAGATCAATATCAGAACAAGATTTATCAAAACAACTTTGGTTAAGAACTTAGTCTTTGGTTTCACTCCATAACCTATTCTTGTTGCATTTGGAATTCATTTAGATCAATCTAAGAACAAGATTGATGAAAACAACTTTGGTAAGAATTTAGTGTTTTGTTTAACTCCACAACCTTGTCTTGTTGCATTTGGAATTCATTTAGATCAATCTAAGAACAAGATTGATCAAAACAACTTTGGTTAAGAACTTAGTGTTTGGTTTCACTCCATAACCTTGTCTTGGATCATTCGAAATTCATTTAGATCAATATGAGAAGAAGATTGATTAAAAAAACTTTGGTTAAGAACTTAGTGTTTGGTTTCACTCCATAACCTTGTCTTGTTGCATTTGGAATTCATTTAGACCAATATAAGAACAAGATTGATCGAAACAACATTGGTAGCAATTTAGTTTTTGGTTTCACTCCATAACCTTGTCTTGTTGTATTTGGAGTTCATTGAGATCAACCTAAGAACAAGATTGATTAAAACAACTTTGGTATGAACTTTATTTTTCGATTCACTCCATAACCTTGTCTTGTTGCTTTTGGAATTGATTTACGTAAATCTAAGAACAAGATTGATCAAAACAACTTTGGTTAAGAACTTAGTGTTTGGTTGCACTCAATAACCTTGTCTTGTTGCATTTGGAATTCATTTAGATGAATCTAACAACAATATTGAACAAAACAACTTTGGTAAGAACTTAGTGTTTCGTTTCACTCCATAACATTGTCTTGTTGCATTTGGAATTCATGTAGATCAATGTAAGCACAAGATTAATCAAAACAACTTTGGTACGAACTTAGTGTTTTGTTGCATTCCATACCCTTGTGCTGTTGCATTTGAAATTCATTTAGATCAATCTAAGAATAGGATTGATCAAAACAACTTTGGTTAAGACCTTACGCTTTTGTTTCACTCCTTAACTTTGTCATGTTGCATTTGGAATTCATTTAAGATTGATCAAAACAACTTTGGTAACAACTTAGTGTTTCGTTTCACTCCACAACCTTGTCTTGTTCCATTTGGAATTCATTTAGATCAATCTAAGAACATGATTCATCAAGACAACTTTGGTTAAGAACTTGGTGTTTGGTTTCACTCCATAACTTTGTCTTGTTGCATTTGAAATTCATTTAGATCAATCTATGAACAAGATTGACCAAAACAACTTTAGTACGCCCTTAGTGTTTTGTTTCACTCCATGACCTTGTCTTGTTGCATTTGGAATTCATTTAGATTAATCTAAGAACAAGATTGATTAAAACAACTTTGGTACGAACTTAGTGTTTCGTTTCACTCCATAACATGGTCTTGTTGCGTTTGGAAATCATTTAGATCAATCTAAGAACAAAATTGATCAAAACAAGTTTGGTTAAGAACTTAGTGTTTGGTTTCACTCCCTAACATTGTCTTGTTGGATTTTCAATTTATTTAGATCAATCTAAGAATAAGATTGATCAAAACAACTTTGGTAATAACTTAGTGTTTCGTTTCACTCCATGACCTTGTCTTATTGCACTTGGAATTCATTTATATCAATCTAAGAACAAGATTGATCAGAATAACTTTGGTTAAGAACTTAGTGTTTGGTTTCACCGCATAACCTTGTGTTTTTGCATTTGGAATTCATTTAGGTCAATCTAAGAACAAGATTGATGAAAACAACTTTGGTACGAACTTAGTGTTTCGTTTCACTCCATGACCTTGTCTTGTTGCATTTGGAATTCACTTAGTTCAATCTAAGAACAAGATTGATCAAAACGACTTTGGTTAAGAACTTAATGTTGGGTTTCACTCCATAACCTTGTCTTGTTGCATTTGGAATTCATTTCGATCCATCTAAGAACAAGATTGATCAAAACAACTTTGGTTAAGAACTTAGTGTTTGGTTTCACTGCATAACCTTGTCTTGTTGCATTTGGAATTCATTTAGATCAATCTAAGAATAAGATTGATTAAAACAACTTTGGAATGACCTTAGTGTTTAGTTTCACTCCATTTCCTTGTCCTGTTGCATTTGGAATTCATTTTGATTAATCTAAGAACAAGATTGATCAAAACAACTTTGGTGAAGAACTTAGTGTTTGGTTTCATTCTATAACCTTGTTTTGTTGCATTTGGAATTTAGTTAGATCAATCTAAGAACAAGATTGCTCAAAAAAACTTTGGTACGAACTTAGTGTTTCGTTTCACTCCATAACCTTGTCTTGTTTAATTTTGAATTCATTTAGATCAATCTAAGAACAAGATTTACCAAAACCACTTCGGTTAAGAACTTAGTGCTTGATTTCACTGCATAAGGTTCTCTTGTTGCATTTGGAATTCATTTAAATCAATCTAAGAACAAGATATATCAAAACAAGTTTGGTTAAGAACTTAGTGTTTGGTTTCACTCTATACCCTTGTCTTGTTGCATTTGGAATTCATTTAGATCAATCTAATAACAACATTCATCAAAACAACTTTGGTACGAACTTAGCGTTTGGTTTCACGCCATAACCTTGTCTTGTTGCATTTGGAATTCGTTTAGGTCAATCTATGTACAAGATTGATAAAAATAACTTTGGCTAAGATCTTAGTGTTTGGTGTCACTCCATAACCTTGTCTTGTTGCATTTAGAATTCATTTACATCAATCTAACCAAAAGATTTATCAAAATAACTTTGGTACGAAATTTGTGTTTTGTTGCACTCCATAACCTTTTGTTGTTGCATTTGGAATTCATTTAGATAATTCTAAGTACAAGATTGATTCAAACAACTTTGGTAAGAACTTAGTGTTTGGTTTTATTCCATAACCTTGTCTCGTTTCATTTGGAGTTCATTTAGATTAATCTAAGGACAAGATTGATTAAAACAACTTTGGTTAAGAACTTAGTGTTTGGTTTCACTCCATAACCTTGTCTTGTTTCATTTGGAATTCATTTAGATGAATCTAAGAACAAGATTCATCAAAACAACTTTGGTTAAGAACTTAGTGTTTAGTTTCACTCCATAACCTTGTCTTGTTGCATTTGGAATTCATTTAGATCAATGTAAGAACAAGATTCATCAAAAGAACTATGGTTAAGAACTTAGAGTTTGGTTTCACTTGATAACCTTGTCTTGTTTCATTTGCAATTGATTTAGATTAATCTAAGGAACTAGATTGATGAAAACAACTTTGGTTAAGAACTTAGTGTTTTTCTTTCTCTCCATAACCTTGCCTTGTTGCATTTGGAATTCATTTAATTCAATCTTAGAACAAAATTGATAAAAAAAAATTTGGTAAGAATCTAGTGTTTCGTTTCACTTCATAATCTTGTCTTGTAGCATTTGGAATTCATTTAGATCAATCTAAGAACAAGATTGATCAAAACAACTTTGGTTAAGAACATAGTGCTTGGTTTCACTCGATAACCTTGTCTTGTTTCAGTTGGAATTCATTTTGATCAATCTTAGAACAAGATTGATCAAAACAACTTTGGTTAAGAACTTAGTGTTTCGTTTCACTCCATAACCTTATCTTGTTGCATTTGGAATTCATTTAGATAAATCCAAGAACAAGATTGATCAAAAAGACTTCGGTAAGAATTTAATGTTTCTTTTCACTTCATGACCATGTCTTCTTGCATTTGGAATTCATTTAGATCAATCTAAAAGATTGATCAAAATAACTTTGGTTAAGAACTTAGTGTTTGTTTTCACTCCATAACCTTGTCTTGTTGCATTTGGAATTCATTTGGATCAATCTATAAAAAAGATTGATGAAAACAACTTTCGTAAGAACTTAGTGTTTCGTTTCACTTCATGACCTTGTCTTGTTGCATTTGGAATTCATTTTGATCAATCTAAGAACCACATTCATCAAAACAACTTTGGTAAGAACATAGTGTTTGGTTTCACTTCATAACCTTGTCTTGTTGCATTTGGAATCCATTTATATAAATGTAAGAACAAGATTGACCAAAACTACTTTGGTTAAGAACTTAGTGTTTGGTTTCAGTTCATAACCTTGTCTTGTTACATTTGGAATTCATTTAGATCAACCTAAGAACAAGAATTATCTAAAGAACTTTGGTAAGAACTTAGTGTTTCGTTTCACTCCACAACCTTGTCCTGTTACATTTGGAATTCATTGAGATCAATCTAAGAACAAGATTGATCCAAACAACTTAGGGAAACAACTTAGTGTTTGGTTTCACTTGATAAGCTTGTATTGTTTCATTTGGAAATCATTGAGATCAATCTAAGAACAAGATTGACCAAAATAACTTTGGTAAGAACTTAGTGTTTCATTTCACTCCACAACCTTGTCTTGTTGCATTTGGAATTCATTGATATCAATCTAAGAACATGATTGATCAAAACAACTTTGGGCAACAACTTAGTGTGTGGTTTCACTCGATAACCTTGTATTGTTTCATTTGGAATTCATTGAGATCAATCTAAGAACTAGATTGATCAAAATAACTTTGGTTAAAAACTTAGTGTTTGGTTTCACTCCATAACCTTGTCTTGTTGCATTCAGAATTCATTGACATCAATCTAAGAACAAGATTGCTCAATACAACTTTGGTTAAGAACTTAGTCTTTGGTTTCACTCCATAACCTTGTGTTGTTGCATTTGGAATTCATTTAGATCAATCTCGGTACACGATTGATCAAAAAAACTTTGGTTAAGAAGTTAGTATTTCGTTTCAATTCATAACCTTGTCTTCTTGCATTTGGAATTCATTTAGATCAATCTAAGAAAGAGATTGATAAAAAAAACATTGGTTAAGAACTTAGTGTTTGGTTTCACTCGATAACCTTGTCTTGTTTTGTTTGGAATTCATTAAGATGAATCTCTGATCAATATTGATCATGCTTTTGTTAAGAACTTAGTTTTTGGTTTCACTCCATAACCTTGTCTTGTTGCATTTGGAATTCATTTAGATCAATCTAAGAAGAAGATTGATCAAAACAACTTTGGTTAAGAACTTAGTGTTTGGTTTCACTCCATAACCTTGTCTTGTTGCCTTCGGAATTCATTTGGATCAATCTTAGAACAAGATTGATCTAAGCAACTTTGGTAAGAACTTAGTGTTTCATATCAATTCATAGCCTTCTGTTGTTGTATTTCGAATTCATTTAGATCGATCTAAGAACAAGATTGATCAAAACAACTTTGGTTAAGAACTTAGTTTTTCTTTTCACTCCACAACCTTGCCTTGTTGGATTTGGAATTCATTGAGATCAATCTAAGAACAAGATTGATCAAAACAACTTTGGTTAAGAAATTAGTGTTTGGTTTCCCTCCATAACCTTGTCTTGTTGCATTTGGAATTCATTGAGATCAATCTAAGAACAAGATTGATCAAAACAACTTTGGTTAATAACTTAGTCTTTGATTTCACTCCATGACCTACTCTTGTTGTATTTGGAATTCATTTAGATCAATCTAAGAACAAGATTGATCAAAAGAACTTTGGAAACATCTTAGTGTTGCATTTCACTTCATAACCTTTTCTTGTTGCATTTGGAATTCATTTAGATCAATCTAAGAACAAGATTGATCAAAACAACTTTGGTTAAGAACTTAGTGTTTGGTTTCACTCCATAACCTTGTCTTCTTGCATTAGGAATTCAATGAGATCAATCTAAGAACAAGATTTATCAAAATAACTTTGGTTAATAACTTAGTGTTTGGTTTCACTCCATAACCTATTCTTGTTGCACTTAGAATTCATTTAGATCAATCTAAGAACAAGATTGATCAAAACAACTTTGGTAAGAACTTAGTGTTGCATTTCACTTCATAACCATGTCTTGTTGCATTTGGAATTCATTTATATCAATCTAAGAACAAGATTAATCAAAAAAACTTTCGTGAAGAACTTAATGTTTGGTTTCACTCAATAACCTTCTCTTGTTGCATTTGGAATTCATTCTGATCAATCTAAGAACAAGCTTCATAAAAACAACTTTGGTAAGAACTTAGTGCTTCGTTTCACCCTAACACCTTGGCTTGTTGCATTTGGAATTCATTTAGATCGATCTAAGAACAAGATTGATTAAAACAACTTTGGTAAGAACTTAGTGTTTGGTTTCACTCCAAAACCTTGTCTTGTTGCATTTGGAATTCATTTAGGTCAATCCTAGAACAAGATTGATGAAAACAACTTTGGGAAGAACTTAGTGTTTGATTTCACTCCATAACCTTGTCTTGTTGCATTTGTAATTCATATATACCAATCTAAGAACAAGATTGATCAAAACAACTTTGATTAAGAACGTAGTGTTTACTTTCACTTAATAACCTTTTCTTGTTGCATTTGGAATTCATTTAGATCAATCTAACAACAAGATTGATCAAAGCAATTTGGTTAAGAACTTAGTCTTTGGTTTCACTCCATAACCTATTCTTGTTGCATTTGGAATTCATTTAGATCAATCTAAGAACAACATTCATGAAAACAACTTTGGTAAGAATTTAGTGTTTCGTTTTACTTCATAACCTTGTCTTGTTGGGTTTGGAATTTATTGAGATTAATCTAAGAACAGGATTGATAAAAAAACCTTTGGTTGATAACTTAGTCTTCGGTTTCACTCCATAACCTATTCTCTTTGCATTTCGAATTCATTTAGATCAATCTAAGAACAAGATTGATCAAAACAAATTTGGTAAGAACTTAATGTTCGGTTTCATTCCATAACCTTGTCTCGTTGCATTTGGTGTTCATTTAGATTAATCTAAGGACAAGATTGATTAAAACAACTTTGGTGAAAGACTTAGCATTTGGTTTCACTTAATAAGTTAGTGTTTGGAAATCATTTAGATCAATCTAAGTACAAGGTTGATCAAAATAACTTTGGTTAAGAACTAAGTGTTTCATTTCACTCCATATCCTTGTCTTATTCCAATTGGAATTCATTTAGATCAATCTAAGAACAAGACTGATCAAAGCAACTTTGGTTAAGAACTTAGTGGTTCATTTCACTCCACAACCTTGTCTTGTTGCATTTGGAATTCATTCAGATCAATCTAAGAACAAGATTGATTAAAACAACTTTAGGAAGAACTTAGTGTTGCGTTTCACTCCATAACCTTGTCTTGTTGCATTTGGAATTCATTTAGATCAATATAAGAACAAGATTGATCAAAACAACCTTGATTAAGAACTTAGTGTTTGGTTTCACTCCATAACCTTGTCTTGTTGCATTTGGACTTCACTTAGATCAATCTAAGAACAAGATTGATCAAAACAACTTTGGTTAAGAACTTAGTCTTTGGTTTCACTCCATAACCTTGCCCTATTGCATTTGAAATTTACTGAGATCAATCTAAGAACAATACTGATCAAAGCAAGTTTGGTTAAGAACTTAGTGTTTCATTTCACTCCATAACCTATTCTTCTTGCATTTGGCATTCATTTAGATCACTCTAAGAACAAGATTGATAAAAAAAACTTTGGTAAGAACTTAGTGTTTCGTTTCACTTCACAACCTTGTCTTGTTGCATTCGGAATTCGTTGATATGAATCTAAGAACAGGATTGATCAAAACAACTTTGGTTAATAACTTAGTCTTTGGTTTCACTCCATAACCTTGTCTTGTTGCATTTGGAATTCACTTAGATCAATCTAAGAACAAGATTGATCAAAAGAACTTTGGTAAGAACTTACTGTTTCGTTTCACTTCATAACTTTGTCTTGTTGCATTTTGGAATTCATTTAGATCAATTTAAGAACAAGATTGATCAAAACAACTTTGGTTAAGAACTTAGTGTTTGGTTTCACTCCATAACCTTTCCCTGTTGCATTTGAAATTTATTGAGATCAATCTAAGAACAATACTGAACAATTTTTCATAATTTGAAAATTTAAATTTTATTTTCGATCCGTACTTTTGTTGTAAAAAAAAAATCAATTTTTCATAATTTGGAGATTTATATTTTATTTTCGATATGTACTTTTGTTTTACAAAAAACAACTCAATTTTTTGTAATTTCGAAATTTATATTTTATTCTTGATACTTACTTTTGTTTTACGCATAAAAATTCAATTTTTCGTAAATTCGAAATCTATATTTTTTTTTGGATCCGTACATTTGTTTTACAAAAAAAAAACTAACTTTTTCATAACTTGGAAATTCAAATTTTCTTTTGGATTCGTACTTTTGTTTTACAAAAAAAAATCAATTTTTCATAATTTGGAAATTTATATTTTATTTTCGATCCGTACTTTTGTTTTACAAAAAAAATCAAGTTTTCATAATTTTGAAATTTATATTTTACTTTCGATCTCTACTTTTGTTTAACAAAAAAAAAACTCAATTTTTCATGATTTGGAAATTCAAATTTTGTTTCCGATTCATACTTTTGTTTTAGACTAAAAAACTCAATTTTTCGTAATTTTCAAATTTATATTTTATTCTCAATCCGTACTTTTGGTTTTACAAAAAAAATTCAATTTTTTATAGTTCGAAAATTTATATTTTATTTTCGATCCGTACTTTTGTTTTGCAAAAAAGAATCAATTTTTAATAATTCAGAAATTTATATTTTATTCTCGATCAGTACTTTTGTTTTCCAAAAAAAAAACTCAAATTTTATTTTCGATCCGTAGTTTTGTTTTCCACAAAAGAAATCAATTTTTCATAATTTGAAAATTTTAATTTTATTTTCGATCCGTACTTTTGTTGTACAAAAAAATCAATTTTTCATAATTTGGAGATTTATATTTTATTTTGGATCTGTACTTTTGTTTTACAAAAAACAACTCAATTTTTCGTAATTTCCAAATTTATATTTATTCTCGATACTTACTTTTGTTTTATGCATAAAAACTCAATTTTTCGTAAATTCGAAATCTATATTTTATTTTGGATTTGTGCTTTTGTTTTACAAAAAAAAACTCAATTTTTCATAATTTGGAAATTCAAATTTTCTTTTCGATCCGTATTTTTGTTTTAAACAAAAAAAACTCTATTTTTCTTAATTTCGAAATTTAAATTTTATTTTCGATCCGGACTTTTGATTTACAAAAAAGAATCAATTTTTTATAATTTTGAAATTTATATTTTATTTTCGTTCCCTACCTTTTTTTTTACAAAAAAATTGTATTTTTCATAATTTGGAAATTCAAATTTTCTTTTCAATCCGTACTTTTGTTTTACACAAAAAAATCAGTTTTTCATAATTTCGAAATTTATATTTTACTTTCGATTTGTACTTTTGTTTTACCAAAAAAAACTCAATTTTTCATAATTTGAAAATTCAAATTTTGCTTTCGATTTGTACTTTTGTTTTATACTAAAAAACTCATATTTTCGTAATTTCATAATTTATATTTTATTCTCGATCCTAACTTTGGTTTTACAGAAAAAAAATTCAATTTTTTATAGTTTGGAAATTTATACTTTATTTTCGATCCGTACCTTTGTTTTACAAAAAAGAATCAATTTTTAATAATTCAGAAATTTATATTTTATTCTTGATCTGTACTTTTTTTTTTTAAAAAAAAAAACTCAAATTTTCGTAATTTGGAAATTCGAATTTTATTTTCGATTCGTACTTTTGTTTTACACAAAACAAATCAATTTTTCATAATTTGAAAATTTATATTTTATTTTCGATCCGTACTTTTGTTGTACAAAAAAAATCAATTTTTCATAATTTGGAGATTCATATTTTATTTTCGATCTGTACTTTTGTTTTACAAAAAACAACTCAATTTTTCGTAATTTCGAAATTTATATTTTATTCTCGATACTTACTTTTGTTTTATGCATAAAAACTCAATTTTTCATAAATTCGAAATCTATATTTTATTTTGGATCCACACTTTTGTTTTACAAAAAAAAAACTAAATTTTTCATAACTTGGAAATTCAAATTTTATTTTCGATCCATACTTTTTTTTTACAAAAAAAACTTAATTTTTCATAATTTGGAAATTCAAATTTTCTTTTCGATCCGTACTTTCGTTTTAAACAAAAGAAACTCTACTTTTCTTAATTTCGAAATTTAAATTTTATTTTCGATCCGTACTTTTGTTTTACAAAAAAAAATCATTTTTTCATAATTTGGAAATTTATATTTTATTTTCGACCCCTACTTTTTTTTTAGACAAAGAATTCTATTTTTCATAATTTGGAAATTCAAATTTTCTTTTCGATCCTTACCTTTTTTAAAAAAAAACAAAACTCTATTTTTCATAATTTGGAAAGTCAAATTTTGTTTTCGATCCGTACTTTTGTTTTACACAAAAAATTTCAATTTTTCGTAATTTCGAAATTTATATTTTATTCTGGATCCGTACTTTTGTTTTACAAAAAAAATCAATTTTTCATCATTTGAAAATTTATATTTTATTCTCGATCAGTACTTTTGTTTTACAAACAACACATCATTTTTCATAATTTGGAGATTCAAATTTTATTTTTGATCTGTACTTTTGTTTTACACAAAAGAAATTAATTTTTCATAATTTGAAAATTTAAATTTTATTTTCGATCCGTACTTTTGCTTTACAAACAAAAATCAATTTTTCATAGTGTGGAAATTTATATTTTATTTTCAATCTGTACTTTTGTTTTACAAAACGAAACTCAAGTTTTCGTAATTTCGAAATTTATATTTTACTTTCGATCCATACTTTTGTTTTACAAAAAAAACTCAATTTTTCATAATTTGGAATTTTATATTTTTTTCTCGACCCGTACTTTTGTTTTACACAAAAAAACTCAATTTTTCGTAATTTGGAAATTCAAATTTTATTTTCGATCTGCACTTTTGGTTTACACAAAAGAATCAATTTTTCATAATTTGAAAATTTAAATTTTACTTTCGGTCCATACTTTTGTTTAAAAAAATCTCAATTTTTCATAATTTGGAAATTGAAATTTTATTTTCGATCCGTACTTTTGTTTTACACCAAAAACCTCAATTTTTGTAATTTTTAAATTTATATTTTATTCTCAATTCGTACTTTTGTTTTACAAAAAAATCAATTTTTCATAATTCCAAAATTTATATTTTATTTTCGATCCATACTTTTGTTTTACGAAAAAAATGAAATTTTCATAATTTGGAAATTTATGTTTTATTCTCGATCCGTACTTTTTCTTTACACAAAAGAACTCAACTTTTCGTATCTTCGAAACTCAAATTTTGTTTTCGATCTCTACTTTTGTTTTACAAAAAAAAGCTCAATTTTTCGTAATTTCGAAATTTATATTTTAGTTTTGATCTGTACTTTTGTTTTACAAAAAATCTCAACTTTTCATAATTTGGAATTTTATATTTTATTCTCGACCCGTACTTTTGTTTTAGACAAAAAAACTCAATTTTTCGTAATTTGGAAATTCAAATTTTATTTTCGATCCGTACTTTTGGTTTACACAAAAGAATCAATTTTTCATAATTTGAAAATTTAAATTTTACTTTCGGTCCATACTTTTGTTTAAAAAAATCTCAATTTTTCATAATTTGGAAATTGAAATTTTATTTTTGATTCGTACTTTTGTTTTACACCAAAAAACTCAATTTTTTTAATTTTTAAATTTATATTTTATTCTCAATCCGTACTTTTGTTTTACAAAAAAATCAATTTTTCATAATTCCAAAATTTATATTTTATTTTCGATCCATACTTTTGTTTTACGAAAAAAATGAAATTTTCATAATTTGGAAATTTATGTTTTAATCTCGATCCGTACTTTTTCTTTACACAAAAGAACCCAACTTTTCGTATCTTCGAAATTCAAATTTTGTTTTCGATCTCTACTTTTGTTTTACAAAAAAAAGCTCAATTTTTCGTAATTTCGAAATTTGTATTTTAGTTTCGATCTGTACTTTTGTTTTACAAAAAATCTCAACTTTTCATAATTTGGAATTTTATATTTTATTCTCGACCCGTACTTTTGTTTTACACAAAAAAAACTCAATTTTTCGTAATTTGGAAATTCAAATTTTATTTTCGATCCGTACTTTTGTTTTACACAAAAGAATCAATTTTTCATAATTTGAAAATTTAAATTTTACTTTCGGTCCATACTTTTGTTTAAAAAAATCTCAATTTTTCATAATTTGGAAATTGAAATTTTATTTTCGATCCGTACTTTTGTTTTACACCAAAAAACTCAATTTTTGTAATTTTTAAATTTATATTTTATTCTCAATCCGTACTTTTGTTTTATAAAAAAATCAATTTTTCATAATTCCAAAATTTATATTTTATTTTCGATCCATACTTTTGTTTTACGAAAAAAATGAAATTTTCATAATTTGGAAATTTATGTTTTATTCTCGATCCGTACTTTTTCTTTACACAAAAGAACTCAACTTTTCGTATATTCGAAATTCAAATTTTGTTTTTGATCTCTACTTTTGTTTTACAAAAAAAAGCTCAATTTTTCGTAATTTCAAAATTTATATTTTAGTTTCGATCTGTACTTTTGTTTTACAAAAATCTCAATTTTTCATAATTTTGGAATTTTATATTTTATTCTCGATCCGTACTTTTGATTTACAGAAAAAAGTCAATTTTTCGTAATTTGGAAATTCAAATTTTATTTTCGATTCGTACTTTTGTTTTAGAGAAAAAACTCAATTTTTCGTAATTTCAAAATTTATATTTTATTTTCGATACGTAATTTTGTTTTACGCATAAAAACTCAATTTTTCGTAATTTCAAAATTTATATTTTATTTTGGATCTGTACTTTTGGTTTACAAAAAAAAATTCAATTTTTCATAACTTAAAGATTGAATTTTTTTTTTCGATCCATACTTTTGTTTTACAAAAAGAAAAATCAATTTTTCGCAATTTTGAAATTTATATTTTATTCTCGATCCGTACTTTGGTTTTACAAAAAAAAGATTCATTTTTTTATAATTTGGAAATTTATATTTTATTTTCGATCCATACTTTTTGCTTTATAAAAAAATCAATTTTTCATAATTTTGAAATTTATATTTTATTCTCGATCCGTACTTTAAACAAAAAAAAACTCAATTTTTCGTAATTTGGAAATTCAAATTTTATTTTCGATCCGTATCTTTGTTTTACACAAAAGAAATCAATTTTTAATAATATGAAAATTTAAATTTTACTTTCGATCCATACTTTTGTTTCACAAATTGAAAATTAGTTTTTTATAATTTGGAAACTTATGTTTTATTTTCGATCCGTACTTTTGTCTTACCAAAAAGAAACTCAATTTTTCGCAATTTCGAAACTTATATTTTATTCTCGATATGTACTTTTGTTTTATGCGTAAAAACTCAATTTTTCGTAATTTCAAAATTTATATTTTATTTTGGATACGTACTTTTGTTTTACAAAAAAAAAACTCAATTTTTCATAACTTGGAAATTCAAATTTTATTTTCGATCCGTACTTTTGTTTTACAAAAAAAAAACTCAATTTTTCGCAATTTCGAAATTTATATTTTATTCTCAATCTATACTTTGGTTTTAATAAAAAAAATTCATTTTTTTATAATTTGGAAATTTATATTTTATTTTGGATCCATACTTTTGTTTTATAAAAAAAATCAATTTTTCATGATTTCAAAATTTATATTTTATTCTCGAACCGTACTTTGTCTTACGAAAAAGAACTCAATTTTTCGTAGTAATTTGGAAATTCAAAATTTATTTTCGATCCGTACTTTTGTTTTACACAAAAGAAATCAATTTTTCATAATTTTAAAATTTAAATTTTACTTTCGATCCATACTTTATTTTATAATTTAAATTTTTTTATATTTTGGAAATTTATATTTTATTTTCGATCCATACTTTGTCTTTCGAAAAAAAACTGAATTTTTCGTAATTTGGAAATTCAAATTTTATTTTCGATACGTACTTTTGTTTTACACAAAAGAAATCAATTTTTCATAATTTGAAAATTTAAATTTTACTTTCGATGCATACTTTTGTTTTACAAAATAAAAATCAATTTTTCATAATTTGGAAATTTATATTTTATTTTCATCCGTACTTTTGTCTTACAAAAAAGAAACTCAATTTTTCTTAATTTCGAAATTTATATTTTATTCTCGATATGTACTTTTGTTTTACCCATAAAAACTCAATTTTTTGTAATTTTAAAATTTATATTTTATTTTGGATTCGTACTTCTGTTTTACAAAAAAAAAACTTAATTTTTCGAAATTTATATTTTATTCTCGATCCATACTTTGGTTTTACAAAACAAATTCATTTTTTGATAATTTGTAAATTTATATTTTATTTTTTATCCATATTTTTGTTTTATAAAAAATCAATTTTTCATAATTTGAAAATTTATATTTTATTCTCGATCCGTACTTTGTTTTACAAAAAAAACTCAATTTTTCGTATTTTGAAAATTCAAATTTTATTCTTGATCCGTACTTTTGTTTTACACAAAAGAAATCAATTTTTCATAATTTGAAAAATTAGATTTTTAGTGTCGATCAATACTTTTGTTTTACAAAATAAAAATCAATTTTTCATAATTTCGAAATTTATATTTGATTTTCGATCCACACTTTTATCTTACAAAAAAGAAACTCAATTTTTCGTAATTTCGAAATTTATATTTTATTCTCGATACGTACTTTTTTTACACATAAATTCTCAATATTTTGTAATTTTAAAATTTATATTTTATTTTGGATCCGTACTTTTGTTTTACAAAAAAAAATTCAATTTTTCGCAATTTCGAAATTTATATTTTATTCGCGATCTGTACTTTGGTTTTAAAAAAAAACTCATTTTTTTATAATTTGGAAATGTATATTTTATTTTCGATCTATACTTTTGTTTTATAAAAAAGTCAATTTTTCAACATTTGGAAATTTATATTTTATTCTCAATCCGTACTTTGCTTTAAGAAAAAAAAACTCATTTTTCGTAATTTGGAAATTCAAATTTTATTTTCGATCCGTACTTTTGTTTTACACAAAAGAAATCGACTTTTGATAATTTCAAAATTTAAATTTTACTTTCGATTCATACTTTTGTTTTACTAAACAAAAATCAATTTTTCATAATTTGGAAATTTATATTTTATTTTCAACCGTACTTTTTTCTTACAAAAAAGAAACTCAATTTTTCCTAATTTCGAAATTTATATTTTATTCTCGATATGTACTTTTGTTTTACGCATAAAAACTCCATTTTTCGTAATTTCAAATTTTATATTTTATGTTGGATCCGTACTTTTGTTTTACAAAAAAAAACTCAATTTTTCATAACATGGAAATTAAAATTTTATTTTCGATCTGTACTTTTGTTTTACAAAGAAAAAAACTCAATTTTTTGCAATTTCGAAATTTATATATTATTCTCGATCCGTACTTTGGTTTTACAAAAAAATAATTCATTTTTTTATATTTTGGAAATTTATATTTTATTTTCGATCCATACTTTTGTTTTATAAAAAAATAAATTTTTCATGATTTGGAAATTTATATTTCATTCTCGATCTGTACTTTGTCTTACGAAAAAAAACTGAATTTTTCGTAATTTGGAAATTCAAATTTTATTTTTGATACGTACTTTTGTTTTACAGAAAAGAAATCAATTTTTCATAATTTGAAAATTTAAATTTTACTTTCGATGCATACTTTTGTTTTACAAAATAAAAATCAATTTTTCATAATTTGGAAATTTATATTTTATTTTCGATCCATACTTTTGTCTTACAAAAAAGAAACTCAATTTTTCTTAATTTCGAAATTTATATTTTATTCTCGATACGTACTTTTGTTTTACCCATAAAAACTCAATTTTTCATAATTTTAAAATTTATATTTTATTTTGGATTCGTACTTCTGTTTTACAAAAAAAAAACTTAATTTTTCGAAATTTATATTTTATTCTCGATCCGTACTTTGGTTTTACAAAAAAAATTCATTTTTTGATAATTTGTAAATTTATATTTTATTTTTTATCCATATTTTTGTTTTATAAAAAATCAATTTTTCATAATTTGGAAATTTATATTTTATTCTCGATCCGTACTTTGTTTTACAAAAAAAAACTCAATTTTTCGTAAATGCATTTCAAAGGCTTAGAAGATCTTCTAGAATTCGAATGCCAACACATACTGCACAAATACCAGCAAGAACAACTCAAAACAGAAATAGAGGATCAACGTCTGGCTCTCCAGCACAGCCCATAAGGATTCCAGAATCTGCTGCTGGATCTTCCAACCCAGCTGTAGGAAAATTTCCCAAGAGATACAAGGTTCGTGTGAAGATTCCTACACCTGTGGCTTCTGAAGAAAGTGATTCAGAAGAAGAAACTAAATCTGAACATGAAGAAGGCAATGAAATCATTGAATCCTTGGAGATAAAGATGCAGAGGAAGCTAGTGCTCACACCAAAAATTCTGAAGTTCAACTGGTTGAACAATGAAAATCTGATTTTTGTTAAAAATGCCCTTCAAACTCAAGGGCTGAGGTAGTTTGTGGAGATGGAAGGTAACTTTTACAGTGATTTAATTAAGCTGTTTTATGATAACTTGAAAGCAGAGAACAATATGGTGGTCTCTCAAGTAAATGGAAGAGAAATAAGGATGGATAATTCCTTATGGAGAAGGCTAGCAGGGCTGAAGAATGAAGGAGTGAAGATAAGCAAAGGGAATACCTTATCTGTACCTGACTTCAACAAGGACTCAACATTTAAATCCTGCATGAGAAATGCAGATGAAGCTGTTCAGAAGTACAATGTGGGTAAGATAAAACGTGACGAGAGATTGCTTGCTTTCATTATTGCTTGGCAGCTTATACCCAGGGGGAGTAATCATGCTCAGCTCATGGAAGAAGACTTGGCCTTGATTCATTGCATGAAGAATAACATCAAGGTGAATTGGGTATATGTTATCAAAGGACACATGTTCAAAGCCAAACGTCTTAGTGATCACAAGCTCCCTTATGCTATCTTCATCTCAAAAATACTGGACTACTTCAACATTCCAACTGAAGGAGAAACAACAAGAACAATAAATCATAAGCATCTCTTTGACAACTACTATCTCAGGAAAATGAGTCTGTCAAAGGTGAATGATGAGTGGATTTTTGAAGCTGGATCCTCCTCCTCTGCACCAAGATCATCTATCAATGCTGACACTTCATCAGGGAATCCACAAGATGCAAAGCAGATGGTTCCCTATACAACACCTCCTGCATATCAAGGCATTCCACTTTCTGAATTTGAAAGAATGTTAATTTCACGACTGAATGTTCTTGCTTCTATGCAGAGAAATACCCAT
Source organism: Lablab purpureus (assembly GCA_030347555.1). NCBI lineage: Eukaryota > Viridiplantae > Streptophyta > Magnoliopsida > Fabales > Fabaceae > Lablab > Lablab purpureus. Next base: position 14,247,600 of record CM059257.1, on the reverse strand, counting down.
GAAACAATGGTTGCCAGGTTCTCCACTATTGATTATGAAATTGAGCTGATACAGCAGCAACTTTCTGAACTTCAAGTTTCAGTGGAGAGCTTTGAAGGAACCTTTGCACCTAACACAGCTGCCATGGAAGAGGATGTTGCTGATGAAGATGATGATGAGGATGAGGATGATGAAGATGATGATGAAGCTTAATCTCTGCTTATGCATTTCATATTTTCGCATTTATGCTGTTGATTTTTGAACAATTATTGGATCTGTAATATAACTTGCACTACTATTTTCTGCATTATATAACCTGCTTATATCATCTGCTATATCTGCTATTTGCTAATGTCAAAGGGGGAGATAATCTTCCATCTATTATTCTCTTTGATTTCCACAGGTTTTGCAGGTTGCCATCATCAAATAGGGGGAGTTTGTTGATGATTTTGATTTGATGATGTTGCATGATGTTGCTGGATCTTTGATGATTAATTGATGATTGTGCAGCTTAGAAAAGATGTTAGATTATTTGTTAATAGTTAGCTAAATCTGATATAATAGCCTGCTGTTTTTATTAATCGTCAATTAGTCAACTAATTCTGCTATATTAGTCGACTATTTTCATTAATATGTCAGGATTGTGGTTTTAATGAAAATAGCTAACTGTTTCACTGTTTAGTCGACTATTTTGCTCTAGACCTCCCTTTATGCAGAAAACAGCAAAGCGCGACTTGAAGCTCTTCTCTTGGTCTATAAATACAGGTCTCAAGGAAGACTCAAAGCACGAGAGAATACTGAAAGAATATCCAAAGAACAGAGAAGAAAGGATCAAGAAATATCTGCAGAGAATTCTTTTAAAGTTTCAATTTTTTCAAGAGAGTCTTGATTAACATTTTTTCTGTATTGCTTTTGATCTTTGTGTTGAGATTACTGTGGGGTTACGAAACCTGTTTCTTGTGATTGGGATCACATCAGGCTTAGTGTGAGTCTGGGATAAAGATCAATTTCTATAGGGTTTAGAATTGAATCTTGTTTGTTTTTGTAGTCTTTAGAAAAGGATTTTTTGTAAAGACTTGATAATTTTAGTGATTAGAGATCTGTTAGTGTTACAGATCAGTAATTGGATGTAGCTCTTGAAAAAGAGTGAACCAGTATAATTCCTGGTGTTTTCTTTCTCATCTTCATCTTTAATATTTGTTTGTTGAACTAATCGACTAATTCACAGTAAACAATCAACTATTTTGCTTTGAACTGCATCAGAAAATTCTAAAACTTAACAGTTTTGAAATAAATTCTAATATCAATTCAACGACCCCCTTCTTGATATAACTCTGCGCCTAACATATTTTATTCTCGATTCGTACTTTGTTTTATGAAAAAAAACTCAATTTTTCGTAATTTGGAAATTCAAATTTTATTTTCGATTCGTACTTTTGTTTTACACAAAAGAAATCAACTTTTCATAATTAGAAAATTTAAATTTTACTTTCGATCCATACTTTTGTTTTACAAAATAAAAATCAATTTTTTATAATTTGGAAATTTATATTTTATTTTCGATCTGTACTTTTGTCTTACAAAAAAGAAACTCAATTTTTTGTAATTTCGAAAGTTATATTTTATTCTCGATACGTACTTTTGTTTTACACATAAATACTCAATTTTTCGTAATTTCAAAATTTATATTTTATTTTGGACTCGTACTTTTGTTTTACAAAAAAAAACTCAATTTTTCATAACTTGGAAATTCAAATTTTATTTTCGATCCGTAATTTTGTTTTAAAAAAAACTCAATTTTTCGCAATTTCGAAATTTATATTTTATTCTCAATCCGTATTTTGGTTTTACAAAAAAAATTCATTTTTTAATAATCTGGAAATTTATATTTTATTTTCGATCCATACTTTTGTTTTATAAAAAAAATCAATTTTTCGTAATTTGGAAATTTATATTTTATTCTCGATCCGTACTTTGTTTTACAAAAAAGAACTCAATTTTTTGTAATTTGGAAATTCAAATTTTATTTTCGATCCGTACTTTTGTTTTACACAAAAAAATCAATTTTTCATAATTTGAAAATATAAATTTTACTTTCGATCCATACTTTTGTTTTACAAAATAAAAATCAATTTTTCATAATTTGGAAATTTATATTTTATTTTCAATCCGTACTTTTGTCTTAACAAAAAGAAACTCAATTTCTCGTAATTTCGAAGTTTATATTTTATTCTAGGTACATACTTTTGTTTTACGCATAAAAACTCAATTTTTCGTAATTTCAAAATTTGTATTTTATTTTAGATCCGTACTTTTGTTTTACAAAAAAGAACTCAATTTTTCATAACTTGGAAATTCAAATTTTATTTTCGATACTTAGTTTTGTTTTAAAAAAAAACTCAATTTTTCAACATTTCGAAATTTATATTTTATTCTCAATCTGTACTTTGGTTCTACAAATAAAATTCCTTTTTTTATAATTTAGAAATTTATATTTTTTTTTCGATCCATACTTTTGTTTTATAAAAAATAATCAATTTTTCATAATTTAGAAATTTATATTTTATTTTGATCCGTACTTTGTTTTACAAAAAAAAACTCAATTTTTCGTAATTTGGAAACTCAATTTTTCATAATTTGGAAATTTATATTTTATTCTCGATAGGTACTTTTGTTTTACGCAAAAAAAACTCAAATTTTCGTAATTTCAAAATTTATATTTTATTTTCGATCCGTACTTTTGTTTTACACAAAAAAACCCAATTTTTCGTAATTTGGAAATTCAAATTTTATTTTCCATCCGTACTTTTCTTTCACACAAAAAAAAATTCAATTTTTGGTAATTTCGAAATTTAAATTTTATTTTCGATTCGTACTTTTGTTTTACAAAAAAAACTCAATTTTTCATAATTTGGAAATTTATATTTTATTTTCGATCCATACTTTTGTTTTATAAAAAAAAATCAATTTTTCATAATTTGGAAATTTATATTTTATTCTCGTTCCGTACTTTTATTTCACAAAAAAAAACTAAATTTTTTATAATTTGGAAATTCAAATTTTATTTTCGATCCGTACTTTTGTTTTACCCAAAAAAAACTCAATTTTTCGTAATTCAAAAATTGAAATTTTATTTTTGATCTGTACTTTTGTTTTACCCAAAAGAAACTCTATTTTTCGTAATTTCAAAATTTAAATTTTATTTTCGATCCGTACTTTTCTTTTTACAAAAAAAAATCAATTTTTCATAATTTGGAAATTTGTACTTTATTTTCGATTCGTACTTTTGTTTTACTTTGGATCCGTACTTTTGTTTTACAAAAAAAACTCAATTTTTCAAAATTTGGGATTTTATATTTTATTCTCGATCCGTACTTATGTTTTACACACAAAAAAACTTAATTTTTTGTAATTTAGAAATTCAAATTTTATTTTCGATCCGTACTTTTGTTTTACACAAAAATCTCTATTTTTCGTAATTTCGAAATTTAAATTTTATTTTTGATCCGTACTTTTTTTAAAAAAACATCAATGTTTCATTCTTTGGAAATTTATATTTTATTTCTGATCCGTACTTTTGTTTTACAAAATAATACTCATTTTTTAATAATTTGGAAATTCAAATTTTGTTTTCGATCCTTACTTTTGTTTAACACAAAAACACTCAATTTTTAATAATTTGGAAATTTATATTTTATTTGCTATCCGTACTTGTGTTTTACACAAAAAATTCAATTTTTCTTTATTTCGAAATTTAAATTTTTTTTTCGATCTGTACTCTTGTTTAACAAAAAAAAATCAATTTTTCATAAGTTGGAAATTTCTATTTTATTTTCGATCCGTACTTTTGTTTTAAAATAAAACAATTTTTCATAATTTGAAATTTATATTTTATTCTCAATTAGTACTTTTGTTTTACAAAAAAAACTCATTTTTCATAATTTGGAAATTTATATTTTATTTTCGATTTGTACTTTTGTTTTACAGAAAAAAAAAACTAAATTTTTCGTAATTTCGAAATTTTTATTTTATTTGGATCCGTACTTTTGTTGTACAAAAAAAAATCATTTCTCATTATTTGGAAATTTATATTTTATTTTCGATCTGTACTTTTGTTTTACAAAAAAAAACTCAATTTTTTGTAATTTGGAAATTTATATTTTATTTTCGATCTGTACTTTTGTTCAACAAAAGAAATCAAGTTTTCATATTTTGAAAAATTAAATTTTATTTGCAATCCGTACTTTTGTTTTACAAAAATAATACTCAATTTTCCATAATTTGGAAATTCAAATTTTGTTTTCGATCCATACTTTTGTTTAACACAAAAAAAAAAACTCAAGTTTTCATAATTTGGAAATTTATATTTTACTTTCGATACATACTTGTGTTTTACACAAAAACTCAATTTTTCGTAAGTTCGAAATTTAAGTTTTTTTATCTGTACTTTTGTTTAACAAAAAAAATCAATTTTTCATAAGTAGGAAATTTCTATTTTATTTTTTATCCGTACTTTTTTTTTACAAAATGACACACAATTTTTCATAATTTGAAATTTAAGTTTTATTCTCAATTAGTACTTTTGTTTTACCAAAAAAACTCAATTTTTCATAATTTGGAAATTTTTATTTTATTTTCGATCCGTACTTTTGTTTTACAGAAAAAAAACTAAAGTTTTCATAATTTTGAAATTTATATTTTATTCTCGATCCGTACTTTTGTTGTACAAAAAAAAACCATTTCTCATAATTGTGAAATTTATATTTTATTTTCGATCCGTACTTTTGTTTTACAAAAACAAACTCAATTTTTTGTAATTTGGACATTTATATTTTATTTTCGATCCGTACTTTTGTTTTACACAAAAGAAATCAAATTATCATATTCTGAAAATTTATATTTTATTCTCGATACTTACTTTTGTTTTACGCATAAAAACTCAATTTTTTGTAATGTCGAAATTTATATTTTATTTTTGATCCCTACTTTTTTTACACAAAGAACTATATTTTTCATAATTTTGATATTTATATTTTATTCTCGATCCGTACTTTGGTTTTACACAAAAAAAACTCACATTTTCGTAATTTGGAAATTCAAATTTTATTTTCGATCCGTACTTTTGCTTTACACAAAAAACTCAATTTTCGTAATTTCGAAATTTAAATTTATCTTCGATTCGTACTTTTGTTTCACAAAAAAAAAATCAATTTTTCCTAATTTGGAAATTTATATTTTCTTTTCGATCCGAACTTTTTTTTGACAAAAAAAAAACTCAATTTTTCATAATTTGGAAATTCAAATTTTATTTTCAATTCGTACTTTTGTTTTACC